>OY282398.1:745000-1485000 GCA_958295455.1 Coleophora deauratella | reverse complement strand
AGGAGCGCTAACGACTGAGCCACCGAGTGTGTCCCTTCAGCATTATGCTGAGTCGGGACCGGTTCGGAAAGCAGCACAGTTGTAATTAGGATACTTAAGTGTTTTTTTTTCTTGTTATTCTCTTATTTTATTTTATATATTGTTTATGTTATTTATTTTTCTTTGTCATGTTTGTTTGTGTGTACTCAACTTTGTAATGTGTTGTTTTCTGAATAAATGTATTGTATTGTATTGTATTGAAACCCTTTCGTCTTCTTGACTACATCTCGCACCGGTAAACAGTTTCAGATTATCAACCAATTCCCTTTCCCTTTGTATTGTATCGGTTCCCTTTGTAATTAACTCTCGACATAAAATAGGGATTATTTACATAAGTTTGAAACTTGTGTGTATCTGTTGGTCTATCTATCTATTGCCAACGGAGCTCTCTAACTAATGGGCTGATTTAAATGCGTTTTTAGGGTTCCGGAGCCAAATGGCAAAAAACGGAACCCTTATGTATTCGTCATTGTCTGTCTCTCTGTCTGTCTGTCTGTCTGTCTGTCTGTCCGTCCGTATGTCACAGCCACTTTTTTCCGAAACTATAAGAACATACTGTTTAAACTTGGTAAGTAGATGTATTCTGTGAACCGCATTAAGATTTTCACACAAAAATAGAAAAAAACAATAAATTTTGGGGGTTCCCCATACTTAGAACTGAAACTAAAAATTTTTTTTCATCCAACCTATACCTGTGGGGTATCCATGGATAGGTCTTCAAAAATGATATTGAAGTTTCTAATATATTTTTTTTCTAAACCGAATAGTTTGCGCGAGAGATACTTCCAAAGTGGTAAAATATGTGTGTGTGTGTGTGTGTGTGTGTGTGTCCCTGTAACTTCTAAAATAAGAGACTGATAAAACTACAAAAAATATATGATGTACATTACCATGCAAACTTCCACCGAAAATTAGTTTGAACGAGATCTAGTAAGTAGTTTTTTTTAATACGTCATAAATCGTAAACCGCAAATTACCTTTCATTCAATCAACTCAAATATAAAATATATAGAGTTCAAGACATGTGTGATAATGAATTTATACGGAACCCTCGGTGCGCGAGTCCGACTCGCACCTGGCCGGTTTTTTATTTTTTTACTTGAAAGCAGATTTCTTCGCGGTGATTTTTAGCTATGTTTGGTGAAAATCGTTTTAGTGGTTTTCGAGTTATTTAGCTTTAACTGTCGGGGATGGAAAAATGATAATTTTGTTAGCTATGTTATGTATCTGTATCAATAAACGTTTCTAGGTTAACAACGTTCAGTAATAAACCATGTTCGTAACGATATGTAATTAAAACGTTTTACGTTACCCTAGCACAGACACTTATGTCTTTCATTGTTACATAGGAACTGGGCTATGGTGCTTACACATTTCATGATTTATTAAAGCGTCGTTGCGTAGTCGTGACGGCCCTATCCATTGGTCGCTGGTTCCTGTCGTGTAACAGTCAAATTCTTGCAATATACAGAATGTTAAAAAAGTGCGTTTGAGATTTTAAGTGGTAATTGGCTAAAGGCTTCTTATTGTCAAACAACAAATTCAACAATTTATAATAATTATTAAAAAAACATATTTTAATCTTTTGAATCCTTTCTTTCTTTATTCTTATTTTTTTATATTTTATTTACAGACATGACATTGTATAATTCATTTATTGATCTAGCATTAAGATGTAATAGAATATAAGACTTTTTTTAAAAATGTGTTGGAGGGAGTTTCTTTAGGGCCCGCCGTTTGTTCTCACTCCGCAAACACTTCCCGAAACGGTGGGTATACGAGTTCCGAGTGGTAGGAACCTCGTATTAGGTAGATAAAAGAATGACGTTCGAAAAGTGTACACTGCTACCTACTTCGAATACAATATTTTCATTTTCACTTTCACGCAGAACTGCGCACCAACGGCCCTTACTGGTGATGTGGGCATGGAGGGTGTGGTGGTCCCGCTGGCGGTGGTGTGCGCTCTCGCCGTGAGTGGCGCCTGCGCAGCGCCCAACGCGACGCGCCGCCGCCTCGACGCACCCCCTGACCCGCCGCTGCTGCCCGATGAAGACGACGACCACCGGTTCGACTACTATGATGAAGAGAGACTCAATATTTCTGGTAAGTGACAACATACTTCTTCAGTCTTCTGGATCTGTATTAAGCATGTACATACTTTAACTTCAACTGTAGACCAAACAGCAAGCGTTTTCGAGAAGAACGCGGTATGTGCCATTTTGTATTGTTTTCACCTGATTCGACTACTTTGGTGACGAAAAAGAGTCAATATTTCTGCTAAGTGACAACATACTTCTTCAGTCTTCTTGACCTATTTTTATTCTTGTAACTCTTAATGCTTTAAAATCAACTGTAGACCGAATACAGCAAGTTTTTTTCGAGAACGTCGTTGGCGCCATTGCGTATTTAAGGCAAGAGAAGGTTTATTGTAATAACTTTTGAAATATAATATTATAATTATTCTAATTAAATTAATTCAAATTTTAACTATAATGCTTGTATTCTAATGAGTAATAACTCTAGTGTGAATTATGTATTAAATAACCCCTTTTCTGAATAACATGGTTTAAGCCTAAATAAAAATTCTGCCAGCTTCTTCTCAACGCACTTAATTAGTTCATCAGAAAAGCCTTTTGTTAGAAACGTCAGTTCCAGATGCGAAGTTGCGAACTAAGAAAATTTTCTTGGCTTGAACTCAAATTACTCCTAGGAACTCGTAGCCTTTATTAACACGCACCACAGTCAGTAGAACAGTACGGATGACTGTGACTAAGTACGGGTCTATATGGGAGCAGGCACAATAGACCGTGCGACAATGTAATTCAGGTAGGGTTACCATATCTCAGGATTTGTCCTGAGATTTCAGGATTTTTCGACTTTTCTCAGGATTGCGGCCGGATTTCGCAAATCTCGTGATATCTCAGGATTTTCAATAAAATACAGGTTACATTTTAAAGATCTCTTTGATTTAAAGTTAAACCAACTAAAAATAATGTTCTTTTGGTAACAATTGCAGTTAAAATCTATACTTATTTATCCAAGTAAAATAAACTAAAAATAGTCTTCTTTTGGTAACAATTGAACAGTTCAAACCAATACTTATTTATCCAAGTAAAACATACTAAAAATAATCTTCTTTTGGTAACAGTTGCAGTTAAAATCTATACTTATTTATCTACTTAATCAGTTTTATCATATTTAATATTTGAAGAAACTTTTTTAAGTAAGTTTTTATCTTTGATTATTGATTTATGAAATGCCTCACAAGTTAAACTCTTCAAATTATATTTAACTAAAAGTATAGCTCGAACTGAAGACACGTTTAGTCGGTTTCTTTCTTTCGACCATTGAGCTCCCATGATAGAAAAAAATATAAAATAAAATCTCAGGACTTTTCCATAGAAATCAGGCCTTTTCTCCGGTCTTTTAATTTTTTCATCTGGTAACCCTAAATTCAGGTCAATGCCGAAAACAACCGACCATAGACTAGAATAAGGAAAAACGTATCTGTATGTAATGAAGCCGGTTCAAAAGACGTGAAAGAAACATATAAAGATTGTTAAATTCAAAATGTTTTTTTAAGTAGATGCTTTATCGTATTTTTTCTCTACCGAGCACCTGTACACTCAACGTTTCGGGAAGTGTTTAGTTAAGAATGGTTGGGCCGTTCATGTTTGGATTGAATATGGACTAAACCATTAAGTTTAGGCGGAGTCATCCATCTGGATATTACGCTTCTGTATTTTTTAAAATTTTATTGTATGTTAAAACAAAAGACGGCAATTGTTTTATTTGCTTACATAACAACTGCGCTGAAAACCAAAAAAATATTATACCTATAAAAATAAGACAATGGTATCTCAACTCTTCCATCATAGCCTTTTGAACCTAAATTAAATTACTATTGTGATTTCTTGACTTCTAGTTTGGAAACAAACGTCACAGCTCCTGTTTAAAAAAAAAGTTCGAAGACATAAAATTAAAGTGCAACCTATTAATTTAAAAGCCGTTGAAAGTTGGCAGTATTAAAATGCAACCTATTAAAGCTAAACAATAATTAAAAACAATAGTTTTCACTTCAAACTCCTAAGCATTATAACCCTATATTTTTGCTCAAGTGGTCCTTTTAAGATGTAAAAAATCTTTACAAGCGAAGCCGCTGTCACAAAGCTAGGTTTCTTAAAAAATACACAAATCACGATATTATTTTCAATGATATCTGTCTTAATAACAAAGTCCTAATACTATTTATATGTCGCAGGCTGAAACTTGATCTCTAAATCCCTTTGTCCAAATGATATCCTCTTGTCACCCTTGACCTTTGATAATAATAGGGATGAAGAATCCCCAAAGAACCTTCGAGTATCATCCCTTTTAAAGGTACCACCAGTTTTAAGGTAAGGTAAATACATATTTTAAAATCAAATATGATTTATATGATAAGTGAATTTATCTAAAAATTGGCATGCCAATGCGGTAAACATTTAATTATCGCTTACTTATTTAAGATGAAATAAAAACTTTTTGGTGTTAGTATTTAAGTTCTTTCACACAATATTTGATAAACGAAAGAAAACTTCATTAAAAATTTGAAATCTACTTTAAAGGTCTTTTCGGCTCCACAGCTTTCAAAAAATCAAAATCAAAAGGTTTTTTATTTAAGAAGATGTTTGCACATACTTTTAAATCGTCTTTTTCTTTCTACCTAGTACAAAGTTCCTACCACGCGGAACTTGTACACTCAACGTTTCGGAAAGTATTTCCGAAGCGAGAAGAAACGTCGAGCCCAAAAGAAACTCGCTTCAACACATTTTTTAAATAATACTTAATTACTAATACAAAATCAAAATCAAAAATCTTTTTTATTTAAGTAGATGCTTTACACATACTTTTAAATCGTCATATTTTTCTACCTAGTACAAAGTTATATTTTTCTACCTAGTACAATTTATGTTATCAACAATACAGTTATCAGGAAGAGCAATACATTTCCAAATGTCTTTTATACCATAAACCCATAGATGGAGTTCCTTGTTATGCTAACTAATATCAAATCAAGTTAAGATTTCGGCCATACATAATTGACAACGCTGAACACGTTATAAACAACTGACTTCAACGGTAACAACTGCAATTTTCCTATGTATTTGTTTTTGTTGATTTTTTCAAAAAGGGAGCACCTCTGAAGTATTACCTACCAAACAAAATAAGAATCATCAAAATCAAATCATTATTGGCATAGCAATTACGTAACATACATACAAAAAAACAACATGCTTCTCAGTTCGACTGTATGTTGTTTTTTTTATCCTCCTTTTTTGAAGTCTGTTAAAAAGACATCCGCAAGTTTATAATTAATGCATTGCTTGTTGATATCTTTTCTATGTATTAACAAATGTGTCAACAGCCCCTCTTAACAACGCTTTGTCACCTTAATCACTATACAAGCTTTTATAACGCCTGAAACATAAAAGTTCTTCTAAAAATATAAAACCTACTTCGCTTTTCCGTATTATAAACGGACACCCTTATTTTGTTGACATCAAAGTGAAGTCTTGATAAATAGCCGTGACTTGCCAAAAAAAGTTCCTGTGAAAATAAAACTAATTTTGGCGAAGTGTTTCCCACTTGTGTATGGCTTAAAATTAATTGCTGAGGAACAAGTACGGTAACTTGATACCTATACAAAAATTTAAAAAAAAACAATTTAACTGAGTTAAAAGGATTCTTCACAGTTTTCTTAAATCCTTTCTTCATGTTCTTAGATTATGCTTAAATAATAAACTAGATTATTAGACATGATTAAACAATCCAGCAGGGTTCTTCATTTCTGAAGGTCGTGCCCATCTTGGATTGACTTTTCATCCTCAATTGGTTAGTCTTTGGCATCGTCTCACCGAACTGTAAAGCGGACCAGACACTATCAATAATATTGAAAACATTTTCAAGTATTGACAATACTATTGGCAGTGTAATGGTTGGAATGAAGGTCTGACGCATCGACTGAACCATGGATTGACATTATATTGATGTAAAAATATTGTCAATATTATTGATAGTGTCTGATCCGCCGTGGTCATGATGCCGAGGATGGAAGTGCGCTTACCAAGATTCCCCAACGCAATGGCGAACCGGCCATCCTATCTTCATGCCGGAATACATTGATCACAATGTTTGTTGACAAGACTTATACAGGATGGCCGGAGGAGTGACATCCAAAAATATTTAAAATTTAAGTTCCTCATATGAAGGGGTATCCGAATCGCCCCCATGTATGTTCCGCGATTTAAGATGGTAGTAGCCAACCTAGTGGGCTCAGAAAATGCCCTACGACCGACCAAAGACAGTCCTGTAAGTCGTAAGACTGTATCTTGCAAATCAGGTTCCCTTGATAATGAATAATGATATACAATTCACTTCTTAGCGAAAACAAGAGGCATTTCATTTGATTCCAGCATTGATTGAATGTAACGTTTGGCTTCTATCGAATGTAGGTTTAACTTATTTGGCTCAGAGCCAACACGCGCCGGCGGCTGTGGCGGCAGACCCAGATGTCCAATAAGGACAAATTACTTAGATTGGAAATTGTTTTTGTCACCGCTGCTACGAACTGAAGTTTGTGACGTTTAAAGCGTAACGTTTAAAGGTATTAAATTAAAAAAATGAAAAACAAAAATATCATTTATTTTCAGACAATTTAGTCCATTGGAGTATTAGGAAAACCAAGGCCCGTTTCACTAGCTACTGCCTACTGAAAATGACAGTTTGCACAAAAGAATACGCACCAGAAAACCAATATAACCCTCATTGTCCAAAGAGAATTAGCACAAAGAATTGACAACTGGCCGGACACATCCGTCGAAGAGCTGACAACCACTGGACAAAGCGAGTTCTACAATGGTAACCACAGATTTTTAGGAACAACACAATCCAAATTCAGGACATGTATTCTTCACTTCTTTTTGCTTCCATGCGGTCAGTGACGATAAGTTATTAGCTTAGCTTTTACTGCCTCCAGCTCCGTAATCTTAGTGGCTAGTCTTCTGGCTTCACATCAGTAGGTCGCGGAATCGATTCCCGGCGGGGTTCAACTTTGCAGGATTCGGTTCGATTGGTCATTTAATGAGTCCGCCTGACTAGCTACCATCATCTTATCTAAGGCTAGCCGCCTTACATCAATCTGAATACTACAAATCTTTTTTTTCTTTTATCTCTTTTGAATCCTTTTTTTTTTATTAAAAATTTGAGTGCGTTTGACTACATTACATCTACTTTCTTTCTTTATTCTTATTTTTTCATATTTTATTTACAGACATGACATTTTATAATTCATTTATTGATCTAGCATTAAGATGTAATAGAATATAAGACTTTTTTTTTTTAATGTGTTGGAGGGAGTTTCTTTAGGGCCCGCCGTTTCTTCTCACTCCGCAAACACTTCCCGAAACACTGGATATACGAGTTCCGAGTGGTAGGAACCTCGTATTAGGTAGATAAAATAATGACGTTCAAAAAGTGTACGCTGCTACCTACTTCAAATAAAAAATATTTTCATTTCATTTCAATGAATAGCACTGATGAGTCCGGCATGGAAATAAGACAGCCAGTTCATTTGAGATAACGTTGGGGAATCTTGGTAAGCCCGCTTCCATCTTTGACATCATATTTAGCACCATGTGAGATTATAACAAGGGTTTATCAAATGCGGATAAAAAAGTCGAAGAACTAAAGTTGTTCAGTTTGAGTAGAAGTCCCAGTTAATGGGTCCTAAAATATTTTGTAATATACATATACAGGGTGTTAAAAAAGTGCGTTTGATATTTGAAGGGGTTACTCAGAATCAAGTATAGAACCCAGGAAAAATATTGAAAAAATCCGCTCTTCAAATCTGAATAGTGAATTAATTTGTATGAAAAACTGAAAGAAAAAATTGAAGAGCGGATTTTTTCAATATTTTTCCTGGATACTTGAATCTGAATAAACGCACTTATAATAACGCACGAATTAACAACCTGTATTTTGTATTTTTCTCAAAAAAAAAGAAAAACTCAAATAACTCAATAACCGTTAAGTTTTGGAAAAAAGCTTATAGGGCAAAATCTATTGCTTTTGACTTCATCTATCACCCCTTAAAATTCCCATGACACATTACCAGTCACTGTATATCTACGGTCCACTCCTATCCATGTGCTCCAAATATTTACTAAAGTTCGATGTACTATAATGACTCTAATTAACATTATTTATGAATAGCTACCTAGCCTACGAGTCTATTTATAAAGGGAAATTCCTATTAATAGGAATCCATTTAGTTAATTAAAGCTAAGTGCTGCCTACACTGTGTCAGGTAGCAAAAAAAAATAAAAACTACGTAATAACTTTTTCCAGTAACTGAAAATTGTTATTTCCCTCAGGTTTGTATCTCTCAACAGCAGACACGTATTATTTTGTTTTAATTAATTATTATTCGGTCCTTTACAAATACAAAATATTTACAATCAAAACAAGCATAGCGTTTAATATATCGTAGGTATGTACGTTGGAATTATTAGAATTTATAAATTATTTAAAACAATGTGTAAAGCATCTACCTAAGTAAAACAGAAATAAAAAGTTAGAAGTTATACAACACTAGCTTCCGCCCGCGACTTCGTCCGCGTGGACTTCAGAATTGAAAAAAAAATGTTAAGATAGCGCCATCTAGTGACGAAGTGGAAATTTTGAGTTTTTAAGCATTCCTACGGGAACCCTTAAGTTTTCCGGGATAAAAAGTATCCTTTGTGTTAGCCGAGTGCTTCATCTATCTACCTACCAAATTTCATCCAAATCCGTTCAGTAGTTTCGGTGTGACAGCGGAACAAACAAACTGACAAACAAACAAACAAACATCCATACTTTCGCATTTATAATATTAGTGAGATTAGATAATAATCTAAGGTAAGCTCGTGATACTGAACAATCTTTGGTCAACTTTAACTGAAATCGCAAAAACGAAACCACAACACTCTGTAAATATCTAAACCGACAGCACTGGCGCCGACTCCATAGGGCTTGGAGGTGCCCGAGCCCCCCCAGTGACATCATCAGCGGATTTGAGCCCCCCCAATATTTTATATGAAAATGCTGGTGTGGCTTGCGGCTCGCGAACTGCGGTCTTCAACGACAATAAAAAAAACGATATCCACGCGGCCGAAGACGTGGGCGAAAGCTAGGTAGAAAATGTTAGGAAAACAACTTATTTTTGCGCCCTAACCCCCCAATATTTGAAGATCCCCCCCCCCCCCCCCCAGAAAAAAAGATACTCAATGGGTAGTCCGAACATAACAATAATGTGTCATCAATATACGAAATCCCTGCTATGTTATTGTATTATTCCGGTATATTTCTACCAATCACCGCAAACAGGACACCAGAATCGTGTCACGCTACGCTATCTTATCTCGTGGGTTTATGACATGATTCTCATGCATATCCCAATATGAGTCAGACTTTTTCAACTTTACATGGGCACATGACTGACTGGGTGGCTCAGTGGTTAGTGATCCTGAGTACTGATCCGAGAGTTGTGGGTTCGATCCTCACCCAGGGCAAACATTTCTGTGATGAGCAGATTTGTTTTCTCTGTGTCTGGGTATATTATACACGGTGTAACAAAATTGGTGCAGGACCCGTTAACTGGGGATTCTACTCATCGTACTGAACAACTTTTGTTCTACGACTTTGCTCAAATCAAAAAATATTTTTGGGCATTTCATACAAATTGATCATCTGTTTTGCCATTTTTGTATGGAGAGCCCAACATTTTTTTTGCTATTTGAGCAAAGTCGTAGAACAATAGTTTTTCAGTACGATGAGTAGAATCCCCAGTTAACGGGTCCTACACCAATTTTGTTACAACCTGTAATAATCATAATCATTTTATTGGTAAATATTTTTTACACGTCATCATTTTACAAATTAAATGTCAAAATTATCAAAATAAAATACAAATAAGTACAGAGTAATAAACAAAATTAATTACAAAACTTTAAATAAAACATAAAGATTAAAATAAAAATACAATCGAAAAAATTATAATAATACACATCAGAGTTCATCAATATTTATACATATATGTATGTATTTAAACGTATATGTGTATTTATATCAGTCTCTGGTTCCCATAATACAGGGAATCCTATTGGGGCCAGATGACCGTGTGTGATTTGTCCCGGATATTAATTTATTATTTACCAGTACTGTCACGCAGCATACTGAAGGAGTGGCCATAGCCTCTCGTGCTCTTATCTAAAAGCGATCTCATCCCCTGCGGGTTAAAAGAGGTTCCTAGTTGCCTAGCGCAAGCCACGCAACACATTTCCGGTAACATTTTTATGTAGTAGTAGGTACCTAATAGGTATTTATAACCACAAAATAGACACAGAAGGTCCGCTCAATACAAACCACTAAAATCGTAAGCATATACATGCTTATAGAAATATACGGTCGTTCGAGGCAAGGTCACGCGGAAAAGTATCACAACAGTATCGCGACCTTGCCTACAAGGACCGTATACGTCTATAAGCATGTATATGCTTAGAATTTTAGTGAGC
The DNA here is from genome assembly GCA_958295455.1 of Coleophora deauratella. NCBI lineage: Eukaryota > Metazoa > Arthropoda > Insecta > Lepidoptera > Coleophoridae > Coleophora > Coleophora deauratella. Next base: position 1,474,369 of record OY282398.1, on the reverse strand, counting down.
GCATTGAGCGGACCTTCTGTATCTGTGTATTTTGTGTTATAACGCTACACTTTGTTGGAGTGTCCATGGTGAGTTACTGCTAGTCATTTGGGTTACTTTTTATCATATATTAAAAGAAAGGCATTTTCTTTAAATAAAAAATAGTGACCTATGAGGTTGAGGTCATTATTTAACAGAGTCGTTTCCATCCTCCTTTGGAAATTACGTAAAAACTCTTTTTATCTTAAAACATGGGTTTTACAAAAAGTCTCAAAACTCAAAACTAGTCCTACGCATATTTTGGTTAGCTCTAAAGATATTTCGCACACCTTTAATAAATATATACAGAATGTAACAAAAAGGTGTGGTAGGTAATACTTCAAGGTGGGCTTTTACGCATCAATCTGAACAACTTTTGTTCTACAACTTAGTTGGAATCGCAAAAAAAAATTTAGATTTTCATACAGCCTTGGCTCGCCAGCTGATAGATTTGTATGATAAGTCCAAATATTTTTTTTTTCGATTTCAACAAAGTTGTAGATTAAAAATTGTTCTGTTTGATGAGTAGAAGCCCGCCTTGAAGTGTCACCACAACTTTTTGTTACACCCTGTATAATTTTGCCACCTAAACTTATTTAGTAAATTTAAACAGGGTGTACAAAATATGTGTAGCACTAGTTAACTGGCGCATCTTCTCATTATACTAAACAACTAAACCCCGTTAACAGCTCACACCTATTTAGTTACACCGTGTATATGGCGCAGAATATGATTAAACCCTGGAGCTTCCCAGTACCGTGAACAAAAGCCCGTTAATTAGTAATTTTAGTCACGCTTTAGTCAGTGATTTTAGAGTAAATTAGATTATTATAGTGTACGTACTATACGTAAGAACATCGCGCACTGAAGCCAAAACTAACATTCATCAAAATCAGACAGTGGTCGAAATCAATTCTGATAGAATTCGTAAGGCAGGCAAATCACGTCAAATTAAAATTATTATATTTTATTTATTTATAATTTTGGTTTTTGTGCTTCATATTAATGAGTATTCTCGTATATTAGACTGACTCGGTGGCTAAGTGGTTAGCGACCTTGACCTCTGATCCGAGAGTCGTGGGTTCGATCCCCACACAGGGCAGACAACTTTTCTGTGATGAGCAGAAATGTTTGCTCTGAGTCTGGGTGTATAATATCTAAATATGTATGTATTTAAATGTATATGTGTATGTATATCAGTCTCTGGTTCCCAAGATACAGGGAATCCTAGTTTGGGGCCAGATGACCGTGTATTATTATTATTTAATATTTTTCCTGCATTCTTCAAAATTCACGCATTAGAGGGCTAAGTATGTAGATGCTGTACACGTTCTTTTAAGAGAAGCGAGAATGGCTGAGAAATCTTTTTTTTTATTGTCGATTGGTAAGCCCTTGGCTTACAGTGTAACTTTATCTGATCTGTGTGTTGACATTATCTCTCTTGATGGTAAGTGATGATGATGCCGAAAAATGGAAGCGGGCTCACGAAGCTTCCCCAACGCAATGGGGAAGTGGCTCTCTTATCTCCATTCCGGTATACATGCATGCTAGTAACAATGATGTTATGGCAGAGGTCACAAACGAGCAGACGGATCACCTGATAGTAAGCGATTACCGCCGCCCATAGACACCCGCAACACCAGAGGAGTCACAAGTGCGTTGCCGGCCTTTCATATGGACGCTCTATCTTTCTTTACTTAGATAAATATATGGTGGTAGCTAGCCAAGCGGGCTCAGAAACTGCCCTATCACCATCTAGACCGTGTCCTACAAAGTTGAATTCCGACGAATATTGAACCCGTGATCTCCTGGTGAGAAGCGAGCGGACTAGCCACTGTGCCACGGAAAAAGCGTCGGTGGCTCTGCGGTTAGTCAATCCGTCCTCCTAACCAGAGGTCTCGGGTTCAAATCCTGGCCAGTGCACCAATGAGTTTTTCGAAACTTACGTGCATTTTCATACCGACTGCTTTAACGGTGAAGGAAAACATCGTGAGGAAACCTGCACATCTGATTTCTAGTTGTGTATGATAGGTATAAATCTTAAATGCCCTACACGTGACCAAGGGCGATGATAAGTGCAACACCTTGCTATACCTTGCGGATAAGACGGTTAAATTGTGCCACACGATAAGAGAGTGCCACGGAGGCGATTTAAGACTTCTTCTTTAACTCTTTCTATAAGCTGTCAGTTATGCCAAATCACATTTTAATTGGCAAAACTAAGGGTATCTTATGAAAAATCTACGTTATTAATATCCACGTTAACCCCATCGTGAGTCTATCGGGAGCCGTTCATCTGTTCACATACCTCCGTAAATACTGCAAGAATGTTATTGCGGTTTTCTTTCACTTATAGATAGCTTGAAGACAGCTTTCATGATCTAGTAACTTTAAACGAAGGTAACCGCTTCATATGAAGTGAACCGTCAGCCTTTTTGCCACCTTATATTATTTTTGCGAAAAAAAGATTAATATTTCTTGTAAAAACAAAATAAATAAAAAATCCACGCAGACAGACGATGTCGCAGTCCTCCTAGTTAATTACAAATTCATCGACAATGGCTGCTTCATCTGTTACAGACGAGACTTTTCACTGCAAAGCCTTGGAGACAAAGTTACAAATTAGAATTTAAAATTACCGACTTTTTTGCCAGAACAGACGAAGTTACCTTCAGACAAGCTCAGCGGAGCAAAAACAGAGATAAAAGCTAAAAATAATGAACAAATCCAACCTAAAACGTCAGTCCTTAATATAGGCATGAAACCTATCTCAGCTTAATGCTGACATAAAGGTTTTCATATTATTATCTTTTCTCGTAAGCCCGAATTTAGGGGTCTGCCAGCTACTGGTTTCGGTGTTCCGATAAAAAAAAACGTTTATTGTTGTAAATAAAATTGGAACTTTGTTACTTTTCGCTAGTATCACGTAAACAAGAAAAACTGCGTTATAACATTAGCTATGGTTTTTTAAGGAGTACATAGGGTGTGTACGAACCTATATAGTATTTGAATTTTTAAGAAATGAACGAACTGATTTTGAAATAAGTACCTGTATTCAGATTAAGTTCATCTATGTCGTTACCGCGTGTTAGTTTTCTGAAATACTAAACTGAAATAGATTTATACGTAAAATTTGTGTAATGCACTTATTCACATAAGCTTTAACCGCATGTAAAAAATAATAATGTATCTATATGTAATGTAATTATTAATTTTGCATGCCTCATTATGTGGTAGAACATAAGGATATTGTAATTTTGTAACACCTGAATTCACACTATGTTCTGGCAAAATAAAATATTTCAATTTCAATTTCAATTTCTAATACATGTAAAAAATAAGCATTAAAGCTTTGTTTAACTGGAGATAGGAAGTTTTTTCATTTTATTTATCTGTATAACCATAACCGTTTTCTGGTCTTTTTTTCGAGACGCAAAACCCCGTTTTAAGAGGGTGCTAACCTTTAATGGGTTAGAGCTTAGAGAAAATCCTACAGATAGAAAGGAATCAGTGTCCTCTTCTCGTTTGTTTCGTTTCGTCTTGGTACATCAGCATTAATTTGACATTAACATAATTTTCCCGCATGGTCTATTATCTAATCTGTGGCATGGTGTGCATTATTTAATTATCGTTCGACGGATAAGATTTGGTGTCCAGTTTTATGTTATTTTACTTGTACAAAGTGTAAAAATCCTCTCATGGAAACTTTTACGAGGACTTCAACTCTTCATACTAAACAAGGAACACATGGAATTGTGAAAAAAAACTCAAATCAGATAGTTGCTCCAATTTCGTATGGGACGTCGAACTTTATAAAATAGATTTCATTATCTGAAATAAAATTTGATTTTTAATTTATAAAAAAAATCAGTATGGATTCCTTTGGGAAATTGCTCGGTATGATGAGGACCCCGTTTAAGTTTAACGGTAGGTTTTTTCACACCCTGTATAGTCCTTTCAGCGTTTGCTTCTAGTAAACTCGGGCAGTGATTGTGGGGCAGTCGGGTAGGCAAAAGCCCCCTCCCAGCTTCACCCCGTTGCGTTGCCGACAGCGATAGCTTTGCCCCACTTTACTGCATGGTTCTGCAGTTACGAGTGCAATTTAAAAAGCTATTTAAAGTTTATAGTTCTGTTCTGCTTTTTTTTTCTGTAACTCAGAAATTCTGATCGGCTGTTATTGCGATAGATTCTATATTATCATATAGTAAAGGTACTACTTACATGATAATATAGAATCAAAATTAATCTACAGTTTTAAACAAAAACGTTTTTCGTGAAATTTTAAATGAACCGATGAAGTAAAAAAAACTCCTTATTAACATAATTGGTATAATATGCCTGTGGCATCATCTCACCTCACCTTATAATATGTGATTGTGACGAAAATGGAAAAAGATTTATCAAATTTTCCGACACAATGCGGAACAGACTTTGATTTAAAAAAGTGATGGTGGCTAGATAAAATGAGATGGTAAGAAATAGTCACTAATCCTAGGTAGGCTTAGAAATTGTTCTACTACTGTGACTAACACTAACTAAAAAATAAAACCAAGCTCTTCGAGCATACTTTAAAAATGCATCAACATGCTTCTATTCAACTAGCATGCAGTACTTAACCCAAACCCAGCCTAGTAATTAAATTAGCACCAGTGCTTCCAAAAGTAGGCATCCATGTTTCCGCATTATGACGTCTTTGGCACGGACCTGGCAGGCTTGAAGCTACAGGCCTGAGCAAGGTCTTGGCTCGCAGCCAGGTTGCGCCATGTGCTATTGGGGTCATTCGCATAATTCTGCAATATGGCCTGCGCCTGCTTACATAGGTACTTAATTTTAAACTTAATGCAGAGACGCAAAGTCTGACGGAAAAATGTGGTCGGTGACCGTTGCTTCAGGTCTCTGACACTCCATGAAAGTTGACCGAAAGATACACCTACTAGGTTTTTCACTTCGAGCGAAATAAATTAATTGACGACTGAATAGCTTTGCCATGGGAGCTATAGCCTGCGGTTATCACTTCAATATGATCATAGAAAGCCGTGTTGGTGACCCTAGTTCTTCTACGTATTTCCTCGATAGCATGGTCTCTCCATAGCCCGTTTGGGCAACTTTGAGCTTGTAAATGGGGCTGTAATAAGCGTCTGATTAACGTCGTCTTGACGCATTTGTTATAAAGACTTTTATACATTATCCCACAGAAATCAATTAAGATTTCTATGTTTGTCCCAAATCATAATACACTGCTCCAGAATCCGCTCCGATGTGCGGTTTTATTTGTCACTTTCCATAGTAAAAAAATACCCGCACCGCACACCGGAGCTGATTCCGGAGCAGTGTTATCCGTCGCAATCTTTACTAAAAGCGCAGAGCAATTTGTATTTTTTTGTAAACCAAGTACAGGTTTAAGTCGAGTTAATTTGCTTTTTAAATTTCTACTACAGAGTGTAACAAAATACATATAGCTTTTACTTATCATATTGAACAACTTGCGTTTTTCTAATTTCTATTCTATTTTTCTATTTGGCATTCCACATCTCATACCGAGCGTGATTTTGCCGATGTCTAGTGAAAAATGGGAGAATCTTCAATAAAAAAAATGGCGAAACGCCATTGTCAAGTGAAAGTGACGGCTCTAAGGGTGATGGGCACTTAAAGACGCTCCACGTGGTGGTTTGCTGCTGGATCTCGGAAAACGGAGCTGTCTCCCGAGTTAATCCTCTTCTTATTATCGCTTATCTCGAATCAGGATCAGAGCTATTTCTCCATCACAAAGATAACGTTGAAACTATTCTAAAATGGTAATAATTGTAAAATTAACTCAACAGACGTGTGCTCGATACAAATCCCGGCAACCAACCCTTTTCTAATTTGATGAAATCGTAAAAAAAAATTATAGTAAGGCCAAATAGATAATCAATTATGTATGAAAAGTTTTTTTTGTTTTGCGATTTCAACAAACTCTAGAACAAAGGTTTTAAGAATGATAGGTCAAAGAGTCCTAACCAAAATTTCTTGTAAAGCAGTCATTCTTAAAGTGGGCGATAGCGCCCCCTTGCGGGCGCTCGCTGGAGGCCTACAGGGGGGGGGGGGCGTTAAAGGGCCCAGAAAAAAATATTGTGTTGAAGCGATTTAGGGGGACGATGGCTTCTTTTTCTTCTTATCATGTGGCACATTTTAACTGTTCTATATATGATTTGCGTTTTTCTTCTCTTCTTCTTTCTCTTTGCCACTTCCCACTTTAGCTGGGTCGTCTGTCCTAATCTTCCTGCGCCAAGATGCTTTGTCTTGAGTTGCTGGGTCGGGTAGTTGGGCTTTATATGTAAGCTTAGTCTAGTCATGCTGGTCATTTACTTTGTTTTTCTTCTGATAATTTGAAATTTAAACTTAAATCAAATCCCACACTCTAGGCCAAAAGTTTAAGACCATCTTAATCATTTCGAGTGCTCCCATTAGTTAGAAAGTATAATTTATAATGTAAGTTTTAACTCAGAGACACGATAAGATTCATATGCCACGCTAAAATTAAATAACAGTAATAATTGTGATTGTGATTTTTAAGATGTGGGAAAGTTATAAAAATATAAGGGGGCCCTAGAAAATAATTGATTCTGAGAGTGGCCGGTACACAAAACAAGTTTGAGAACCTGTGGTCTAAAGTATTTTGAATGCTCTGAAAATTGTAAAGATGTTTGAAAAGTCGTGTAATTTCACATTCTACGGTAGCTTAGCTACATTTACAAGTACCCGTTTAGATTCATTTTCATGTTCCTTTTAAGAGGAATTTGTTTAAAGAAATTAATATTCTTACCGTTGCTAGTCAATTCATATACGAAAATATCATGTATGTACGTAAAAATTTGCACTTGTTTCATAAAAACAGTGACAGACACAATTTTAATCTAAGAAATATTAATAACATAGATGTTGCCTATTCGAGACTGAGTAAAGTTAAGAAGTCATTTATGGGGCAGTGTGTAAAATTTTATAACAAAATACCCGAAAATGTGACTAGTTTGCCAGAAAACAAATTCAAATTGCATGTGAAAAATTGTTTATGCTCTAGAGGGTATTACAAAATACTAGATTATGTAAATGATAATGATATATGGACATGTATAGATCCTCCAGCTCACAATTTTATTGTTGACATGAATTGTAATAGAATTTAAGATTTTATTTAAAAAATGTGTTGAAGCGAGTTTCTTTTGGGCTCGACGTTTCTTCTCGCTTCGCAAACACTTCCCGAAACGTTGAGTGTACAAGTCCCGCGTGGTAGGGACTTTGTACTAGGTAGAAAAAAAATATTGACGATTTAAAAGCATGTGTAAAGCATCTACTTAAATAAAAAACATTTTGAGTTTGAGTTTGAGTTTGAGCGTGACCTGCTGATTCGACCTTTAATATACCTCTACAACATAGTACCTAGGTAGGTACTAATGTAAGCTGTTGCTACCTGAAAACTAGAGCTTACATTTTCTCCGCACCTTTATTATTCGGTTTACCGAATATATTCCCCTTTCCTAGGAAAATTAAATAGTTGGAAATGTACTTTGTATCTCGCTTACGGTGTTGTTGTAGTGTAAGCTCTATAGAAATGTCAGGAAGGTGCACTTCCCTTTATCAATGTTTTCAGGTGTTTAAAGGTCACACACATCTTAGATTCGAGTCTTATATGGTGATTTCACAATTTAACTTTATGCTTCTATTCTAACGTGTAAAAGTTTGCGAAAGTAAAGTCTGCGCAAATAATTAAATTGCAGTTTATGGCCGAATGACATATCTATCTCCGGCGTTTTTTTATGAACTTTAAGGTACAATATGTGTGTTGTTAGATTCGTCATAATCTCTTGACTATCATAGTAGGTTTGACTAAGAATGTACCTAATTTAAGCAGACGTACAATATTTTAATTAAAATTGACATGTTCTCTGTTTATGGTCCTATACTTATCCATCTGTATTTACATTGCTACCGGGAGACATCCGAAAATAATTAACAAAAGACGAAAATACTTTACAAACATAGGCCTTTCCCTTTGACTTTCTACTTATAACGTTTCTCAGCTAATAATGAAGGGTTCTCGTACTTCTTTGGGCCTGCCGCCACTCAAGAACCTTTCTTCCCCATCGGTCCTTAATTCTGCGAGTTACATGGTAATATAGGCTTCAATACCTAAATCACACGTAGCTTTACTGGATGTGGTAAGAAACTTCCTATATACATGCCTATTTATTCAGCCTTTTTCAGTATTTAGTACAAAACAGCAGAGGATGTTTCAAGAATTTTGATCACCTTTTAAGTGTTTTAGTTTAAATAATAAATAAATAAATAAATCATTTATTTAATAACAAGTAACAAATAACAGGTTTTTTACAAAGACTCCCACTAGGATACCCTGTGTCGGGGGAGTCAGTCTCTTCCCGGTAACAATAATTATTAGGTACTATAATAGCAAGAAGTAAACACTAAAAATAGATGATTAACAAAAAAGAAGAATTATATATATTATGTAGTGAGCAAGTTACATTAGGTAAAAAAAATACAATAAAATAAAATACTCAATATACTCGTATTGCTCTATAATGATATGTTTAACACGTAATATTTGTGTGTGTGTTCGTGTGTGTGCTTGTGTGTTTATATGTATGCGTACGTGTGTGTGTGTGTGTGTGTGTGTGTGTGTTTGTGTTCGATTACTATACTCTATAATAATATGTTTAACACGTAATATTTGTGTGTGTTCGTGTGTGTATGTGTGCTTGTGTGTTTATATGTATGCGTTCGTGTGTGTGAGGGTGTGTGTGTGTGTGTTCAATTGCTATACAATGGTTACTCTACACATCTAAGTAGTTCCTCTGTTTTGTCATAGTCCAACTGTAGGAGCATGCTCTTTACATTCTTTCTACACATATATCTTGAGCAAGTTAGAATATCTAACCGTTTATTAATTTCTGTGTATAGGTAGGGTTCGCGATAAGACGGTGTCCGTTTTGCGAAAGAAGTTTTAATTTTAGGGGTTGACCATAGACATATTCGTCTACTTCTAGCACATTCTTTTAGGTTTGTTATTGCATTCTTGTGGAAACGCAGAATCACTGAGGAAATACAAAGTTGTCTCACCGTTAGCTGTTTGCATTCCTGATAAAGCAATTTCGTGGGGTACATGAATGGTTTCCTATACGCTACTTTAAGGATGGCACGTTGAGCACGCTCAGCTATGATTCAGTTGGTCGTGCCGGCAGCTCCAGCAAACAGATATGCAGTAGTTAATGATCGACTGGCAGAGGGCAGCATAAACAACCTTTATAGTAGTGTCATCCGCAACCCACTTGAGACGCTTGAAAATGTGTAGCAGCTTGCGCACACGTCCTCGGACAGTTTCAATTTATTTGTCCCAGACCAGTCGGTCATCCACCACTACACCAAGATACTTGAAGGTATTTACCTGTTCTAATCGAGGACAGCTGCAAGGTGTTTCAGACATTTTACAAGAATGCAACCGGAGGGACAAAAGATAACTTGGTGCCGTGCGCGATGATATTTTATAGGAATTTGGTCTTGCTTGCATTTAGTGTTAGAAGATTATTCTGTAACCAGCCTGATACTCGTCTCAGTCCCTCCTCTGCGTAAGTTTCAGTCAGTTTAGTGGGTTCTCTCTCCAAAATAGTGTTAGCATTTCGGAATTCGTAAGTGTAATCCCAAAAATGGCAAAACTTTCCGCCGCCATCGTTACTGAGTTTCGTAACCAATTACCAAAGAAAAAGGTGGATCGGCCCCTTATGGGGAGAAGGCAAAGAGAGAAGAAGAAACACGCATTTTTTTTCATATAAATCAACAATGAAGAGCAATTTAAAAGCCGGATATACATATTCCGGATATATATAAAGACGCAAGGACACGTCAGACAGGATAAATACGAACGGATTGTAACCCTCTTCAAAAACTAATTAATGCGCATTAAATGAGTCCCCTTAATAAATAAATCCCCTTCGCATTAAATGAATCGCTGAAATTTCACTGAGAAAACTTAAAAAACGTATAAAAACATCTTGTTCTTTTATTGTCAACGTTAATATATTTACGTAAAAGGACTTGAAATAGAACATTCGAGAATGTAAGCTCGATTGTTGTCAATGTAAACTCTATAGTTATACTGACACAATATTATTATTTTGCCTGGCTTTATAGGTAGATTTGTGATTGCTTTTTGAATCCCCTTTCCATCTTATGTAGGGCATTCTGTAAGAAATCGACATCGGTTCGCTTTGATGTCTCCTTTTTCATGTTTCGTTTTAACTTTTAAGGCTTTAATCCACTGCTTTAAATCTGCCTAGATGAGTCACCGACTGACTGGCAGAAGGAAAGATTCTTTCTACATCTGTACCTATAAAATAGTACCATCACTAAATGATGAACGATGCACATTGAAGATAAATTTGAAAGAGAAATTAAACTCGAAAGAAGAGAAACTTTTTCAATCAATAAATTATGATGATGCCGAGGATGGAAACTGGCTTACAAGGATACCCCAATGCAATGGGAAACTTGAAAAAAATCATGGGGAAATGCGTTTCTTAGATGGTGTAAACAAGTGGTAATAAAGGACATTTTAGGTATTGATCCTTAAATATATGAAATGAGGTGTTAGATTTTCTATGAAGACTCAATTGTCAACGAACTTGTCAGGCTGTTTTTATCCAAAGCCTAGACGGACTAAGTCGCGGGAAGCCCACCAGTCATTCATATTTAAAAAAGCTCAGTTCCATTTTGTTCAGACCAATTCATTTTGGTTTGCATAAAGGGCATATTTAAGTAGGAATTAACATTGCGGTGACGGCGATGACGCCATTTCAAACATTCTAGATTTTTTTACAAATAATTAATTGCAAACGACAGATTATATACAATACAAAGATAGCACGGTAACATGACAACTAATAAGAGTGATTACAAAAGTGATTTATGCTCTTATTAAAAATTATAATTGACCACGCTGAATACGTTAAAAACAACCGACTTCAATCGCAACAACTCCAATTTTGCTATGTTTTTGTTGATTTTTTCAAAAACCGCTAAATCGATTTCGATTAAATTTATATGAGACGACCTGTGAAGTATACCCTTTTAAACAAAAAAAGAATTTTCCAAATCGATTCAGGCGTCTTCGAGTAATCGGTGAACATATACATAAAAAAATAAAAAATAAAAAAAAAGATTCCGACGAATTGAGAACCTCCTCCTTTTTTTTAAATCGGTTAAAATTAGAAATTTGAAGTCTAGAAGCGTAAACAATTTAATTTAGTATCCCACAGGTTTTAATACAGCCAAGAACAAAAAAGTAATTCTACTTCAAAAAATTCATGACCGCACTCCCTCGGGGACAGTCATAAAATGATACACCAATGTGGGCGAAGCCCCGCGGGCCAAAAAACAAATATTTTTCCAAAACTAAAGTTTTTAAACCTCCAAGCTTAAGCGCTTAGCGGACTTTTAATTTTCCTCTTCTTTTCATTTTTTTAAAAACCAAATTCTAGGTACGTTTGTTATTAAAACCTCAAGGCCCTCCCGAGTCTATATTTTCTCCCGAAACCCGTCTTTCAAATCATGTCTTCATCAAAGTTGTTTGTAACTAGATTTGTCCGTATGTACGTATGTTTTTGTTGATTTTCTCAAAAACCGCTGAATCGATTTCGAAAAAATTTATATGGGACCACCTGTGAAGTATACATTTTAAACAAAAAAAGAATTTTCCAAATCGGTTCAAGCGTCTTCGAGTAATCGGTGAACATACATAAAAAGAAATAAAAAAAAGATTCCGACGAATTGAGAACCTCCTCCTTTTTTTGAAGTCGGTTAAAAATAGACACAGAAGGTCCGCTCAATACAAACAACTAAAATCGTAAGCATATACATGCTTATAGAAATATACGGTCGTTCGAGGCAAGGTGACGCGGAAAAGTATCACAACAGTATCGTGACCTTGCCTACAACGACCGTATACGTCTATAAACATGTATATGCTTAGGATTTTAGTGAGCGTATTGAGCGGACCTTCTTTATCTTTGTATTTTGTGGTATTAGTTTAACTTTCTCGGTGGTCATCCTCAAATCGCTCCCAGCCTCGCGGGACATACTCCCCGGTCAGACGGGGCTAGTTCCGTGAAACGTTCGTATAAAGCCCCAATGTTATAAAAGGGCACAAGGCAGCGATCATTGTAAATGAATTAGAGCAGTTATCAGAATATCGACATATCAGTTTTTTTTAAATAAACTATTCGATATATGTATAACTACAGGTTGACATTTTTATCGCCGACAAGGGCAGATGGTACTCAACATCAATGGCCTAAATTATCCCCAAGTAACCATACAATCTTTGCGAATTGTATTTTTTCTTCAAAGTTACAGATTTATCAGACGGCCTTTGTACAATTTAAAGATTTTTTTCTGGCTAGCTGGACTGGCCCCGTTTGAATCCTCCGTAAAACTTATACACATCGTCGTTGCTACGAAAACAGTCAGCAGGAAATATAGACAGTCTGTTTTTAACCTACTTCAAAAAAAAAGGAGGAGGTTCTCAATTCGTCGGAATCTTTTTTTTTTATGTATGTTCACCGATTACTCGAAGACGCCTGAACCGATTTTATCGAAATCGATTCAGCGGCTTTTGAGAAAATCAACAAAAACATAGCCAAACTGGAGTTGTTGCGATTGAAGTCGGTTGTTTTTCAACCGACTTCAAAAAAAGGAGGAGGTTCTCAATTCGTCGGAATCTTTTTTTTTATATGTATGTTCACCGATTACTCGAAGACACCTGAACCGATTTGGAAAATTCTTTTTTTGTTTAAAAGGGTATACTTCACAGGTGGTCCCATATAAATTTTATCGAAATCGATTCAGCAGTTTTTGAGAAAATCAACAAAAACATAGCAAAATTGGAGTTGTTGCGATTGAAGTCGGTTGTTTTTAACGTATTCAGCGTGGTCAATTATAACGTATTCAGCGTGGTCATATTATTGTTTAATTCACAACGACCTGCACGGGTAGCATGAGGGCGTAGACAAAGCTGTTTGTCGCGCCAAACGCGAGAAACAGTTCAGCTGTCTCTTTCATTAGATTAGCGTTAGAACGGAACAAATGCTTTTAAAACTCGCGTCGCGCGAGTAAACAATTGATGAAGTCCAGTCATTGTGGTTGTTATGGTATTTATTTGTATAAAATATTATTACATTAAAATGGCTACATTGTAGGTCTTAATTCTAAGACGGTCGGTTGGGTAGTGAGTGCAGCAGAATGTACGCTTGGAGGTCTGGCAATATTCGTGTTCTATTAATAGATTCCAAAAACAGTCAGGTATACGGACAAGTAGCTCGGCACCACCGGCGCCGTCGCGTCGTCACTGCATCAAGTGCAGCAGGCAGATGGCACGTTATCTATCAGCGATGTTAACTCTCCATTCTTCTTATAAGCCTAACATTTACCTTTTATAACCTAAATCTTTATTTTAATTTTGTTTTGCTTTTTTTTATATATTATTTATACTCTGTCAATGTCAATCAATCGCAGCATTTCTTTAAATTCTTTAAACTACTAAGAGTTTTATCAATTTTTGCTTCACTTCCAGATTTTTATTTATGTTTTGAAGTGAATATCGATAAATTATTTATCTTTCAATAATTTCTTATAACTTAAAATCTTTAGAAATCTTTTAAAAGTAAACCATTTATTTTTTACAATATGTTTTTAGCCCAAAAGTAAAATCTAATGTCTCTTCTGATGAAGACGAACAGAGAACATTGTAGCGGAAGTATTACTACTTATTATTTCAGGCAATGAATTATTTCAATGAATAAAGAGTTATATTTAGGGAAACTGATTATTAAATGTATTTAGAATAATTTAACACTCACTTCATATTTTTTGAAGTTATCTTTTGAAATTATTAAACTTATTATTATATTCATAAAACTTTGTTATTTTCTGTGAAGACATAAATACTTTTTACTCTGACTTATTTTCTGTAAAAGTTTAGACAACCTGTTACACGTTTCTCTTTTCTATATCATACTGTACTTTAAACTTCTGTGAAGTTATGAATATTACAATATTTAGTTCAAATGGAACTAACTGCTATGAAGATGTTGATAGTATATTTGTTTAACTTACTTTACTTTATTTTAATGCGAACAAACCGGTTCATTTTACTTTTATAAGTTCAGTTGATTTATAAATTCAATTTAATTCCTTAACTTTGTTTATTTTTTATTATTTAAGTTATTTGTTCTATTAATTCTTATTTTTAGGTTTTATTTTTAAGATTGACAGACAAATGCTATGACTACCCAAGTACCATTTGCAATGTGGAAATAGAAACCCATAAGGTTTATAAACATAGATGAACCATCGTTCATCCTACACCTAAGTGTGAATTTATGCAATTTAAATAATTATGTTTATTTATTATAAATCAAATTAAATTTTAAAAGAAGGAACTGGGGAACATTGTGATCAAAGGAAACTTTAAACGGATAATGTGCAGTACTTACAAATGTACATATTTGCACAGCAGGAATCATTTGACCGATGACCGACGATTTCAATGTGTCTCTTTGATGTCAGCGTGATTTTCTTCGGATTCAGCACTTTCTTCGTGGTAACTGCACAAGCCAAGGTGCGGCATCGTCTGGTTGCATTGGTTCTTGAATTACACTGCCAGTGGGGCAGTCTCGTCCGGTCGCAGTAATTCTTGAAGTATGACACTGCCAGTGAGGCAGTCCCGTCCGGTCGCAGAACATCTTGGTGGTAAAGGTTGTGAAGTTTGTTCGGGGTCCATTGTCCAAGGGCTTGAAAGCCGCCGAGCCACATCTTCATGCCGTTGTAAGTGCCGGGTACCAGTTTGTGAGTTTGGAGATTTGACTCTTGGCTCGTTCCTGGTCAGCAGTGAACTTGGCGATGAGAGAGCACGTGGTGTCGTGACAATGCCCCACGTTGGGCGCCAGTAAACAATTGATGAAGTCCAGTCATTGTGGTTGTTATGGTATTTATTTGTATAAAATATTATTACATTAAAATGGCTACATTGTAGGTCTTAATTCTAAGACGGTCGGTTGGGTAGTGAGTGCAGCAGAATGTACGCTTGGAGGTCTGGCAATATTCGTGTTCTATTAATAGATTCCAAAAACAGTCAGGTATACGGACAAGTAGCTCGGCACCACCGGCGCCGTCGCGTCGTCACTGCATCAAGTGCAGCAGGCAGATGGCACGTTATCTATCAGCGATGTTAACTCGCGCGAGATACGTCGTCATGCTACCGGTGCTGTTGCGCGTTGATACTAGTGTCTAGTCTATGGAAGGCCAGTGTCCTTTTTTTACTGGAAGCTTTTGCCCAGAGCTGCGGATCTTAGATTTAGTCGTTTTTATTACCAAAGATGAAGCGAAGTTTTCCGGCATTACAAAAGATATCAACGAGTATTGCAGTGCTTTTTGGTGTCTTTGTCATGGAAAAAAATATAAAAAAATACATTTCCAGAATTTTAAAAACAACAGACCACATCTGTTGAAGATTTGAGATCAGAGCATTTTTTTTATTTTGTATGAAAGACAAGTTTCACTCGAGTCAGTTAAGTAATTAGTGTTCGAGAAAATCACGATCACTGAAAACAACAGCATTGAAATATTCTGTGACACCCTTTCAGTCCACATTCCATCAAGTCATTTAAAGTACGGACTGTAACAAAGAAACTAAGTAGCATACATAAAAAACGTACACCTGAAAAACTTGAAGTACTTATTCTCTTTCTCGGGCAATCGGGTAAAGTTACTATGCAAAATGATTTGTCCAACTACGAATCGTATTTACCTCATAAAATGCACAATAAATAAAACACATTCCCACTGCGATGCCAGCACAATACTCCACTCCGCAATGTGTTTTAAAAGCGAGCAAGTTTCAAGGCGACTCCGCAATCCTCAATGGAAGCGCGGCAGTTTCCGCCGAAGCCTACTTCCGCTGTGTACCTACGGAGGCGGTTGGCGACTTCCGCCACTCCGCCGTCGCCCTGTTTTGTTCTACAATAATTTCAAATTTTAATTTAAAATGGTTGAAAGGTGTAACGTAACCGAACCACGGAGCTTTTATACTTACTTACGTAACGGAAGTTTGTATTGTCTTTTGTTTGATGATGTTGATTTTCGTAATATGAAACATTAATTTTTTTTAATATCTAAAAAAGTTTGGACTTTTCATACAAATTTATTTGCTGTTTAGCCAATTTTCTATTAATTCCAGTTGACCATTGCCTTTTTCTCTGAGAAGAGAGTAATGGTCTCCTTTATATTAATAGCTACGAGACGTCCACTGCTGGACATAAACATCCCTTAAATGGGGGGTTTTGCCATAATCACCACGCTTGACAGCGGATATTAGTGTGATAGTACAGTATGCGAAAGGACGCTGCTGCCTATACTCCGAGTTCCTGATCCCTTAGTCGCCTCTTACAACCCCCTCGGGAAGAGATGGTGTGGTTGTTGGGTTGGTAGTCGAGAGCCACACCACATGCTAGCTTTCCTTCGTATGGAAAAATTGGAGCTAATTGTGGACTCTCCAAACAAGAAGTCAAAAAAAATTGCTAAGGATTGTTTTAAGCAGTTAGGTTTTTAGTTTCATTATGAATTTGTTATGCTACTTCACCTCTAATATGATAAAAAATAGTTTTAATATTATTTAACGAGAAAATTCGCCTCCTTTTAATTTATTAACTTAATATTTACCTTGGTAGCTTTAATCAAATTTCCCTTCCCTTTGAAACATAATATCTTGTTAATAAACTCTGTCAAGCTGAGCTGTTTTTAAAGACTTAGAAACTTATGAAAGATACTCGGTATTAAATCAAATTAGGATAACTTTAACATAGGTAGGTACACCTAGGTCAATATGTCAAATAAAGTTTCAATGCGACTACATTTTTGTTTAATATTATAGTTTCTAATATATATAGCGATTAGGCTTCAGTTAATTATTTTCAATGTACTTTAGAAGGACTCCACCAACAGAATTCTCAAAAACTTTTAGCAGTGTCCTAACAATTCTCTCTTTCTCCTTTACAGAAAAGGGGCGATATTTGGGATCGCCGTGCGAGTTTACATGTAATCCGAAGCTTATGCACGTATTTTGCGACCCAACGACAGCCTCCTGCCAATGCGACCCGAAGCACCCGGTCTCCCTGGGCGTGGCGAAAGGATGCGCCAAACGTAAGTATCAAGAATGTTGAGGTGGCAAAAGGCTGAAGCGGCGGAAGTGGCTACCGCCGCCTATTAGTACGGGCAATTTAATGTATAGGGTCAAAAAAAAAAACCTAAAGCTGATTTTTTGCACAGTCGTTCCTTGGGACCATAGAAGTATACCCTGAAAAGTCCCAACTCCTAGGGTGCCGGCGTCCCCCTCTCCCCCCCCTCGAAAGGTCCCGATTTTCAGCATTTTTCATTTTACTCAAAACCAGTAGGAGTTAGATGAAAACTGTCAAAGAGGCAATTAATCATTATTAAATTACCTATCAAACGGTACTACTTTCATATCAATAGGAGTTTTAGTTATTGAGATATGCCTGTCTATATATGACAAAAAAATTGAAAATACCCAATTTTGTACCGATTTCTTGATTTTCTGAGAAAACTGTAAAAGTATTTATAAAACATTGCTATTAAAAATTATTCCTTTCATGTTTAGCAACAAAACGAGACTACATTAATAAAAAAATACAAATAATTAATTAAGTTGTAGTTCATTACATCTCAGCTGATAAATATGATTAAATTTCTACATATAAATTTCAACTCTAAAGCATCGTGTCTGACGACTTGTAGTTATTATCTATGTATAAAGTTGTCACATGGATACAAAAAAGCCTTAAAATAGAAATAAAATAAAACATACGATTCTTTAATATTTACGAATTACTATATTTATTCGCCCTTTTGATCATCGATATCTATGTTATCTTATTATTTACGAGATCAACCACGGTGTCGACCTATAGTGCCTGCCACATTATATTAAATAGTACTATTTACATTAAGTATGAATAATCCCTGTTGCTCTCTGAAGGCGACCCCACCAACCCTAAGGTCCGGTGACAGTCCATACAGTCGCCAGTCGACACTCGTCACGCACTTCTCGCTCGCGTCTACATTTTAGATAGGGAAATTTTAGTAGGTAAATAACTCAAATGATTAGTATGGAGTGTCCAGGATGTGAATCTGCAACTGGTTCAGTGCAAATGGAAGCTTGGTAGCCACAGGTATAAGGCTTTACCCCAAAATTTTCCACTCCAAACCTGAGGATTCAATTATTATTGATGTCCATCCAAATTATTCTTGTTTTTCTGGTACACGTGCAGTGAATATTGCGCATACGCATCAGAGGTAGGTGGCAAGGATACCAGTCGCAATGAAGCATTTACTTGCATGTTTGGATTTTGCGCAGATATTTATGCCGTAGAATACGGTTGGGGTCATGCAATGGCACAATTAAAAAGAAAGACGAGAAAAACGATGTTCGGATACCTACAACAAGTGCCTTTTCAAAAAAGGAAACAATCAAACATAAAAAAATACAGTATATTCCATGGTTTATTAAGTTGACCGTTTTTTTTTTTACTATGCTTATACAAAACACATAGGTAATCGCTATTGGAGAAAATACCATGACTCTCTATCAAGTTCGTGTGGCTTTCAAATGCTCTACGAGATCTCTCATCTCGTAAATATCTGTAAAAAATCCACACAACGAGTGTATTCTTCAGTTTAACTGGCATCCTTGCTACCGCTTCTGATGTGTGTGCGCAATATTTATTGTACGTGTGTACCTGCAGGTACATTAATAGTTTGGATGGACATCAATTGAATCCTCAAGATTGGAGTGGAAAATTTTGGGGTAAAGCGTTATACCTGTGGCTACCAAGCTTCCATTTGCACTAAACCAGTTGCAGATTCACATCCTGGACACTCCATACAAAATCATTTGAGTTATTTACCTACTAAAATTTCCCTATATAAAATGTAGACGCGAGCGAGAAGTGCGTGACGAGTGTCGACTGGCGACTGTATGGACTGTCACCGGACCTTAGGGGTGGTGGGGTCGCCTTCAGAAAGCAACAGGGATTATTCATACTTAATGTAAATAGTACTATTTAATATAATGTGGCAGACACTATAGGTCGGCACCGTGGTTGATCTCGTAAATAATAAGATAACATAGATATCGATGATCAAAAGGGCGAATAAATATAGTAATTCGTAAATATTAAAGAATCGTATGTTTTATTTTATTTCTATTTTAAGGCTTTTTTGTATCCATGTGACAACTTTATACATAGATAATAACTACAAGTCGTCAGTCACGATGCTTTAGAGTTGAAATTTATATGTAGAAAATTAATCATATTTATCAGCTTAATTAATTACTAGTAATTTTTTGTAATGTAATGAAATACAACTTAATTAATTATTTGTAATTATTTATTAATGTAGTCTCGTTTTGTTGCTAAACATGAAAGGAATAATTTTTACTAACAATGTTTTATAAATACTTTTACAGTTTTCTCAGAAAATCAAGAAATTGGTACAAAATTGGGTATTTTCAATTTTTTGTCATATATAGACAAGCATATCTCAATAACTAAAACCTCTATTGATATAAAAGTAGTACCGTTTGATAGGTAATTTAATAAGGATTAATTGCCTCTTTGACAGTTTTCATCTAACTCCTACTGGTTTTAAGTAAAATGAAAAATGCTGAAAATCGGGATTTTTCGAGGGGGGGGAGAGGGGGACGCCGGCACCCTAGGAGTTGGTACTTTTCAGGGTATACTTCTATGGTCCCAAGGAACGACTGTGCAAAAAATCAGCTTTAGGTTTTTTTTTTCGACCTCGCCATACTAGCTTCACCTAAATTGCCCGTACTATATGAGCATCTTTGTTATCAATATATCGTAATTTTTTTTTTATCCGGGACAAATCACACACGGTCATCTGCCCCCAAACTAGGATTCCCTGTATTATGGGTACCAGAGACTGATATTCATACACGTATACATTTAAATACATACATATATAGATATAATACACCTAGACACAGAGCAAACAAATCAGCTGATCACAGAAATGTTTGCCCTGGGTGGGGATCGAGCCACGACTCTCAGATCAGAAGTTAGGAGTACAAACCACTGAGCTACCGAGTTAGTAAATGAAACTCATCTTTTACTTATGTTTAAGTTTTCTCAACTTAAAGTAATAAAGCCCACTTAAACCACACCCCAGTCACTCCGACAAATGGTTACAATCACCTACTACAACTAGGTACTCGCGTTAACGCTAAGCGACTGTCACCAGATGTTATCTGCAAGGGTGGTGAAGTCGCCTTCAGAGGGAAGGAAGTAGCCATATTATATAGGATCCATAGGAAATACCAAAAAACCTTTTAACCACGGCTTCTACTTATGGAACTGAACAAGTTTCCCCAAGGAACCTATACTCAATTCACAAAAAAAATTTTTGGAGTCATCATACTAAATGATCAAATGAACTGCCAGTTTGGTATGGGAAGTCCAAAATTTTTTTGCTAATTGAGTATAGGTTTGGGGTCGTCCATTAATCACGTGAGGCTGAAAAGGGGGGGAGGGGGTTGAGTCTAAAACCTCGCCACTTCACCAGAGGGGTGGTGGGGGGATCTAAAAAGTTGCTAAAAACATCACGTGATTAATGGACGACCCCTTTCTTGAGGAAAGTTGTTCAATTTCATGTGTAGAGGCCACTGTTAATTTTATTTCGGGTAATTTATAAGGACACTACATACTGTACCTACCTAAGTGTCTAGACGGTTCTCTCTCTTTCTCTCTATAATTTAAGAGCTTGGGCTCTTGTTAGTGCAGCTCACACCATACACTTTCATTCCTGATCAAAGCCTTCTCTTTCATTTCTCTGTACGACATTACGTCAACCTTCCTCTTCATAGGTTCCGTATAACTTATCATCGGTCTTCTCCTTCCATACGCTTCCCTTCCATCTTTTCTTCCATTTCCATGATGTTTTTGATGAAGGCGTCATGTCGTATGAAATGGCCGATCGTCTTTTCTCTTCTATTCTCAATTCTAAACAGTTCTATAATTTTATTTACAATTTAATGTACAGTCTCGTGCAACTGAAAGTATATACAGCCAAGTAGTGCATGTAGTACTAGATGGCACGGCTACCCTGTAGACTTTTAGGTGCACGGGACTGTAGATAAAAAGACAAAGACATACATTAACAAGGAAAGGACATACAAAAGGTACAGCTTATTTCAGTAAGAATTTTCTTCCAGCAGACCTTGGACAGTGAAAGAAGAAAAATGGCAGAAAAGACGTGTATAAAACAAAGATAATTAAAAGATAATTTTCCTATTCCAGCAAAGAAACTCGGTGAGCAGTGTTTCTACCGCCAGACGTGCCGTGCGTTCGACCCACACGCCTCCTGCGTCCAGGTCAACCACAATGCGTACTGCCAGTGCGACCCTGGCTACCACAGCACCTCGCACTCCCGCCCGACGCACAGGATATTTTGTACTGAAGGTGAGAGCGGGTGCAAAGTTAGTTTGATCGTACCCAGAACGTTGCATCGGCTTAGCCGTTGGCAGAGTCCTTTTACAAGAATATAACGTATATCCTTAATTGTCTCTGATCTTGTCATGGCCAGATCATGAAACTTTATACGGTAACACCAGTAGGTAACTTATTAACCTAATCAAGTTGTTTCGGAGCTCGTCAACAATAATATGGCCAGTTATTTCATGATCTGGCCAATTCTGCGATCTGGCCAAGACACCTATATAGCGTAACTTTACTACAGTAACTTTCAGTAAGTCGTAATAATGACGTTTTGACAATCATCATCATCATCAATTCGGACTTCATGAAATATCTTTCTTGGCCAGATCATAGCAAAAAAGCGGCCAAGTTCGAGTCGGACTCACCCATGAAGGGTTCCGTAGCAGCAAGTAACATAATATAAAAGTTCTTGTAGTTCGTTGTAGGTAAATTGCGGTTTACATCTTAAAAAAAATACTTACTAGATCTCGTTCAAACCAATTTTTGGTGGAAGTTTCCATGGTAATGTACATCATATATTTTTTTTAGTTTTATCCTTCTCTTATTTTAAAAGTTACATGGGGGGGACACATTTTACCACTTTGGAAAAAAATGATATCAGATAGAAACCTCAATATTATTTTTGAAGACCTATCCATAGATACCCCACACGTATGGGTTTGATGAAAAAAAAATTTTTGAGTTTCAGTTCTAAGTATGAGGAACCCCCAAAATTTATAGTTTTTTTTTCTATTTTTGTGTAAAAATCTTAATGCGGTTCACAGAATACATCTTCTTACCAAGTTTCAACAGAATAGTTCTTATAGTTTCGGAAAAAAGTGGCTAAGACGGACAGACTAAAGGAATATTTAAATGATAGATTATTGTAAGATATGTTTAGAGAAGCTGTGTAAATTTTTAATAATTGTGTGTATTAACTTTTGTAAATATTGTATGCCTACGGCGGGACATAGCTTGTACTACTTTACTAAATTCACTAACTTTTAGACCTATGATCCACAATAAACATATTTGAGTTTGGGTTTGAGACAGACAGACATAACGACTCCATAAGGGTTCCGTTTTTTGCCATTTGGCTACGGAACCCTAAAAAAACTGTAGGTTAGCCATTTCATGATCTGGCTAATTCTACGATCTGACCACGACAACTATATTACATGATTCAGTTTGTTTGCCAACAGTGAAATCTAGATTAATAGGATGACCTTTGAAACTTCATATTAATAACTGTCAGTTTAGTTTTAATAATGATATTTTAACCACATTTTAAGTCGGGTCTTGAAAATAAATTGTATATTTATGACACAGTTTCAAGGCATTTTTTTTAATAATCTACTTGTAAGTACGTTGGGTTTTGTAAGAGTGATTGCGATTTTTATAACAGACTCTTTATTTTTGCTCACCAGTCTATTAAATGAGATGGGGGGGGGGGGCAACTTGATATTAACTGCAAACGTAGGTACAGTAGGCTGCTGAATAAGTCAAGTCAAAGAGCCGTCCATTTTTAATTAATTCAGTATACTTTATTGCGATTGGAAATAATGGTCTCAAAGAATAATAAGAAAAAATGATATTATACATAATAATAACCGCCTTCACGAAGTATTGGCTAGTCCACTTGTACATCAGGAGACAGCGGGTACGATTCCCGGCCGAGGGCCAATAGGGCTTAGTTTTGCTTGATGAATATTCAGAGCCCGCCTGGCTATCAACCAATCTTAACTGATCATTTCCGTCAAAGCTCAATGTCAACATGAAAGTAAGATAGCCAGTTCCACAATCACCATTAACCAACCATTAGGCGATTTGACGACGGGCTTACAAATTTTCGATTCTATTGTAAAAAAGTTTATAGAATAGAATAAACGGATGTCACGACTTTTCCATAAGATGTCTCAGAATAGCATATTAAACAAAAATACACTACTGATTTGTTGCTTCGTTTAACATTGGGCAAGAAGCCACATGATAATCATAGATTCTCTGAAATATATCTTGGAAATGATTTTCTTAGAAATCTATTTTTAAAAACACACAAGTCAGCTAACAACTCGTGTGCAAACATCTAACTAACATAAGTAGTTTAAATAAACTAACAGCACAAAATAGACACAGAAGGTCCGCTCAATACAAACCACTAAAATCGTAAGCATATACATGCTTATAAAAATATATGGTCGTTCGAGGCAAGGTCACGATCGCACAGTACGTGATCTTGCCTACAACGACCGTATACGTCTATAAGCATGTATATGCTTAGGATTTTAGTGAGCGTATTGAGCGGACCTTCTGTATAGTATTTTGTGCTAACAGTTTAAATTAAGACACTAAAACAGCTTCTGGTAATTTTGTTTGGCTGTTTATTCTTACAAAACGATCAGCTGTTTAGTAAAATGTATAATATTAGAATAGAGAGAGTTTTTCATTTCGTTTGGCGAGGAGAAACCCTAGTTTACTATCATTTTGGTGTACCCACACACTAGGTTACACCCTCTGTTATTTTTTAAATACTTTTTTTTATTAAAGTATCTATTTCGGTATTTCCAAATAAGGTCTATATTTTAATGGACTTCAAAACACAAAAGAAAAAAGAATCAGTCCACATTGGTTGAGTTTATAGACCCAATGTAGTTACATTGGTAGTTATCAACCCCAGTATAATGACTGACTCGGTGGCTAAGTGGTTAGCGATCCTGACCACTGATCCAAGAGTCGGTCGTGGGTTCGACCCCCATACAGGGCAAACTTTTCTGTGTTGTTTGCTCTGAGTCTGGGTGTATTATACAGGGTGGCCAGAAGATTGACGTCAAAAAAAAAAAATTAGGTCCCTCGTATCGTGGGGTATCCGAATCACCCCCATGTATGTTCCGCGATTTTTCACGGTTCTCGAGTTATGATTTTTTTTCTGAAATTTCAACATTTTCGACCTGACCAACTTTAAAAATTTCTAAACAAAAAAGTAGAACCCTTTTCGATAAGTTTTTTTTTGAAACTTAATCCTCATAAATTGTACTTTTAAGCATAAAATAATCAGCTACGTAACTTTCATGAATATTAAGTAAATTTTGGTCACAAGAGAAAAAAATACGTTTAGTGAATTATGACTTAGATTTTCAAATTTAAATCAAAAATCTAAACAGATGACTTAGTGGTTCCTGAGTAGGCTTAAAAACTGCACCATTCTCTTAGTTTTCGTAATCATTAAAAAAAAGTAGTACTTAATAAGCTAGTTTTGTTAATATCGGCCTTGAAAGATAGGGAGGTCATAAATTTTTAAAATTAGCTATCTGATGAAAAAAAAAGTTTGGTCATTTTATCATTCCTAAGGTTATTTAAAGATAGAGAATCATTCCTTAGGTTATTTAAAGATAGAGAATGCTAGAAACTAACATGAAAAATGCCGTAGAAGTTGGTTAAAAAATGTTTTAAGTAAAAAGTGGTTTTGTCAATAAATCAAAGATGATAAAGTAAAAACAATATTTATTTTTAACATTTACAACAGGTTTTCAAAGTGGCCACCTCCAACAGCAATACACATTCTACACCTACGTAAAAAAATGTCTTTTAATCGTCTAAAGGCTTCCCTGTTCTCTGTCACAACACGTCCGGCTTCTGCAATCTTTTGCCTTAATTCTTGTTCACTCGAACATTCTCGAGCGTATGCTATTTCCTTGTAATAACCCCAAATGAAAAAGTCAATGGGGTTAAGGTCAGGTGAGCGTGGTGGCCACCTAATTGGTCCACTGCGTCCGATCCATCTGTTGGGGTATGTCTCATTTAAGTGATTTCGGACTTGCGTCGCATAGTGACACGGAGCGCCGTCATTTTGAAAAACCATGGTTCGTCGAAGCTGAAGACTCACATCTTCCAGCAATATTGGAAGATCATTTTCTAAAAAGTTTCTGTATGTTGCTCCATCAAGTCTAGATGGCAATTCAAATGGACCAATCAGTTCACCGTTGAGGATACCAGACCACATGTTAACACTAAAACGATGTTGAAACGTTGAATCTCTCGCTTCGTGTGGATTTTCAATCGCCCAGGTGTGATAATTATGGATATTGAATATACCACATCGCTCAAACCGTGACTCATCTGTCCATAAGACTTTATTAAAATATCCAGGATCTTCTTGCTCTTTTCGTAGCATAGTTTGGCAAAATTCCACGCGCAATTGGTGGTCTGTAGGCAGCAAAGCTTGGACACGTTGGATATGGAATGCGTGGTATCCTTCATCGCGAAGTATGGCCTGGATAGAACTTCTTGGGATATCCAGAGCACGAGCCATTTTTCTCGTACTCGTAGACGGATTTCGCTGAACTTCTTCGAGCACCATTTCTCTGCGATCTGGATCAGTTCTAGGGATGCCTTCACGATTACCGCGTTGTCCAGGAATGCGGCCTGACATTAGGGTATTGTGCGTGTTAGTAAAAACACGATGGTCGGGATAATTCTCAGGTTGCGGCCCACCACGTCGTAGAAGTTGTTCGCGATACAATCGTGCTGCTTCAAGGCCGTTTCCTTGTGCAACTCCATAAAAATAATGCATTTCTGCATATTCGCTTAATGTGTAACTCATCACTTACACTTTCACAGTAAACAAAGTCCGAATCAGAATGCAAAACAGTCGAGGAACAGAGCAAAGTAGTCAACAAGTAAGGCGAGCGAATGTATTCAACTAAAATGGCGGCGACGCGTGTAGCAGTAAACACAAAGTGAGTACGACTGAGGCAGGTATTTGTTTCGGGCTGGCTAGAGTGGCGGCCCCTTTCACTACCTAGAGTGAGAGAGATGGCAATAATTCTATCTCTTATCATCGCCGCCTATTGTTATTGCGGGTTTATTCTTTGAATTGCGCCTAAAAGTACTTTTACAACCCGTTATCCACCAGAATTGATCGAAAAGTGAATAAATGAAACCTCAAAATGTTTTTCTGCAGTAATTTTTGGTTAATTAACAGACTAATTTAACCTAAGGAAAGATAAAATGACCAAACTTTTTTTTTCATCAGATAGCTAATTTTAAAAATTTATGACCTCCCTATCTTTCAAGGCCGATATTAACAAAACTAGCTCATTAAGTACTACTTTTTTTTAATGATTACGAAAACTAAGAGAATGGTGCAGTTTTTAAGCCTACTCAGGAACCACTAAGTCATCTGTTTAGATTTTTGATTTAAATTTGAAAATCTAAGTCATAATTCACTAAACGTATTTTTTTCTCTTGTGACCAAAATTTACTTAATATTCATGAAAGTTACGTAGCTGATTATTTTATGCTTAAAAGTACAATTTATGAGGATTAAGTTTCCAAAAAAAACTTATCGAAAAGGGTTCTACTTTTTTGTTTAGAAATTTTTAAAGTTGGTCAGGTCGAAAATTTTGAAAATTCAGAAAAAAAATCATAACTCGAGAACCGTGAAAAATCGCGGAACATACATGGGGGTGATTCAGATACCCCACGATACGAGGGACCTAATTTTTTTTTTTGACGTCAATCTTCTGGCCACCCTGTATATATGTACTCGTATGTATGTATTTAAATGTACATGTGTATGTATGTCAGTTTCTGGTTCCCATAGCATAGGGAATCCTAGTTTGGGGCCAGATGACCGTGTTTGATTTGTCCCAGATTTTTTTTTGTGCTAGTTGTACAGAGTCCTTAGGTAAAAGTTGTGTTTCATGAGTGGTATGGTGGTTACCATATGCCGCTTGTCTGCGAATAGAAATTCACCTGTAAGTTCAAGATTTTACAAAAAACTACATCTCATTTCCCCTCTCCTTCTCTCGTGTTCTAGACCTGGTGCTGCTGACGGCTGACATGCCGAAGCTGCTCGGCGTGGCTTCGGGCATCTTCGTGCTAGCCGGCCTGCTGTGCTTCGTTCTTCACCTGTACACCAGAGCGCGATACCACCCCACACACCTGGCCGACGCAAGGCTGACTCCGCCATGCCTGTACTCACTCAACGACACTGGTCAGTGTAATAATAGAACGATAATTATTCTCGTTGCATTAATTATGTTTTTAAAGGAATAATTGAAATGGCGCCCCTTTTTTACATGCCCTGAATACGTCTCTGAGTCCAAGCAATAACTGGAGGTAAATCGTGGGCCGTGGGACGGGAATGAGCATTTTTCCACTGACCGACTAAATACGATAGAAGACCGTACCGGTCAGTGGAACAACTCTCATATCACATCATTAGAATACAAAAAGAAACAACAGCTAGGAATACAATGCAGTATCGGCATATTAGGCCAGTCGTACAAGACATCGGAGGTCGCATTGGTTGCAACAGTTCTGATTTTTTGGTATGTTGTTAGGGTTGATAATACTAGTGTAACATTAATTTTTCAGCTTCGAAAGACTTGTGCTAACTGCGTGGTGCTCTAAAAACATCGAAATTTTCGGTCTTTTTTCAGTTTTTGGCTTATAACTTCTAAAAGGTGCATCTTATGGAAAAAGCTATTACATACACTTATAAGAAGACAAAATTTCCTATAATTTAAGTGCGATTGCAGCTCTGTAGGTCTAATAGAACCCAAGATACAGCACTTCAAACATTGGCAATTTTCGCTTAAAAGTTCAAAATTGTAGTTTTGCCGCCTTCCGAGCAGACTATCGGCTATAATACTCATTCTACGAGGATAGTCATTACAAAGGAAGTTATAGAGCAGTTATTTAGCTTTAATTCAAGCACAAACTGAAGTTTGTAAGACCAATAGTTCCCTTGTAATCTGGACAAAGCGAAAAATTAAGGAAATCAGATTTTTCAAAAAAGGGAGCCTGACAAATTGCAGGACTTCTGTAAAGGATAAGAAAGACATAAATCGGTGTGAAATAATTTATTCTGATATTATAAAACTAAAATTACATCACTTAGTGATGGCGGGACCAGTATATAAATATTTTCATTTTTGTAAAAATATATTATTAGGATTAATGATAAGTTCGAGGACGGCATGAAAATTAGGTGAAACGAAGAAATGAGGTATATTTTTAAAATATTTTTAATTTTATCTGTGGGAGAGCCATGTTTCGGCACGAATGGGCCGGCTCGACCGGAGTGATACCACGGCCTCACAGAAAACCGGCGTGAAGCAACGCTTGCGTTGTGTTTCGCCGAGTGAGTGAGGATACCGGAGGCCCAACCCCCCCCCCTCCCCAATGATAGCGCAGTTACCAAATATGTTACCCCAGGAGGGTACCAGCTGCGCTAGCGCTGGAGAATCCCTCTCTGGACGTCCATGCTCAGGATACAATGTGCCTGAGCCTGGACGTCCAGGCCGCCCCTCGTCGTACTCTGGGGGGGCATAACAGCGCTCCATCATCCAGTTTCACAAGGGAAGGGCAAAAACACCTTGGCACCCCCTGCCACGCTGGCCGTGGACTTCTGCAACATCAGGGGCTTACACTCAAACATTAATGCTGTTCACTACCACCTAGAGACAGCAAAGCCGGCCTTGCTCTTCCTGACCGAGACACAGATATCGTCCCCAGCAGACACATCATACCTCTCCTACCCTGGGTATGGACTGGAACACTCCTTCGTGCCTAGGGCTGGAGTGTGCGTGTACGTTAGAGACGATATCAGTTCTCGCCGTCTCAGCAACCTTGAAGGTAGGGACCTCTCCACCATATGGCTACGTGTAGACGGCGATGACCATCCCCTTGTCTATTCGTGCCTATATAGGTCCCATACCGGCGATGGCGAAACTGACCGACTCATTGAGCACATCTAAATGGCTGCAGATCTGGTATATTACATCACTTAGTGACAGAAATATACATGAAATATAGAACAAAATGTCAATTAATATTTATTATAATGAATTACAACAAAAGGGTAGGTATGTAGTATTAGGTTTACCTTTAAGCACTTAACGAAGAAACAACCGTGTTCGTTCGGAAGGTCTAGGTTCATCTGACAGCTCTTCCTGGGGCTCCGGAGACTGCTCTGTTGCATGTTGTAAAGGGGAGGTCGTCGAAGTCATCCTCTTCATTCAACTCAGTCAAGGCTATGGACGGACAACACCACAAGGAGCCAGTAGGGTCTGACACTAGTGACATCAACGAAGAAATCAGCGTCGAAAATCCTGCTGAAATTACTGTCATGCAAGTAAGGTAATCCATTCGTAGGTCTATCCTGGGTTGTGTATTTAAACTATTTGTAACAAGTTTTTATGAAATTCCTAGACCTAGACCTTCCAAAAGAACACGATTGTTTCGTCGCTAAGTGCTTAAAGGTAAACCTAATACTACATACCTACCCCTTTGTTGTAATTCGTTATAATAAATATTAATTGACAATTTTGTTCTATATTTCATGTATATTTCTGTCGCAGGTATCAACTGAGGTCCCGCCATCACTAAGTGATATAATTTAAGTTTTATAATATCAGTATAAATTATTTCACACCGATTTATGTCTTTCTTATCCTTTACAGAAGTCCTGCAATTTGTCAGGCTCCCTCTTTTGAAAAATCTGATTTCCTTAATTTTTCGCTTTGTCCAGATTACAAGGGAACTATTGGTCTTTAAAACTTCAGTTTGTGCTTGAATTAAAGCTAAATAACTGCTCTATAACTTCCTTTGTAATGACTCGTAGAATGAGTATTATAGCCGATAGTCTGCTCGGAAGGCGGCAAAACTACAATTTTGAACTTTTAAGCGAAAATTGCCAATGTTTGAAGTGCTGTATCTTGGGTTCTATTAGACCTACAGAGCTGCAATCGCACTTAAATTATAGGAAATTTTGTCTTATAAGTGTATGTAATGTACTAACCCCACAACCTCCACCAATCCGGACTTGGCCCCCGTGTGTGGAGTATGGCCTAAACCTTCCCGAGTTATGGGAAGAGACCCGTGCCCCTGCAGTGGGGAAGTAATGGGTTGTTAACAACATAAGTGTATGTAATAGCTTTTTCCGTAAGATGCACCTTTTAGAAGTTATAAGCCAAAAACTGAAAAAAGACCGAAAATTTCGATGTTTTTGGAGCACCACGCAGTTAGCACAAGTCTTTCGAAGCTGAAAAATTAATGTTACACTAGTATTATCAACCCTAACAACATACCAAAAAATCAGAACTGTTGCAACCAATGCGACCTAACGCGATTTTTATGTCTACGGTGACTGGCGTATATAGTAAGTTATCTATCCAATTTACTGCTTATAATAATGATTATTTTTTTTTTTATTTTTTTTTTTTTATGGCATAGGTGGCAAACGAGCAGACGGATCACCTGATGGTAAGCGATTACCACCGCCCATAGACACCCGCAACACCAGAGGAGTCACAAGTGCGTTGCCGGCCTTTGATATGGGAGTACGCTCTTTTCTTGAAGGTTTGAATGTCGTATCGGTCCGGAAATACCGCAGGCGACAATTCATTCCATAGTTTGGTTGTGCGAGGCAGAAAGTTTCTAGTGAAACGCACAGTTGTGGACTGCCAACCATCTATGTGATGGGGATGAATATATTGTCGCGTAGAACGATGGCGAAAAGAGGCGGCAGGGATCAATCCGAACAATTCCTCGGAGCACTCCCCATTGTACATGCGATAGAGAATGCAGAGCGAGGCTACATCTCTACGCAGCGCCAAGGAATCAAGCCGATCTGAGATATCCTGGCAGCCGACGATTCGAGTTGCTCTCCGTTGAATACGGTCCAGAGGGAGAAGCTGGTACTGGGGTGCCCCTGCCCAGAGATGAGAACAGTATTCCATGTGAGGCCGAACCTGCGCCTTATAAAGTTGCAGGCGATGGGCCGCAGTGAAATACCGTCTCGATCTATTGAGCACACCAAGCTTCTTCGAGGCTAATTTAGCCTTACCCTCTAGATGACCACGGAACTGGACTTCACTCGATATGTCGACACCAAGGATTCCGATACTAGCTGAGGCATTAAGGGGAGTGTCCTCAAAACGAGGTGATACGACAAATGGCATTTTCTTGGCAGTGAACGCGCAAACCTGTGTCTTAGTGGGGTTAAATTGGACCAAGTTAATCCGACCCCATTCTGAGACTTTCTTTAAAGAGTCCTCAATTTCTGACACAATTTTGTTTCGGCTCTCGATGACATTTTCCCGAGAAATGTTAGCACGGCCGGTATAAAAGGCATCACCTGTGCTGTCATCCGCATAACAATGAGTGCTGCTGATTTGCAGCATATCATTGATATGCAGAAGGAACAGTGTAGGCGAAAGCACACAGCCTTGAGGGACACCAGCATTCACAGACATAGAATCTGAGCATGCACCGTCGACTACGACCTTTATGCTTCTGTCTGCAAGAAAACTAGTGACCCATTTGCATAATTCCTCGGGAAGCCCATAAGAAGGAAGCTTCGCAAGAAGTGCTTTGTGCCAAACCCGATCGAAGGCCTTCGCTATGTCCAAACTAACCGCCAATGCTTCCCCCTTAGTCTCGATCGCCTGTGCCCAACGATGTGTCAGGTAGACAAGAAGATCACCAGCGGACCGGCCCTTACGGAAACCGTACTGTCGGTCGCTAAGCAGCTGGCGGTCCTCTAGATACCGAAGGAGCTGGCTATTGATAATGGACTCCATTATCTTTGAGAATAAGGGGGTTATGGCTATCGGCCTGTAGTTGGACGGATTCGAGCGGTCACCTTTTTTAGGGATCGGGTGCACCAAAGCTGTTTTCCATGACTTCGGGACTACGCCAGAAGAGTAGGAAAGCCGAAAAAGGCGCGTTAAAACTGGAGCCAACTCTGGAGCACACACCTTCAACACGATGGGAGGGATTCCATCGGGCCCACTCGACTTATGAATGTCGAGGGAAAAAAGTGCTTTACGCACTGAGCGTTGGTGGAACCGGATATCCGGCATACAGCTCTTGCACCGCGGTATGGTCGGCGGCTCGTTTCCCCCGTCATCCAATGTCGAATTGGACGCAAAGAGTTTGCCTAGAAGATCGGCTTTCTCCTTTGCGTCGTGGGCCAATGAATCATTTCCCATGTGCAGTGGTGGAAATGATGGCGTGCAGAAATTCCCCTGGACAGCTTTGGCCAGAGACCAGAACGCACGAGTTCCCGAAGGAAGACGCTCTAGTCTCTCGCCAATTCTGCCTATGTGCGCCGACTTCTCCCTGGCAATGTCTCTTTTGAAGGACCTGGAGGCAAAGTTAAACTCCTTTTTCAATGCGCTGGTCTTTTCATCCCGTACCTTCGCTGCATTTGCCCAGGCTTGGTAACATTCCTGCTTCCGGCGAGAAGCCTTTTTGCAGGACCGACCAAACCAAGGCTGTGATTTGCCGCCAATGGGGACCACCGAGGATGGGATAAAAAGCTCCATACCCTGCAGCACCACATCAGCGACAGAATCAGCAGCGAAGTTAGGATCATCCGGCGTGAAGCAAATCTGCCCCCAAGGGTAGGACGCAAAGAAAGACCGCATCCCATCCCAATCTGCTGACTTGTAGTGCCACACACGACGGCGACAAGCAACTCGCGGTCGCGGCGGGCACGTGAGTGGCACCGTACTCCGGATCAGGCAGTGATCCGAAGAGCCGAGTGAAGCGTCAACGGATACTTGGTAGCCGTCCGGATGAGAAGTCAGCAGAAGGTCCAACAGTGAAGGTTCATGGTTCTCCACATCTGGGATTCGCGTGGGCGTAGTAACCAGTTGTGTCAAACCATATGCCAGGGCGAAGTCGTGAACAGATCTCCCCGCATGATCGGTTTTGCTAGAACCGAGCCATTCGGCGTGGTGGGCGTTAAAATCGCCGAGTACCACGATCTCAGCGGATGGGATCTGCTGCTGCACAGTATCTGCAGCCATTTGGACGTGCTCAATGAGTCGGTCAGTTTCGCCATCGCCGGTATGGGACCTATATAGGCACGAATAGACGCGGGGATGGTCATCGCCGTCTACACGTAGCCATATGGTGGAGAGGTCCCTACCTTCAAGGTTGCTGAGGCGGCGAGAACTGATATCGTCTCTGACGTACACGCACACTCCAGCCCTAGGCACAAAGGAGTGTTCCAGACCGTACCCAGGGTAGGAGAGGTACGATGTGTCCGCTGGAGACGATATCTGTGTCTCGGTCAAAAAAAGCAAGGCCGGCTTTGCTGTCTCAAGGTGGTGGTGTACAGCATTTAGGTTGGAATGTAAGCCCCTGATGTTGCAGAAGTCCACAGTCAGCGTGGCAGGGGGTGCCACAGTGTCTTTGCCCTTGCCTCGTGCAGTTGAAAGCGCGGTTTTGCCCCCCCCAGAGTACGACGAGGGGCGGCCTGGACATCCAGGCTCAGGGACGTTGTGTTCTGAGCCTGGACGTCCAGGGAGGGATTCTCCAGCGCTCGCGCAGCTGGTACCCTCCTGGGGTAGCGAATTTGGGAACTGCGCTATCATTGGGGGGGGGGGGGGGGGAAGGGGTTGGGCCTCCGGTATCCTCACTAACTCGGCGAAACACAACGCAAGCGTTGCTTCACGCCGGTTTCCTGTGAGGCCGTGGTATCACTCCGGTCGAGCCGGCCCATACGTGCCGAAGCATGGCTCTCCCACGGTATAATTAAAATAAAATTAAATTAAAATAACACTGATCCGATTGTTATTGCCATTTATTGCTTTGACTCAGTCAGGGACTCGGTCAGGGAGGTATCCAGGCAGCGGTGAAGGGGGGCGCAAAAATTAGGAGGGATCATTTATGTGTTAAGAAATACGTTTATGTGCTGTAACAAGCTCCATTTTTATCTATACAGTGGTACATTATTGTATAAAGGCTTTTATAATTATTTATAATACAAAACTATACTTAAATAAAGTGTTAAATACAGTAAACTAATTCATAAAAATCATAATCTTATAAATTAAATGTAATTCAAATTTACTGTTTAATATAAATCAATGAAATAATGAAGGTTCCTAACAGAAACAAAAAACGATTATTCTTTAAATCGTGAACCAAAATACTCTAGTTTGATCTTAAAGATTTTTTCGACTTTTATTAAACAGCGTTTTAAACTTGCCCTGGCAAGTAGTTATAGCCACGCGAACCCAGTACGTATAAATTATGTAAGTGATTTTTGCTTTCCCAGGGGGAACGCTAAGCGCTACCCGGGCTTCGTCCCGAGCATCTTCCCGCAGCGGCTGTACGAGCGGCACTTTAGAGCTGGAGTCGAATGAGTCGCGCCGCGCCTCGCGCCGCACGGGGGGCGTGCCGGTGTCAGCGTCGCGCGCAGGTGCGGCGCGCGCCGCGGCCATCTTGCTAATCTCGCGCCACCTGAAGGCCGTAAAGCGGGAAGGCGGCGGCGGCGCGCACCCGCCTAAGCGCGCCGCCAAAGGTGATCTGGATAATGTATGCAGCCCCGCGCCGTCACACTGCACGTCTCAGTGTAAAGGTGGCGGTTGCGCGCGACTTCTCGAATGCCCCAGAAATATAGTATTTAATCTAGGTATTCCGTGTTCGATTGCATCTATGATTTTCTTTGAAGACCCATTTACAAAGTAAGTTCCACCCAGTTATCTTCTGTATCCGCGCCTTTCATGTTACAGCTATGTCTGCGAAGAAGACTAAAATCATAGTCTAAAATAAAATAAAAGAAAAATGAGACAGCAACAGCAAATACCTTTAATTGGAAGTAAGGTATTCGAGAAGAGTGCGCGAGGAGCGTGGACGCATGAAAACCGCCACTGTCCATGTCCGTTAGATGTGTCGTCTTCGTCTTGGTGTTAGCGGCCAGTTCGACGCTAGTCTGCGACTTTTCGGTGTAAAGAGTTTTATCTTTATCATTCGAAATAAATCCTAATTTCAATTTATGAGCCATTGTTGGAAAATCTGTACCGGGTTTAAATAAGTTGAGCATTTAAATTTAAAATATAAGGCATCTTCTTTAAACCAGTTTATTGGTTTCTCACAAGAATCAAACATATATAATTAAGTAGCATGAAAGTAAACGTTCCAAAAGTAAATTCGACGCTTGATGTGTGAAGCTTTCTTCGTATTTAGTAGAATTTGTGGGGAAATACACATATTCAAAATTACAATCTCCTGTTTTGTGGAGTCAGTCGCAAGACAGTCTGGTGGCGCGAGCAAGATGGCCGTGGTCCTTATTTTCCTTGTCTCTCTCCTTGCGTCGCTTAAATGTACAAGTCACAACGAAACTGAAGGTGGAGTAAAGTTTTCCGTTTGAGGAATATGATCTTTCGGTTTTTGACGGTCAATTTATTTTATTAAGTACTTAGCGTGAAGAGTATTTTTACTTCTTTATTACTAAGCTTACAAAACACCGTCACAAACACATTGGAAACACTACACAGTTTCACACATATTTTTATAAGATTGGCCAATGCTTTCAGTTTCATGTGCTACTGTATCACTGTGCTTCACGCTTAAACACCTTTCACTATTATAAAATGAATGGCTAAGCATGCAAGCAGTAACACAAACTTTAAATTCACATATCATTATATGC
Source organism: Coleophora deauratella (assembly GCA_958295455.1). Lineage (NCBI taxonomy): Eukaryota > Metazoa > Arthropoda > Insecta > Lepidoptera > Coleophoridae > Coleophora > Coleophora deauratella. The sequence goes on along the minus strand of OY282398.1, from coordinate 1,438,279 downwards.
AATTATCTTCTTAGAGTATTGACTCTAACCTACCTATTGAGGTACTTTGTTAAATCTTTTTTACATTTTACTCCTGCATTTGCTTTTTAATGTTGTCACGTGAAATATTATTTAGGTATGGAATAAAGATGAACTTGAGTTCAATTGTTCTAAAAATGTTTTAATCTCACTTGTTCATGTCATTTTAATGGTTCCCAATTCAATTTTGCTTACTTATACACAGTCTAAAAGCAATCATATTTTAAAAAAGCTATGCCACACATCAGCATACGCATAGCACGCATCATCTCTTTACCGACTAAAACAGATCCTGATTTCGTCTCCTTTCCTGATCAGGTTCGCGACGTCCAAGTGTAGGCTCCGTACAGAGCAGTTCATCGTCTATTAGGAGTTATAGTGCAAGAAGGTGGGAGCGAGAAAGGGAACAGAAGGAAAGAAGACAGATGAGTATGCGTCTTGCTCAGTTGCAAGACAAAATGAATGCTGGAAGAGAAATACCGAAGCATGCCCCAACGCCTTCGCCTCGATCGCCAAATAACTCCACAGATGGACTGCTTCCAGCTGTATGTGAGATTAGAGAAGTAAGCCCCTACCTATCCTTTTCACTAGTTTATTGATTCAGTACATAATATGTAAATTAAATAGTTTAATACACCTACCTAGTGAAAGCACGTGGATCCTCTGTATTTGGTACCCTACTGATAACGTCATTTACCATTTGTGTTTTGTCAGACTCATTGCCCAATTTTGCGAATTTAATTAATGAATTTTTAAAAAAAGTGTGCTTAAATAATGAAATTATATTTCACAGTTAGTAACAAATCCAGATCAACTGCAACTACAGGGTGTTGATGGACCTTGCACGAGTTCGTCCCTGTACTGACATCAGGGGCGTTCGAAACCTGTGCGCCGGTCTATGGACTCGCTGTCCTCAGACAGCTCACCGGCAATCGCATGGATGTAACATTTCGAACGCATTAGTATCAAAACATTCAAAATAGAACCCTTTTAATATTTAGTGCGGGTGAATAAATACTGAACATTTTAGACTGAAATAATTTTGAGTCAAATATGGTATTATAATATGATTGTTTATGTGACCATCGAAAACTTCTCCGAATAAAGTTGTCGTATTGTGTCACAGGATGTAAAATGTGTCTTAAATTAGCGTAACCCACACCTTACAGTAAGTATTTAATAATAAATGTATCAATTTGTTATGAAAAAAATATAACGGACTTAATATTACTAAATATTTTGAGGCCTCAAATAACTGCCATAACTTAGTTACCATAGTTCTCCAAATACATATATGCTCAGACTTTTAACACTTAGAAACAATTATTCTTTGTTATTAAATACATACCTTTAAAAATTTAACTGAGGCCCAAAATATTTACTGATTCCTTCAGCGACAGAATTGATTTGCTATTTTATATTTATGACAAACCCTAGTAACTCCACGAAATATATGATAAAAGATTTGAAGAAAATAATCAAAAGTTTGTAAATAATTCATGATGTACAAGAAAACCCAGTATCGCGTTACTACAGTACCTTATTATAATGCTAAATTTATTGATAGTACCTACGTATTTTATACGTGAATTGATAGGCTTTACGCTGTAGGGTAGGCTACTCATGTAGATAAGTACTCGTTTGCAATTTAAAATACATGTATGTAATTCACAGGGTCGCAGATGCAGCATACATACAGGTTGTAATAAAAATTGTTTAGGACCCTGTAACTGAGGATTACGTAGCGTTGTTTAGTATGATAAGTAGAATCCTCGGTTACCGGGTTCTACGCCAATTTTGTTACACCCGATTATCCAGATTTTGCTTTTAATTTTTGCACACATCTTATCCCAAAAATCATTACTTTGCATTTTCCTTTATGTAAGTATTAAATTTTATTAATTGAAAATTAAAGTCATGTGACAGACAGCAGAACTATTTTTCCAGTCAGTTTATAAAAAATAGTTGACCACGATTATCTATCTTCATTGTTTAAAAAAATGGGGTGCAAAATTATCCTGAGTTCGGTCCTGGTTCTTCAGGACTTCAGGACCGCGACTAAGGTTAAATTGTATAACGTTAAAATATTTATTGTTTAAATTATATCTTACATATCATATGTTTTATTTAAATTAATTTCGAATAAAAAATATGTTATCATAAAAAAAATAGTTTTGTTACAAAAATAAAAAATGAAATGATATTATAAAATAAAAAAATATTAAAATATAAACGGAAAAGCCGTTTTTATTAACAAGCTGGATCAAAGAAAATTGGATAGCTAAGTATTCGACGTTACAAAGCTTAGATGTTATTAAAAGAAAATTTTATAGCATTACTTTAGAATGGACTTCTATGTATATGAAACTGAACAACTTTTCTGAAACTTTTATGAATTAACGAAAAAATATTGTGTTGGGCTTTTCATACCAGTTGGTTAGTCAGTTGAATACCCAAGTTTGTAAAGTAGTCCAAAAAGTTTGTTCAGTTTCAGGAAAAATGTTCAGTTTCCGGAAAGTTGTTCAGTTCCATGAACAGAAGCCAAATTTAAAGTATGTATGTACTGTCATACAATTTTTACACCAATAAGATACTTAGTCTAAAAAAGCTTCTGTTTCTTTTATTTCTGTTCTAGGTACTTTATCATGTCGAAATGAACAAGCAAACAATATGCCCTCCTACGACCTTCCATTATTTACATTATCCTAATTTCACCATCATTCATCATACTCCCCAAGTTTCTAAGGCTGAAGTGAGATTCCTTTTTTTCTAAGCTCATGGCATAATCATCTAGTCCTACATGACCTTTATTTCTCGTTGTACAGTAGAATAGTATAGAAACTTAAGAAAAATGTGATTATGTTAAACCCATGTGAACTGGTCTGTTGAGAAAATTTATGGTGATTGATAAAAGTGGAATATAAAGTTGAATTGTGTTGAGGAATACTTAATATTAGAGATACCATCTTGTTTCTCTTACTTCCTAGATTATGTGCTTAGGCTTATATTTACGCAAAGGTGTACAAAATAGGGCGTAAAAGCCGTTAATTGGGGGTTCTATGATTTAGTCAACATTGCAAAAAAGTACTTTTCATACAAATAAATCGGCTGTTGGGTCAATTTTATAAGAAAAATCCACGAAAGTCGTCGAGGAAGACTTGTTCCGTATCGTAAATAAATAAATACTCAGGAACTAATGACACACACAGCCATTCGGCTCCAACCTAGAATTCCCTGTATTTCAGGAACCAGAGACTGATATACATACACATATACAATATTGATATAATACACCCAGACAGAGCAAAGAATCCACTCATCACAAAAATCTTTGCCGAGGGATTCGAAACCACGACTCTCGAATCAGTAGCCAGGACCGCTTACTATTAAGCTATCGAGATTCGAGTCGGAGTACGAGTTGAAGCTCCAGTTAATGGTATTGTATCTATTTTATTTAGTGACCGACCGATGGTTCGGTTTCGGCCAGGTTCGGTTTCGGTTTCGGCCAGGTTATGCCAAAAATCTAGTTTCGGCTAGAGTTTCGGTTTCGGCCAAAAATGAGCCGAAACTTCGGCCGCACCGAAACTAGTGTTCGTGAATTGTCACTCTTTGTTCAGGTGATTTCGTGGCTCGCGGTCGCCACTTTAGTTCATACATAACCAACCACCACCAGTTAATGTTTCTTACATAATTTAATTGTTGTTTTTCATTAACACGCATTAACTATCTAACATGTAAAAGACACACCAGATATTAGGATACAATAGAATTTTTAAAATGTTTTAATAAGGTCTATCTAAGGTTCGTTTCGGTTTCGGCCGAAACTGAGAACATGGCCGAAGGTTCGGTTTCGGATTCGGTTTCGGCCGCAATCCCTGTCGGTCAGACACTAATTTATTACACCTGCATAGTTCATACTGGTAACACCTTATCTTCGCCAGCAATCGCCATGTATTAATGATACCTATAGGTATAGCTTAAGTAGGTACTATTGGTAGGTACCTACCTAATTTAGAGTCCCCACATGAAGTCGTCTTTTTCTCATACTAACTTCTAATTCTTTATTGAAAATTAACAGATCGAATCGAATGACATGTTTACAAGAAACGGTCGTCCCTTAATTTGGTAGTCATTTGAGTTATGTACTTATTTAAAAAAAATGTCAAAAACACGGAGAAAAACGAAATTTTTTGGTACAATAATAAAAATGTTGGAAATATGAGCTACTCATTGCGATTTTATTATTAATTAAATTTTTCAGATGTAAGTATTACTTAATGAAACTCGAAGCTGTTTTTCAGTAATAGTATTTCATAATTTTTTGACGCAAGCGCAGACTATCAATTTAAATTAAGTAAAAGTTTTTTCGTACTTAGTTAATTTGAAAATACGCATACAAAAATATTTTTAAATTAACAAATTCATTCAACACTTATCACAATCTACAATTTAGCGTTTACCATTCCTACGGGGCTTTTTTCATAATCTGCTTGTTGATTTTCAAAAATTTTAATTAAAACTGTCATAACTTAAGAATTTTGTATCCATCGATTTCTTGTAAAAAGAAAGTTGCAAACTTACAAAAAATGCGTCTTATTTTGTAAAGTATTTTTTGTGTAAATAATGTATAGGGTAATATTTATACTGTGGTAAAGGTTGTTCTTAAAATATCTGTTAGCTCTTTTAAACAGAGTTTCTACACATGGATCTTCAACGAGAGAAGTTCAACTATTAACTCCAAAGGAACACATAGTCATTTCGTAAATAAACATTTTGGACAATTCATATCCATGAGTCGTACAAAATAAAATAAACACTAGTTTAATTCCTAGCAGATATTTTAAAGCGCCTAACGTATAATTTTGCCTGCCTGCATACTTTTATATGGTTTCTATAGGTAGGAACTAGGAAGAACTTTTCCTTATCGTGAACTTCTAACTGGCATCCATTCTTATGAGTTAATTGTCAGCCAGAAAGCCCGATTCCTCATATTTTGTATTACTTATAAAAGTTTAGGCACATAATTGCCGATGCCGAGTGCTGGATGTGATAAGCAATTTGAATGTAATTTTTGTTGTTGAAATTGAAAAGCCAATACAAGCAATGAAAAAGAAAGCCGATGTTTTATTTCATAAAAAATAAACTAAAGAGAAACCTATATAGGTACCTATTACCCCTTCCTTTAACAAACAAGCCTTGTGCCTTGTATACAGAGTGTTCAAAAAGGGCGTTTGAGATTTTAAGGGGTTACTGAGAATCAGTTACAGAATACAAGAAAAATATGTCTTCTTTCTCAACCCCCGTTTCTTCTCTTTACGTTTCTTCTCTCTCAGCAAACACTCCCCGAAACGTTGGGTATGTACATATTATATGAGTTCCAAGTGGTAGGAACTTCGTATTAAAAACTGACCTGCGAAAAGTGTACAATGGTACCTATTTCGAATAAACATATTTTTTTAATTTGAATTATTGAAAAAATTCGATCTGCAACTTTTTATTTCAGTTTCCCATACAAATTCTTAAAAAAAAGTTATAGTAAAAATTAAAAAAAAGTTGTAGATAGGATTTTTTAAATATTTTTCCTATATTTTCTACTTAATTCTGAGTAACCCCTTCTAATCTCAAACGCTTTGTTAACATCCTGTATAACAGACTGACGTTATATACGTCCGATCGTCGCGGAACTGAAGAACTAACATCCTGTATAACAGACTGACGTTATATACGTCCGATCGTCGCGGAACTCAAGAACTTTTTACAACTGGTAAGCCCTTACCCGGTGGTAAGCGATGATGATGATGCCGAAGATGGAAACGGGCTTACCAAGATTCCCCAGCGCAATGGGGAACTGGCCATCTTATCTTCATGCCGGAACACATTAATGGTATTAACATGATGTTTGGCGACAGAACTTAGATAAGGTGGTGGTAGCTAGCCTGGTGGGCTCCGAAACTGAATCCTACAGAATTGGACCCCGCCGGGAATCGAACCCGCGACCTACTGATGTGAAGCAAGCAGACTACCCACTAGACCACGAAGGCGGTTAAATTGCATAAAAAGACCACTATGTCCTCGTGCGTATTTGCCGATAGGAGCATAAGGAATAAAAAAAAACATAAATATTATTCCCCGTTGTTTTTATTATGTCCAATTGTCCAGTAAGAGAGCACAAGGACATGCAAGTATAGGAGAATTTAGTAGAAGCACGAGGACGTAGCAAAAAGAAGACTACCATTCGCTCCCGACTCGTGGTCCCACTGCCTTTCAGTGACTTTTTATGCTGTCTCCGATCCTCAATTTTCTCCAAAGAACCATACAATCACCGCAATTAGTTTTATATTTTCAAGAAAGTTTGCAATTATGTATTATTTTGCCGTCATTGTATAGGTTCCTTGGGGAAGCAAACTCCTAGTTAGTTTAAAATTTACCTCGTCAAGGAATATGTCCGCGGACTCCTTGAGACATGGACAAGGTTAGACTCCCCAGGGAGGCACTTGGATCTGTCGTCAGGTAAACACAGAAACTTTGAGGACCTGAATCTAACATCGACATTTAAGTGTGCGTTACCCCAGCCAGAAAATATCGAATTTCGTCATTCGAGTGTAATAGATAATTACATAGTTGTCCAGCTTCTGTAATAGGGTATTTCACTCTATTCAAGAAAAAATCCAGAACGACTTATTTACTGTGGTATTTGTAATAAGTAATCGAATAAAGATGATTTCTATATAATAAAATGAGAAAAAACATTTTATTTTTGATTTACAAAAATCAAGTTTTTTAATCTGTTATTCAAATATCTGAAACGCCAGCCGCCATGCTGGTTGTCGATGTGACGTCACGATAGCTGTAAACAGTGACATTTTGTTCGCAATATGTGGCTAAATTTTAGTTTTTTCGCCTAATTTCAAAAATATGAAAAGATAACCTGTGTCCAGTAAATTAACTTGAAATTTCATGACGGAAGGCGGTTTTGTGAAAGTAGAAAGTACGAATCTGCCGAGAATAAATACCTACATTTAAGTGGCAAAGTTTTTGTTTCTAATCCCGACTGCCGAATATGCATGTAAGTACCTATTTGCAACTTAATTTTTATCGCATTTTTAGTTTTAGATTAAAATCTGGAAAAAACTGTGCAAAATTCGTTACAAAAATAAATTCGATACGCGCGCGAAATGAAACGAACGTGTCTGGCGATAGGTACCATACTTTTATACATATGTGTGTATTTACAATGCTGCAACAAACGTCAAAGCATTAAAATAAACGTATTATTTCTGTGCTTTTGCGTTTAGGTGTTATTTGAATATGACGATAATAAAACAGTGATATCAAACATCAAACAAAAACCTATACAGATACAGTACAGTGTCTGTTGATGGTGCAGGATAATAATGTTGGCTTGCTGTTGCAACGATGATGATCAGCCTCGAAAGTCATTGGGAAAAGTAGATTACTTTTTAGGTATACTTTAACAAATACACAAGGATACTTGTTAATACTTTGCTAAATCATTTCAGGGAACAAACATTTCTTACCTATACATATAAGATGCCTGCTCAGCCTGCTGCTTCAAAATAGAGGCTACTTTGAAATCCTTTTGGAATGCAAAATGACCAAATAAAGCAGCTGGCCAGATGCAACTGTATCATTCAACAGGTAAATAAATTGTTATGCCTAATCATCATCACCATCAGCCGAAAGAAGTCTGCCGGACAAAGGCCTCCCCCAAGGATTTCCACACTGAGCAGTCCTAGGTTGCTCATATCCAGCGGCTTCCTGTAACCTTCATCAGGTCGCCTGTCCACCAAGTTAGAGGAATCTCTACGCTGTGTATGCATGAAGTGTTTCGCATCAAGTATTTTTAAGGGTTATTTATTCCTCTTCCATATTAAACATTAAATGCTGATTGTTCTTATTATTTTTTTGTGATGTTACAGATATTCAATGCCAAACATGCATATAGATAGGAAGATAACCACCCACAGGCTGCATCGTTCCAAGGTGGCAATGCATAGGGCTGCATAACTTCAGTGACCTTCGATAGCTACTTTACTATAGAGGAAATTATTGATTTGTTGACTATGAGACAAAAACCTGAAGAAAGAGAAATATGCATTTGTATTAAATAAAAAATCCGTCTGGTACTGTTGCATTTTTCTTTCTTATTTCTAAGAGTAAGTAAAACACATTAGTATTTTTTAAACTAAACAAATAGTACCTACTTATAGTGGGTAATCTATGCTTTTCCCAGAGTTTGTTTTTATATAAGGTGCTACTTTATTAGTGCCCGATATTTTAGTCAGTGCTTCTACTCCTGATTCTGATCAACTTTCCCTAAGGAACCCATAGTCAAATCCCAAAAAAATTTTTAGACTCTTCATACTAATTTGGCCGCTCGACTAATCGATTTGTATATAGAGTCCAAAATTTTTTTTACGATTTGACTATGGGTCCCTGGGGGAAAGTTGATCAGAATCAGAAGTAGAAGCACTGACTAAAATATCGGGCACTAATAAAGTAGCACCTTATATAAACTTGTGTATTACATAATTTGAGTTTTTTGTGATAAGACTATCCTACTTTCCCACTACCTGATATATGCCAATTAGTTGTTTAATTAATTATACCATTGCTTTGTCAAGTTGCATTATTTTAGGGTTTTAGGAAAGTTAACAAATTAGCTAGTGAAACTAAAATAAAAATCTTACAATTCTTATCCTATCACTCCAAAATTTATCAGCTGCTTTAACTACAGGCGGTAACAGTAGTAATGAAACAGATGTATACCTATATAGGTATAATTTGTACTAGGCTAAACAGCACTATATGAGTATGATGGTTTTCGAGGAATCTCATAATTTCTGGGTATATATAAATATGTACCTCGAAAACCACCACACTTTCATATTTTTAAATAATGATAATATCTGGGACAAATCACACACGGTCATCTGGCCCCAGGTCATCTTGGGAACCAGAGACTGATATACATACACATATACTTTCTAAATACATACATATATAGATATAATACGCCCAGACTCAGAGCAAACAATTCTGATCATCACAGAAAAGTTGGCCCTGTGTGGGGATCGAACCCACGACTCTCGGATCAGAGGTCAGGATCGCTAACCACTTAGCCACCGAGTCAGTCACGAAATCGAGTCAGTCAAATAGCTCAGTACAAATTATTTTCAAAGCCTCTTTTAGGATGTGACTTATAAAATTGTATAGCTACTTACTTAAAGTTTTGTTGCCTACACACACAACTGAAAGGGTTATGAATCTCATTGTCTCCTATTGCCTCAGGAACAATATGACCATTGAAAGAAGAAATAAAAATTTAATTACAAAATAATTTCTTTACAGGTAAACCAATATATGTATTCCACTCAAGACACTTATCTACATATTAATTCACAAATATACAACTACCTATGTACACATTATATTATTCACACTTTTATAAATTCACTTCTATATGGTGGCCTGCTTAATGATCTTGGGACTGAACTGCTAGGATAGCTGTTCAGACTTTCTGTCATGACAAGAAATATCTTCTGAGCTCGGTAAATCTTGGTTACAAGATGTCCTTGTTCTGTGCAATCAAATCTGGACAATATGCAGCCTGATTTACTTGCATTTTTTGTACCCATTGTCTTGTAGGTATTGCATATAATTTTCCATGGCGGTTTCTATCTGCAATGTAAAAAAAGGTAGGTATGTGTAAACAATTTAACAAATTCATTTATGTACCTAACATAACCTATAAACATTGTATGAGATTACAAAACCACAGTAAAGTAAGACAAATAACTATTTAGTTTTGTATAATAGGCATAGGCGCCGAGTCCATAGGGCCTGGGGATGCCCAAGCCCACAGAACTGGCCCAAACCCCACCAACAATGCCATTATCAGCGAGGCTTTTACGCCTAGCGGCCTAGCCCCACCTTTATTTTTATGAAGTCGTCGCCCCCGAAATTAATAAGTATTGTATGTACCTATTTACTTATTGGAAATAAATTATGGATACTTACATTGAAAGGTATATTTTATTTTTAATCAATAACTTTGGATCTCTTCTTGCAAGTTTTATCCAAGTGTTTTTCATAGGTATTTGTATCTGTTGGCAGTTGAATCCATAACTTGCCTAGTGTTTAACATTTGTATTTTTAAACTGCACACCACCGGTAGCGATAAGGGATTGTAACTCACTATTAATTTCGTAAATTTTTACTAAATGTAGCTAAATTGTACTGTAGTAGTAGTTGTAGAACTGTCATGTTTACCGCTGAAATGACGTCACAACCTAAAACATCATGGCGGCTAGCGTTTTCGCGCGGTCATCGGAAATGGTAATTTAAAATGTATTTTTGGGGTACTTGTAGGTTTCAAAAAATTCTAAAAAAAATATTTTTGACTTTTTCCCACCTAATGATCAATTTGAGATACTTTTCAAAAAATGGTGAAATACCCTATTGTTGCGCATATTTTTGAATTTGTTCTTTACCTACTACCGACTTGCATTAATAAAAATAATTTTTATTTACACTTGTGTACGCATCTGTATAGAACTCGTAACACTACCCTATAAATTACAAAATGCTAGAGTAATGTACTGCGCGGCCGCTTTTCTCTGACCATCTTAACTTGGTCGGGTTACCACGGTCATGCACTTCACAATGTCTCTTTTTCGATTATCTCGTTAATTATTCAATGTAGAACGCTGAAATTTTAAAGTTACGAAATTGAACTAGGCAACTAATTGTTGACATAACATTCAGTTCAAAAAACCACAAGAAACTCTGTCAATCGGCGATCAAACAACTCCATTGCGTATCGTGGCCCCAACTGAATTAAATTTCATCATAACTTATTAATTACTTACAGTATACTTATAAAAATTCACAAACATTTGAAGCCAGCTTTAAGCTACGAAATAACGTTTTGAGTGAGTCTTGAGAGCTCTTATTCGTCGTGCTAGGACCTTTTAAAGGAAAATTCTATTTATTTATATAACTTTTAAACGGTACATTATTGTTGTTTCTTTATTGATGAACAAATTAGAACTAATTCATAAGAAGTGGTATACGAAAAATTATAAATGTGCGCTTAACCGTTTCAGAGATCCAGCAAACCTGCAAACGTTACCCCAGCCGGAATTTGAATAACTTCGCAACCGTTAAACGTATCAGCACAAATTAAGTCGCAACATTTACTTCGTCTAGACTACTAATTATTTAGCTAATTTTTATTTTGATATACCCAAAAAATCAAAAATAGTCTGGCTGGGGTAACGTTACCGCAGCCAGATATGTTTTTGTCAAATAACTAAAAAACTATCAGCAGAACAAATTCAAAAAGATGCGCAACAATTACAGAAGCTGGACAACTAATTATCTATTACACTCGAATGACGAAATTCGACATTTTCTGGCTGGGGTAACGGACACGACATTTAAGGTAATCCTTTGATTCGGCTGGAGCTGACGTTGGCGGTGGGTGTAGTGGGGCACAATTTGTCACCAGCGGCTTCCCGCAACCTTTCTATAGGTTCTATAGAAAATAGTGTCAGTGACCCCAGCAAGCACTTTTTTCCTGGGGCTCCTACGAGAATCCTACCTATCTCAAATTTTAGAGCATAATTACAGCAATCATCATGCCAAGGGAAAAAATTAGAGCAATCATACTTTTCGAGATACGAGCGCCTAAAGGTGTGCTTGCTGGATGAGTCGGACTGCAAAGTTTCATGAATGTCATGTCAATAGTTATCTCGCTAGAACGCAAAACCTGCTTCACGTTCTTTTCACGAATCTTTCTAGCAGTCACATCAGATCTCAGCAATTACAGCATCTTGGTTCAAAATTTTTATGCCAGGAATTAGAGCAACACGAAAAACCTATGCTGCATTATTTTTGAATCCCAAAAATCAGTACTTTTTGTGCTACGAGCCAATGTTTTTTCCTTGCTGGGTGGACATAACAAAAGTGAAAAAGGTGTATAGCTTTGCAACTAATATGAATACAAGACTGGTTCTTATGCTCAGATTTAGAGCAAAATTACAGCATTCTGCTCAAAAAAAAGTAGAATCCCAAACGTTATAGTTACAGCGGTAGACGCTAAAAACTGATTTTTCCCGCCAATTTTTTGAATAATTACGGCGACTCGCGGCAGATTGCGACGTTGCCGCTCTTATTTATTTCTAGTTCAAGCAATAACTGACTTTGTGCTGTGAGTATAAGGTACATTTGAGTTTCAAACTATCGATTGTCATTTACACTGATAGACAAGAAACAAGCGGGACAAATATAAATGGAAGTGTTGGTGATACGTAAGGGTTTAATATGACAGGAATTGGTATTATTGTATCGAGCCGGATGACGTACTGCCGTTTTAGTTGACAGCTGATATTATATCTTTATATTTTATAGCTTCACTCACTAAGTGTTAATAAAAAAATAACTCTTGAAAAGCCTAAGAGGAAGGGTGACATTGATGTCGGCTATTGTTGTTTAGACTTCAGGGATCAGTGTCACAAATTAAACGCATTTAAGGCTTTCACATTTTGTTTAATAATCAGTCTTCCGCAGCAAAATATATGTAGAATCTTTTTATTTACCTAATAATTAAACTGTGTGTAAAAAAGTACCATGTCAAACCAACTCCATAATCAGTAAATGTGTCATCAATTCTTTAACCTGTATACTAGTAAAAATAAAGATATTAAAAAATATATATTTTAGAAACAGACATCCATAATCAGTTTTTTGTAACTTTTATACACACGAGGGTTTTAGTCAAGCCGAGCTTCTCTTGTTTTGTTTTGTTGCTTATATTTTTTTTTATATTTCATTCTGTGTGTTACCAACGCAATAAACTAATGACAAATAAATTTTACCCTACATCCACACATTCGGCCAATGCAACGATGAAGACCGATAGTAATAAAAATCGGTCACCACAGCCGCAGTTCAGTGTGATTTGCACTCTTCCTTTTTCGCGTCGATAACGTAGGTTAACTGAATAAAAGTTAGATAATTATCTGGATAAGTTTTCCTGTTAGTGACATTTAACTCGACGGTTTTGGCGTTTTTCAAGACACTCTGACACATTCGTGCCAATTAATATCTTTAGATGGTAGTCGTAAAGTTATTTCAGGTGTCTGACAGTGGGGTTCACCACTAGCCCTATAATCACCATACAAATAAAAAATATTTTTATTTGAAAAAAACTGACTTTTATGTAGGTACAGTGGTTTTGAACGCGGCACTAGGTATACCTTGTTTCAATCCAATTTAAAAAAGGCAAACAATCTTATTAGGGAACTGACACATGAAAACGTCAAAAATTTCGTACCTGCTTCATATTTCAATTGATTACTTTGATGAAGTTGTACTACGGAACCCTACACTGCGCGTGGCCCAACACGCACTTGACCGCTTTTTATTCAGTCGAATTTATAGGATTTAGTACGGAATATGAATGTGACTAATGTGTTGGTCGAATGTGTGGATGTAGGGCGTTTTGCGTTTTGTTTTTGTACTGCTATATACAAATATTGGAGCATGGCTGAAATCGGAACGATGCCGCCGCCGCCACCACCAGCAAAACGCAATGAAGAACCACAAGCGTTCCGTATTATAGGTATTCCGCTATCGTATGATTTACATGTATTTATTCCCATAGAAATATATAAAATCGTCCTTGTTTCTAGTCTATATCAATGTAAGTGACAATCGATAGTTTGAAACTGAAATGTACCTTATACTCACAGCACAAAGTTAGTTACTGCTTGAACTAAAAAAATTAAGAGCGGCAACGTCGCAATCTGCCGCGAGTCACCGTAATTATTCAAAAAATTGGCGGGAAAAATCAGTTTTTAGCGTCTACCGCTGTAACTATAACGTTTGGGATTCTACTTTTTTTTGAGCAGAATGCTGTAATTTTGCTCTAAATCTGAGCATAAGAACCAGTCTTGTATTCATATTAGTTGCAAAGCTATACACCTTTGTCACTTTTGTTATGTCCACCCAGCAAGGAAAAAACATTGGCTCGTAGCACAAAAAGTACTGATTTTTGGGATTCAAAAATAATGCAGCACAGGTTTTTCGTGTTGCTCTAAATCCTGGCATAAAAATTTTGAACCAAGATGCTGTAATTGCTGAGATCTGATGTGACTGCTAGAAAGATTCGTGAAAAGAACGTGAACCGTCAAACGGGGGAACTTAGGACTAGGGTAATACTTGGGACACAGATGTATCAGTGTTTTAACTAGTCATATTGGCAACACCAGCGGTGTTTACGAGCCTTTTGTACTGCCATCTCGAGAAGAAAACAATAACGCTTACCTCAGGTAAGTAAAAAACTGTAATTATACAATAAACTTAACAAAATTACCACGTTAAAATATTCTATTAAAAAGCTTTTAAATTGCTTGCAAATAACTTTCATTCTAGACGAGTATCAGTTACACAAAATAATTTGATGTAATAGTGAAACATAACCTCAATTTATTGTCAATAGCTGTGTTTTTTTCTTAATTTAGTATTGCCAACTACAAAAATAATAATTTGGAAAACAATTGGATGCGTTCATGACGGGGTAAATTAGGACACATGTCTCAAGTTACACATATTGTCCCAAGTTTGACATTTTTATTAAAATTCATAAAATTTTCAGATGCCATGCCACGAAAATATATTCGAGCCATCGGAAAGCGGGCTTACGCTTATTATTCAAAGGAAAAGTTGAATGAAGCCCTACTAGCCATTCGTAATGGTGAAAAACTACGGTCTGTAGCTGAAAAATATGGTGTTCCACGTTCAACACCATCCAGGCATATGAACAACAAAAATACTGGAAAATATGGCCGTCCTCCAGTTTTTTCAGAAGCTGACGAATTAGTTCTAGTTGAGTGCATAGCGGTTGCTGGAGACTGGGGTTTTCCACTTACAAAGCATGATATTCGGTGCCTGGTAAAAGCACACTTGGATCGCAAGGGAGTCACAGAGAGCCGATTTAAAAATAATTTTCCTGGCGAAGATTGGGTGAACTGTTTTATCAGAAGGCATCATGGAAGTCTTACATCGCGCCTTAGCCAAAACATAAAAAGGTGCAGAGCTGCTGTCGATGCTGATACGATAAATGAATACTTCGATAATCTCGAAAAGTCACTTAAAAATGTAGAACCTCAGCATATAGTCAACTATGACGAGACGAATTTATGTGACGACCCAAAACGCCAACGTGTTATTGTCCGTAGATCTTGTCGACATCCTGAAAAAATTATAGATTCTTCTAAATCCAGCACCTCTGTGATGTTTTCATGCGCTGGAAATGGTCACGTATTGCCCATATACATTAATTATAAAGCCGAACATCTTTACAATACGTGGACCGAAGGAGGACCTTCCGGAACCGTTTACAATAGAACTAAAAGTGGTTGGTTTACTATGGAAACCTTCGAGGATTGGTTCAAAAGCGTTGCCTTGCCATATTTTAAAAAGTTCGATAAGAAGCAACACAAGGTTCTGATCGGTGATAATTTAGCGAGCCATATCAGCAACTGGGTAATAACAAAATGTCTCGAAGAAAATATTAAATTTGTTCTTTTGCCTGCTAACAGCACTGGTTTGTGCCAACCCCTTGACGTAGCTTTCTTCAAACCCCTTAAAACTAAGTGGAGTCAAGTTTTGCTAAACTGGAAGACCAAAAATCGCGGGGTGATTCCGAAGGATACCTTTCCCCGTCTACTCAAGAAATGTCTAGATGAGATGACTGACAAAATGCAAGATAATGTGAAAGCTGGCTTTAAGGGATCTGGTCTAGTTCCTCTTAACCGTAATGAAGTATTAAAAAGATTGCCAAAAACTGTTGTCTCAACGAGCGCTGAAAATCCTCAAGAATGGGTAGACTCCTTGAAAGAGTATCTCAAAGAAACACGAGCAAAAGAGACGCAATCACAACGTATTATAAAAAAGAAGAGGCTAAATATAAAACCGGGATGTAGCGTGGTCAATACAGAAAATGAAAATCCTACAGAAAAAGACAAGCAATCAGAAAAAAATATTGCTAAGAGAAAAACTAAACCAAAAGAGTCCGATCAAGAAACAGATACTGATGCAACTATATCTTTAAGGGATTCAGATGATGAAAAAGACTTGATTGAGTTATTGGATATTGACGAAGGGGAAGATTATGATAATAATGAGGACTTATCAATTTTGAACTCACAGTCACTACAAATATGGAATAAAGAAAATTGTGAACCATTGCCAAGTACTTCTAAGACTGATAAACTACAAGAATGCCATAAAAAGGCTGCACTTATTTATGGAGAAACCGATCAAAATCAAGGTTTTTGTAAAGGGGACTTTATAATTGCCAGATTCATATATAATAAAGGAACTAAAAAATGCGTAGAGAAAAGATTCATTGGCCAAGTCCTGGATAAGTCACCAGACACTCATCTATACGTAAGATTTATGAGAAAGTCAACAAAAATGGATAACACTTTCGTTTTTCTCCAAGTAGAAGACGATCAGCTTATTAGACCTGAGCAAGTGGTGGAAAAAGTTTTTCCGCGCCAAATCTCAAGAGGACGTCACGTGTTCTCTAATTATATTCTAAAATTTAATTGTTCTTAATTTCAATTATTCACTTTTGCAAGGCGCTGTTTGTTTTATTTTGTTTTTCGTTGATAGTTTGTTTCTTTGTTTTATGTCATTAGAATTTAAGAAAAGTTTTAGGTCGAGCCTAATTAACGCTGAGCAAGACTGATTACGTGTGATAATAACTATATTGTTAGATTTTTTTAGTAATTGTAAACTGAAATAAGCGGTTAATAAATAATGGTATTTTTTATTTTTCTTAATTTAACATTTTAGTAAATAAAGAACGCACCCATAAATCATTTGAAAGGTAAAGAAAAGAGGCCTTTAAAAAATTATTTTTAAATAAAAAAAAAACCGCCTTCAAAAAACACCCAGGAACTAAAAAGCAAAAAATAATTACTCACATTAACATACGATTTCCTACCCAAACCTATTAATCAAATTTATATTACAATTCCAGTACAAAAATCAAGTAAACTAAACACTGAATTATCTTTAAAATAAACTCATTTTAATTATTAAACGATAACTATTTTAATACCTAATTACAATTTATAATGATCTATTTACACAATTGCAATGTGACAATTATTATCTAAACCTTTTATCTATTAATTGAAATAAAATATTATTATATGTGCTAGATACCTATTGATGTGTTTGAAGTCGGTGCCAAGCCAAATAGGTCCCCCGCTATACGCCGCGCGTGCGTCGGAGCGGAACGCTCGAGCGAGCGTGGGTGGGGGGCTCGTTCCGAGCGATGCAACCCAAACGGGCAGACACGTGCGGGCAGACGTCGTTGACAGTCGTCTCGAATGCAATAAAATTTTTGATGCGTTTTAGTGTTGTTGACGCTGTCTTTGTACGTTAATAAAAATATTTTGTTATTTTATTAGAATTACGTTTAGTTATTAATGTAACCCTTGATAAATCACTAAGTATAAGTATTGTTCTTGTTGTGTTTGGACTTGGCACCGACTTCAAACACATCAATAGGTATCTAGCACATATAATAATATTTTATTTCAATTAATAGATAAAAGGTTTAGATAATAATTGTCACATTGCAATTGTGTAAATAGATCATTATAAATTGTAATTAGGTATTAAAATAGTTATCGTTTAATAATTAAAATGAGTTTATTTTAAAGATAATTCAGTGTTTAGTTTACTTGATTTTTGTACTGGAATTGTAATATAAATTTGATTAATAGGTTTGGGTAGGAAATCGTATGTTAATGTGAGTAATTATTTTTTGCTTTTTAGTTCCTGGGTGTTTTTTGAAGGCGGTTTTTTTTTTATTTAAAAATAATTTTTATTTCTTGCTTTTTAGTTAAGTGTATATAACATAGGTGCGCAGAATAGATTAGGTGGTACATGATGGGGAGGCCTGCTTTACATGCTTCTCGTATGAGAAAGCGTCGAACCCAGGAGTCTGAAAACGACAAAGATGAGCGCCTAAAGCGCAATAGAGAAAGAAATAGAGCACAGCGTCTCGGAGAGTCTTCCAAAGACCGTGAAGAAAGGCTTTCTCAGATGCGCAATTATGCACAAAAAAAAAAATACAAAAGAGACTATAGAAGAACGGGAGCATCGGTTGTCGCTTATTCAAGAGCGGTTGTCTAATGAAACAGCAGAAGAACGTGATCATCGCTTATCACTAATACGGGAGCGGCTATCAAACGAGTCAGCTGAGCAGCGCGAACATCGGTTGTCTCTTATTCATGAAAGACTATCGAATGAGTCAGCTGAGCAGCGCGAATATCGGTTGTCTCTTATTCACGAACGACTATCGAATGAGTCAGCTGAGCAGCGCGAACATCGGCTGTCTCTTATTCACGAACGACTATCGAATGAGTCAGCTGAGCAGCGCGAACTTCGGCTGTCTCTTCTTCACGAACGACTATCGAATGAGTCAGCTGAGCAGCGCCAACATCGGCTGTCTCTTATTCAGGAACGACTATCGAATGAGTCAGCTGAGCAGCGCGAACATCGGCTGTCTCTTATTCAGGAACGACTATCGAATGAGTCAGCTGAGCAGCGCCAACATCGGTTGTCTCTTATTCAGGAACGACTATCGAATGAGTCAGCTGAGCAGCGCCAACATCGGTTGTCTCTTATTCAGGAACGATTATCGAATGAGTCAGCTGAACAGCGCGAACATCGGTTGTCTTTAGCCAGACACCAATCCGCTCAAGTATTACTTAACGAAACAGCAGAAGAGAGAGCGATTCGTCTCATAAATATGCATGCCCGCGATAACAGAAGATTAGCGAATTCTGAACAATTTAAATCAGCGATATATGTGTTTGCTGATGTGGCATGCAACATTTGCAATAAAATGATATATCCTCAGCAGCGTACAAGACTAATAACTACCAATCTAGATAATTTACTCCCTGCTGATTTAATCGCTTTAGGTAATATTGTCACATGTACTCGTTGTTCGAACAATATTAAAAAACGAAAAATTCCTGCTCAGGCATCTTGGAACAAAATGACCGTTTCAGATATTCCTGAAGAAATAGCCAATATGACAGAAATTGAAAAGAGATTTTTGTTGAGAATTGTGCCGTTCTTACAAATTATTCGGGTACAAAACCGGTTCAGTCAGGATTGGTGTAAAGGACAAGTTATTCTTTTCGCCAAGGATGTTATCGAATTGGCTGAGCAACTTCCGCTTCAACCACTACAAGCTGGGCTAGTTATAGTCACAGAAAACCTAGAAAACTTACAACGATCAAGGGAATTTCAGATAGATATGGTAAAATTGAATCAAGCATTGCAATGGTTGTTGGTTAATAATGCGCTTTACAGAGATGTTCGTCCGTCATTTTCTAATATGATAGATCTCTCTGCAATAACACAAATTGTCGACGCACCTGTAAATATTCAACCAGAGCCAATAGTAGAGCCAAGGCAACTAAACGCGTATACTAATATTAATGAAGATGTAGCTATATTGCAAGGATATTTTCATCAAGGAAATGAAAGATTTAGCCCAGAATCACGCGGTAAGCAATGTACAGCCATTGCAACAGTCGCCTGCACCGCTTTTAACCTACTAGATCCCAATACGTGGTGTAGAAGTGACATCGATTATATTGTTATATTGGGAGATAAGTACTATCGTGAGTGTATTGCTGCTCGAGTTAACCCAGACGATCGCGAAGTAAATCATGAGTACTTAGCTGCGACAGAGCTGCTACCACGAATTATTTTCAACAGGCGAGCTGTAAATCTTAGCGTTAATTATGAAGCAGCATTTAATGGTCATATTGAGAACGACAACAGTAGTGACGGTTTCCCTACCTTGAAAAATGCTTTATTGCAATTTTTCGAGGGAAATGCTAATAAAGGCGGAATATTAACTTGCAATGCTGTTACAGTTGCAGTGCATTGCAGAAATGATTCGGAAATGCCTTCATATTGGTTATTCGATTCCCATGCCCGCGGTGCTAAAGGGTGTAAGGCTCCATCAAGGGGTACGGCTTGCTGCATGCGATTTAGCAGTATAGAAAAGTTGTATGCCATTTTGAGAAGAAATTTATATATTTCTAATAAAAACAGTTCTGCGAATTCCATAATGTTAAACGTGTATTCGTTGACCCCTATAATGATTTCACCAGAAATGGAACAGTTGGAAAATCAGCCAGGCGGACAGCCGGTTATTGAGGATTCGGCCCAAAGTATTCAAGATCATATACCACTGTCTGTTCATCCAATCCAATGCCAAGGTGTTAACCGAATCTTGTCCCAAGATCATAGCGAAACCACTAACACAGAGACTCGATTTGTGTATACAACCAGCATGCTTCACACTATTGACGAAGGGGTTCCTGATTTATGTAACGTTGTTTCTGTCAATGACCATGATATAGAGACTGAAGTGAGGTTGGCAGAAATCACCCGTAAAACCGCTCCTCCTTTAAATATAGAGCGGGAGCGAAGAATGGAGGAACTGGGTTGGTATTTTTTGTTTCCTGATGGGAAAAACGGCTTTGGTGAAGAAAGAGATATTTCAATTACAGCCCTAGACTATTTCCAAGCAAGAGTAATGGGTTCAGAAAAACGATTCCAGAGAAACGACTACCTTTTTTTTGCCTTGTCTGTTGTAGAATACTTCCGTGCAAAATCTAGCGTTTCGGTATCCTGTAGAATGCGACAAGGTTACGGGGAACGAACACCTCAAGGACTAGTGGAGAACATGCACCTAACTATGAGAAATATAAGAGGTTCTGCTTCCTATTGGAGACGGTGTTGTTCAGAATTAATTGCTATGGTTAGGAGTCTCGGAGCTCCTACTTGGTTTATGACTTTGTCTTGTAACGATTTAAATTGGCCAGACATGACCAAAGCATTACTTATTGCTGACGGTGATAATATGCGTAACGCTGAAGTATTATCATTTCCAGAACGTTTGGCATTGGTGCAGAAATATCCAGTCGTAGTTGCACGCCAGTTCAGTGTACGAGTAAATGCTCTAATGCGTTATTTAAGAAACAATAACACCTGCTTGGGAGGTCCTATTCAGGACTATTGGTATCGGATAGAATTTCAGAATAGGGGAAGTCCGCATTTACATATGCTATTGTGGTGTGACGGGGTTCCAGATTTTTCTACTACAGAAGGCATAGCAGTAATTGAAAAAATTATATAGATAGATAGATAGATAGATATAACATTTATTCACTTACACGACACTTTTTACAAAACAGGTTTAAACATCGTGCTCTTTAAACCCTGACGATCCATTGCTGTGCAGTTTGGTTGAAAATGTACAAATACACAAACACACAGCCACCTGTCACAAAAACCGCAATGACAGTTGCTGTCGGTTTGGCTTTCCTAAAGCACCAGCAGACATCACAACGTGTTTAGGTCCCGATGAAGCTCTGTCCAATAATGGGCGATTTTGTGTTTTGAAAAGAACGCCCTCTGAGACCATGGTTAATAATTACAACCCTGAACTCCTTTCTCTATGGGAGGGAAACATGGATATACAGCCATGTGGCAACGTTACGGCTGTCGCATATTATGTGGCGAAGTATGCAAGTAAATGTGAGCCACATGATACGGGAGAAGTAGTACGGGAAGCAATTACAAAAGCAAAGAGAAGCGGTGGCGCCATATGGAATCAATTGTTTTCCGTCTCAATGGCTATTCTTTCACAGCGGTTGGTCAGTGCTCCCGAATGTGCATACCGTCTTTGCCATCTTCCTCTTAAAATGAGTAGCCGCAAAGCAGTGTTTGTTAACAGCTGTAAACCAGAAGAACGATTCCGGCTGCTGCGTTTTGATGGAGATGAAACAGCAATGTACAACAATATTTTCGACCGTTACGTGCTTAGACCCGATGAGCTAGAAAACATAAGTCTCGCTGAATTTGCCGTCCGCTATGAGACTGTATCTTCTTCAACATGGGCTGATGATGACGGCGATATAGAGATGAGACATGTTGAAAATCAACCGTTGAGGTATATTAAATTGAGAGACAATTCACGAATGCGGATCCGCAATAAACCGGCAGTATTACGCACGCGGTATTATACTCTCAACAGTGACAAAGAGGCTTATTATTATAACCTGCTTGTTTGCCATATTCCTTTCAGAGATGAGAATGAACTTTTATTAGGAGGAGAATCTGCGGAAGAATGTTTTTTAAGACGACAGGGCGAATTGAGACCACTGCTGAACGGCGTTAGCTCTGAAGAATTTGCTCATGCAGAGCAAGTAATACAGCAAGCACTCGCTCAAGCAGCCGCATTAAATGCCGTTCATAATACGCATACCGATGGTACCCGAAATGAGCCGCTTATATGTGCTGACGAACATATAATACAGGACCATGATGACTACTGCGATGATCTCGGTCAACGCGCAGTAATGACAGATGATGAATTTTTGGGTAATATACGTGGGTTGAACGTCCAGCAAAACAATTTATTCCAAAAAATTACACAAGCTATTCGAAATGATCTTAACGGCGATGACGAAAGATTATTACTATTTATTACCGGTGGAGCAGGAAGCGGCAAGTCTTTCATTCTGAAATTGTTGGTAGAGCATATCAAACGATGTTATGCTCCTACTGTAGACTCATTGCTTAAACCAACTTTTGTGGAAGTAGCATCATTGACTGGAGTTGCCGCTCGTCAAATATTTGGTAAAACCCTACACGCCGTTTTCTATTTGCCAATTGAAAAGGGAAATGCTAGAGCATACACTCGGATGACTGGTCACAAATTGGAACAAGAAAGAAGAAAGTGGCGCCACATTCATTGGTTAGTCATCGATGAAATCTCTATGGTCTCGTACGAGAACCTTCGTATGATACATCTAAGACTTCAAGAGTTTAAGAACAATGATCTCTTATTCGGAGGATTAAATATACTGTTGTTTGGTGACATAATGCAGCTGCCACCTGTAAAAGGGAATTGGTGTTTCATGCAACCAGCATGGTGCTCGGCAGAAGTCAACTTATGGCACCAATTTTCTTTCTGCGAATTGACAATAAACATGCGACAGCGAAATGATCAGGATTTTATAGATCTTCTCAATCATTTACGATTCGGAGAGCTGACAACTGCCGAATTAGAACTGTTGTGTGAAAGACGAAGGATCCTTTTAACGGGGGACTTTGCGGATGGTGTCGTGGTTCGCATCTATCCCACTGTTAAACAAGTTGATGAATACAACAATAAAATGACCGCTGCGAATGCAGCATTAAACCGTACGTACAAGGTACACGCGACTGACGAATCACGTGAAGCAGCAACCTACGGCAGAACACCTCCGGATAATGTTATTCCCAGCGACGTTAATAACTGCGGTGGTCTTTTACCGATGATACTTTTAGCTGCCGAATCTCGCGTTATGTTAAGACGAAATATCGCCGTTTCGGATGGGCTCGTAAATGGGGCAATGGGTGTTGTAAAAGGATTCAAATGGCCAGCGTTACGCAGAGATCAGTTGGAAGAAGGTGAAATGCCGGACGCTGTTCTCATTAAGTTTGATGACGAGACAATAGGTAGCAGATTAAAAGATGCTGATGGCTTCGTTTCCATTCCGCCAATGTGTGCTACATTCCAAGCAACTAGAGGCTATGGTGACGTTGAGCGTCGAATGTTACCTCTTATATTATGCTGGGCTGTAACCGTGCATAAACTACAGGGTACAACCCTCGAAAGAGCTGTCATTGATTTAGGGAAAAAGAACTTTGCAAAGGGACAAGTATACGTAGCTCTCAGCAGAGTCCAGACTCTAGAAGGAATAGCTCTATCTGATTTAGAACCCTCTAAATTGTTAAATAAACCCCACGATGAACGAGCATTAGCAGAAATGCAACGTTTAAGAAATCTCTTTTCTAACGCAAGGTAGACCGATATTGTAGGTACTGTACTGTGACAGTAGGCCAAGATAGCGGTCTGGCAGTTTTGACAATATTTCCCATGTAAACATTAAACGTATTGCAAATTACGTATTAAAAAGCGTCAGTGGCTCAGCGGTTAGTGACTCCGTTCTCCTAACCAGAGGTCGTGGGTTCAAATCCAGGCCAGTGCACCAATGAGTTTTTCGAATCTTACGTGCATTTTTATACCAACTGCTTTAACGGTAAAGGAAAACATCGTGAGGGAAACCAGCACATCTGATTTCTAGACGTGTATGATGGTCGCGTTGCACACGTCAACCATTAAAGTAAACTTATTGCAAATTACATATTACAAAAGCCTCGGTGGCACAGTGGTTAGTGACTATGTCCTCCTAACCAGAGGTCGTTATATCAACTGCTTTAACGGTGAAGGAATACATCGTGAAGAAACCTGCACATCTTATTTGTAGATGTGTATGATGGTCGCGTTGCACACGTCCGTAGATGTAAATCTAAAATGCCCTACACGTGATCGCGGGTGATGCTAAGTGCAACACTAGGCAACCGCTGCACCGCGTCTATATCTTGTGGAAAGAACGGTTAAACGTGCCACGCGATAAGAACATATAACAACTGCGTAGGCCATCTATGGTCTTCATCATCAGTTCGACTTCACCAAATTATGATTTCCGAAAGCAAATGTACGAGTCACCATAAAAAACACCCAAATCGCTTCAAGTGTGCCTATAAAATATGAAGAGTTCCCTCGATTTCTCCAGGGTTCCATCATCAGATCCTGACCTGATGACTATGGGACCACCTGGGAGGTATACCCTTTCAAACAAAAAAAGAATTTTCCAAATCGGTTCAGGCGTCTTCGAGTAATCGGTGAACATACATAAAAAAAAAAAAAAAAAAAAAAAAAAAAAAAAAAGATTCCGACGAATTGAGAACCTCCTCCTTTTTTTTGAAGTCGGTTAAAAAGTTACAGTGTTGGTCACACTGTTCCAAATTTTTTGACCAAAATAATATTTGAAAAATTGTAGAACTTGATAATTTTACCTTAAAAAAAGAGTGTTTTCGAAATTTCTGTGTTCATGTTACCCGTATCGTTTCTAACTTGGATTAAAACGGTCAACAAAGGTCTGTCTCATCTTACCCCACTATAGGTGCTAACTTAGGACAAGGCCTTTTTTTAAAAAAAAGGAAGGAACCCATGGAAATATTGAGTGATCGTATTATGAATATTTTGTTATATATCGGCACTGAAGTCTACGAAAATCTAAAAACTTCATTTGATTATTTTAAATATTATTTTTTGTACGTTAAAGTTCAAAAATGTCCCAAGTTCCCCCGTTTGACGGAAGCAGGTTTTGCGTTCTAGCGACATAACTATTGACATGACATTCATGAAACTTTGCAGTCCGACTCACTTTATGATGCTCTAAATCTGTGCATCAACATTTTTTCCCAAGTCTTCGTAGTTTTTGTGCACCAGTTGTGCTTGCTGGGTGGACTGCCATCCAGCAAGCACACCTTTAGGCGCTCGTATCTCGAAAAGTATGATTGCTCTAATTTTTTCCCTTGGCATGATGATTGCTGTAATTTTGCTCTAAAATTTGAGATAGGTAGGATTCTCGTAGGAGCCCCAAGAAAAAAGTGCTTGCTGGGGTCACTGACACCGTTGTAAGACTGAACTTTTTGTATAAGGTGAAGTGTGTTTTATCGATTTACATTGGTTGCAGACATCTTATATGTTTAGTTCCAAAACCGATTTTTTACGATTTCTGACCCCTGTCTGATTAGGGACGGTGACCGATTTCAGCGAAAAAAAAAATGTTATGGGGTTGTCCAATGTACTTACTTTCATATCCAAATTTCATTTTGAGTCTTATATGTTTAGGCCCAAATACGACTTTTTTAAGTTTTTCTGAACGTCATAAATAACTTCAGTGACCGATCTGGACTGTAAGACTCGAGCCAAACGATTGAAAACAAAAAGTTCTTTCGAGATAGACTGCTTCCAGCGTTCTTATATGTTCAGGCCCATATACCTTGCTAGCTCCAGTACTACGTTGTGTGTAGTTTAGAAACTTGGGGGTTTTATTATTTGAAAGCTAAACTAATGCCAAAAAGTAATAAAAAATAGTGTTAATAGGTGTTATTTTAATTTTCTTTGCAATTAAACACAAAAAATGAAAAATTAAACACAAAAAATGAAAAAAAAAATGTATTTAATTGATGGTGTTTATTTTTTGTGTATATTTTTCAGTGGCACGGCCATCTACTATCAATCCTTAAGGTGCAAGTCCGAGACCGGCTGCAAGTCGCCGACCGCAGGCGACAGGCGACAGACTTCATTTATCGACCGCAAGTTACACTACTGGTTTCTATGAATCTCTATGAAAGTGATTCCGAGCGCGGCGACGTGTCGCCTGCGGTCGCGGCCGGCGACATGCGGCGGCTGCACGCAGCGACCGCAAGTCTCAGGACCAGTAGTGCGGCCGACCGCAGAGCGGTAATACGCATTTCTTTTCTTTTTTTGCATATAATAACAACAATTCGTCGTCATCTTCCTCCTCTAACAAATGACACAGTAAATTATTGTTAAACACGTCCGATATTCTGACTCGCGCGAAGGTACGGAAACGACAGGGTACAAAAGCTGACTGAAGTGCAGTCGCGCATGGAATGGCGGCGGCAGCGACATGCGGTCGACCGCAGCGGCCGGCCGCAGTGTCGCCTGCGGTTGTCGCCTGCAGTCCGTCTCGGAATTGTACCTTTACTCTTTTTGTTTTAACCTTCTAACCTACTTAATTTAAAAGTTACAACACTTTTTAATAATTTCTGGCAGGTAAAAATTAAAACAACAAAATGAAAATAATTAATTACTACAAAAGCGGCGCACACAATCTCCTTTGTTATTGTGAACGCTTTTGCAAATCAATTTTCAATTTTCATTTAGCGACGCGTGGGACGTAGTTTAATACAATAGTTAAGGTTAAACGTTAGTGCTCCCTGGTTGAAAAAATCCGTTAGATGGCGTTAATCTGACTATAACTTGGTTTCTCGATTTAAAAATAGTATAAATAACCCTAAACCATACTACGTAAAACAGCGAGCAGTTACAAGATCAATGTACGCTAATAAACCATAATAATGTTAATTAAATAAGGATTTCGATATATTTGTCCCCTTACAATTATAGTTTTGCGTTTATCTTGTATGAATAAGGGCTCGAATTACGCACACATACATAATTTTTTTACGTATATGATGCTTATTTTTGACTTACCTCTATAAGTAGTCCGTAACCCAGAGGTGCAAGCGGCAAATTTTATACGAACCTTTTTATGTTATTGCTTTTAGGTCCGGGTTCGTATCCTACGAGACTTTGTTTTTGTCTTTTAATTTTTTTTATTTAGTATGAACATAAATAAATATGTAAATAACAAGACCCAAGAGCGATAAAGATAAAAGAAAAGATTTTTTAAAAGAAAAAAATCATTTATTGAATAACAATGTCGCATAGCAATCATTCATAGCATTGGCCTGCAAGGAGATATGTATCACGTCTCCCCCGCAAATCAGGACACCAGGGAAAACAGCAGCAGCTGGTCGAGGTGACGGATCCACAGGAGTCCCCCATCGGTTCTGACTTCATAATGTACTCCACCCAGACGTCGGGTTATTGTGCCGAATTCAAACTTCTGGGCAAGAGAGGAGTAACTCCTGGCCACCTTGTCTCCAAGAGAGAAATGTCCTCTCCTTGTCCTCTGACTACGTGGCTCCGGTCTAGGTATGGGACTACCATGGCATGTAGCTTAGTTCTAAACTCTTTTCCAAACATCAGTAGGTAGGGAGTCCCTCTTGGAGTTTCTGTCTGCCTCAAGCGGACTGAGGTCTACCCATGAGTGGTGAAGTAATACTTAGTTTTCGTAATGTAGTTTTCAGTGCTATACACAACTCCTCAAACTCGAATCTGTAGAAGGTTTCTTCCTCAAGATGTTCATCTTCGGTTTCTAGTTCTATGTTGTTCTGTATTTCGTGAAATTTCTTTATTGTTTTGTCGAGTGACTCCAAGCGGGGCTATATACTTACTTGGGTCTTGAGTGTCGAGCACATTTTCTGTGCGCGTTAATAAACTGTACTGAGCTTCTTGTACGTTTTAATTTCTTTAAATCCATTGAATTGGCCTCGTCGCCAATATTAAAAACATAAAATATCTGTTCAGTCACATAACATTTATTGAATAACAACGTTGCCTAGCAATAGCCTGCAAGGAGATACGTATCATGCAAGGAGATACGAAGTGATGTCGAAAATTTGTGGAGGCACGGCCTTGCAAGCCTTTGCAAGCCAAGTCTTACGCTATTTGGAGTCACGGTTGTGCCTCCGCAAGCTAAGGAGAGTATCAAACTTAGGAATCACAGATAATTTTTATGTATATGTCATAGGGAATGGCCCCCTTATTACATCCGTGAAGTGGCAGCATGAAATTCGTTTTCATTGTCGAGAAAAATAGATTCATTTTTTTATTAATTTTTTCAATTTATTTTATCCATACAGATGAAAGTTTTTCAATTGATAAAATTGATTAAGAAAAGTTGAATTGTTAATTAAAATAACATAATTATCAGTATAATCATTCAAAGAATAATAAATTACTCCAATATACATTTAAATTCAGTCACTCACTCTCACGGTCTCATCAGATTGATTGACAATAACACATTCGCTGGGATGATAACCATCATAGTTACTTAGTCAACAACCCAATATCGTCCCAGTGACTGAATTTAAATGGGTATTATAATTTTAAAATAATTCATTGTAATATAAATAATGATACTGATAATTTTCTTATTATATTGAACTAGCTGGGAGACCGAGCGTCGCTCGTTCAATCGGAGTTTTTATAAACTAAGATAACTTGTTTAGTAGTACATATAAGATATATTTTCTATGAAACATTTTGCAGGGTGTTGTTTTAGTCGGTAGTGGCCTTCTAAGGGACGAAAGGACAAGCAATATTTGTTCTGAAAATATCTATAATTTTTTTTTATAATTTGATTCTATTGAAAAAAATACATGCAAATCATCCTTTTTTTTGATAAAAAAAAAATAGAAAAATATTTTATGATACGTAATATTAGAAAGTTGTTCATCGTTTATAAGTCAGTAATATCAATCAGTTTTGGCGACTTTTTAGAGATTTTCTTATTGCAAAGGTTATCAGCGCCATCTGGTTGAGTTTAGAGAAAACCGTGGAAAATTTCCTATTTTCAAACACGGGACAGAGCGGAACAATCACCAGGTATGTAATTAACTTATATGGCCAAAGATGGCGCTATTTGTCTCTAAAATACAGAGGTTAAAATATATTTTTTTATCACTCTTAAGTCTTTTTATTTATTTTCATAATATTTACATAAGTTCACACAAAATAAAAAAATTAAAAAACAAAGAACTATAAAGTCTCATAGGTGGTATTCGAATCCGGACCTAAAAGCAGCAAAACGTAAGTGGCTCGCACCAAAACCGCTAGTCTACCAATGTACCTATAAGCGATGGTTAAATTTAAGCATCATATGCGTTCTCCTTCTATGTAATTTCGATCATTAAATGATTTCTCCCTTAAATGAATCTTTTCGAAGATAATTCCCTCATAGATCTGGACTTATGGTGATTTTTAACCCCTAATCCTAGATTTTCATCAAAAGGTTTCAAGCCGTTTTCGAAATCGTCGGGACACTTAACTCGTTTAATAGTATAGGATAAAGCATCTAGTTATTTAGGGTTCCGTAGCCAAATAGCAAAAAGCGGAACCCATATGGATTCGTCATGTCTGTCTGTCTGTCTGTATGTCACAGCCACTTTTTTCCGAAACTATAAGAACTATACTGTTGAAACTTGGTAAGTAGATGTATTCTGTGAACCGCATTAAGATTTTCACACAAAATAGAAAAAAAAATAACAATAAATTTTGGGGGTTGCCCATACTTAGAACTGAAACTCAAAAATTTTTTTTCATCAAACATGTACGTGTATGGTATGGATAGGTCTTCAAAAATGATATTGAGGTTTCTAATATCATTTTTTTCCAAACTGAATAGTTTGCACGAGAGACACTTCCAAAGTGGTAAAATGTGTGTCCCCCCCCTTTAACTTTTAAAATAAGAGAATGATAAAAGTAGAAAAAATATATGATGTACATTACCATGCAAACTTCCACCGAAAATTGGTTTGAACGAGCTTTAGTAAGTAGTTTTTTTTTTTAATACGTCATAAATCAAAATTACTTTTCATTCAATCAACTCAAATAAAAAAAATATAGAGTTCAAGACATGTGTGATTATGAATTTATACGGAACCCTCGGTACGCGAGTCCGACTCGCACTTGGCCGGTTTTTTTGTTGTACTGATGATAAAAAATGTGTTTTAAATGTGCCATTTGTAACTTCTGTTCTGAAATACATTTAATTTTATTTGAATTCTGGGTACACAAGGTATTTTTTTTAATGGCGGATATGAATATTCTATAATTCATAATAATTCATAATTCATTTATTTTCTCTGTACAGGATAAAATACAAAAATACAAGGTACCTAACATAGCACAAATAATTATTTTGTTTTAAAAAATCTTCCTTCACTGTTGGCACCTGAATAGTGTAAGCTTATATGTATCCGAGGTCAAATTTTATGATTAAAGAAAACCACTTGGCACACGTATATGGTACATAAATAGAAGCTGATTTAGCCCGGTAGCCACCCCACACCCCCTGGCAGGTCTATTTGACCTATTATCTTGAACTTGGTATCGTTTTCGAATAAACCGAGAATGGAGCTTTCATTTTTGTATTACTTTTGTTCAATCTATTACTCTTATTGTGAAAAAATCTAATAAAATAAAAATAAAAATAACCAACAAGATGCTATAGTTTAAAAAATGTGCACTAATGGCATATTTTTTGTAGAAAACCAAACTAATCAAAAATAAAAAAACAGAAACACTAACTGCAATTACTAAATAAAAAGCTTCAGAAATAAATTTTGAACGTTGCACGGCGCAAGGCATGCGTGAGCGTTTTAATCTGCCGCGCTTCAGTTAACTATTATATTGGGCAATAATCTTGAATTTGGTGTAGTTTTCGGATGAACCGAGGACGCAGCCTTCAGTTTTGGATTGATTTTGTACCATGTCAGACAAAAAAATTAAAATTTACAAAAATCGAACCTGCTATTTTTGATAGCGATAAGACCGTCTTTGCATATCAATGTTTAAATATTTTATGTGTTTTCATTGTTATTTGTACTCTTTTGGTGTGCAATAAAATTTTCGTATAGGTAACTAATTTAAAATAAAACCTTAACATGCTGCGATTTTGACACAATTTTAAGAACATAAAAAGCAACAATGCTGCCCATACTTCATGCTCTGATAGGGAGTGATACTGTTTTTTAGCCTTTAATTGAAGAGAAAAGAAAACCGCGTTCGAAACCTGGAATGCCTGTCTTGTGGAGACATTAAAAGCGCCAAAATACTTTGAAAAAAATTATCATAACCATGTTTGACAAGTGAGTTTGAATAAAACGAGGTTTTTGTACATAGACGATTACGTTTAGGAATATATTTTGGTGACAAAAATTATTGTGTAAGTGAATAACTGTTTATCCTTTTGTGAGAAATAAATTATTCTATAACCTGAAACTTGGTGCTACATGGCGGGAATTCATTACTTTTTACAGTCGAGTCTATAAATATTGACGTGTAAGACTTTTTACTTGATATGTGAATGTTTTTGTCGGGATTTTACTTTCCGTGTATGAAAATCTACATATCTAAGGTTCGGGTTGTATCACGTGGTTGCTGGTAACTACTTACTTTTTGTCAAACGAGACAATAATAATACACCCGGAAAACCGTCTCCGTTGTCTAGTCGCTCGCTTCACATCAGGAGATTGCGGGTTCGATTCCCGGCAGAGTCTAACTATAATATGTAAGACTCCGTTTGGTCGGTGGTAGAGCATTCTCGGAGCCTACATGGTTAGCTATCATCTTTTTTTTTACCCTCAATTGGTAAGCCCTTGGCATCATCTCACCTGATGGTAAGTGACGATGATGCCGAATACGAAAGCGGGCTTACCAAGATTCCCCAACGCAGTGGGGAACTGGTTATCTTACCTTCATGCCGGAACACATCAATGCTGTTAACGTTGATGTTTGGCGGCAAGACTTAGATAAGATGGTGGCATATGCCAGGCGGGCTCAGAAAATGCCCTACCACCAACCAAACCGAATCCAGAAAGTTACACCCCGCCGGGAATCGAACCCGCGACCTCCTGATGTGAAGCGAGCGGACAAGCGGAGGCGGTTAAAATTTGAAATGGGGCATGGTATGAGTCTAAAAATTTTTGAATGCACCTTATACAGGCTGTAACTTCCGGAAACTTTAACATACCAACCCATACTAAATTCGCATAAAAATGAAGTTTTCATATAATATGGTAAGATAACCGACCAATTTTGTATGGTGTGTCCAAAAATTGGCTTAAGTATTCAGCATTCTTAAGGTTCATTCGGAAATGTTGTTCAGTTTCATGAGTGGATCCCATAATTTAAATTTCCAGGAGTGATCTTTTTACATCCTGTATAAGTAAAAATATCAGCCTGTATGTAAAAATATCAGCCTGTATATCACAAATATCGAGCTGAAACTCACAACTAGACCTTGTTGGGTGAACAATATTTTCGTCTTTCAGATGTCCCTGACGTGAGACTGACAGCGTCTTTTTTTCTGAATATAAAAAAAGTTTGCCAGCATTAATTACTCAGACTAAAAAGTCTTTATAATAAATTTGCTACTTTGGTAATGCTCAAGCAAAATGCAAGATGGCGCTAAAAACTAAATCCTGGGCTAAACAAAGCTTAACAGACCAATTGAGATTGTAGTTACTGTAATATCAGAAAGGTGGTGCTGAATTATACACCACTACATGCGTAAAATTTATGGTATTTTACTGCAGTTTCTAATGATATTACAGAAATAAATAATATAATTATATACATTTGGAGAAAATAAAAGGTTGCAAAGTTTACGTTGGACAGATAAAATCGAAAATATAGTGGTTATTTGTGTAGTTAATAGCCAGGTAAATTTGTATGAAATAGGGTGACTGACGTTTAACCTTAAAGCTATATTATTTTCTAAAGATTTAATTTAATTTTTAATACCTATTTTCCCGATAATTCTCGCAAAGAAAATCAAAATAAATTTCAATATTCATTACTTTCATTTTATTTTAGAAAAACTTTTAAATTGAAAGTGTAGTATAAAACAACTTTAATTATTTTCTAAATAAGTAATTGAAAACGTCGTAAGTAAGCAGCTTATGAATTTCCCTGGACAGCCCGGTAATAAATAAATATGAGGAAAACATGGCTTGGTTTTTCTACTGTCATCAAAATCCCGGGACGGTGAGTTATTAGGCCGTCACGAAAAAATTGACCACGGCTTCGATTCGTTCAGGGGGGGCAAATTTTCAGTGTACCCTTAATTATATGAAGCGGTCGATGGTATTAGACCATTTATAAGAAGTCTAATATAAGAAATTTTTTTTGAATAGTTAAGAAATGCCTCTACTTATTTGCATTTCATAGAAGTTTTAGTACTTCTGTCAGGCTTCAGGGGGGGCAATTGCACCCATTTCCCCCCCCCCCCCCAGGATCCGCGCCTGATTCGGCGCGGGGCAGTAGTCAAACTGAAAAACCACAAAAAAAATTGAAATTGGCGGATAAGTTGATCAAAAAATGTTCAGTTTCATTAATCGAAGCCGTGGTTAATTTTTTCAGCAAGATTTTTTGTAAAATCATTATAGACCCTACAAAATGTTGTCTAACTGTAATGAAGAAAATACGAAAATATGTTTTAATCGTTTATTTAATTTTATGCAAGGGCTTTTATGTAACCGCTATGCCGAATGATGTAACTGGAAAGCTTGTGACTTGTGGAATGTTTAGTCGACCTCCTCGATGGTGGGGCCGGCGCCGCCACCAGGGGCAGCACCACCCGCGCCAGGGGCGCCTCCAGGGAAGCCAGGCATGCCGCCGGGCATCCCACCAGGGGCGCCACCCGCTCCCTGGTACAGCTTCGTGATGATCGGGTTGCAGATGCCCTCGAGCTCCTTCTGCTTGTGCTCGTACTCTTCCTTGTCGGCCAGCTGGTTGGAGTCCAGCCACTTGATGGTGTCGTTGCACTTGTCGAGGATGATCTGCTTGTCAGAGTCCGTGATCTTGTCCTTCAGCTTCTCGTCCTCCATGGTGGACTTCATGTTGAAGCAGTACGACTCGAGAGCGTTCTTGGCGGAGATGGTCTCCTTCTGCTTCTCGTCCTCGTTCCTGTACTTCTCGGCCTCATTGACCATGCGCTCGATCTCCTCCTTCGACAGGCGGCCCTTGTCGTTGGTGATGGTGATCTTGTTCTCCTTGTTCGTGGACTTCTCGACGGCGGAGACGTTCAGGATGCCGTTGGCGTCGATGTCGAACGTCACCTCGATCTGGGGCACGCCGCGGGGCGCGGGCGGGATGCCGGTCAGCTCGAACTTCCCGAGGAGGTTGTTGTCCTTGGTCATGGCGCGCTCACCCTCGAAGACTTGGATTAGCACACCGGGCTGGTTGTCCGAGTAGGTGGTGAAGGTCTGCGTCTGCTTGGTGGGGATGGTGGTGTTGCGCTTGATGAGCGTGGTCATGACGCCGCCGGCGGTCTCGATACCGAGCGAGAGCGGCGTCACGTCGAGCAGCAGCAGGTCCTGCACCTCCTCCGACTTGTCGCCGTGCAGGATGGCCGCCTGCACGGCCGCGCCGTACGCCACGGCCTCGTCGGGGTTGATGGACTTGTTCAGCTCCTTGCCGTTGAAGAAGTCCTGGAGGAGCTTCTGCACCTTGGGAATGCGGGTGGAGCCGCCCACGAGCACGATGTCGTGGATCTGCGCCTTGTCCATCTTGGCGTCGCGCAGGGACTTCTCCACGGGCTCCATGGTGGAGCGGAACAGGTCGGCGTTCAGCTCCTCGAAGCGGGCCCTGGTGATGGAAGTGTAGAAGTCGATGCCCTCGTACAGCGAGTCGATCTCGATGCTCGCCTGGGTGGAGGACGAGAGGGTTCTCTTCGCGCGCTCGCACGCCGTGCGCAGCCGCCGCAGCGCCCGCTTGTTGGTGGTGAGGTCCTTCTTGTACTTCCTCTTGAACTCCTGGACGAAGTGGTTCACCATGCGGTTGTCGAAGTCCTCGCCTCCCAAGTGCGTGTCTCCGGCGGTGGACTTCACCTCGAAGATACCGTCCTCGATGGTCAGGATGGACACGTCGAAGGTGCCGCCGCCGAGATCGAAGATAAGGACGTTACGTTCTCCACCGCCCTTCTTGTCAAGACCGTACGCAATCGCAGCAGCAGTCGGTTCGTTGATGATTCTGAGAACGTTGAGACCAGAGATGGTACCCGCATCTTTTGTGGCCTGGCGTTGTGAGTCGTTGAAATACGCCGGAACCGTAATTACTGCATTCTGCACCGTTTTGCCGAGGTACGCCTCGGCTGTTTCCTTCATCTTTGTGAGCACCATCGAGCTAACCTCTTCAGGGAAGAAGGTCTTGTCTTCACCCTTGTACGAAACCTTGATCTTAGGTTTGCCTCCATCACTGATAACCTCGAAAGGCCAGTGCTTCATGTCGGCTTGTACAGTGGCATCCTCGAATTTACGGCCAATGAGACGTTTGGCATCTGTAACAATCAAAACACCAATTTTATAGAACACTTGTTGAAGAATACAACTTATTTTTAATTTGAATTTTTTCCTCAGATTATTTTTATCATTCAATATGTTCAGAGACTCTAGTCTAGTATATTGGTTATCATCATGAAAATGTTAGGTTCAGGTTGATGTGTTGAGTGTGCATGTTTGTGAAATCTAAATAGGAATAAAATACGGAAATAATATACATATAATAAAATGCTAACTGGCATTGAACGAAAAAACCAGTTAGTTATATTGGTGCGAGTACAACTTAGTCATTCACCACCAGGTGAGTCATATCACACATCTCATGTTTCCAGCCCACACATCTACAAAACAATATTCTTACGATAATTTCAAGTCATTACCCTACTTTTAGGTCATTTACATATTCTGTGACACATTGAGTCCAAACGATTTATTGCAGATAAAGCCAGTATCAAACATAGGTATCATCGATTAATTGTTGTGTCTTACGAAACAAGTGTTAAGTTTTTGTTTCAGAAACACGACTTTCAAAGTCATGAAGGTTAATCATAAAATCGACCTCTAACAGAAAACATCACTCATACAATGTACTGAAATCAGTATTGTATGCATGATAAACTTGTGGTTGGTAAAAAATCAACCAAAATACATATGATATCACTTGCTATCAGTAAATGATTCACAGGCTTTTACACAATGTCAAATAGAATATTGATAAAAAATTTGACTAATTGATATAATCATCGATATGGGAAACATTAGATAAGGTTACTCGCTCTGTTTGTTTCTGAACCAGCGTGTTCGTCGTGCGGGGACTGAAGCGGGGTGAAGAGGGAGGCATGTATTTAAACAAATATCGCCGTTGTGTGATAAGCTTAAGGTTCATGTATTTAATGTTATCTACTAGCGACATCTAGCGACGAGTAGAGAGGCATGTATTTAATTAATGTTATCTACTAGCGACATCTAGCGACGAGTAGCGTAGCATCACTATAAAATGACAAAATATTCATAAAATAACAAGAAAAAAGTGATAAGAAATGTTGCTCTTAGTTTTGTTCTTTATTTTTTTATTGTTTTAGCACATTTCACTGCACTGTAGACATATTTTCATTTAAATACGGGATGTTTACTCGTCGCTTGTCAGAGTGCGAATGGTACGCGAAAAGGCGGCGCTACTCAACATAGGGGAGCAAACCACTATCAGCGACTACGCAGTCGGGGACTATTAACCTCATCTAATGTCTCTCATATCGATGGATATAATGTATATTAGGAAGATTAATTTATTACTGGTGTGTATATGAAGTATGTAAATAGTATAGGTGTGGCTTCCATGTACCTACTATCAATAATCATTCCACACTGCAAAACTTACCAAAGATAGTGTTGTTGGGGTTCATTGCCACCTGGTTCTTGGCAGCGTCTCCGATGAGACGCTCAGTGTCGGTGAAGGCCACATATGAGGGTGTGGTCCTGTTGCCCTGATCGTTGGCAATGATCTCAACCTTTCCATGCTGGAACACTCCAACGCAGGAGTAGGTGGTCCCCAAGTCGATACCTACAGCGGGTGCTTTCGCCATCTGTAGACAACGCAGAGATGTTTGTTAACTATGGAACTAAATTAAACTGTTGAACTGTGAAACGGTGAATTCAAATTAATTAATTACCACTCAGTGGATGTACCTAAAGCCCAATTAGTTCTGGATTACTGAACAAAAACGGAAATGTACTGAACAAAAATGGAGTTTTAAGAACTTAGCTGAATTTAAATTCCATTAAACAAAATTGTTAGTTGATACAACCCACTCCCAGGTGTTGGGAACTGTTTTGTCTAACTAGTTATACCGTGGGGATTCAACTGCCTGAATACTATTTTACTACTATTTTTGAATTACAATATTTTTGAATTTGAATTTTGATTTACTATATTAACAAAAAATTTAAACCAAACAGCTCAAAATCTTTCTTATGTCATTTGGGGTAAAGATCAAGATTTACAAATAGCTCTCACTTAAAAATGCATCAGCTTTTGCAACATATAGCAACTTCACACTCCACAAACACAGTAAGTAAAAAGGATGTGATAGATCCTGTATTTCCTTTTCAATCTGGCCTCGATTACCCTAGTACATACAAGTATGTATAACCAAGGCAGATGTAATTTAATCCAAATAAGGTTACAATGCGTTTGTTAACCATTGAAGGTGATCTGAGGTCAGATTGCTAGTTCTTCCGTTATAGATAAGGTAGGTAGGTACAAAGTTTATTTATGGACAAAATTAAGAGTCAAAGCTGCTATCTTGAAAATGCAAAATTGTACAAATGTAGAAATTGTACATATGCAGAATGTGTATGAACGTAAAAGAAACTCAAAGTTAATTCATTTTCTAAATAACAAAGAAAGTTCTAACAGTCCTAAACCCATCACCCAGTTAACAATGTGAGAAGAATGCAGGAGAATCTATTGTTTGTTAGTACATCATTCTACAAACAAAAGCAATATACAGTTACGACTGTCCGCAAACAATCTCAAGCTTTTTAACAGCGGGTATCAGACTGGAAACATAGGTAATGTACCTTATTTATTACAATTTTTTTGTTTTTAACTATAGGCAGAAAAGAGTACCATTCTATGAGATATTTTGTATGTAAGTATGGATAGGAAATTTCAGTATAACAGCTGGCAAATAAATACATATGTAAAGAATAGTCACAAGTGATCCAACGTCACAAGTTTCCATGAAGTAGTAGGTAGGTAGGTAGGTTTAAAGTTTGATGAATAGCCGTGTGGGCGAAAGTATGAGTTAATTTTACTCCTAGCAACAGATTTAGGTTATCAACCGCGGGCGTCATGGATCCGAGCACGTGAGACACGCGAGAGGAATAAAATAGGCGCTGGAAGGCGGTCGTTTCAGGGACGTTCAGTCGGGTCATTACCATTACCATAGACTAGGTATTGACCGGGTCAAAATGCAGATGACCTATTCGGTTGCTAGGGGACTGCTTCAAAATAGCAAAGAGTTTTTTCCCCAAGGATTTTTAAATCATTTGACAATCGGAGTATGTGTGTATATTGCCTACGCAATTTCAAAGAAACTTATCGGTAATTATTGTATGTGCGGCGGTGGCGGCCATCACAGGAAAATCGATGCGCGACGGCGCATAGGAAATTAGGAACCTTCTCGAATGCGGCAAAAAAATTACCACTGGAATAATTTAGGAAAAGTGACCCAACAGACAGCAATTCAGTTGAAATAGTTCTCGGCATCAATTTCATAGCGTGGTTTTACGACCACGTGCACAATTTCATCAGCCCGACAAACAAAGGAAATCATGTGGAAAATTGGACACAATGCAATTATATATCGCTATCAGGTGCAATAAATCTAGAAATTACTACTTTTCTATGAATCAAAGTACAGTTTATGACTAATCGTTTTTAAGAACGTGGGTTCAAGGACCTTCCTGTTCCCAAATTACACGTTTAGGTTATCTTCAAGATTTCCAGATTTCCAAAACTCACATCAATTGAAAACACAATGAAAAACACAATTTTAACATAAAAATAATGAAATTGTACTCACTTTTTGCTAATTAACTATTTTCAGTCAAACTTATCTAATATTACACTCAGCAAAGGTGCGCGATTGACGGCTTCTTTTGAAATAAGATGGCGTCGAAAAGTAGGTAAAGTTTTATATACTAAGAAGCCGATTGCTAGACGTCACTGGCTTTTTCTGGAATATTCGAACAATCAGCCAATAGGATACGTTCCCTCTTGACGTAAAGTGCGGTGATTGGTCCACAATTTTAACAGCTGTTCATCGATAGTGATGTGACATCACTTCAGATTTGAGAACAGTTTGAGAATTTTTGAGAAGGAAGAAGGCGTAAGGATATCCGCATAAGGAATCCATGGATGGGAAAAATATTCAACAGAATTATTAAAAATATAAATAATTTAATAAAAGTAATCAGAATCACGCCCAAAAAGTATTCGTACACTTTAGAAATTATTTTTATTTTATTTTATTAAAGAACAAACAGTCACTTGCTTATGTTATTACATATTTCTTATTAAAGGTAGACCTATAGTTCTCTTAGTGTTTAATACGAAATACAAAAATGTTATACAAAATACAATTGAAAATAATTACAAAATACAATACAATAGGGTATTTACTATTAATTAGTGATTAATTGTAAAATATTATTCACTAAACAGCATTTCTTCTATAAAATACCCTATCATAGCAACAATTTATTGAGATCGTAGAAGAATTAAGTTAAGCACAGCCAGAAAGCACTGCGAGAGCGTCCTTTTTGAAACGTGTAAGGCTACAATAAAATAAGTCTATATCATTTAATTCCTCATTATAAAGCTTGCAGGCTCTTCGAATGAAAAAGTTATTGGCATAACAATTTTTACTGGTAGAAACATAGAAAAGATTTTTTTTCGACAGTACCGTTGTTGTCTGCGAGGGACTAGAAATCTAAATAGTTATTTAATATTTTATACAGGAGAGCAGCATCAAGGCAATCGCGACGAGATTCAAGTGTTGGGATTTTGTGTATTTTTAACGAAGTTTCATAATTAGTATATTCCAGACCAGAACGAAAGTTAAGAGATTTAACAAATTTATGTTGCAGTCTTTCCAGTCTATCGATATGAACTCTAAAGTGGGGTTGCCACACTGCACAAGCAAATTCCAGACGACTACGAACATAACTGTTGTATAGTAGTTTGTATGTAAATACATTCTTGAAAGGCTTGCCTTATTTTTGATTAAGTATGTTGGAGATAGGGTTGCCAACCGCACTCTAAAATAGAGTATTGTACTCTATTTCATGTAGGTGTACTCTATATTCCATAACTTTAATAGAGTGCGCTAAAATACTCTGTTCCCACCACTTCTTTGTTCCATTCTCTGAGATAGTTTTTTTTCAGTCACATGAATAGTAAATATATAGGGAAAAACAATAAAAAAAAATCGCGCTGGCTTCGCTTACGCTTATTTGCTTACATTATAGGATACAGGTTTATGCGATCCTTGCTTAATTAGAAATAACTTATAATAATTACGAAATGGATAAATTATATGCAGATTCACTCTATTAAATTACGCCAGATAGTTTGAAAGAAGAATTGTGGGAAGTGAAGAAAGATGCTAAAATTATTGGTCCCATAATACTAAAAAACTAAAGCAACACAGTTACAATTAATATTTCTTGTAGTACTGTTCGTAATGTATCGCGTGAAGCCGGGTACTATGGCAGTTCTGCTCGTAAAAAATACTTGATTAGTGAGGAGAATAAAAAGAAGAGATTATAGTTCGCTAGAGAGCACAAAAATAAGTCAATCGAATTTTGGCAACGCGTAATTTTTACAGACGAATCAAAATGCAATATTTTTGGGTCATGTAAACATCATATGGTATGGCAAAAATGCAATACAGAATTAAATAACGAAAATTTATTGCCTACTGTGAAACACGGTGGTGGATGTGATGCTCGTATGGGGTACTATGAGTGCTTTTGGTGTCGGAAAACTTTTATTTATTGACAATATTAAGGACTATAAGACTTATATTACTATTTAGAAAGAAATCTGCATGCTAGTGCCCCTGAAATGGGGTTGAATTATAAATCCTATACTATTAAACGAGTTAGGTGTCCCGACAATTTCAAAAATGGCTTGAAACCTTTTGACGAAAATCTAGGATTAGGTGTTAAAAATCACTAGAAATCGATCTATGAGGGAATTATCTTCGAAAAAATTCATTTAAGGGAGATATTATAAGCGAAATTACATAAAATGAGAACGCATATAATGCTTATTTTAACACTTCGTCACAAGTGTTGGCCTAGCGGTTGTGGTGCAAATCGTTTACATCATGCTGTTTTTAGGTCCGGATTCGTATCCTACGAAAATGTATTGTTGTTTTGTCTTTTTATTTTTTATTTTGTGTGATCACTTAAGTAAATACGTAAATAAAAAGACTTAAAAGCGATAAAAATACCTTGCACGCGGCAAACGAATTGATGTCGAAAATAGTGTACCTTTGTTTTATTCAGCAATTTTTCACAACTTACTTAATTGTAATTAAGTAATTTAGTTAATTGTAATTTAGTTCTTTAGTATGAATTTGCAATATCTTGTATTTACGTGTGTGCGTTTTGGAACATTTTAAATCGAATGCTGCAGTGTGAATGACGTAGGTATCTACCTTTTTTACCTATTTTATCCAAGTAACTACTTGGATATTTTTAAAAAAAATTCGACATAATACGTAGACATAAGTAGGTATTCGACACGTTGAATTATTAAGTTTTTATATAAAAGACATCAACGAGTATTACAATGTTTATGTTTCGAATTTACTGTGCATTACATTTCTTTTTTATCTTTGTCGAAAACGATTCAAATAATAATAATTCTATCGATCTATGTTTATTTGTTTTGGATTTACAATGGATCTGTGAGGGTCTAAACCTAAACTTATCCTAAAAAAAAGGATTTTATTTTGATAGTAGGTATTTTGTTTTGTAAATATATTTCACTAATGACGCCATCTTTTGTCGACTAGGTGAATTACCAATAAATTACATTACTTGGAGCCTTTTGTTGCTTACATTGACTTTTAAAACACGGTCCGCGCTACTCGACAACAGATGGCGTGCAGTTCTTGAAGGAATGACCACAGGAATGACAACATGCACTGATATGTTCGAGTATTTTTCTGCCATTTTTGGCGTGGTTCATCTGGATATGTCGTCTCCAGTTTTTTTGTATTAAGTGAATTAGTTTATAAACGCTCCGATTGAACGTGCGAAGCTCGGTCACCCAGCTAGTTGATATTTATGCGAGATAATGATCCTAAGCATACCGCGTGGAATACGAAAATATGGATACTCTACAACACACCAAAGTACGTCCAATCTCAACGCCCCGTGTAATCTATCATGTAAGTAATCAGTCATGTAATCTTGAGCGCTTGTGTTACGGGAAAGGCCCCTTAAAAAAAGTTTTTCCTCTATGAAAAGATCTGTTATTGAATTCAATTCAAATAATTTATTTCAGATTTAAAATCCATATAATTTGTTAGTAATAAGACTTAAAACTATGTTAGTAAGTATGCAAACACGAAAAATTTACCGCGTAGCGCGAGCTACGCGGCTAGTAGCGGCGAGGCGGGGCAGCGACGGCGCAAGCGCGCTCAGTTTGCCGTTAGCGCTGAACCGGACATGGTTTAGCAGTGAGGCGGGTCTTTTTCTGATGATCGCGAAAAAGTAATCAATCTGCGCCTCAGCAAACATTGTTGACGCGCTACAATGTCTCGGCAGCCCAAACAACACCCTGAGCGCGTTGTTATGCTGCACGCGCAGAGCGCTATATGCCCT
Source organism: Coleophora deauratella (assembly GCA_958295455.1). Lineage (NCBI taxonomy): Eukaryota > Metazoa > Arthropoda > Insecta > Lepidoptera > Coleophoridae > Coleophora > Coleophora deauratella. The sequence goes on along the minus strand of OY282398.1, from coordinate 1,395,094 downwards.
ACACTGCTGCACGTGTAGGATGTTTGACAGTAGGATGTGAACAAAGTCATTTTAACCTGTTTACTACAACGTGCAAATGATATGATAGCCGAAGGTGAATAATTTAACTAAAACAACAATTCATACGCTTAAGTAGTTTCTAATTCAATAAAAAAAAACTTAATAAAAAGGATTTTTGCCCAGTGTTTGAGTTTAAACTTTAAACCCAGGCAGAAATGGGCATTTACTGGACACTTATTCAATCTGCCCAAAAAACCCGAGCAGAAACCCATCTATATTACAAATGTATTGTTGTTGTTCTCATTATCATATTGTAACTTGCAAACACTATTGTACCAAAGAGATTTATACCTATTTCACTGTATTGTACCAACCTACCAAAGACAATGTAAACTAGCCACAGACAAGAAGCTTAAAACATGTTATAGATAACACCTTTTGGTAGAAACACATTGTTAACACGTATACTTCATTCCAATCAAAAAAAGCAAAAGGTTAACAAACAGTATCCATTTCTACGTATGATCCAAGCTCCTAGAGAGTTTTTGAGTATACGAGGCTTTAGTGCCGTTTAAAAGATGTCCTATGATCATATTCCGCTCATTTGTGCCGCTACGGTTGGAGAAATATTCGATGGAGACGGTGGTACAGACAGGGAAATGCTTTTGACATCCTAACCTAAAAATTTTCGAAACCAGGCAGCGAAGGCCTCGTTTTCCTTGAAATAACTTTTGTGACGGAGAAAAAAATAAGATCCAACAAATGTCCGACGTAAAATTTGCAGTAGTTTTGATACAATTTGACTCAGATGGTGGTACAGAGGATTTCGTCGGGCCCACCTGAGATCAGGACAATGAGCCTGTGCAGACACAAACTGATTAGTGGAACACTGTCACAAATCGCAAACGATCATTTGTAACGCATTCGCAACATTTGTGACGCAACAGAAAAAAAAATATAAGCGATCGAAACTTTCGAGGCATTTCCCCGTCTGGCCCACCAATACACCTCAATATCTCCGCAAGTTTGGCGTTACAAACGTAGTGAGTTAGCTCCAGGTGAATGTTTTCTCCGTCACTAAAACATAGTAAACAACAAAAGCATTCTATGCATTAGATACAGAGATATCAATACCTCAATTTGTATGGAGATATTGACTAGGGTGTGTTAAGTTTCTCTTTTTGTAGGACAACTCACTTTATAGCAGATCATAAAAAAGAAGTAGATTTGATTAAAAATGTTTAATATACTAATATGTAACATTAAATAACTTTTAATAAATACTAAATAACTATTTTAGAATAAACATGATGTCAGAAACAGTTTATTATATTATATTGACAAAAATCTTAACTAAAATATAAACCATACAAGGATTGGGGAAATCCTATGCCTCAGTAAACATCAAACATAACATTTTTAAAATAAATAAACAAAACATTGATGTAAGTATCCTAGATTTTTGGCTTCTACTTCCTAATTTGCCATAGACATTCTAAAGGTATAGGAAATATCTTTGGTCAGGTTACAAAAAGGAAAGAAAAAGGAATTTGCAAAAAAATAAGGATATAGTTGGAAATAAAGATAAAGTAAATATGTAACAGTTATTTAACGATAACACCTTAAGGATATTTTTATTTTTGTACCCTTGGAAAAAACCTGCGCCTTATTTTTCACCTTAGAATTTTTTTTTTACATATCTACCCGTACCCCTGCAGTGTGGACGATATGGTATAATATTAACATTATAACACTTTATTGCCCAGGTTTATTTGTCGAAACTTGGACGTAACTAAAAGTAAAAATTACATTTGAATTTTCAAGATCAGATTATTATATTATTTTGTAAGAGTTTCCTATTTTTCTATGAAAAAACAACCATATCAGTAGAACAGTAGTATAGTTTCATAATATTATGTGTTTCAAGTACCCATGTTTTTATACTGTTAACTAAGCTACAATACATATGTATATAAAACAATTGAAAAATAAATCTAATAAGTAAAGTTAGTATTTCGGGAAAAAGGACTGATAACACTTATTTCAATTACTGAACTCATTATATTAGAATACGATGTGAATTTAATTATAGCGTTTATTTGATTCAACTTTGATAGGAATACATAAATAATAAAAAAATACAATAACTGAAATTACTGTGAAAATAATGCTAAACTACAGAATAATTATACAGGGTGACTTTAAATTAGTTCTTGATACGACAGGCTATGCATGTACTCGTGATAACAAACAACTTTCACTAAGGAACCCATAGTCAAATCTCAAAAAAATTTTGGGAGTCTCCATACAAATCAAGCGACTGACCGGCTAAATTAGTATGAAGAGTCCAAAAATTTTTTTGCGATTTGACTATGGGTTTCTTAGGGAAAGTTGTTTGTTCTCATGAGCACATGCATACCCTTTCGTATCAAGAAAGTCACCCTATATAGGGTCCTTATAATACCAGAAAAAAAATTACCACGGGTTCTACTCATGAAACTGAACAACTTTCCCCATGGAAGCTAAACTCAATTCGCAAAATTTTTTTTTGGAATCCTCATACTAATTGATCAACTGAACCGCGAATTTTGTATGGGAAGTCCAAAAATTTTTTTGCAAATTGAGTATAGGTTCCTTGTGGAAAGTTGTTCAGTTTCATGAGTAGAAGCCAAGGTTAAATTTTTTTCTGGTATTTCAGAAGGACCCTATATAAAAAAATAGATGTAAGTTTTTTATTCGTCCACTGTTTCTGACATCATGTTTATTCTAAAATAGTTATTTAGTATTTATTAAAAGTTATTTAATGTTACATATTAGTATATTAAACATTTTTAATCAAATCTATTTCTTTTTTATGATCTGCTATAAAGTGAGTTGTCCTACAAAAAGAGAAACTTAACACACCCTAGTCAATATCTCCATACAAATTGAGGTATTGATATCTCTGTATCTAATGCATAGAATGCTTTTGTTGTTTACTATGTTTTAGTGACGGAGAAAACATTCACCTGGAGCTAACTCACTACGTTTGTAACGCCAAACTTGCGGAGATATTGAGGTGTATTGGTGGGCCAGACGGGGAAATGCCTCGAAAGTTTCGATCGCTTATATTTTTTTTTCTGTTGCGTCACAAATGTTGCGAATGCGTTACAAATGATCGTTTGCGATTTGTGACAGTGTTCCACTAATCAGTTTGTGTCTGCACAGGCTCATTGTCCTGATCTCAGGTGGGCCCGACGAAATCCTCTGTACCACCATCTGAGTCAAATTGTATCAAAACTACTGCAAATTTTACGTCGGACATTTGTTGGATCTTATTTTTTTCTCCGTCACAAAAGTTATTTCAAGGAAAACGAGGCCTTCGCTGCCTGGTTTCGAAAATTTTTAGGTTAGGATGTCAAAAGCATTTCCCTGTCTGTACCACCGTCTCCATCGAATATTTCTCCAACCGTAGCGGCACAAATGAGCGGAATATGATCATAGGACATCTTTTAAACGGCACTAAAGCCTCGTATACTCAAAAACTCTCTAGGAGCTTGGATCATACGTAGAAATGGATACTAACAAACATAGTATGCAGATGACATTGACATGTGTCAGTTCCATAGTAAGTTTGTTTACGTTTTGCTTTTTTTTGATTGGAATGAACCATAAGTAATTTTATTGTACAAATCACTAGCATCCGCCCGTGACTTCGTCTGTGTGGACTTCATACTGCGATTACTGCGTGCACACATGTCCATAGAATCACATGTCCGCGAGTGGTGAGGCGAATGGCGAGGCGAGACAGTGAGCGTGAAGCTGGCAACCTCACCATTAAGGACCTAACAAATGTTCTGGTCTTTTCCCATAAATCAGGAAGTTTTTCATGAAAGCATTATAGGTGATTGCGACTCTAGATAATAAAACTCTTCGGTTAGGTCACACACACTCCACAGCCGGTGTGAACACACTTGGTATAATCAGAATGTCGAAATTCTATGGTGAGGCTACCAGCTTCACGCTCACTGTCTCGCCTCGCCATTCACCTCGCCCCACTAGCGGATATATATCCACGCATAGTTGGCGCCATCAGAATCTAGTGACGAAGTGGAAATTTTGAGTTTTTAAGCATTCCTTCACGAACCCTTTAATTTTCCGAGATTAAAAGTATCCTATGTGTTAGCCGAGTGCTTTATCTATCTTTATCTACCTACCAAACATCCAAATCCGTTTAGAAGTTAGGATTGAAAGTGGAACAAACATCCAAACTTTCGCATTTATAATATTAGTGAGATTATATTTTAACAATGACACACATGACATCTGTATCTAATTTAGGTACCTACTTGATTTTTAATAAATGAATATTGTTTTTTATGTTTAAAGTAAAATAAACTTGTCATGTACTTACAATGCGGCGCGGCGCTGAGGAAATAAGTATTTTACTTCATATATGACTTTATAAAGTAACTTAACGGATAGTATAAGTTAATGCATGCTCATTATTACTATACCGTCTTTCTGTATGGGCGCTTTTATTGTCATTTCTGCACGCCGCATGCGGCGCCGCCGCCGTGCCCGTGCCGTGGGAGGGAGGGGGGGGGACGATGTGTCGCTTAGTCAACTTTTCCTTTCAAGCGTCGAATCATCTTAATATTATTATACTGTTATTTATTCGTAGATTTGTGTATTAAAATGTTTAAATAAATTAAGAATTTTAAATTATTTTTCATAATCTAAATACTTACCTAATAAATAAAAAAAGAACACTCAGTATAAATATTTTATTTAAAAACAGTCCAATAAAAATACAAGCAAATACAAAACAGGATACTACTATTTCTAGGTAGGTAAAAATATTATCAGTTTAATCACATACCTTTTTGTACCGCTTCAACAAACTAACTAATACAGGTGTTAAAAAAGTGCCTTTGTAAGGAGTTACTCAGAATCAAGTACCTATAGAATACAGGAAAAATATTGGAAATATCCGACCTTCAACTTTTTAGGGTTCCGTAGCCAAATGGCAAAACACGGAACCCTTATGGATTCGTCATGTCTGTCTGTCCGTCCGTATGTCACAGCCACTTTTTTCCGAAACTATAAGAACTATACTGTTGAAACTTGGTAAGTAGATGTATTCTGTGAACCGCATTAAGATTTTCATACAAAAATAGAAAAAAAAACAATAAATTTTGGGGGTTCTCCATACTTAGAACTGAAACTCAAAAATTTTTTTTCATCAAACCCATACGTGTGGGGTATCTATGGATAGGCCTTCAAAAATGATATTGCGGTTTCTAATTTTTTTTTTTCTAAACTGAACAGTTTGCGCGAGCAACACTTCCAAAGTGGTAAAATGTGTGTCCCCCCCCCCCCTGTAACTTCTAAAATAAGAGAATGATAAAACTTAAAAATATATATGATGTACATTACCATGCAAACTTCCACCGAAAATTGGTTGGAACGAGATCTAGTAAGTAGTTCTTTTTTACTACGTCATAAATCGTAAACCGCAATTTACCTACAACGAACTACAAGAACTTTTATATTATGTTACTTGCTGCTACGGAACCCTTCATGAGCGAGTCCGACTCGCACTTGGCCGCTTTTTTCATTTTCCCATAGGTACTTAATCTGAATAGTGAATCAAGAATTTGTACGGAAAACAGAAAATAAGTTGTATGGTTCATTCCAATCAAAAAAAAAGCAAAAGGTAAACAAACATAGTATGCAGATGACATTGACATGTGTCAGTTCCATAGTAAGTTTGTTTACGTTTTGCTTTTTTTTGATTGGAATGAAGTATAGATCGGATTTTTTCAATATTTTTCCTGTATTCTATACTTGATTCTGAGTAACCCCTTAAAATATCAAACGCACTTTTTTAACACCCTGTATAGATAAATGAATGAATGAAAACACTTTACAACATAAAACAGGAAAATAATAAACAAATAAGTGGTTTTATCGCTTAAGAGCGATCTCTTCTAGACAACCTTTGGTTTGGGCGGGGGATATCACGTAAAACATATTTTAGGGGTAGTGCGGAAAAAAATAATAATAATAAGTATAAACTACTTAAACACTGAACTTACGAAGTACAGAAACTTCTAACATACATAGCCGGTCACCTGAACAGCCCCTGATATATAAAAAAATGGTTCTTATATTATGATTATTTCCTTTTCACACAAAACCATTGCGTCACTTAAAAAAACACTCATACAAAAATCTGTTCATAAATTCAATTTTGAAGTATAGTTCATTCCAATCAAAAAAAAAAGCAAAAGGTAAACAAACTTACTATGGAACTGACACATGTCAATGGAATGAACTATAGGTATACCTACACTAACTGACTAGAAAACTAAATTATCGTCAATAAATAGGGACGCACTATTTATTGTTGGAGATTATAAAACACAGTTCGACCTTATAGCTCCTCTACACGATCGATGGGCCATCATGGGCGAGCAAGAGGGACATAATTATAGGTTAGACAAGGACGTACTTATAATACATCGTTACTCTACTTTCATATAGCTTTGTCTCTCTTGCTCGCCCATGACGGTCCATCGTGTAGAGGAGCTATTAAAGAGTTTTCGGATGAAACTTTACGTTTGCCGCGAAAAAGACGTGACCTTCATTTTAACTCAATTATTGATAGTTATGTGTGACTATGAATTGCGCAGAATAGGGTATTTATCATTCTGATATAAAATGCATATAATTTGTAAAATTGGGAAGAAAACAAGATCATTCCACTATCGATACTTTATAACGCGATCTTAAACGAAATGGGAAAGACGTCACAAAGCTTTCAATAGATGGCGCTACTATGATTTGAGACAACTCGTTGCCTGCATTAAATAAAATGTAAATGATTAATTAACTGATATCAAATAAAACTGAACAATTAAAAACAGCTTGTCCATGTCTGTCTAGTAAAAACCATACATGAAGAACACAAGTTCGTCACAAACTCTAGTGGCGCCATCTAGTTTAAAGTTTGGCAGCCGCCTTTCCCATGCGCGGTTTTTTTTTTTGCTCTCGACTGGTAAGCCCTTGGCATCATCTCACCTGGGATAGAATAGAAATGACGATTTAAAAGAAATCTTCATAGATAAAACCTTTGAGTTTGAATGACAGTCACCAGCAATATGGAATCTTTTTCAAATTTCGTTGGCCATCTTACTACAATCTCCTTACTAAATTTCTTTGTCTTGTGCGGTTTTGGTCATTCTACCTAAGCGGCCCTGTGTGCCTGTCTCTATAGACTGATGTTATCCGAGGCTGCTGTTATCACGAGATGCGGAAGTAGGTCTGGTACCCGAGCCCTAGTGAGGTGGTAATGAACCACGCGAAGCAACACCACCAAGTGGCGAAGCCGAAAAGCCCTCGGTAGACCTCTTGAGTGAACACCTGGAAATAAGATATTAAAAAAAAAATCATTTAAAAATTGGCATATTAAAACCAGCCAATTCATTAAAAAGAAGGGACTGTGACTCCCTGTGGCTTGCGTGGTCGCGCCGATGGCGCAGCTTAACTAACGACAGACTGGGTCATAAGACAGATGGGTTTGGATGTTGGTGCCTTTTGTTTCAGTTGTTTCCATACTTCCCGAGCCACGTTAAGCCGTTGGTGTCGGTTGCAGCAGACATGTCAAAGGCCTTATAGGTGGCTTAAATACTTCTTGCACTTAATCACTAGCCCCATCCAGACTTAGCCCCGGTGTGCAGAATATGACCTAAAGTTCCCAAAGTATTTAACTAATAAATCTTAATTTGTTATTTATTAGGACAGGGTGTAACAAAATTGGTGTAGTACCCGTTTACTGGGGATTCTACTCATCCTACTGAACAACTTTTCTTCTACGACTTTGCTCAAATCGCAAAATTTCCATATAAAAATGGCAAAACAGATGATCAATTTGTATGAAATCTCAAATTTTTTTTTGTGATTTGAGCAAAGTCGTAGAACAAAAGTTGTTCAGTACGATGAGTAGAATCCTCAGTTAACGGGTCCTACACCAATTTTGTTACACCCTGTATAAGACCACTAAACTCACCATCTTCAAGTTCTCCCACGCCAGCTGAAACTGTTCCTCCCCCTCTATCCCCCCCTCCTCCACCCCTGCCCCACTATCCTCGGGCACTGCACACACCCCCTCGCTCTCATAGAACAGCCCCGTCCAACTGAACCCCCCTAGAGTCTTGTACATGAGTGCGAAGTATAGGCACATGATTATGGGGCACACGTACTGTAGGGCTACTACGCAGAGGTAGTAGAATACTGATGCCACCTGGAAGGTTAATATAATATAGGTTTACATGTGGAGAGGAAAAAAAATGAAATGGCTCTTAGTTCAAAAATACCAGAATGACCGTGTGTGATTTGTCCCAGATATTATTATTATTTTGAAACATGAATTTGGGCTACTCCAGCAGAAGCACAGTCGGCTGGAGGTCAGTGCGACGAGGAGAGAAAGCGTCGGACAATCCGGGCATTGTCGATGAGGACCGCCTTTTGCATAGCCGCTATTATCGGTCTGCCTCGAAGTCCCAGCTGCCTAAGGTTACGATCCAGGTCAGCTGGAATCAAACCATTTACGGACAGGACTACAGGAATGATTTCAGTGGATTGCACTTGCCACACATCCGTAACCTCGTGCGCCAGGTTAAGGTACCGCAACCTCTTGTCGGCATCAGCTTGCACGGAGATTTTCGTCGTGTGGAATAGTGATATCCACCAAAAACATATTATTATTATTTGGAAGTATACATTTGGGCTACTCTGACCACTTCGCGCTAGGCGAAGTGACAGGAGCTGCTCCAGCAGAAGCACAGTCGACTGGAGGTCAGTGCGACGAGGAGAGAAAGCGTCGGACAATCCGGGCATTGTCGAGGAGAACTGCCTATTATTATTATTAAATAGTATTTTTTTTGACACAACTTTTAATCTCCTTTTCGTTGTTGTAAAAATAATGAAATCCTAAACTAACCTTCCTGATGTACCCGTGCCCCTCCAGTGGGGACGATACAAATGGGAAAATGGAAGTACCTAACTCGGACTCAAACTACAGTTCTCACTCACTTGACTTCATGATGGTCACGATCCCCAATCCCTCGGGCTACGACTTGGTTGCGTCGATCATGCAGGTTAACTGACTACAGACACGGTCATAACCTGGATGGGGTTGACTGTTAGTGGCATTCATCTCGACCGTTTCCGTGCTCAGTAAGGCACTTTAAGCCGTTGGTGCCAACTGTTATCACTAGATGGCAGTCGTTATGTCGAAGGCTTTATAGTATATAATTTTTGACACTAGGGTTGGCCACAACCTCCACCAATCCGAACTTGGCCCCCGTGTGTGGAGTATGGCCTAACCTTCTCGAGGTATGGGAAGAGACTCGTACCCCTACAGTGGGGACGATATGGGTTGTTAAATTTGAAGAAGAAGAAGAATAGCTACCTTCTTCTGCAAGTCCACGTTAGTGATGCGTCCCGCCTCTCTCTTCTGCTCATCCATCTTCCGCTGAGCCATGTCGAGATAGGCCTGCAGTTGACGCGGCATCAGTATGAGGCGAAGGACCACAGCGGTTACCAATAGGATCAGGCGGAGGCTGTCGAATGCATCTGATGTCATGCTGGAATGGTAGAATTACACTTAAACGACCACCCCAAAAAAGGAGTGTAATGTTTTTAGTAAGGGAAATATTTAATCGCCCCTCAAAAAATACTGATAAACAGCAAATAATAATAATTTATTTCCTGACTGATTCTGTGGGTTAGTGGTCCTGACTGCTCAGCCGTGAGTTGTGGGTTCGATTCCCACCCAGAGCAGCATTTTTGTGATAAGCAAAGTTTGGTCTGTGTCTGGGTATATAATATCCGTATATGTATTTATTTAAAGGTATATAAAAATAATAATAATCTTTATTTTCAGGCAATAGACCCATACAATGTTTCATATAATTAATAAATAATCACTATTTCTTATTGGCACTCAGGTGTTACCTAATGTCTCAGGAAACCGTTGCCGAGAAGATCTGTGCTCACCACACCAAGCAGTTCGTTATCTGAGTCACGGATTCGACTCCAAAATAGAGCTTTCCTGCTTCTCCTCCAACTTCTGGTATATGTGTATGTATGTATATCAGTCTCCTGGTTTCCATAATACAACGATTCCTAGTTTGGGGCCAGATGTCCGTGTGTGATTTGTCCCGGATATTTATTTTTATAAATGATTTTGATTAAATATCGATGGCGTACTCACAGAGGCTTCTCCATGCCGCTAAAGACCCTCACGGCGAGGTAGTGCCGGGAAATGGGTCTGATCCACATCAGCACCAGGATGAACGGCAGAGCGAAGTTCACATTCAGAAGAACTAGTTTCAATTTGCTCTCGTTATAGTATCTGGAATTTTAATATAAAACGGTGAAGTAAATACAAGGGGAGTTTTCATTTAGTGACAAGAGGCAAATTGTGCTAATTTATTAGAGATGGGCAGGTTCGAGATGCAGAGTCCAAAAATTTTTTTTTGACTATGTGTTCCTTGGAGCAAAATGGCCAGAGTAATAAGTAGAACCCCAGTACGAGCACAAAATACACAGATACAGAAGGTCCACTCAATACGCTCACTAAAATCCTAGGCATATACATGATTATAGACGTATACGGTCATTGTAGGCAAGGTCACGATACTGTTGTGATACTTTGCCGCGTGACCTTGCCTCGAACGACCATATATTTCTATAAGCATGTATATGCCCACGATTTTAGTGGTTTGTATTAAGCGGACCTTCTGTGTCTATTTTGTGGTACGAGTGAGCTCTGGCAGATATTTTGAGAGCACCTTATATTTTGTTTCTCAATGACCGAGCTCTTGCTTACCTCAAGGAATCCCAATGCATTCTGGCTGCTCTCAGGCCGGGGAAGGTGAAGAGGGTCCCGATGATGGCTGCCCACACTGCTAGCGACAGCTTAATTATCAGCTTAGATGCTGGGCCTCTGGAATCGCACAAAAGCTGAGAATTATTATCTTTAGCTTTGAAGAAGACTTTTTATGAAAGATTTTATATTTCGTTTTTTTTATGTTGAATATCAGTGGGCAGTATATTTGTTTAGATTTCTAATTATCTACAGTTGTTTAGCCCTTAGCATTATCTCACCTGATTGATAAGTGATGTTGATACCCTAGTTTTTTTTACTGAATATGGATACAGGCTTACCAAATGGGACGCTATCCATCCCATGCTATCCATATCCATGCTGGAGCACATAAATGCTGTGACCTATTTTATTATGTACTTAATGAAAAGAAATATAATCTAATGTTATCTTTATTCATACCTTGTAATTTCTTTTTTCTTAAGTCTATAAGATATTTAATAAAATGTATAAACCACAGACTTCATAACACTTACACAGAGCTCAATCCCTGATTTTCCAAGAACTTATATGCATTCTCATAGAAGCTGTCGTATGCAGGGTCCACTCCAACCTCCAGATTGGTTTCGTCTACGATCAGCACCATCATCGCAATCAGCAGAAACACGCAGAAGGCCACGATGCAGGTGGACCGTTCTCCGATGGACTCCTCGTTTGTGAAGTACTGTTTTGTCAAGGAGAGCAGGATTTTGCTGCAGGCTTGAGTTAAGGAGTGTTGCGTTGTGCTCTTATTTTAGAAGTTTTGTAGATTAGATCAGCGGTTCCCAATTTTGTTTTGCTGTGGAACCCTAATTGATCTAAAAATTTTTGTCGGAACCCTACCTCGTCAACCCTTCATCTTTAAGTCCCATCCAAAACTCATTTAGGTTTAAGTTTGACTATACCGTACTGACCAATAAAAGGCAGTGTGTCTCCTATGCATGAAATTACGACAGTAAGGCCTAACTCTCGGAACCCCTGTGACCCTCTCACGGAACCCTAGTGTTTGGGAACGGCTGAATTAGATTATTAGAATTTAAGATTACTGTTTAAAAAAGCTTATTTTAAGGGTTCCATGCCTCAAAAGGAAAAAAGAACCCTTATAGAATCACTCGTTTGTTTATCTGTCTATCCATCTGTCACAGCCGATTTGCTTTAAATCTGCTGGACTGATTAGTTTGAAACTTAGTGGAGGGCACTTTTTGCTAATCAGAAAATTAAAAAAAGTGTTGTAAACTGTACTGTGTGCCATATCAAATGACCTGTGATTGTCAAATTAAGGGCCTTGTAAGTATTAAAATATTAATAACAAAAAAATTAGAAGATTAGGTGGGGAACATATTTTCTTGCAGCAGGACTTTGTAAATCTTCTAGGAAAGAAAGGGACAGACTTATCTTCCCTTGGTTCCGGAATGGAACCTAAGTTTGCCTTTCACTAGCAAATGTATTTTAATTAAAAAGGATACAATGAGAACAGCACCACTAGCAGACACCAGACCATACTCAAATTGAATTCATCCTTTAGCGGGAATATTGTTGTATAGATCTGAAAATGTCATATAGTTTAGTAAAAAGGCAGGTCCATCGAGAGATTATTTTATACATGAGCGTAGCTAGGGCCCCCCCTAGCTAGCCAGGGTGGGCCTGGCCCTCCTAGAAATCTCTTGGCCCTTGGTTGGCCAATGATTTTATAGTTTGTGAGGTTTAGATCCTTGATTTGGCCTAGAATGATTCCTTGTCCAAAGAATATGCACTGTAATTCTGCAATTTCAAGCAAAGTTAAAAAAAACAACTTACCTCTGACATAATGTAAACAATAGCAGAATAAAGCGAGAAATCTACTATCCACTGGTATTCAGTGTAGAACCTCAAGTGGACCACGTCTAGCGCCGTCACCGGCGCCGTCTCGAGCTGAATATCCAGGCTCCGAGGCACGTGGAACGTCTCCGGTCTCCCATTACCCTCAATCCTCCCCCCTTTTTTATTCTTGGGCTTATCTCTAGGCACCCCCGCCAGAGTTCTCAACTCACTGTTATCTGGGTAGAGATACCGGTATAACCCTTGCGAGCACAACAGCCACCTCGCAAACGAGTAATTACCAAGTTTCTGTATCACTGACACCATAATTAGCGTGATAACTAGCTGTGCTCCGAGTAATGCCTGGAATGTATAAATAAAATCCAGTTATAACTAAAATAAGTAAGTTGAATCAACAACACCGCATTGCACCGATGATACACACCATTTTGATCCGGTTTTCATTCACTGTTTATTCTATTCATAGTCTAATTTTACTAAATTATTTTTATTTCAAGCAGAATCTATAACCTCAATTTAGGACTCCCACACAATATAAGTCCAAAAAAATTAAAAGTTTCAGAAATGTCCATGTGAAAGAGAAGGCTTTACATCAATTTTAGAATGTCAGATAGAGATGTAACAAAAATAAACTGTCAATTGCGATCTACTGAATTTGGTTGAGTAATCATTTTTAACCTGATTGTTTACAAAGATAGTTATTATCTATGCTATTATTATTTAATTTGTTTTTTTACAAATTATTTTTTATGAACAAGGTAAGAACAAAAACTACACGTGAATCTTAACAAGTAGGTGTCGGTTTTATTTTACAAAGAAAAAGTCGCAATAGGAACGTCCAGTTAATGTTATTGATCAAAGAATTTTTGTAACAGTATTCGTAAACTTTAGAAGCATGATATTGCCAACAATGGTTTTTACCCCAGTTTCAGACAGATCTAATACAGAGTACGTCAAAGGTCAGGAAAGAGTATAATAATGTGATAATTAGCTGGAAGACCGAGCGTCGTCGCTTGTTCATTCAGAGTATTTAAAAACTAAGAGAATTTGTTTAGTAATACCTACCTGTAGTAGTAAGATATATTTTCTATGAAACATTTTACAGGGTGTTGTTTTAGTCGACAGTGGCCTTTTAAGGGACGAAAGGACAACCAATATTTGTTCAGAAAATATCTATAATATTATTTTAAAATTTGATTCTATTAAAAAAATACATGCAAATTATCCTATTTTTTATAAAAATAAAAATTCAATGATACGTAATATTAGGAAGTAATTCATAATTTATTATGATAATAGTCAGCACAGAACACTATTACTCACAGGGAGATAGTCAGTGATATCAATCCGTTTTGGCAACTTTTTAGAGATTTTCTTATTCCAAATGTTGATCAGCGCCATCTAGTTGAGTTTAGAGAAAGTCATAAAAAATCCCTATTGCCAATTACATGGGGCAGGGCGGCACAATCATCATGTATGTAATTCACTTATATAGAAATTCACTTAAATATATCGCTTCGCTCGCGCTCTCTTATGTATTATACTAACACAGAAGTGCATTTTTTTTTTAATGGCAGAGGTGGCAAACGAGCAGACAGATCACCTGATGGTAAGCGATTGTCTCTTAATTCATTGTTTGCCAACTGCATTTGTATTGTTTTGATAATGGGCTATGATGTGTGCTAAAATGACCGCATTTTCGTCAATGTAAGATTTAGATTCATTTGAAGAGTATGAAAAACAACATTACATACAGTTGTGGAAGTGTGATACACGTAACATTGAAACAATGAAAAAAGTATGTCCACAAAAAACCTCTGGTTAGGAGGACAGAGTCACTAACCGCAGAGCCGCCGACGCTTTTTTTGGATTTTTTGGCTTCAAAATAATGAAGGAGAATATTGTAACCTCCCCCCGTTTTTCCAATCCCTTGGGAACGTCTTCCATATTTACTGTGTACTGTTAACTAAGTGTAACTAAGTATCTTTGTAAAAATCATACAGAGTTGTAAATTCCGTCCCGGATCTAAACGATACATTAAAATACGCCTCTTTTAGTGGCGGATTTACCTATAGGCTGAGTAGACTGGAGCCTAGGGCGGCAAATAGAACATTGATTGTTTATTTTTTGTCTTACCGAAATTAAAAAGATAAGATAAGATAAATATTCTTTATTGCACACCAGTAAGATTTATATTTATATGTTACTAGGCCCACACAAACAATTCAATATGTAATGTTATGTTGCACCACTTACATATATTTTTTCTACAATTTTCGTAGTAGCGTTTGGTTGCGGGCCGCATGAACGAGCGACGTGACCGTTTACAATTTTTACTAGTAAATGTATTTGGCTGAACGCGCCCTCGATCAATGACGCGAGTAGCGGCGCGGACTCGCCACTGCGCAATACTGCGCATGCGCGTGAGTGACTGCTCCCGCGTCCGTGTCCTGCGCTGCGCCACGCAGGCCCTAGTCAGTCGCCCGCGGGCTGTCGTAGGGGTGGCGTGCGTCCACGCGCGTCCCGTTCGTCGCGAACATTCTGGTTTTACTGACATAGCTGTCGCGTGGATTTCGGTGTCTTGATAGTGAGTGATAATGGCTTATCAGTACTCTAATGAGGATACTGGGACACGGTGTGCTGCTATGTGATGTAAGCCACTGTTGTTAGACGTGAATTAACGTCATATTGCAATGTATCACGAATTACATAAGTTGCCGTCATAGGACTTCTTAGGAGACTTAGAGCGTTTGGCGTTCCTCCAGTTGTGATCAAGGACGAGGAAGGAATCCTTCGTTATCCAGTGAACCCGCACAAAGCAATTTATCGTACTTCGAATATTACCCATGTGAAAGTACGCGGAATGCAGGAGGGTATTTCCAGGTATCCTAGTGGTTGGGGTAACGTATCCTACATGGAGACGAACTCCATCCTTTGATTATCAGTGTGTTATCAGCCTGTCCAAGAGATTGGCCTTAGCGACCACGAGCAGTACGGTGCACGCTATGGGAAATGGTAAGCAGCTAGGCATAGAGTTAGAAAAAACAAGAATAGTTGCGTTTTTAAAAAAAAAAATTAACTTGTGTTTTTTGAGTGTATGATTTTTTTGTTTTATATGGTTGAAAAGTATGTAAATTATCCTATCATCTCCTTAAATACGTCCGTCGTTCAACCAGTCACCCTGTATAATACGTATAAAAGGTTATAATCTTATCACTTATCGGAACATTTAGGTATTTTGATTTTGTAGGTTGAACTTTTTCATGGCAACGTTTATAGGCGATTGCGACTCGAGATCATAAAACTCTTCGATTAGGTCATATACTCCAAAGCCAGTATGAACACACTTGGTATAATCAGATGATTGTAAACTAGGGTAGCGAACAATAGCGATCGGTAGGGGCGGCAAAATTTGAATAGCTTACTGGCGGCAAATGTTTAAATCCGCCACTGGCCTCTTTTATTATGCAATAAAAATAGAATCATGCAATAGGGAATTTTCCACGGGTTTCTTTAAACTCAACTAGATGGCGCTGATCAACATTGGAAAAAAGAAAATCTCTTAAAAATCGTCAAAACTGACTGATATAACCGACTAATATCCTAATAATGATGAATAGCTTTCGAAGATTACTTTTCATTGAATATTTTTTTGCATTTGATCCAAAAAATACGTTTCATAATTTTTGATGCACAAAGCTTATCAATATTGGTTTTGTATTTCTTAAAAGAATTCTAACATGATACCGAGTTATAAATTGCATTTTAATCATAAGAATGTACTAAAATCAATTTATTTTTAGTTCGGAAGAAGAAATAACATATAACAGAGAAACCAGAACGCACCCAGGTTATCCATACTTGACCAAGTTGGAAATTTATCGTTTCTGTTAATTTAATTAATAAGAATCTATGTTCAGGTGGCTTTTTATATGTTTATAACAATACTAAATCTATTTTGCTACCGTCAATTCTACGCTGTTTTTAAAAATATATTGCCAAAGTTTAGAAACGCCATCTATTGAGACACTTATGTCATCTGAAAACTCCCTATTTTAGGTAATGCAAATCAAATAAGGTAAGGCAAATCTAGGTAATGGGCCACTTGCCATTACTAATGGCCGTATTTGTAGTAAATTTAAATGCGTGTTTGACGCTACTAAACAAACAAAGAAACTCTGAGCCGAGGTCGCTTCAGGATTCAGATTAAATTTTAAAACTTATATGAAGTTTTTAAGCACTTATCTGGGGACTTTGAATCCTTAACGCTGGTATCTCAAGACATATGTCCGCGTTGCGCACGAATGACGTACGCGTGCGACGACGTCTGCTGGAAAATATCGATTGATTTCTTTTCCATTCTGAGTTCGGTTTCGTCGCCGCTGAAGTCTGTCCTTAGACTATAGCGACGGAGCCCTTTGTTTTCTTTATAGTTGGACTATTCTTGCATTGTGTAGTGAAGTGAAATCCGTGCAAAATGGGGTCTTTATTCCGAAGTGAAGAAATGACATTATGTCAACTATTTTTGCAAAGTGAGGCGGCTTATGCCTGCGTGTCGGAGTTGGGGGAGTTGGGGCTGGTCCAGTTCCGTGATGTAAGTTTTTCTAATGAAGTAAATGTTAGAATACGCCCCCATGCTTGTGCCTATCAATTTGATGTACATATCCTATGTGAACCTACCTACTTTAAGTGCATACTATTGCATATGAGTAAAATATAAGTAACTGAAAAGATTATTTCTCACACGGAGCAAATATAGAACACCTTTTGTTATTTGTGGTGTGTTTATGGCTTGGTTTACAAAAAAGTTCTAACTTTGGTCAGAGGGTATCCTTAGGGTCGTAAAATGTTTTAATTTCATTTCCTCCACAGAGCATTGAATCGCCATGCGCCGCCCGCTACGGGACGGCGCAGGGCGATTCAATGCTCTGTGCATTTCCTCTTAGCTGCACATGAAACTTCTTTAAAAAGATTATATTTTTTGGTAAAATGTATGGGACATGGCTTTAGTAGTAATTCAGTCACAACTACCTAAAATTTTAACTGATTTTCGAACTCGTATTACGATTTGTATATTGGCTCCATTTCTGAATGAACCACATTTGAGTTCAAGCGATAGGGTAATTTTTTTAGGTCGTTGGGCCGCAAAGACTATTTGCCTAAATTTAGCTTGGGCCTTACGAGGTTAAAAACAATGGTTCACAAAGACTTATTGACTTTTGAAGTGAGCTGGTAAACTTTAATTTTAAAAGTGAACCTTATAGCAGTGGTGGACTTGGGCTCATTTGATATGTATCAACACATATGATATGACGTTTATAAGAGTGCTTAATGTATCTACGTAAAGAAGTAAATGATTTTGAATTTCATATACATTGCAGCCTTCTTTTTTATGATGGCAGCATAGAGATTCTATATGTGCATGGTTACAAGATAAGGGGACTTACATGGGATGATTTTGCCATGCATCTGGTCACCCCAAAGGGACCTGAAGGGATTGGAAATGGCTTTTTTTGTTTTTCATGAATTTTGTTTCTTTGGTCTTTCATCTTTGTTTTGGTCTAATCAGAATACTTTTAGGTGCCGTAGTTTTTTAATGGATTATTTTTGTGAGCCGAGGCAGTGGTTTATCCACCGCGCTTGAGGCAAAACTTATTTCGACTCAAAACTTAAATGCAATTTACTCGAAATCAATTATTTTCCCTTGAGGTCCTTTTTTGCGTAACCACTCACAAATATACAATTGACTGAAATACAAATTTTTTTTTGCAAATTGACTATGTATTCCTTGGGAAAAATTGCTCAGATTCGTGAGTTTGAGCCCTGGCAGTTATTTTGAGAATACCTTATTATACTGTGTCCTAGGCATGAAAAAAAGCAAATCATGGTAAATCCCCCATTACAATCTTGGTTTCTGAGTATAGCTTTAAAAATCTTTGACCCACATTCCAATGGGATAACACTGTGTACTTAACTGATTCCATTATTTGATAAACATTTGATAAACTAGTTCAGTTTGAGATATTATGCAATGGTTTTGGCGATACTTAAAATTGCAATAGTATGTTTAGATTTTGTGTACAATCTTTATATAGAGATATACCTACCTCAACAAGGAAAATGTGTTGTTATTCAATATTCATTCATTAATCACAGTCTAGAAAAAGCTTGGGTTTTAATTTTTTAAATGAACTGAGTGATTGCTATTCATTTTTAGATTTTTATTTTAAAACATTTACAAAAGTAATTAACAATATCAATATTTATGTAAATTAATTCAAAAAATTATTGACTACTAATCACAGGATGTTTTAAACCTATTGTAAAACTAAAATACAATTAAACTTGATTTTCATACTATAGAATATATTAACCATCAAACAGTTTCAAGGTGGAAAGAGAAAATTATTCATTAATCCGCGAGTTGCCTTCATCAAAATTTAATTATGAAATACTGATCACAAAATTGATTTTTATTAAAACTGCAGAAAAACATATTCGCTTGGATTTTTATTACATATTCAATTTTTTATCTATAAAAAATTCGTAATAAGTACGCAAACTACTACATTGAACAATGACGTCATCGTACAAAATTTCAAACATTCTTAGAACAAAAAATCGTTTTTGACATTTAATAAAAAGTAACTCAAATGACTAGCAGTCAACTAGCGGATTAATTATATTCTTCTATGAATCGGGTCTCTTTAATAATGTTATTTATTACAGGGTGTTTTTTAATACCTTTGCAGCTATTCAAGGTGGCTCTACTCATGCATGTTAAACATTTTTGCCCTTTTCATCAAGTTTGCAGCTCAAAAGTTGTTCAGTTTTATAAGTAGTGTAACTAGGTAATTAAAATATGTAATTTGTATCTGGGTGGACATTTGATTCAATTTGATAAGGTTATGTAGGTAGTGTTGTCTTAATCCATTTTGATAATGCTTATCTATTATAAAAAGCCCATGAAAATATGTAATTGTAATTTATGTTCGATTTTTTTCTGTTCATCAGTAAGTAACATTTTCTTCCACTACACCATCATTGTAGGTTTACATTACAGCCTGTTTTTTGTATGTTCCTATTGTGTCACAAAGAAATGCATGCTTACTATTGAAAGCTAACAATAATAGTTTCATAATTGACTGTAAATCTACAATGTAGTAAATTGAATTTATTCATATACTTATTTGCCATTTGATTGGATCAGTACATTTCTATATCCATTTCAGTTTCAGTTATTTATTTCGTAAACAAAATAATTCGTGTTCGAAAACTTACACACTATATTTTAATAATAATCATATTCAATAAATTACTAAATTACAATAATCAATAAATTAAATAATCAATAAATCACAATAAATTACAAAAATAACTAATACAAAAACTTAAAAGATAATCATTACAATATTAAAATGTCACAGTATCAGATGTCCTTATAAATAATAAAATTGTCCAATGTATAAAAACACTCCTTCAGCAAGTAGGCTTTGAGTTTTGTTTTAAAACTAGCTAGCGTGATATCACCCTTGAGTTCCAGCGGCAGTGCATTAAAAAGTCGCACCGCATAAAGCTGGCGCTGCTGTGGCGCACCACTTTAAGACGCGGCAGCGCAACATGCTCTATGTCCCGCCTGCGCGTACTGATCCTAGACACCTTATCTTGTTCTACTAGAACCTTCTTAGATACTTATTTAATACCTCTAAATAACTGAAAAAAAATTATACCCAAGGAAAATTTATAATTTAGAATCAGAATTGTTTCCCGCCCTCAATAAAGCTCTTTGCTAAATTTCAATTAAATTGGTTCAGTAATTCGTTATCAACCCACTGCAGGGGCACGGGTCTCTTCCCATAATCGGGAAGGTTAGGCCATACTCCACACACGGGGGCCAAGTCCGGATTGGTGGAGGTTGTGGGGCTAGTGTCAGAAGTTTTCAAGCCGCCTGAAAGGCCTCCGACATGGCTTAACGACTGCCATCTAATGATAGCAGCCGGCACCAACGGCTTAGCGTGGCTTGCAAAGCACGGAAGCGGTCGAGATTTATGCCACTTACAGTCAAACCCATCCAGGTTATGACCATGTCTGTAATCAGTTAACCTGCGTGATCGACGTGACCACGCAAGACGCACTGAGCCATGACCGGTTCAAACAGTAATTACAATACTAATAAAAACGATTATTTGTCAAATTTCATTATTTCTGGGTTTTCGATGTGATTCCTGAGTGAATTCAATCTTTTACATTTACAGGATAAAATGTAGCCTAAGTTCCCATCTCATTAATTATCATTCGTTCATATTATTCGTATTCATTCATAAAATCGTGTTGATATGTTGTAGTGGGGAATTTAGTGCAACTCCTAGTATGGGAACCGTTTTATTTTGGATCCGGCGCTCAAACTTGGCATAGTTGTTCCCTAGGCCGTTTTGAGTAGATTAAGCCCGGGAGCCACCGAGAGCCATCCCCCGTTTGGTAGGGGGAGGGGGGGAAAGTTTGTTTCTGCCGCACTCCATTTGAGGGCTTATATCTCCAAAACTATTGGTACTAGGGCAAGTGCGATATCATTTTCGTATGATTCAAGGATAAGGAATTCATTTCTGTAACAAAAAAAATAACTTTTCATATATAAAAAAAGAAATATTTGATAAAACGTATAAAACATGACTACCTTTTTTCCGTATATGTGTCGATTAATTTTTCTTTGTCTTTGATATTAGCATGAAAAAAATATATTCTGAAAGCCACACTTTTGAGGATTATAAAAATATAAATTTCATTACAATAGCATAATAAATACTTAGTGAAAAAAAATATAATTTGATGCTCGGCAGAGTAGCATAAAACGCGCATAGCATATCTGTTGTTCGTAAGTAAATAAAATGAATCATCTAACGCCCAAATTACTGTTAAGTAACACAGTATAAACAGGTACATTATATTATTATTTTAATATTTCTCGCACACAAAAAATATTTGTCACGTAAAACAAAAAATATTTTTTCCTTATAAAAACGTATTTGAGAAAATCCGCAAAACGTGACTAACTATTTCTCATACGAATTATGGTGGTTTACTATCTAACTTCCGTTGTATTATGATGGTTTACTATGTAACTTGCGTGGTCACGTTGATCATCCAGGTTAACTGACTTCAGAAATGGTCATACATAACCATAATGAGTTTGACTCTTATTGGCGCATTAATCTCGTAACCGTTTCCGTGCTTCGCAAGCCACGTCAAATTATTTTCATGACAACTGATGAAGCTTCGACCAGCGCCTATACAACTCCAAAACCCCGAAAGCATTCAGATCGAGTTGCACAATCGCTTCGAATGCCTAGGAGAATGTGAAAATGTGGACGAATACAACGATAGGTTTGTGGAAATTGTCCAAACGGCTGGGAATAAGGCCTTCAAAACAAGACGTTAAAGAAAACATATCGGATCTCGGACCTCACCAGCAAGCTCATGGAGGAAAAACGGAGCCTGATTCTGAAATTCTCTGAAGATGTTTGTGAAGATGCAATATTGGCGACTAAACAGACAGATCTCCAAGTCCTTGACGCCAATTAATACCAATCGTATTAAAGAGGCTATCGAGCGCAATAAAAGGTCAAAAGTATTGGCAAGGGATCTGTCTGCTGGTCAAAGTCAACTGACAAAGCTGAAGACCGAGGATGGCAGAGTCGTGTCGTCCAAGCCCAAGCTGTTGGAAGAGGTTGAGAGGTCTACGGACAATTATACAAGACTACATGCTTACCTGTCTGTAATCTGGCTGAAGATCTGAGAGCCGGATTGACCTGACACTAAACCGAAGATATCCCAGACGTCAGCCTATGCGAGATTAGAATGGCTCTTAAGCAGCTTAAGAACAACAAGGCACCCGGTGATGACGGAATTGCGGCTGAGCTTCTGAAAACAGGTACACAGGGCTCAGAAGTGTGGTGGTGCTCTTCTTCAAGAAGGGTGATAAGACTCTTCTGAAGAATTATAGACCCACCTCACTCCTGAGCCATGTCTACAAGCCATGTCGAGAATCATTACCAATCGTCTCGCACGCAGGTTTGACGACTTCCAACCTCCCGAACAAGCTGGTTTCCGAAAAGGCTTCTGTACCATAGACCACATACATACGCTGCGGCAGATTATACAGAAGACCGAAAGAGTATAATGGCGTTTGTGGACTATGAGAAAGCTTTTGTTTCGATCGAGACCTGGGCTGTGTTACAGTCTCTCCAACAGTGCCAAATTAACTATCGATACATATCGAAGTGTTGAAGTGTTTGTATGAAAACGCCACCATGTCGGTCCACCTCCAGGATCACAATTTGAAACCTATCCGGCTGTAGCGTGGGGTGAGACAGGGAGACGTTAAATCTCCGAAACTGTTCACCGCTGCACTGGAAGACATTATCAAGCTTCGGGACTGGAGAGGACTCAGCATCAACATCAATGGCGAATACATCACTCACCTTCGATTTGCTGACAAAATCGTGATCATGTCTGAGACCTTGGTGGATCTAGGCGCAATGCTCGATGGACTCAGTAGTCTCCCAACAAGTGGATCTTAAAATGAACATGGATATGACGAAAATCATGTCAAACGTCTGTGTTACACGTGGGTGTAACGCCAAGTTGGATTCGACGATTGATCTTTTTCTCGAAGTTGGACCTACCAAACCGGACTGCTTGTCCCAGGTATACATATTCTTCAGCAACTTCGAAAGTAGAGTCTCCAACCTTCAGAGGAGTGGTCCTCTGAAGGTTGGAGACTCTACTTTCGAAGTTGCTGAAGAATATGTATACCTGGGACAAGCAGTCCGGTTTGGTAGGTCCAACTTCGAGAAAAAGATCAATCGTCGAATCCAACTTGGCTGGGCAGCGTTCGGAAAGCTCCGCAATATCTTCACGTCCAAAATACCGCAGTGTCTCAAGACTAAAGTCTTTGACCAGTGTGTGTTGCCAGTGATGAGACGACATATGGATCCGATACATGGTCGCTTACTAAAGACCTCATAAGAAGGCTCAAGGTCACCCAAAGGGCGATGGAGCGTGCTATGCTTGGTATTTCCCTACGTGATCGAATCAGAAATGAGGAGATACGTAGGAGAACTAAAGTTACCGACATAGCTCTCAGAATCGCTAGACTTAAGTGGCAGTGGGCAGGGCAAATAGCTCGTAGAACAGATGGCCGTTGGGGCAGTAAAGTTTTCGAGTGGCGACCGCGCACCGAAAGACGCAGTGTGGGCAGGCCTCCGACTCCGTGGACCGACGACCTGGTGCGGTTGCGGGAAGCTGCTGGATGCGAACCGCACAGGACCGGTCGGTGTGGAAATCCTTGGGGGAGGCCTTTTTCTAGCAGTAGACGTCTTTCGGCTGATAGATAGTAAACCACCATAATTCGTATGAAAAATACAATAGTCACATTTTTCAAAATTTCTCATATATGATTTTTTAAGGAAAATATTTTTGTTCTACGTGATAAATATTTTGTGCGTGCGAGAAATATTTAAATAATAATAGTATGTACCTATTTTTATTATGTTACTTAACAGTCATTTTTGGGCGCTAGATTATTTTTTTGTTACTCTGCCGAGCATCAAATTATTTTTTTTCACTAAGTATTTATTATGCTATTCTAATGAAATTTATATTTTTATAATGATAGGAAATGTGGCTTTCAGAATATATTTTTTTCATGCTAATATCCTAGACCATTAAAAATTAATCGACACGTATATGGAAAAAAACCACCCACACTTCATTATCTACTTGTTGGATCGCGCTTCTTTTGGGGCTTATATCTCCATAATTTTATGTTCTAGGGCAAGTCCGATATCATTTTCGGATATTTCAAGGATGACAAATTTATTTCTACAACAAAAAAAATACTTTTCATAGAAAAAAAAAGTAATATAACTCCTGTAATTTAGAACCGCGCGGACCGCGCGTTTTATGCCACGCTGCCACGCATTGAATTTTATTTTTTTCCCGAAGTATTTATCATGCTATTCTAATAAAATTTATATTTTTATAATCCTTGGTAATGTGGCTTTCAGAATATATTTTTTTCATGCTAATATCTTAGACCATTAAAAATTAATCGACACATATGCGGGAAAAAAGGTAGTCATGTTTTATACGTTTTATCAAATATTTATTTTTTTATATATGGAAAGTTATTTTTTTTCTTACAGAAATGAATTCCTTATCCTTGAGTCATACGAAAATGATATCTCTCTTGCCCTAGTACAAATAGTTTTGGAGATATAAGCCCTCAAATGGAGCGCGGCAGAAACAAACTTTCCCCCCCTCCCCCTACCAAACGGAGGATGGCTCCCGATGGCTCCCGGGCTTAATCCACTCAGAATGACCTAGGAAACAACTATGCTAAGTTTGAGCGCCGGATCCAAAATAAAACGGTTCATCGCACTAAATCCCCGACTATTGTTCCGTTGCATGCAAATGAAGAACAAACAAACTCACTTGCATTTTCAATGAAATGAAAATATTTTATTCGAAGTAGATAGAGCAGTGTACATTTTTCGAACGTCAATCTTTTAACTATAGTTCATTCCAATAAAAAAAGCAAAAGGTAAACAAACGTAGTATGCAGATGAGATTGACATGTGTCAGTTCCATAGTAAGTTTGTTTACGTTTTGCTTTTTTTTTATTGGAATGAACCATACCTAATACGAGGTTCCTACTGTATCGTATAAGTCTTCTTTCGGGAAGTTTCTGCGGAGTGAGAAGATACGACGGGTCCAAAGAAACTCCAAAGTCAAAGTCAAAGTATTTATTGCTCCTTCCAACACATTTTTTTAAAGTATTATAGTAAGGATTACTGTTGAAACATTTATATAATATAATTTATATAATAAATATAATATCTAACGTTCATAATTTTCTTCCACCAGCTAAACCCAGATGTCAACGCTTTCCAACGCAAGTTCGTCAACGAGGTCCGCCGCTGCGATGAGATGGAACGCAAGCTGCGGTACCTGGAGAAGGAGATCAGGAAAGACGGTATACCGATGCTGGAGATTCCCGGCGAGTGTCCCGAGGCACCGCAGCCAAGGGAGATGATTGACCTTGAGGTGAGTGATGTGAGGTGAGGTGAGTGTTCATGCCTTATTATCAAGCGATACAAGTAAATATAATTAAAGTAGCCAAGCGAAAGATCAATTGACCTAGTACATATTATCTATTGTAAGCATAGGCACAAAATACACAGATACAGAAGGTCCGCTCAATACGCTCACTAAAATCCTAAGCATATACATGCTTATAGACGTATACGGTCGTTGTAGGCAAGGTCACGATACTGTTGTGATACTTTTCCGCATGACCTTGTCACGAACGACCGTATATTTCTAGCTTACGATTTTAGTGGTTTGTATTGAGCGGACCTTCTGTGCCTATTTTGTGGCATAGGCGTGAAAACCATTGTTGTGTATTTGAGGGTCAAAAAATGTAACATATAGGTTTTACGCGGTTTTGTTCTTCTCTAGTGGTATAAATTAACCGTGATATCACAGGGGATAGACAGCGGTTGCTTTAACGGTAAAAAACGTCATACTTTTCTAATGTTCCTTCAGTCAAATAGGGAAATAACCTTCAATGTGTCACGCACGTTGCGTGTCAACTCCTTATGCGTTATGCGTTATGGGAACGGGATTAAATAAATAAATATCTTCTCGTTTGATTTTCAAAAGGGTCATGAGTATATAGTCTGTGGGTTAAACCGAATATTAAGTTATATTGTAAATAAAAGATGATATAAGGAGGCTATAAGGCATAAAACATACCACTTTTTGCTGTGTACAACTTAGTAAATCTTCTGACGCTCCATCGTGTTTCTCTTTGGTCGGTACAAGGGTAATCAGTCACGCTCAAATCGGGTTTTCGCGACCATTAGTAAACTAAGCTAAAACCAGCAAGTATTAAATCAACATTTCATATTGAAATTAATGGAGTTCGTCTTTATACTTTGCTTTTGAAACAAAGAGTACCGATTAATACTAGTATTGGAGGCAAACGCATCTCTAGCTACGCAAGTTCTGGTCACATTACATCTTATGTGGGGTCTGGCTGAAGTTCTAAGCGCTGAATTGATGTTTGATGATTTGGAAGAAATCGATCGGTTGAGATTAAGATCGATTTGGTGAAAGTTGGAAAAACAAATCGTTAAATTACAAGGCAACCGAACCGCTAAGACTATGAAGTTGAAATCATGAATTGAAATCACCTTGAAATATCTGTTGTATATATTTTACGAAACACTTTATAAACTGACTCGTAATTACCTAATATACATGCCTTAGCAGTGAATTAATAGCTTCATTAATTCTAGTTATTGACAACTGAAAATACAATATCCATCTATCTATCAGCCGAAAGACGTCCACTGCTGGACAAAGGCCTCCCCCAAGGATTTCCACACCGACCGGTCCTGTGCGGCTCGCATCCAGCGGCTTCCTGCAACCTTTACCAGGTCGTCGGTCCACCGAGTCGGGGGCCTGCCCACACTGCGCCTTCCGGTGCGCGGTCGCCATTCGAGAACTTTACTGCCCCAACGGCCATCTGTTCTACGAGCTATGTGCCCTGCCCACTGCCACTTAAGTCTAGCGATTCTGAGAGCTATGTCGGTAACTTTAGTTCTCCTACGTATCTCCTCATTTCTGATTCGATCACGTAGGGAAACACCAAGCATAGCACGCTCCATCGCCCTTTGGGTGACTTTGAGCCTTCTTATAAGGCCCATAGTAAGCGACCATGTCTCGGATCCATATGTCATCACTGGCAACACACACTGGTCAAAGACTTTAGTCTTGAGGGACTGCGGTATTTTGGACGTAAAGATATTGCGAAGCTTCCCGAACGCTGCCCAGCCGAGTTGGATTCGACGATTGATCTCTTTCTCGAAGTTGGACCTACCTAACTGGACTGTTTGTCCCAGGTATACATATTCGTCAACAACTTCGAGTGTAGAGTTTCCAACCTTCAGAGGAGTGGGTGTAACACGGACGTTTGACATGATTTTCGTCTTATCCATGTTCATTTTAAGACCCACTTGTTGGGAGACTCTACTGAATCCTTCGAGCATTGCGCCTAGGTCTTCCAAGGTCTCAGCCATGATCACGATATCGTCAGCAAATCGAAGGTGAGTGATGTACTCGCCATTGATGTTAATGCCGAGTCCTCTCCATTACAATATGTAGGGATGTAAAGATAGAACCGTTGTTGGTTGTGTTGTGCTTGGACCGATTGTTAGGAACCCGAACAATACCGGTAGCGAATCTAACGTTACAATAAAGAGACGAGACGAGAGGTTATTATTTTACGCGTAATAGTAAACCCTATATCAACAATAATTAGCATTCACTACACCTATCTCGGTATATTGTATGTCTTTTCATCACTAAACTCCAAGACTATTAACATCCTTTTCCTTACATTTTTACTGCTAACTGCAACATTTCCAAATGTCCACAGGCCACCTTTGAAAAATTGGAAAACGAGCTCCGCGAAGTGAACCAGAACGCTGAAGCTCTGAAGAGGAACTACTTGGAACTGACCGAGCTAAAGCACATTCTTAGGAAGACTCAAGTATTCTTCGACGAGGTAAGGGATGGAGAGTCTGTGGTAGTAGAATTTAGACGAATTTGCAATCATCAAAGTATCTTAAGTCTCCACATTAGTGGAGGTTGTAAGGCTTGTGGCGGACCGGACATTTTCAAGCCCTATACAGCCTCTGACATGACTTAACGACTACGTTTCTTGAGGACGCTACTTTTCCGACAATCTGTTAATCGAAATGAAAATTCCGTAATCTGCTATTATATGATCAATTTTGCCAACATTGCCATCTTCAATTTTGCTGCGGTATTTTAAAAGTTTTCATACAATCGCGTTGGAATAGACGACAGAGTTCATTATCAGTATGATGATTGTGGCAAATCAGATGTGGTCAAGAGTTTTATGATGCTTTTTAAAAAGGTTTATTTGCAGACTGTATTTAATGTAATGATGACAGTAGCAGCAGCAGCAGCAGCAGTTTTTATGTTTTGAGAATAATGTGATGAAACTAAAAAAACGTACAGCTGCAAAAACAGTCGAGCGGATTTACAAAAATTTACAATAAAAACATTAAGACGGATGTCATGTTAAAAAAAAGAGAATATTATGAGATATAAACTTCCATTTGCCGAGTTGGTGTGGAAGGATGCAATTTATAAAATATGATTTATCAAATTTTCGTTTATACATTTACATTTTTCTATGAATACAAAAAGCGTCATAAAATCTTAATAATCGATTAAGTCCACTAGTCGTAAAAATACATTAAGTTCACCATTTAAATTTATAAACAATTTGAAATCACATGATCGGTGACTACATAAAGTTATGTTATAAAATTTATGTACAATTCACAGATAATTTGGTAGGTATTGTATTTGTAAGATATAATGTTTAATTTAACAATTTGTTGCGACCTGTAAAATAATTGCTTGATATATTGAAAGATAAGATAATATAACAAGACACAACATACTTATTAATTACTTTTACTGACGATATACCTGAAGGTTGTAAGTAAGTAGGTATACGTATACCTATTAAAAAGTTTAACGTTGATCTTTCAAAGGATAATTTGCATCATAAATTCACAGATAACATAAACTAATATTATGCTGATGATGATACCAAAGATAGTACAAAATTTATGGAAATGTGTGAGGATAATCCTCGGGAAGTTTGCTCATTAGAATAACGTGCAGTGACAGATGTAGTGAATGTCAATGATAAAAGTTTGCAGTACAAAGTCAATGTCAAATTTTGGCTGTTGTAGAAAAAAACTAGCTCCACGACATAATTTGTTTTCTTATTCATATTTTTTTGTGTTTATTTATAGATGTTACTTATTTTGAACAGTGTCTCATGAAATAGATGTCTGTTTGTTTCAATATTACACTTCGAAATCAGCACTTGAACGGATAGGGTCATTAAAATACTAATTTATGCAAATTCTTGTGAGAACACTGAATTTTTCACTATTAACTTCCTATGGTCGTGGGATTCTAGCAATACCCTTTCTTTTAATTTCATTACAAAATGTGGGCTTCAAAAGTATCGAAAATTACAAAATGATGTGAAGAAAATTAAGATTATATTAATGTTCGACCAACGTCAATGTCACATTTTGTTACGCCTATTGTTGTTTAATCGATTTCGTTCGCTTGTTAACTCATCAATTGTGATTACTACTTAACAAAGAACACAATAAGTTGTGGAAATGAAAGTTGACAGTTGAAAAAGTTGTGCAGTCCCTTAGTTCGTTAACTTGTATTTGACATTGACGTTGGCGGTATAATGACCTTGGCGCCATTTTGGCGCGTGTGTGCACAAGATGGCGGACCCGTCGCGCGAAGAGGAACAGGTGACACTCCTGGGGGAAGAGGGCCTGATGGCGGGAGGTCAAGCGCTGAAACTAGGGTATGCTCAGATATAAATTGTCCGCTCTCCGAGGCGCTTTGACTTCCATTTCTTGTTGTTAGGAGGTTATGGGCTCGGGCACAGCTTTAAAGTAACTCAAAAAAAGGGTTATTCGTTTTAGTCATTAGG
This sequence comes from Coleophora deauratella, assembly GCA_958295455.1. Lineage (NCBI taxonomy): Eukaryota > Metazoa > Arthropoda > Insecta > Lepidoptera > Coleophoridae > Coleophora > Coleophora deauratella. Next base: position 1,364,729 of record OY282398.1, on the reverse strand, counting down.
AGTATGGAAGTCAAAGCATGTCCTAGAGCGTAATTATGTTTTGCAGCGCTTGTACTGTGACGCTGATACGGGAGTCTACCGATCACCACTCAGGCAAGCATTGGAGTCGGCCGGTTTATAGTATAGTCATCATCATAACACCTCTTCTGTGTGATGGAATGATAGCTTAGCGTAGCACAGCGAAACTTCGGTTTACACGGTCTTAGAATGGATACTGTTGCCGACGTTGCTCAAGTTTCGTTACCTTGCATTCTAATCTCTCAGCCCTAATATTTGTACAGGTCTAGAATTGAGCCCCTTCCGAGCGTGCTAACCAACTGCTGCCTGAGTGAGTTTTGGAACTAACACCGTTTTCTCCCGGACATAATTTATTTTTGAAGTCCATCACATTATTTCCAGATCGGGTACTATGTCTTCGCGTGGATATTGACATTTTATGTTGGTTTCGTTCCTTCATTTGTCATGCTTTCTGTACTTGTCATTTTTTGCATGCCATTATCAGTTTTATATAAATGTGTATGTAGTTTATAGTTCACGGCAGATACCAAATAAAAAGCAACATAGTTCTTAGGTTTAGTTTAGCCACAGTTGGAGTTACAGAACACTGTATTAAACACGTTGATTAGAGACTAACAAGCTTATAGAGCAGCACAGGTCCGTATTTGGAGTGACGTATGGTGCTACTTTTTTACTACAACAGGCAAAGGGTACCGCGGTTAGTAAGCCGGGTCGGCCGCGGCTGGGGCGTTGTCGGGGTTCCCATGTGCGTGTGTCTAGTCTAGTTTGTGGGCGATGTTTGTGATGTTTGCTGTTTGTCCGCTAGCACGAGGGTGGTGCGAATACCACAGAGTCTATGACGCGCGCCCTCATATCCGACGATCCGAACCGGCATGGGGGCCAGGTGCAGCTAGGGTATGTATGCGTGTGTACATACGGCACTAGTGTGACACTGACCCCGTTCTAATAAGAAATAAATAAAAGCCAATATACTGAAGAAAATTTACCAACCAACTCTCTTGAAAATTTGCTGAAAATGTCTCTTTGCCAAACTTTTGAGACAGCCTGTCGTTACTACGGTACAAGGTTTTTTGGTAACGATGTGTTTTTGTTTTTGTATAAAGGAGTTGGTGAATTTTCGTATATTTTCAATCAAAGCAGAATTGAAATGAAAATTCAAATCGAAGACGACGGTACGGATGTAGTAATTGAGATTCTCAAGTCGTATACTTTTATTGCCCAAGACTTTGAAAGTTGCTTGGCATCAGTTTGGTATGCATTTCAATTCTGTTTGATGAAAATGTCCTTCGATGGGTCAGTAACATCTGCTTGTGCTTTTAAAAAGGAATTCATTTCCAAAATTAGGTATCCATTTATTATCAGATAAATCATTACGACGGTCTCAATGTAACTAAAATCTGCTACAATACTTGAATACAAAAATGGTCAAAACATTGTGGGGTTTAATTTTAAGGGTTCATATTCTGTTTGTCTTTTAACTATTTCTCTAATATATTTAGGATTTATGGACCAAGATCGAGAGACGTTCTTTAATAATGCATGTTTCACATAAACTATAAACAATACGAGTATGTTAATTGTTAGATTCATAAAACTATAGAATATGACGTGAACGCAGTAAAGTACAAGCAGATGTGTGACAAAATTATCAATCATGGTATTCACACAATCTTGACAGTTCTACTATTTGATTACAGATGTGTTATAGATGTTCATCTCGATGTACTCCGCAATATATACAATAGAATAAAACAGTTTGTGTGAATACCTCGAAGGACGTACCATTGCACTTGAAAAAGTGATATAATCTTGCTACTGAATGAAAATAACCGTCTCAAAAAAAGATTGCATGCAAGACAACGTAACCTGTAAATAAATCAACTGTAATTTACTTAAATCGATGCTGTCTGTACAGTTGTCTGTTAGCTCTGTTAGCCTGAATATATCCTACGATAGAACATAGGAATCAGTGAACGATATAACGCTAAACATTGCTTGATTTGTGCCCCTAGTTTACGGGATAAGCAGGAGTCACTGGAATTTATGCCTTGGTTAGTAGTTATATTGTAATTTTTATGTATATCTGTATCATGTCTTGTCTTGTCTATGGGTGTTTAGAGGTAATTTAATGGTGATTAGATTATGTACTTTTTTAATCGGTATTTGGGATCAGTTTCACTTTCTTCGCACGTTTGGAAATTTGTCAATATCAAATTTACGTTTGCAGTTTTCGTTTTCTATAAAACGGTACTTAACACTATCACTTCTGCTTACTAACACTCCACTCTGTCACAGTATTAACTTTCAAAAATAATTACAAACTCTCAATGAGTGTGCCCTGAGGTAACTTGGACTTCAAGAATAGATAATGGACTTAGGTGCAAATGTTGTAAATGCTGGAAATTACTTGATTGATCGTTACTCACACTTGTTCTATCGAACACTGTTTCACGAGTCTTTGAAAGCTTTACTTTTATTGCTATAACATTTCTTTCTAACTATAAAAACATTGATGTCATCATGCAATTAAAATTCATGACCGAGCGTGCTCCCTTGCGGAACTCCAATACTTTTTTCAAAGTTCTATAGAAAATGCTGTGAGAACGATAGTTTTCCACTTTTATTTTTTCCGAAAATCGGTCTCTAACAGCGTCTTGGTACGAGTGACTTAGTTTAATTAATATTTTTTTTGTTTTCTTTAGTATGTTTTTCTTTTTCAGTGTTACCCGTGATGTTCATTCATAAGCGTTTGTAAATTTTATTGTTATCAGCAATTTGTATTCAATCTTGCGCATTGTTTTAACTTTCATTTACGTTGAAATTTGTTTGAATAGTGACAAAAATATTTCTGTTCTTTGTTCATATCGTATTTGGTCTTGGCAACAAACTATGATTTATCTTAAAATCGATTTATGAAAAAAATTACGTTCCGGTACAAAATAACATACTTTTTATAATTTGATAAAATTTCCCATCTTTAATTTCTTAACACTATCTATACCTTTCCGTACGGAAAATATTTTTCCCGTCACTTTATCTCTTTCTGTTATTCAGAAAGTTCGTTTAGTAGAGCGAGAAGTACTGTCGAATGATACGTGTGAAAAAGTAAAAGAAAACTTTCAGATTTCCTGTTACATTATCATGAATGAAATTCGTTGTTCTTCCGCTGTTTTGGTTACGCCATCCGACACAGCGTGGTGAGACAAATGGAGGAAACTTAAATGACCATGCCATGTTTTGGAATTGGCTACCGACGTGTTAACAAACTCCAATTACATTATGAACCTGAAGAATTTCAGTTTTCATGTCAGCCAGTTGCGTAAGACTTATGGTCGATAGAAAGGTTGGAATATTGACTGACACGTTTGTGGGAATAATAGGAAATGCATACTTTTCCAAAGATGCAGATAATAAAATGACGCAATCTTATCATCTTCGGAAAAGGCGCGCATTTCTCATGAATTGATGACCGATACGTTATACGACCCAATCGATAAGAATATCTGAAAGAAGATCCGCTATAGATAAATATCATCTTAACACGAATCTGATTAGATAAAGAGTTTTGAAATCAGAGATCTCGAAACCAGATTTTTTCTTCTTTGCTGTTTTGGTCGTAGCTGTGAACAAAAAGCCAGAGTTCCATAATACCCCATAAATTATGTCGTTTAGTGTATTGTCTGTAAAAAACATACCTAGGCCATTGATCTTATAGTTTGCTCTTTTAATCGTGCTATCCCAAGAGACAGACTATTAGGAGTACATTAAGGGAGAGGGACCCTTATCAACTCGAAAAGAAAGTGCAAGATTTTTATCAGATAAATGTTAACTGATAACTGTGGTATTCCAAAGAATGTTCAATAAAATCAAGAAATATTTATTAAGATGGTTCATATGATAAGTTCTTCCGTTTTCTCAAGTAGCCTTTATCAATCCTTATAAAACTAGATTTGAAGGGGGTCATATCATAATGTTGACAAGCTCTCTCTGGGCTAAACTATAAATGACGATGAAAAATATATGAATTCTTAGTGTCCAATGATAAGGATTTCGAAATCGAATTAATTTAACAAAGTGGAACAAAAAAAATGTGTGTGAACAAAACTGTGTTCCGCGAAAGCTAAGAATCTGTAGATTAAAAAGACTTTTATACCAGTAGTTTGGTGAATTACATCTATATTTACGAACAGTTTGAAATGCGACTTATAAAATAGGATAGTTTACAGTTTTTGAGATCGCGTGACTAACTGACATATCTACAATGTAATGGCTTTATCTTTTTTTACGGTAGGAAGCAAATAAGACATAATAAATGATGTTTGAGTTATGTTCACGTGATTTCGCGGCTGGGGTTGTGCTTTTATAATTTTATAAATGTTCATTCAGATTTCAGAAGCAAAATGCTCTAACTCACTCGTAAAGGAATTTTAGGAAATATTGACATATGACAAGTAGATTGTAGAAATACATGAACTAATGTTGATGCTCTATCTGTACAGGGCGTGGGTGATGCTGTCTATCATCAGGCAATCGCCGCTTTATACCCCTTGAAATATGTATTATAAACACGGCTATACGATAAGAGAGATAGATAATTATTTGTATGGCGCTCTCTCTCTCTCTATCTCTCTCTGAATGGAATGGCAGTTCAGGAAAGGAGGGGCGATATTCGAGAAAAGATTGTCAACCGAAGTGATGGTTCCATGTTCTGCTTTGATGCAAGTGCTAGCTTAGCAGAATACACTTACTTGGAGCCAGGTCACATTAAATAAGATCATGTATGTGTCATCCATAAAACAAGACTCTTAGATAGACGCACAACTTCCTAGCTACTCGGTAAATGATTAGTTTGAAGATGTGACTATTTCTGAGATTGAGAAGATTACAATAATAACTGTAAATAATGTAGATCACGCGCGAAACAATGATAGATTCGCATGACGTATCTCAAGACAAGCGTTATAATGTGGAGACAGTAGGAAATTATTGTATTTCTGACGTAAACGCGTTAGCATGACAGCTGAAGTATGATAATGATAGTTGTAACGATGAGTAACATTGCAGTTTTTATCAAGAAAGAATGTTGTTACATGGAATTGCTATTTTCGTGAAAATGATACATGTAATACATGAGAATCTTTCCATGCACTCAATTCCAATAACAGTTTTAGAATGAACTGTTTACTCACGGATATGGTGATTCATCTTGGCGCTCTTTTACTGTGTTTTTGAATGATTTGGTGTTATGCTGAAGCCATGGAGCTGAAAGCTGTGATAGGTAAAATTTCGGAAGAGGACATAGAAGAAAATCTTAGAAATATACAAATGAATAATACTACGAACATTTTGGTTAGGTACCTATTCATCTTCTTTGGATATGTTCTCCCGGTGGCGAGTGCAGTCACTTTAAGTTTAATTATGGATATCACAAGAAATAATGCAAAAATAAAAACATCAGAATTCAAAACGGATTTTTTGTAAATTAATTGTAGAAAAATGCTGATCGCGAGATTTTTTTCTTTAATTTTGTAAATATCACCTATAATTTTGTGTTCATTTCAAATTATCATCATTTTCACCTCCGCGAAAATTTTGTAGTCACGACTCGGCGTACAATTCAATATATCATAACGGTAGTTCTGCGGCCTCCTGCAACATGTTTGACATGATACATATTTGTAAAGGTTGCATCTGTTATCGGATGTTCTGTTTAGTTTTCTTTAAATAAATGGTTGTTTGCAGAGTCAAATCTTGCCCGCATTTTCAAATTCTGCTATATATGGATGACGGGAGTCAAAAATCTAATTTCAAATTCTGATTCCAAAAATCTGAGCTTCCCCATACGAGTCGAGAACAAGGACTTCAAACCTTCTTCAGATTTCTTGCTACTAGAATCTAAGCTACTGTTTGAATCAAATAGTTCTTTGATATTTCATCGTTTCAAAACAACTCACAAATCTTTGCTTTGATGTGAATCAGTTACTCAACAACAACAATTAAGGTGTCTATCTATTTTTTGCCTCTAACAGACCGTGTACAGTATCAAAATGAACTGTTAACCTTGAGCCAAGCTATGCGCAAGATTGAATACGTGTAATTTGTGTGGGGCTTTACGGCCAGAAAGCCTTACGTAGACTGCAGACTATTTTGTCTCGAGGTTTAGGACCTGTCGATTAATGGCAAGAGGTTTCAGATTCATCCGGATCTGTTGCTTTATCTATGCTCGGTTTGATTGGTTAAAGGTACCACCCGTGAATGAATGTGTCATTTGAAATGTCATTTCCTTGACCACCATGATGGTTTTTTTCTGATTTCGCCCGAATTCAACCCGTTAATAATACCTTACGTGTAGGTACTTATGTGATTTTCGGAAATACTGTTTCTTTTATTTATTAATTGAAATATGCCTTTGTCATGGAAAATGTTATAGTCTGTCGTCTACATTGGCGCTATGAGCAATCACACATAGCATTATGGCTAAGCTCGCCTTCATTTAAATTTTACGCTAATAACATGAGTTTTACAACTCAATGAATGGACAACACCGATGGTTTATGTGGTTATTTTCCCGCCACGTTCGAGTTATGCGCCGGCTTGAATGCCCTATGGAAATTAATAGTTATTCTCTGACTCCAATAAGGTTTTTAAATAGACTTTGTCTTGTCAATGGTATTCGTAATCGTTCGCTTTGTAAAGTATAATGGTTTTCAAGAGCATTGAATCCGGCACAAACATTATTGGAGACATTGATGATCTGACTATGATGGGTTAACTATCATTAAGGATAATATTGACTTTATTTAAATGTATTGCGTTTTTATATTTCTTCGAATATCAATGGCAGATTTATTGAATATTTTCCTTATTTAAATATGTATGTGGATATTTCTTATGTTTTACCCAAATCCACAGTTATACTGCGTCAAGTTACAACTGCTTCAAGATTTCACTTCCCTTAAATACAGTAATTTCCGCGGAAGTTGGCCCAAGCCGTCAAAATTGACTTTTTTTCCTCTAATTCGGCTTAATGACTACCATCTTCTGGTAGTAACCACAGCTTAACGTACCTTGTACGTAAACATAAAAAGGAGTCACGGATTTCAGAAAAAAATATTTCAAGTGCTCGCTTTATTAACGTTCTATTTACCTATTTAGTCCAGCTTCCAGCTTACACACCTACAGAAATCATAAATATATATAAAGTCGGCAGACAGACGGTCTGGAGTTGCGCCAAGGCCCGGTTCTTTCGTATACGGAATTCACATACGTGTACTATTTTAATCTCCCGTTAGTTAGAGTTTTCAAATCGAGTGATTACCATCGCCGCGTGAAAGCGCTGTTACATTTTAACTATCTTCCTTCCACTTCAGATAGCTGGTTCCTTTAGGGAAAGACGCTAAAAGGGTTTCTTTTATTTATAAGGAAGAAAGACAAAGCATTTATTGTAATTGCTGTCACATAACAAACTTAGGAAAATGTTACAACCTCAGCATATAACAATATCAAAAGAAACATTTTGCTTTTTTCATCGAATTAAAAGACAGAGTTAACGTGCGATGGAAATATTATGTATGACATATAACGTAGTGTGGGTACATGTAGCATACATAGGATGTGTTAACATGTAAACCAAACATTCTGAATAAGGTTGGTAATGAGATTTTCAGTATTTATCGAAACGTGGGAATTTTCGCACACCCATTATTGGAGTCAACAAGGATTCTTGTTACATTGTTATATTTATTAACAGCATTAAAACAGAGAGGAAACCCGTAGAAGTGCTACGATATTTTCATAGGCTACAATTGACATTTGAATAATGACAGAAATTACATAATTGTTTTTAAGTCAAAAACGGATTTTGTGTCGTTCCAACGATTTTAGAGTCCACCCATCTTTGTGTGTCATGACATAATAACTTTGGATTTATTCTACGATGAGCAACGGATTGTTGAGCAAAACTGGTGGATTGCACGAAAAATCATAACCCGTACAAAATCTCAAGTTATATTACCATACCACACAGTTCTTTGTGGAACGGACAGATGAACTAAACAATCTTATACGGTTTCTTTGGTGGATTGATGGATGGTAGACGGAATTGTAAAAACTATGCAGTAATCAACTAAATCTATTTTTTTTCTTACCTAATTCATAAAAGTATGTATAATTTTTGCTCTGGAACTAAAATAACATTGTTTATCAACTGATAGCTATATGGATTACAGTGTATCTGTGTAGTTATAGTCGTGTACAGGGTGTAACAAAACTTGTGTAGGACTGGGACTCTAACTAATCATTCTGAAGATTATTTGTTCTACGACTTTGCTTAAATCGCAAAAATATGTTTGAACTCTCCATACAAAACGGTCAAACATTTGATCAATTTATATGAAAAGAGCATTTTTTTTTCGATTTTAACAAAGAAGTATGTAGAACAAAAGTTTTTACAGAAAGATGAGTAGCATCCCTAGTAACGAGTTCTACTTACGCATTTTTAACACCCTGTATAGTTAGGTAACAGAAGTATTTATTGATAATTACAATGTCACTTTGCTACGTGTCTCTGATTAATGATAGCGATAATCGCAGTGATATCAATAATCATAAAAAATGATTGATATGTACTGGGTTTATGCTTAGGGTTTCAAATAAAAGGTTTTCGTTGTTAGCGTGTTATCATATTATCATCAAAGACTTTATAGACCAGATTAGGGACAGCGTAAAGTATTTCGTTTTACAAAGACTAGCAGTTATGTAATTATACAATATTAACTGGAATATTAACAGCACAGGAGCGGTCGGTGTGGAAATCCTTGGGGGAGGCCTTTTTCCAGCCAACAGTGGAAGTTTTTCGGCTGATAATAATGATTAATTGGAAGATGTCAGGCATTCCCCATAGACTTTATCATAGCGATATTTTGAGCCAGATTCATCCAGCTCTTCCTGCAAACATGACTGGACACAGTATAACGGCAAATGATACAATTCTTGCTTCCTTGGAGACATGAGTATTAATTATGATAAATATAACCACCTGAGTACATTGAACTTATATCCTCGTATGGATCAGAAATAGAAACTTAGATCTGTCTCAAGTGTAAGACGAGTGCTACTTATAATTGTAAAGATAATACACCTAAACTATAATTATTAGATTCTTATGTAATAATACATAAATAGTATCAGGTGCAGATTATTGTGTGGTTTGTCTCTGAATTTTATATTTTATTTAAATGATGAAACCTGATGACCAATAAGTAAACTTACTAGTATACAAAACAAAGAGCGACACAAAATTACACATATTTTTTAGCTGATACTGTTCTTCGTTTCCTGGAACGCGATTTTCTATCGTGTCTTTCCACCAAATCAATCATAGATAGGTTCACATCTCATAACGAGCGTGATTTTGCCAATGTCAAGTGAAAAATGGGAGAATCTTCAATAAAAAAAAAATGGCGAAACGCCAATGTCAAGTGAAAGACGCGGCCCTAAGGGTGATGGGCACTTAAAGACGCTCCACGTGGTGGTTTGTTGTTGGAACTCGGAAAACGGAGCTGTCTTCCGAGTTAATCCTCTTCTTATGACCGCTTATCACTGAATCGGAATCACAGCTATTTCCCCATCACAAAAATAACGTTGAGACTAGTCTAAAACGGAAATAATTAAAAAATTAACTCAGCAGACGTGCGCTCGGTACAAGACCCGGCAACCAACCCCAATTATTATTTAGATGGATCAATATTTTTTTTATGTCATTTCAAAAAAGATGTTATTCGTTTTGTGTGTATGTAAAATATTTTTGACATGTAATAACAAAGATGAAATAAATGAGTATACTTAAGTATGAGAGTGTTGGTTGAAGGGGTCATAGCTTGGAACGTAATGAGTGATATTTTAGCGATTTTCATCAATTTTAATGATAGCCTATTGAGTTAAATGCGTAATGGTTTTTACGAGTATTTTACAGCAGCTTACTCTAGGTAACTGGCCTTGGCGCGGATTTTATAGTTTCTAAATCGCTCCTTTCAATAGATAGTATTAACTGAAACCTAATAAGCACGTACTCTGCATAGAAAGATGTAATGTTATATTAATAATGATGATGTTACTTGAAATATTTTTCTAAATGCGTGAGTATCGGTGAACCAGGACATTTTATTAGACTTCGAAGATCGAGTGTTGTTGATACCTCCGGTTATTTCCCATCGGGCCCCAGTCAAAAAATAGACACAGAAGGTCCGCTCAATACAAACCACTAAATCGACCTTCTGTATCTGTGTATTTTGTGCCCCAGTTAGTACGAAATAAATAAATTTGGTGTCAGGTACTTGTTTAGATCATATGGTTATTCAAGTGGTCGATGGTAATGGGTTTTTTTGAAAAGAATAACTCCGGAGTTTTGAAGTGTTTCAGGGGAGAGTAGTTTTGTCGAAGAAGGTATTTAAATCGGTGAAATTTTGAATTACCTTTTGACGTATTTTGTATATGTTTATTTTCTAAATAAGTAAACTATTCATTGGTAGCCCATCAATGTATCCAAACAGTTTGTCAGTTTGTAAATATTGTTCCATAGAATATATATTCTATAATAAAAGTATAACGTTTTAAACGTGTATGTTGATATTGTTAGTTTTTATGTATTCCACTGTGTTCAGTATTCTAAAGTTCTGTAGTATCTGCTAAACAGAAACGAGTCCTAATGGCTGGTCTTAATTTTAACGACAAGCTTCTGTAAATATTATGGGTTTAATGTTTCTTCTTTAAAGAGTGCTTTTAACTTAGTACAAGGGGTAACAATGACCTGACGGTCTGGCGTAACTACCTATTATCTTTCAAAATGCGAAAAAATCAGTTAATGAGAAAAAATATAGAGTTCACTATACTTGCCCGCACGTGTACATAATATATGCGACAGTCTATACTATTACTTACTAGACTATTTTATTTACTCTGTATTTGTAACAAAATGTTATAGCTATACTTTTAACTAAGCATATATTCTAAATTAGCAAATCAGTACAGTCCTAACACATTTTTTTTATTCTATATAGTCTATATTTTCTGTCGTTCAAAAATTCTTTTACTATGCCTGCGGACAAAAATCCCAGCCACAATTTGTAAGTAGTCCCAAACATATGGAACAATATTTACAAGCTGCAGTATTGACTTAGAATAGATATTAGTTTATTCAGTTTTCCTCTGTGATATAAACTTATCATATTTCTGCGATTATTCCGCGAATTCTTTTGTAAAATACATTTCTTTTTGCGTTCTTATGTCATTTGTCTCAACGGAACGGGGCGCGGGCTTTTCCATTCTCTGATAAACTGTAAATTAGGAAATTACAGATATGATTAAGTATACAGACAGGGTTACTTTATGTTTGCCGAGGCAGGAGGTAGATGCTAATCCCAAAATTGAACAACTTTATCCATGGATCCTATACACTCGGAACAAAAAAATACCTATAGCTTAATCGACAATCACTATGGAGAGTCCAACTTTTATTTTGCTTTGTTTATCATGAGATCGTTGGGGAAAATCTTTCGGTTTATGAGTTGCGTCTGCCATTTGTCGCTTGTCAGCGAATAAAAATTTGCCTATTTACTGCTCAACTGTGACATTGCTTTAGGTGGGTGGCGCATGGGGCGTAAAACGTCTCTCATGTACTGCGCAAAGTAATTACTGTATCTCTATCCGCTGCCCTCTGCTGCGCAGCCCACCTAATCTACGCGATGTATCATTTGTGCTGTAGAACTATAAATAGTCCAAGTACATAGAGATAAAGCGTTACGTTCCTTATGTTATGCCATATGTGTTGAATGGCTAAATTTTTACGTCAGTACATATGAAGATTTTTCTATCAGCAAACGTAACTGTTTTAACATTTTTCGAACTAGTATCAAGAATGGAACTGCCCTATGCCTCAAGTATCTGTACCTATCACCAATGCATGAATACTAAAACTTTATCATGTTTAGTTTCGTCGCCGGCGTCATATTGCGCGAGCGTATCCCAGCTTTCGAGCGCATGCTGTGGCGAGCCTGCCGCGGAAACGTGTTCCTGAGGCAGGCTGAGATTGACACGCCCCTTGAGGATCCTTCTTCGGTAAGTTGGTAGTTTAAAAAATGTAAAAAAGGTTTACTTAGCCTTCAGCCAGATACCAATCTAGTCTGCTTAGGCATAATGGGTACCCTCGAGGAAAATTGACTACAAAATTTGATCCTTGTTATGTCAATGTAGATTATTGACTTATATAATTATTTTCGAATATAAACCCCTTGGCTTTATTTCCCTTAGGACAAGGTAAAAATAGTTTTTAACGTTATCACACAAAAATTATATTATAAAAAATCTGGGAAAAACACAATTAAAAGGACAATTTATTTTTCAGTCTGACCGCGTCTACAAGTCGGTGTTCATCATCTTCTTCCAAGGAGACCAGCTGAAGACACGCGTCAAGAAGATATGCGAGGGCTTCAGAGCCACGCTGTACCCCTGCCCGGAGGCCCCGGCGGACCGCCGCGAGATGGCCATGGGCGTTATGACCAGAATCGAGGACTTGAACACTGTAAGTGAAATCTTTTTTTTTTTATCTAAAAAAAAGTTTTTTTCAAAGAGATTGAAGTTAAGCGTGGGACAAACGAGGGTAAATAAGAACCAAGTTAAGAAGAAAGTTGACGTGACGTCGTCACTCACAGAGAAAACTTTAAAGAGTAGTGAATGTTGTAAGCTACACTGACAACAGTATTTAAATAATAAGATTTATTTAGATATGTACATGTTTTGGAGCGAAATTGATAAGTTTACGTTAGGCTAAGGTTAAATATGTCCACCTGTATGATTCGATGTTCTTTATTACGACTTTTCCTGGAATTAGTCAGCCTGTATTAATCTACTAGGCTTCCCCAAGGCACGCTAATAATATTAGTTCACTGCCAGCAACTAAGCGCACCTTGCGGAAAAAAAGTCCTTCAGATCTGAGGGGAATCCCAAGCAATCCTCGCCTAAACCACAACGCCTTTAGACATTAGTTACGTCTTTTACCTGTAACAGGCTCCCTGTCATTTTGAACATATGAAAGCTCAATAAAAACCCAAACAGGGCCGTCTTAATTTGGTCCTTCAAAATCTTTTTAAGCAGGTTCTATTGTGTGTCTTATGTCATATCAGAACTCAGTCAAAGACTATCTCTAGAACTGTAGGTGCTATCTTTGGACATAGCTCAAGGTATCAATTAAAATAAGCCATCTAATGCTCTAAGGCCGCCAGAACACAGGCCGTGAATAAATCAGCGGTGTTGAAGCAAATATCGTAATTTAGCGGTTATCTACGCAGCCTTGCGCCGCCAGTTCTGATGAGGGTTTATGTCGGTGTGGCCAGTGCTATTCAAACTCAATATTTTAAATTAAAAAAAAAAGAACTAGAGAACTGGAAAAAGTTAAGCGATTTTAAAAAAACGTCAAAAATATAGGGTGACTTTAAATTAGTTCTTGATACGGAAGGCTATGAATGTGCTCATGATAACAAACAACTTTCCTTAAGAAACCCATAGTCAAATCGCAAAAACAATTTTAGACTCTCCATACAAATCGATCAACTGACCGGCTAAATTAGTATGAAGAGTCCTAATTTTTTTTGCGATTTTACTATGGGTTCCTTAGGGAAAGTTTTTCGTTATCATGAGCACATGCATAGCCTTTCGAATCAAGAACTAATTTAAAGTCACCCTATAAAGGTACTTAGAAATATACGTTTCTTGTTTCCACAATTTAAAGAATACTAGTTTTAATAACAGTCGTATTTTAGGTCCACATATTTATGTTTTTATAGGCGTATTAAAGTTTTTCAATACATAACTTTGTATTAGTTTAAACACCTGTTCAGCTCTTAAAGTCTAGGAATATAAAAACGCAAGTTTGAGAACCACCTTGGTCTCCCAAAGCCTCGTTCCATTGACATACTGTGTGACGCTATTTAACGCTGAATTATGAACCTTAAGACCTGTGTTATGTACCTGTTATGTAGTTGGCAGTTAATAACTGCCTAGTTTGATCCCTCTTTGAGTTTAAACTCTATTTAGTGACTTAGATAACTATTCTAATTTTGTTTATATTGTAATTTAAGCTTTGAATCGCGAATGTAACTTTAAAAAAGCGGCCAAGTGCGAGTCGGACTCGCCCATGAAGGGTTCCGTAGCAGCAAGTAACATAATATAAAAGTTTTTGTAGTCCGTTGTAACTTGAATGAAAGGTAAATTGCGGTTTACGATTTATGACGTATTAAAAAAAAACTACTTACTAGATATCGTACAAACCAATTTTCGGTGGAAGTTTGCACGGTAATGTACATCATATATTTTTTTTAGTTTTATCATTCTCTTATTTTAGAAGTTACGGGGGGGGGGGGACACACATTTTACAACTTTGGAAGTGTCTCTCGCGCAAACTATTCAGTTTAGAAGAAAATGATATTTGAAACCTCAATATCATTTTTGAAGACCTATCCATAGATACCCCACACGTATGGGTTTGATGAAAAAAAAAATTTTGAGTTTCAGTTCTAAGTATGGGGAGCCCCCAAAATTTATTGTTTTTTTTCTATTTTTGTGTGAAAATCTTAATGCGGTTCACAAAATACATCTACTTACCAAGTTTTAACAGTATAGTTCTTATAGTTTCGGAAAAACAGTGGCTGTGACATACGGACAGACAGACAGACAGACAGACAGACAGACATGACGAATCCATAAGGGTTCCGTTTTTTGCCATTTGGCTACGGAACCCTAAAAATAGTTGTTTAGTTTCATGAGAAGAAACCACAGTTAAAATTTGGTCCGGGATTTAAATTTCACTCTGTATCGTGCCGCCAAGCGTTTAGGTGCAACCAAGTCTAGTAGAAGGGGCGTAGCGTGATAATACGCTATGATAATACAGAATACGTAAGAAGTATTTCGTCTTAGCCATCAAGGATCAGTAAGACATTGATAATCTACCCTTCTGGAATACTGATAATTCTGAGATAATTCACTCTGTTCTTACAGCAGGCAAGCAGTGGTACCACTGGAATAACATAATAATATTAGGTTCTGCCACAGGAATACTAATTAAAAATCAAAATTTTCTCGTTCATCCCAGGTGTTAGGGCAAACCCAGGACCACCGCCACCGCGTGCTCGTAGCAGCCGCGAAGAACATCAAGAACTGGTTCGTGAAGGTGCGCAAGATTAAGGCCATCTATCACACGCTGAACCTGTTCAACCTGGATGTGACGCAGAAGTGTCTCATAGCTGAGTGCTGGGTGCCAGCCCTCGATATGGAGACGATACAGCTCGCGTTGAGGAGGGGAACGGTATGTGAGACTTTTGTTTTTAAGTGTACTTGTTAGCACTCAAATCACATGAAATAATAGATTTTGAGAAATATTCCCAATTGCATTATCGACTCGGGTTTTGTTAATTATAAGGATGATGTTATTTGTGTAATTGATGTTCTTTGTTCAAAAACAAAAATGAATGCGTCAAACAAGTAACATAGAATGTAAACCCTTATATTTGGCTGTTTTTGTGTTTATTATTTATTTTCTTGTTTTTTGTGTGGAAACTTTATTGGCCTACGTTATACGTATAAAGTTTCTGCAATATTCATTACATACAACTTAAATCTGTTGTTTTCTCAAATATGAATAAATAAATAAATGACTAAACCCTCAGGAGCGAAGCGGCAGTTCAGTGCCTCCTATCCTGAACCGCATGGAGACGATGGAAGACCCGCCGACGTACAACCGCAACAACAAGTTTACGTCGGCCTTCCAGAACCTCATCTACGCGTACGGCACGGCTACGTATAGGGAGGTCAACCCCGGTGAGTGCTAGCGTCCTTAGCTCGTCTCGATGGTTATTGTCTAGTATAGTTTTAGCTAGTACTCGTATAGAACCGCATGGAAACGCTGGAAGATCCGCCGACTTACGCAACAACAAGTTTACGTCGGCTTGGTGTCCTGTGTCCTTAGCGATAGAAAATGTTTCAAAATCAAAAATCAATGTTTATTCAAAGTAGGTAGCATTATTATTATTAGTAAATACACTAGCAGCACCGTGAACTGATGCGTGTATATGACGGCACTTGTGTTTATATGTATCTAGGAGCATTGTACAGTGTGAAGTTGTGAAGTTATTTTTTTTGTCTACCTAATATGCAAATACAATAACAATAACAATACAACAAACAATACAATCCAATTAACAATTTGAACACGCATACTTAAAGTTTCGGGAAGTGTTTGCGGAGAGAGTAGAAATGTCGGGTCCAAAGGAAACTCCCTAGAAAACTCAAACTCAAAATGTTTTTTATTTAAGTAGATGCTTTACACATGCTTTTAAATCGTCAATATTTTTTTCTACCTAGTACAAAGTCCCTACCACGCGGGACTTGTACACTCAACGTTTCGGGAAGTGTTTGCGAAGCGAGAAGAAACATCGAGCCCAAAAGAAACTCACTTCAACACATTTTTTAAATAAAATCTTAAATTCTATTACAATTCATGTCAACAATAAAATTGTGAGCTGGAGGATCTATACATGTCCATATATCATTGTCATTTACATAATCTAGTATTTTGTAATACCCTCTAGAGCATAAACAATTTTTCACATGCAATTTGAATTTGTTTTCTGGCAAACTAGTCACATTTTCGGGTATTTTGTTATAAAATTTTACACACTGCCCCATAAATGACTTCTTAACTTTACTCAGTCTCGAACATCTATGTTATTAATATTTCTTAGATTAATATTGTGTCTGTCACTGTTTTTATGAAACAATTGCAAATTTTTACGTACATACATGATATTTTCGTATATGAATTGACTAGCAACAGTAAGAATATTAATTTCTTTAAACATATTCCTCAACGACTCGCAGGATCGCATCTGGTAGATTGCGCGAATTGCCCTTTTTTGCAAAATGAAAATCGTTTCAATATCAGCGGCATGTCCCCAGAGTAAGATTCCGTAAGACATTATACTGTGAAAATAACTAAAATAAACTAGTCTCGCAGTACCTACATCTGTCAACTGTCTTATTTTCTTAACAGCATATGCAGCTGAACTAAGCCGTCCCGCTAAGGTTTCTATGTGTGGGCCCCATTGCAGTGTAGCATCTAAAGTTATACCTAAAAAAACGGTCTTATTTACAAAGTCCAATACATTATTATCTACAATTACACTGTTTTCAATTTTCTTTACATTTGGTAATGAGAATTTTATGCATTTTGTTTTTTTTTGCATTTAAGAGTAGATTGTTAACAGTGAACCACTTTAGAATCTCTGAAAGAGTGTTGTTTACTTCGTCAATTTTGCTATCTTTCCTGTCAATCTTAAAAATAAGAGAAGTATCATCAGCAAACAACACAATGTTTGACAAATTTTGCACCATATATGGCAAGTCATTTATATATGTAAGAAAAAGAAAAGGGCCTAATATAGATCCCTGGGGCACACCCATTTTAACCTTAGAGCCGGATGAATTTGTGCCATTTACTTGGACTTTTTGCGTTCTGTTGCTTAAGTACGAATTAAGAAGACTGAGGGCCCCGTCCTCGACACCGTAATGCTTTAACTTTATAAGCAATGTATGATGTTCAACGCAATCAAATGCTTTAGATAAATCACAGAACACTCCTATTGCATTCTGTGATTCTTCAAAAGCATCATAGATGTTACGAATAAGAGATACTCCTGCATCGGTTGTAGATCGACCTTTTGTGAAACCAAACTGTTGTTTATGCAAAAGATTATTTTCATTAAAATGTTGTAGTAATTGGTTGAGCATAATTTTTGAACTGAGAACTGGTAGTACAGAAACTGGTCTGTAATTTCCCGGATCACTTTTGTTACCAGACTTATATAGGGGTATCACTTTACTACATTTCATTAGGTCCGGAAATACGCCACTATCAATACTAATATTAAAAAGACAAGCTAAATATGGCGCTAAAGTCATAATTACATTACTAATTAAACTTACTGATAGTCCCCAAAGGCCTTCAGTTCTTTTCATTTTAAGAGATTTAAAAGTTTTGACAATAGTGTCTGGTTCAATTTCTCTGAAGGAGAATTTTTCATTACAAATACTGACATTATCTTCTAACAATTGTTTAGCATGCACAGGTGACGAATTCAAGGCCTCAGTGGTCTTAAGTGGAATATTTGTGAAAAAAGTTTCGAATTCTTTGGCTACATCGGCATTTGTTGTAATTTTACCTTGATCT
Source organism: Coleophora deauratella (assembly GCA_958295455.1). Classification (NCBI taxonomy): domain Eukaryota; kingdom Metazoa; phylum Arthropoda; class Insecta; order Lepidoptera; family Coleophoridae; genus Coleophora; species Coleophora deauratella. The sequence continues at coordinate 1,346,437 of OY282398.1, read as the reverse complement.
GTTTGCAAAACATATTCATTATCGCGGGGTTTGACCTTGCCGGTTTCTTCTTTTTAAAGTTTTTTTATTCTACATCATCATTAAACTGTTAAACTCATTAGTTTTTATCCCTTCTGTCATGCCATTGTAGGTCGGATACAGGGGACTTTTATAAAAAATATGAAAAGGAGAAAAAAACTTAAAGATGAATGTTATTTATTAAAATAAAATGTCGTTTTTACTAAAGTAGACATTTAAATTTACGTGTGTTGAACGAAGATCTATAGAATCTAAATGAAATACCATTGTCCGCAGCACCGTACACAATAATCACGTTTCCGTTCCTGTTCGCGGTGATGTTCGGCGACCTGGGGCACGGCGCCATCATGGCGGCCTTCGGCTTCTGGATGTGCTACAAGGAGAAGCCGCTGCAGGCCAAGAAGATCGACAGCGAGGTGCGTAAAGGGATGCGGGCTTCACTAGTGTAATGAAATGCAAGCTGACTGGATTTGACTGGTAGCATATTATTATGGCGAGTCCAAATCTTAAGTGTACTGGGTGTAACCGAAATCTAGACTGTCGCGTTTAAACTCCTCAATATGTATAAAAAAATTTGAAGTATATAGGGTGCTACTTTCTTAGTGCCAGATATTTTAGTCAGTACTTCTACTCCTGATTCTGATCAACTTTCCCCAAGAAACCCATAGACAAATCGCAAAAGCAAATGTTGGACTCTTCATACAAATCGATCAGCCAAACGACCAAATTAGAATGAAGAGTCCAAAATTTTTTTTTCAGATTCAGTAGCAGAAACCCTTACTAAATTATCGGGCACTAATAAAGTAACATCTTATTTTCTTCACTAAATAGCTCTTTTCTCTACAAGTCTTCTAGCTGATGTTGACCTTAAATAACAGTTCTATCTTATATTCCCAACAGATCTGGAACATATTCTTCGGCGGGCGCTACATCATCCTCCTCATGGGTCTGTTCTCGATGTACACCGGCCTCATATACAACGACATATTCTCCAAATCGCTCAACATCTTCGGCTCGTCGTGGCAGAATAACTACGACCGCTCCACGCTGCAGGGTAATGCCCTGCTGCAGCTCAATCCTGATTCGCCGGACTACTCACAGAAGCCGTATCCGTTCGGCATTGATCCTGTGTGGCAGGTGATGACCACTGGAAATAACTAGATATAGCTAGATATATATATAGTAGTATGATACTTGGGCTCGTCGTGGCAGCAACTAAGACCGCTCCAAGCTGTAGGATAATGTCCTGCTGCAACTTAATCCTGAGTCGGACTATTCGCAGACGCCGTATCCGTTCGGCATTGATCCTGTTTGGCAGGTGATGACCACTATGGTTCATTCCAATCAAAAAAAAGCAAAAGGTAAACAAACATAGTATGCAGATGACATTGACATGTGTCAGTTCCATAGTAAGTTTGTTTACGTTTTGCTTTTTTTTGATTGGAATGACGTATAGATATAACTATCTTGTTCAGGGAAAGGCAAATCCCTGGATATTCTCTATAAGTCGATCTAAATAACTAATTAACCCTTTTAGCGCCAAAGTTTGATATACGTATTAGACAAATTATTTTCGTGCCCCGACGCCAAAGTCTGATATATTTATTATTGTTTTTGTACGTCGTCGTGGCCATGAAAATAATTTGTCTTATATATCAGACTTTGGCGCTGAAAGGGTTAACGTTGTTACCGTTAACAAGTTAACATGCTATATCGTCCCCACTGCAGGGGCACGGGTATCTTCCCATAAATCGGGAAGGTTACGCCATACTCCACACATGGGGGCCAAGTCTGGATTGGTGGAGGATTTTTGGGCTAGTTACCAGCCTCAATGTCAGAAGTTTTCAAGCCGCCTACAAGGCCGCCATAGCGTAACGACTGCTATCTAGCGAGAGCAGCCGGCACCAACGGCTTAACGTGCCTTGCGTAGCACAGAAACTGTCGGGATAAATGCCACTAACATTCAAACTCATCCAGGTTTGATTGATGTGACCGCACGACCGCTTCATGTCCATTAGATAAAACTTTTATACTCAGACAGGCAGTATTATATACCTTATCTAACGTTGTCGTTTTGTCAACAGCTCGCCAATGCGAACAAAATTATCTTCATGAACGCGTACAAGATGAAGATCTCGATCATCATCGGCGTGTTCCACATGCTGTTCGGTGTCTCCCTCTCGCTCTGGAACCACATGTAAGTGCATCTATCTGTCTCTTTCACATTGTTATTTAGGGGTGCTATTCCATTTGTCAAATATCATTGTCGATAATGAAAAAAAAACATTACATTGGAGTGTTTTATGTTGAAAATGCAATAATCTTCTTGTGGCACAATTTAACCGTATTTATTAAACTGCAGTAATAAAACACCCATATTGTATACGTGCAGTTGGTAAAAAAAACCCTTGTGCTGCCTGTTGTTGTTTTTAGGTCAAAGTAATTATTAATTGTACCTACATAGGTGATAGGACCTTAGTTTGCGAAGTCCGAGTGGGTGGGCATCACATCACTGCTCGCTCTATACCTGCCGCCAAGGATCGGCAACGCACTGAATAAAGAAATAATATAATTACTTTTTTTAGGGTTACAGATACCCATAGGAAGTGGAAGTCACTTTCCATCAGACCTACCTACTTGTTTGTACTACCTATTTGTTTTTAAATATTTTCTTATATTTATTTATTTACTTGCTTTTAATGTGCCCCTGTTCCGTCATTGCTGGCCGTTTCGCACGCGCCTACGATTGGGCACCGCTGAAAATTAGCGCTGTGGCACTAGTACAGCACAGCACATGCTGAGTCGGGGTCCATTTTTCTGGCACCACAGCACTGCAGCGATTATTTTTTTTAGTTCTTTTTGGATTTTTTTTTGTTTTAAAAATACTTATTTTTAATGTGGTGTCGAAAATAAATGTTGTCTAATGTGTATGAGCCGTCAGCCTTTTGCCCTTTCACAAAAACTGGTCATCTCTATGTATCTCACTCAAGGTATTGTCTTTTATATTGTCAGGTACTTCAAACGCCGCATGAGCATCTACCTGGAGTTCATCCCACAAATCATGTTCCTGACGCTGCTGTTTTTCTACATGGTGCTGATGATGTTCATCAAGTGGACTACGTATGGCTCCACGCCGCCGCACTGGGGCAGTCAGGTTCCAGGTTGGTCTGAGTAATTCATTACTAAGTCAAAGGAGAAATAGGGAGATGGGAAACGATTTTAAGCAATATTTTACAATAGTATGAGTCGGATCCATAGCTTCTGATATTCTTTTCGAGTCGACAGTTTTCTCCCTCTTTTTTGCTTCCCGGTCCAGTATTTAGCCACGCGTACAAAATTATCTGTGGCCTCCCAAAGTTCTTCAATAGTGCAGAAGTCAGGGCACTCGGGGCAAGCCAGTAAATGGATCATTGTTTGTGGGCTAACTCCTCAAGAGAATTCCCCTTCACAAGATCCCAAAACCCATCCAGGTTTTCCAGCTCACAGACAAACCCATCCAGCTAGTGACCGTGCCTATAGTGAGTTCGGTTTGCTCCCGCAGAGATCCTCAAGACGAGCGCGTACTGCGCGCCCTCCATCCTGATCACGTTCATCAACATGATGCTGTTCAAGCACGACGAGAACCCGCGCCCGCTGTGCGATGACTACATGTTCCGCGGACAGATGGGGCTGCAGAAGGTAACATTATTATTATTGTAGTTTAGGCGCACTGTATTGTGTCTGGGTGTATTATATCTATGCATATATGTATGTAATCAGTCTCTGGTTTCCATAATACAGGAAATCCTAGTTTGGAGCCAGATGACTGTGTGTGAATGCTGTGGATAAAAAAAAATGACCTATACATAGACGTATCTTTATTTTTGGCACCATAAATAACATGTTTGAATAAAATAACAAAAAAATACAATTAAAAATACATAGAAACATCATACTTACGTGTATGTGCCAAAAACTGCTCCCCAACTCAGCAAATGCTGCAGTCTGTGGCAACATAGCGCAAAGCTAGTTTTTTTCAATTTGAAACGAAATATTGCAAGGAAATAAATAACGACAACATCGATAGTTCAGAACGTCAAACATTGACGAAATTTTGTTTTCGACATTTGATTAATATAAAGTAACACAGATAACTAGCGGCCAATTACGAGATTGTTAGATTTAAACGGACCTATGACCTGTGAGATGTGCTGGGTTTTGATTTTGACTCGTGTTTGGTATTTGACATTTAATTTAGACAATGCCTATAGTTTAATTAATTAATTAACAACACAGTGTCTACGTCTTTGCTAACAAAATTTTATATGAATCCATCTGACATTGATAAATTAATAACCGATAATAGCGTCTATGCAAAAGGCAGTCCTCCTTGACAATGCTCAGATTGTCCGACGCTTTCTCTCCTCGTCACACTCACCTCCAGCCGACTGTGCTTCTGCTGGAGTAGCTCCTGCCACTTCGCCTAGCGCCAAGTAGGCAAAGTAGCCAATTTTTTTATTGAAATACGTTGCGTGTGTCGGCAGTTTTTCGTTCTGGTGGCTCTGATGTGCGTGCCTGTGATGCTGTTCGGCAAGCCCTACTACATCATGAAGCAGAGGAAATTGCGCGCGGTGAGTGCACTGTCACACCTTTCCTTTCACTAGCCTCACAAACTGTTTTGACACCAATTAAATTAAATTTATTTATTGCGTGTCTTCGTTCTTTTTTTCTTTACTTGCAACGACGACTGCTGCAGCGAGGTCGAGCGTAACTCCGGATAGTGGGATACGGTTAAACACAAGTCTATACTCTGCTTCGGTGACCCTGTATGCCATCATAGCTACAAACATCTTATTTAAGTTTTGCCGCCAAACATCAACATTAACAATATTGATATGTTCCGGTATGAAGATAAGATAGCCAGTAAGGGCTTACCAGTAGCCCCATTGCGTTGGGTTATCTTGGTAAGCCCGCTTCCATCTTCGGCATCATCATCACTTACCATCAGGTGAGATGATACCAAGAGCTTATCAATTAAGGATTAAAAAAAGTATGATCATGAGGATGTATTTCGACTTTGTCTTCATGTTAATTTGTATTATTTAAATGACGTTTTGTTGTTTATGCTTGCTTGGATAGTTGGAGGTAAGATATATGTGCAGTGAATGTTTATGATAAAAATTAATTTTAAAATGCTAGATAAAGGTTCAAAAGAAGATTAGTTCCAAAGTTAAAACATATTTTATAGCATATTCCTCATCCTTGTATTGGTCCTTGTATTGTCCTTAAGTTAAACCTAAAATGGATATCTTTTAACTACATAATCTATTTCCGATTAAACTTGAGAATAAAATGATTATCCGTCATTTTCTCATATCTGACATCAAATGTAAATAAAATCTCGGTACATTTTCGTTGTTATACAAATTATCATTATATATGTATGTATGTCCAGCCACAACACCAAACTATTGAGGGTGCGGCGGAGAACGGAGCGGCGGGCGGCGCGCCCGTCCCCACCGGCGGGCACCACGAGGAGGAGGAGATCAGCGAGGTTTTCATCCACCAGGTGAGATACCTTCTTACCTAGAATCCTCAGGGTGTGGAATGAGCTCCCACCCGAGGTTTTCCCTGAGGTCTACAGCAGTGTTTTTCAACCTTTTTTTTATACCCGACCCCTTTACAAGTAAATAAATTCTTGCGACCCCCTAGGGTCATAAACATGCATAATGTTAGTGATTTAAAAGGCTGCGTTCATAATTTTCTTCATTCAGAAAATGATTTAATTTGAAGGTATCCAAAATAATCCACATTTTTATAAATTGTTAAAAAATAAACAGGTCCAGCCTTCTCACTGAAATCGTATTTTTGTACTTACACTTGCTTTTTTCTTTTACCCGTGACCGCCTGAGGAAGGCTGCGCGACCCCCGTGGGCACACGGCTACCTATCTGCGACTGTGTGCGCTTTCTTTATCATAAAAGTCAAACACATTTATTTATACTTTTTTCTTGTCATTTGAAAATGTACTCTCGGCAATGGCGATAAAGTCCGCAGTCGTGTTCGGTACTGACTCGGTCTGACAGTGTTCTCTCTTATGTCTGCCCACATAAGAGAGAACACTGCTAAGTCACAAAATAGACACAGAAGGTCCGCTCAATACAAACCACTAAAATTATAAGCATATACATGCTTATAGAAGTATACGGTCGTTAGAGGCAAGGTCACGATCGCACAGTATCGTGACCTTGCCTAGAACGACCGTATACGTCTATAAGCATGTATATGCTTAGGATTTTAGTGAGCGTATCGAGCGGACCTTCTGTATCTATGTATTTTGTGGCTAAGTATACGTAAAACTACATATACATAGCGGCCTTCTCACGAGGGCAGTAGTTTCGGCGTTGACGATAAAGTTGTTGACAAGCTATTGACACATGCGTGTGGCGTGCGTGTGCGCAGGCGATCCACACGATCGAGTACGTGCTGGGCAGCATCTCGCACACGGCGTCCTACCTGCGCCTGTGGGCGCTGTCGCTGGCGCACGCGCAGCTCGCCGAGGTCGCCTGGAACATGCTGCTACGGAAAGGTACCCACACGCTTAGTTAACAACCCACATTGTTGCCTCTTACGCTTAGTTAACAACCTACATTGTTACCTCTTATGCTTAGTTGACAACCTACTTTGTTGCCTCTTACGCTTAGTTGACAACCCACATTGTTGTCTCTTACGCTTAGTTGATAACCCACATCGTTGCCTCTTACGCTTAGTTGATAACCCACATCGTTGCCTCTTACACTAAGTTGACAACCCACATCGTTGGAACTTGTGAACGACAATGACGACATTATTCAGCATAGTTTGCATACTAAATACGATTTTTTTTTATAAAGAACGTTATAAGTTTGAGTTTATTTATTGTTTCTTCTTTGCTGATGTAACATTTTGTTAAATATTTCTCCTCTCCACGTCCAGGTCTGATGGCGCATAACGCGTGGGGCGGCGTGATGCTGTACCTGGTGTTCGCTGGCTGGGCCGCCATCTCTCTGGCCATCCTGGTACTAATGGAGGGCCTCTCAGCCTTCTTGCACACGCTGCGGTTGCACTGGTATGTCTGCTTCATTACTGTTTAAATAGTTTTCATTAAAACGAACAGATGGTGCTGTCTAAGCCACCGATGCTGTGGTTGCACTGGTATGTCTGCTTCATTAATGTTTAAATAGTTATTAAAACTAATAGATGGCGCTAAGGCACCGACGCTGCGGTTGCACTGTATGTCTGCCGACTCGATGTCTTGCTAAATTACTGTTTAAATAGTTTTTTTTAAAACGTAATAGATGGCGGTCTTAGGCACCAGAGTTTACGTCTGCTGCCTCATATTACTTTTTAAATATAGTTCCCTTTAATACGTAATAGATGGCGCTGTCTTAAACACCAGGGCTCCGCTTTTGTGCACACACGTATCATCTATTTCAGCGAATCTCCAACTGTTCTAACTCCAATTAATAGGGTTAAGGAACTTCTGCGTAGACTTAAAATATTTTTTTATTAATTTATAACCGAAATAATATACTTACGCACCATCTAGCGATAGTTTTTAGTACCTCCAAACCCGCATTAAAACCAAACGCTCGTCCCTTAGGGTGGAGTTCCAGAGCAAATTCTACGCTGGTGAAGGATACCTGTTCCAGCCGTTCTCATTCGAGCTGATCCTAGATTCCGCCGGCCAGCCCGAGGAGTAAGCCCCGGATGGCACAGAGGGCCTTCCAAGCTACTTTGTGTTGTAAGTTCTTTAGTTATAATAATATGAGCATGTTATGGGGAGGGACGAAAGACATGTGAGTAGGAGAGTGCTGAATATGAATATGGATGGATAAGTGGGAAGAAGGCCAAGGAAAAGATGGCTGGATTGTGTGAAGGATGATATGAGCACTGAGAGGACAGCAAGAAGAGATGAATGGAGAAAGACGACATGATGATAAATGATTGGAAACAAGGCAAGGAAGGTGACATACTTCGTAGCGAGTCGATATTTTTTTTTCTGAATAGTGTTGTACAGTTAAATTTAAAAATGTTATCGTATTAAAACTGCTAACTGTATCAATAATATTTAATGGTTAAGGTAAGGTATTATTTGTTATGCCTACTTTTTGTTGATACTAACAAAGTATCAATAAGCAAACGAACTGGACTGTACCATTGTATTATGAGCATAACATAATTTATCATTTGTACAACTCCAAGCTTCGAGACGTGTAAGCATAGCGAGTCCTAAAGATCTTCAATACATTAAACGAAATAAAAAAACATATATTATATGTATACTCATGGACAAAAAAATCGACTCAAAGTTTCATGCACGACTTTTGGAAAAATAACTCAATCTAGCAAAATAAAACTAAACCAAAAGTTCAAAAACTGTGTTTACTGTTTATGATTTTAGTTTGATGGTTTTCTAGTTTTTTGCTTTTAGTGTTTAGCAGTTTTGTAGACTGAGTTATTTTTTCAAAAGTCGAGCAACAAATCTTCAGTCGATTTTTTAGTCCACCAGTTTAGTTAATGTCATTAATATCGTACAATAATTAGTTGCGAGACACTCTCTATGTGATGATCTTTAAGGCCTTTTAGTTATATTTCATATGGAAAGATGGCGCAAATGTATGTATTTGAAAACGCGCTATCGAGTTGCAAGGGCTGACCCGTATAACGAGACAGGAACATAGCCTAATAAAGTTGTGTTACAAGAAGTAAAGTGTTTAATTATCTACCTGCAATTTAACAAATAATTATTTTTGCAGCTGGGGTTCGCCCGACTCGTCCGTCACATGATGCGCAAGAGTGGTGTTACTGCGATTGTCGTCTGCTTTCGAAGTGGATGAATCCCCAATACATTCGCGACTTGGAAGGAGTGATTTAATTAGGTGTACGTTAGAAAAGTTTTACTTGTAATGAGTACTATTCTACTTCAGCGTAAATGTAGCAGCTCATTTTGACGACCATTTTTTCTGCAACTAAACGGTTCTTGCAGTTAATGTATAAAAATAGTAACACATGTTTATTGTCGCCATGTTTAAGAGGTGATGTTTTTAATTTATAACTTGATCTTATCCTATAAGAATTAAAAGTTTAGCTGGTTCGTCGATGTAAGCTTATTCAGTGTTATTTATCAAATTATCTATTAAAGAAAATATATTTAGTAAAATGTGTAGGCAACTTTTAAGGTAAACAAATTCTAAGAGTGCGAACATCGTAATTTTTTATATATTTTATTAGTTTATTTTTTTTTATTTAATCCATTTTTTCTAAGCGTAATAAAATGTGTGAATTATTTGTTTTGTATTCTTACTAAAATCCGATGGTACTTAAATTTTTATTAATATTTTTTTTTTGTAAAAAGTTAACCTGTTCCCAATAAGGCTCTCTTAAAGTTTTAACAATGTAATTCAAGTAGACGCAAGTATCATTCCAGTAGATGGTTCAAATAGTTACAATATACGTGTTAATCAAATGTTAATTAATGCATGTCAATAAAGGTTTTATCGTAGCGCAATTTATGGTTTTATTGTGATTTATACCTCTTCAGGGTTGGGTCTCTGGTACGCTCACTCACTCGGCGATACACAACGCCAGCGTTGCTTCACGCCGGTTTTCTGTGAGGCCGTGGTATCACTCCGGTCGAGCCGGCCCATTCGTGCCGAAGTATTGCTCTCACACAGTCATGGCTCACCATATAAAATAATCTAAAAAATTTTGCTCTACGTACAAAACTGGTTTGTCGGCTAATCCAATTGTATGGATTACTTTTACGAGAAGTTCTGGAGTGGAATAGGATGATTTACATTACATGAATTTTATGTTGTTCTACGGTAATGTACGTTTGTTGCGAGTGTCCGGGGGTGGCAGGGTATAAAATAATTCGATTTTATCATTTAGATAATTAGATATTAATATAACTTATGTGAGATGTCCATTTTAATCATATTCTGCTCCGATGGTGATGCTGATGTCTCCTGGCAGCACGTTCGTTTTGTGGTACCAACGGTTTGTGTCCACGACCACTGGAAATAAATGTATTAGTCGCAAGGAGTTTATAAGTAACTCGATGATTGTTTATTTTATACAGACCGTACCAATCTTACGGTGACATTCCGTAATAAACTTTAGACGAGACGATGCATATTGTAACAGTTCAGTTAATGAGTGAATAATATACACTGGTGGACTAAAAAATCGACTCAAGAATTGTTGCTCGACTTTCGAAAAAATAACTCAGTCTACAAGACTGCTAAACACTAAAAGCAAAAAACTAAAAATCATCAAACTAAAATCATAAACAGTAAACACACAGTTTTTGAACTTTTGGTTTAGTTTTATTTTGCTAGATTGAGTTAATTTTCCAAAAGTTGTGCCTGAAACTTTAAGTCGATTTTTTTGCCCATCAGTATAGATAATATTTATGCTTCCAAATAAAAATGACGTAGTGGTAGACTGTCGCACCAGATAGCCCTAATCAGGCTTGCAGGAAGTCGCTGCATACATGTGGCTAAGAACTGTGATAAGATGAATAGTATGGGAGATCTGCGTTTCAGACCTGGACGTCTTCCGGACTTATTATATGTGGTATATGCCCTCCTCCAGTTGGACTGATGATTAAATCGCATGCAGGAAGCAGCTGGACACTTATTGCTCAGAACTGTGCTAGGTGGGGAGCTCTACCGGAAGATCTGCGATTCAATACTGAACGTCTTCCAACTGATATGAATGAAGATGCTTACAAATCTCTCCAGGAGATACGGTGAAGCTGATCCACCGGCAGGCGTACAGGCACTCCGGCGGGGGGGCCAGCTGCCACTCCTTGCGGCCGCGCACCTGCGCCTGCCACGACATGTGCCGCACCGAGTCCACCTGCAAGGGAGATAACGACTTGTAGCTGGCAACCGCCGTCTTCTTTGGGATAGAACGTTTAATTGTGCCATACGATAAGAAGAAGTTTATTGCTGTCAAAATATCAGCGAGTTACTCGTGAAATTTGAACAAAAATAGGCTATTGTTAAATTTATTGATGATGCTGGATGTTATCTTCTTTTCTCTATGGCATTCCACAAAATAGTGATTTTGCCAATTTCAAGTGAAAAGAGAGCGAATATTTGAGAGAATCTTCTTAAAATAATGGCGAAAACGCCAATGTCAAGTGAATGTCACGGCTTTAAGGGTGATGGTCACTTAAAGACGCTCCACGTGGTGGTTTGCTGCTGGAACTCGGAAAACAGAGCTGTCTCCCAAGTTAATTCTCTTCTTATCATCGCTTATCTCCGACTCTGGATCACAGCTATTTCTCCATTACCAAAATAACGTTGAAACTATTCTAAAACGGTAATAATAGTAAAATTAACAGACGTGTGCTCGGTACAGAGCTGCGGCGACCAACCGTCGCTGGTTGTTATCACTGGATGGCATTAAATCATGTCAGAGATCTCTTATAACACTGATCTGCCACAAAAAAACCGTAAAAGTTCCCCCAATCCGGACTTGGCGCCGTGTGGAATACAGCCTTTTGTAGACTTTCCATAAGTTTTATTTGTGGTCATTTTTAGAGATATTTACTTTCGTTAAACTTCGTTCCCCGCGGGCGAGCCATGGCGACCTCCGATCGAAATTGACGAGCCCATCCACTATTACTAAACTTACATGCATATGAGCTCCTTGCCCAGGCCCTCCCATAAAGATCCAATCCACCATATCGCTCTCAGCTGTCTTGGGTAGGAAATACGGCCGATTGTAGTAGGCCCTGAGTTTCCTCGTCTCCTCGTCGAAGCAGGTGCTCCACCCAACGTACCAAGGTTCGCCGGAGAGGTTGGCGCGCTTCTCGTCCATATTGAAAACTTCTTGGAGCGAGTTCAGCCCGGATTTGTATGGGAAATAGAAGCAGTCATTTGTTTGTTTTCCCATTTTGCCGTCGCGATAGAAATTTGCGAAGAAATTGAAGTTGAAATCCTGGAAAAGACCGCCATTCGTAGTAAATAGGTGACAAGAAAAAGGCTTGTAGTATAGGGTACTGAAATACTACAACGAATCACCTGCATAGCTTTCCAGCCCACAGTAGCATCAGTCACAATGACAGGTGTAGACTTATAAGCGTACAGGTCTTCAAATTCTTGCGCAGATGTGTTTACCAGGCGGACGACGTCTTTCACGCCGATACACATGGAGCAGTCTTCGGGTGGACGGAAGAGTGACCTTGACGCTGAAGGAACGTCGAGGAGACATTTCTGGAAGATGAGGTAGATAAAATTCTTTGATGGATGAATATATGGTAGTGTCATCATCATCAGCCAAAAGACGTCCACTGCTAAAGAAAGGCCTTCCCCAAGGATTTGCACACCGACAGGTCTTGCGCTGCCCGCATCCAGCGGCTTCCGGCAACCTTCACTAGCTCATAGGTCCACCGGGTGGGAGGCCTCCCTTCGCTAGATCTTCCGGTGCGTGGGAGTAGTATGAACTTTCTAGTAGGTAATAAGAAGAATAAGGCAAGAAAATCATTTTGAATTTGACTAATCCTACGGGAGGACATTCTCTGGCTCTCTGCCCCACCTTTTATTCTAGTCTGTGGGTCTCCAGGACCTATGGTCTGCAGAACTGGCTAAAGAACTTACATTAATATATAAGGTGCTACTTTATTAGTGCCCGATATTTTAGTCAGTGCTTCTACTCCTGATTCTAATCAACTTTCCCCAAGGAACCCATAGTCAAATCACAAAAAAAATTTTGGATTCTTCATACACATCGATCAGCCGAGCGGCCAAATTAGTATGAAGAGTCCAGATTTTTTTTTGCGATTTGACTATGGGTTCCTTGGGGAAAGTTGATCAGAATCAGGAGTAGAAGCACTGACTAAAATATCGGGCACTAATAAAGTAGCACCTTATATATAACCAACCGTTGTCCAGCCTATATCAAAATGCGTTGCAGATTTATTTATACCTTCGGTTCGAGAAATAATTTTTAATACAAATCATATAATGTCAGATGTGTAGATGATCTCACTGTTTGTAAATTGTAAAAGTATGAACAAAAGCTTATAAAATGTAAACTGTAGGACTCTGTTTTGGTCTTACCTTACTAGACAGGTGCGAATATAATCCCAAGGAAGCACAAATCACCACAAAAACGGAAATAGCAGCTAACACCAACCGCGAAAACTTGAAATTCAAATACGAAACAACTTTTTTCTTCAACCAACTTTTTTGACGAACTTCAAGTTGAGAAATATACGAATTGCTCAAGTTGAAAGAATCAATTTTGTTGAGGATTTTCAGTATTTTTAGTTCGGCAGTTTTGTACTTTTTCTCGCAAATCTTGGGGCGGATTTCGCTCATGTTGGTCAAGCTAGTCTGTTCCGGTGTGGAATGGGAGGGGAGGATGCTTTCCGGGGAATTTATATGGGGCGGGCGGCGTCACTGAAACGCAAGTGTAATGACTATGAAATTGAAATTTGTTATCGGCGCGGGACACCGCAACTGTGTCCTCGTATATCCATTTAGAAACTTACACGCTTCATCCGTTTTAAATAAATTGAAGTGTTTTAAGTAGATCGGTATCTATACTCTTCTCTATAATCCAAAGGTTATTATGAAATACTAGATTATATATAGACTAGATTATGTAAATGATTAAGATTTATGGACTATGGACATGTGTAGATCCTCCAGATCTTAGTTCCAGTAATGACATGAATTGTTTTAGAAATTAAGTATTTTTTTGAAAAAAAGGTAGTTTCTTTTGCACTCGAAGTTTCTTCTCTCTTCGCTAACACTCCGAAACGATAAGTGTATGAATTAATCCCCAGTGCTATAATACAATAAAATAAGTAGGTACGATTTAAAAGAATGTGTACCTACAGCATCTAATTCATATATAATTTAGATTTTTATGATCTAATTCTAATTATACAGGGTGTAACAAAATTGGTGTAGGACCCGTTAACTGGGGATTCTACTCATCGTACTAAACAACTTTTTTTCTACGACTTTGTTAAAATCGCAAAATTTTTTTGGACTCCTCTTGTTACACCTGTATAAATAAAAAACCTTCAAACTGACTATTGCAACGACGACGACGTCGCAACGGGCGGGTACCTAGTGACTCCGTCTTCCTAACCAGAGGTCTCGGGTTCAAATCCTGGCCAGTGCACCAATGAGTTTTTCGAAACTTACGTGCATTTTCATACCGACTGCTTTAACGGTGAACTAAAACATCGTGAGAAACCTGCATATCCAATATATTACATGTGTAAGTCATCCGTAGGTGTAAATCTAATTTATCTAATTGCCCTACACTTGACCGCGGGTGATGCTTAGTGCAACATTGGACAAACGCCGTCTTTACCTTAAGGATCAGACGGTTAATAATGTGCCGCACGATAAGAGAAATTCAGGTCATACACTATTATATTTATGTGCCAAATTGCATCCAAATCCGTTTAGCCGTTTTTGCGTTATTGAGTCCAAAACATAAAATGTTAAATATAATAGGATAGGTAAATTAAGTGCCTGCGAGATCCCGAATCCCGAATAATCCCGACTCCGATGCTGCTGCTGGTTACTAATTTTTGCCATTACCTATTAAAATTAAACTTCGATGTACCTTACACTAGAAAAAACGGTAAAGGTTGGTAAAGGTAGGTACATATTAAGCATCGATGTAAATAAAATAAAAAAAATCTTACATCTTAAATCGGTTCAGCCCGTATTGGGTCGGTCGTTTAAAAATATTCAGTCCATAGCAACTTTTTTTTTGCGGTTTGTATTTTATATAATAGTAAGTAATAATTGTTTCGGTAAATTCATTGATAAACGCCTTATAAATGTTGTGGAATCAAAATAAACGGTAAGAAGCCGGTTATTAACCAATCATAAATGGTAGAAAGTGTAACATAAATATAGCAGCACATTTTTTGCGTTGCCAACATCACCATCAGCTGTCTGTCAAACAAACGTCAAAACTGGTCAAAACAACCGGAAAGAAAAAACTCGAAAACAAACAAATCTTAATTACTGTAAAATTTTCGGTTCTGTTGCGTAAAAACCACTGGAGTAAGATACGGAGTAAGGGAAAGTGTTTTTGCAACTAGATTTATCTAAAATTGTGGTGTTGGCTTCGCAATGGCAGCTATATTAGGCGGCGGATTGGGTGGCCTGTCAACAGGTTACTATCTTCTGAAAAACAGTAAACTGACGAACTCCAACTTGAAGATTATGCTTTTAGAGGCTACGGAAGGCTGCGGTGGATGGATCAAAACCATTAAAACCAAAGACTACACCTTCGAACAAGGCCCAAGAACCATCCGACCAAAAGGAGCGATAGGTTTAAATACGCTAAACAT
Source organism: Coleophora deauratella (assembly GCA_958295455.1). Lineage (NCBI taxonomy): Eukaryota > Metazoa > Arthropoda > Insecta > Lepidoptera > Coleophoridae > Coleophora > Coleophora deauratella. The sequence continues at coordinate 1,331,059 of OY282398.1, read as the reverse complement.
GATTCAGGACGTCGGTCTTAGCGAGCACGTAGTGCCTATCAAACCTGATCATCCTGCCGCCAAGAACCGGATGATATACTGCAATAATATGTTACATGTGTTACCATCGAGTATCACTGGAGTTTTCAAGAGGAGTAGTCCATTTTCTAAGCCTCTAATATTTGCTCTTTTCAATGATATAAGAGAGCCACTGAAGGAGCTGAAAGATGATTCAATTTATAACTTTGTTGAGAGACGGTTTGGTAAAGAAATAGCAGACTATGCTATAGCACCAATGATCTGTGGCATATGTGCAGGAGATGCTCGAGAGATATCTGTGAAATTTCTAATGAAAACTCTCTTTGAATATGAGCAAAACCACGGAGGTGTGGTTAAAGGGTTAATGAAAACTTTGTTTAAAGCCAAAACAGATGAATCTCAAGCTTTGAGTGACCTAGCCAAACGTGCTCAGGAGGAAAAATGGAACGTTTATACTTTGAAAGGAGGACTACAAACTTTCCCCAATGCACTATGTTCTTATCTCAAGGAAAATAATATTGATGTTAACTTTAATAATAAAATAGAAGAAATACATTTTATTGACTCTGGCAATGTATTATTAACAAGTAGCAAAGGCGAAAAGAAGGCTGCAAACCACATCTATTCTACAATCCCATCATATTCCTTAGCGAATTTAGTGAAAAAACAACATCCAGAACTGGCTCACAAATTAAACGGCATTCCATTTGTGACTGTTGGCATTGTTAACCTGTATTTTAAAACTACAGAGCCATTGATTACACCAGCTTTCGGGTTTCTTGTGCCACCAATAGAGAATTCTGCAATTTTGGGAGTAGTATTTGACTCTTTCTGCATTCCAGACCAAAACGGAACAGTCTTAACTGTTATGCTCGGTGGCAAGTGGTTCAAAGAGAAATTCGGTAGCAATGTCACTGAAAAGAAACTTTTAGACATAGCTTTAAAAGAAATTGCCACTATACTGAACATAAAGATGGCACCAACAGTCAGTCATGTGAACATACTGAATAACTGTATTCCACAATACATCATAGGGCATTACGACAGAGTAGAACAAATACGGCAGTATATTCAGGACCACAACTTGCCGATATCATTAGTAGGGTGCAGCTACGACGGTGTGGGCATAAATGACGTTATTTATTCTGCCAAATCTCAAGTGGAGGAAGACAAGCCGTATTTCAGCAAGACCTCAGAGGATTCCAAACAGACTGAACTTGATAAACATAATTAGTAAAGTTGATGGGACCTAAGACTGCACAGTGTAATATTTTATTTATTACAATAATTTAAGTGAAGTTTGGTTGTGATTGGGCAGTGGATTTATGTATGGTTCATTCCAATCAAAAAAAAGCAAAACATAAACAAACTTACTATGGAACTGACACATGTCAATGTCATCTGCATACTATGTTTGTTTACCTTTTTCTTTTTTTTTGATTGGAATGAAGTATAAATTGTTATATTACACTTAAAGTACAAGTACTATTTTTTTGCGCATCTGTTAATACATAATGTGTATCTAATTGTGAAACTGTGAAATTTTATTGAAGGCTAATGTTATGTTGTGGTTATTTAAATTTTATCAGTGTTTTTAAATAATGAAACAATGGATTGCTGATAAATATGCATTTATTTGACTATGTAATAAAGTTTTGTATGTATATGTAGAGAAAAAGATTGCAAAAAATAATAGGTACATTGAGAAAAATCATGAATACTTTCAAATTGTATTATAAACTGCTGACATATGAAAAGAAAAAACTATTTAATGTTTCAAACCAGTTGATTAAACAATTTTTACATTTACCATAACCAGTTTCAAACCTGCAAGAACTTCATAGGAAAATTGAGATAATTTTACATTTAAGCTTAATACAAATCTTAAAACTAAAACAATATAAAAGGTATAAACATAAAAATAAATAGCTAAAACTATAATCTCGCAAACTTTATGCATATAGGGCGTCACACACTAGCGCCATACTGTGCTATAAAATCCGCCACACTCACGGACGGCAGTTCTAGCGTGAGGCTTCTAACTTCTATATTCACGGTCACTCCACTCTGTCCATGAGTGTGGCGGATTTTATAGCGCAGTATAGCGCTAGTGTGTGACGACCTTAGTAATAGAATCATGACTTAACTAACCTTTAGGCACAGTTTCTTTAGTTACATCATACATTCATTATTCGAATATTTATCGCGATGGTAACCCCACATTAGGAGGCTTTACATTTTACACTGCTGATATTTTAACACTAGATAGTGCAAAGCAAAGCTTACGCTTAGGAAACAATATCATATCTTAGGGTCAGTTCAAATTGTCTAAGAATTCAAATTTTTTTTACTATCGAGAAACAGCACAGCACTAAATATAGCACTTACAAATACAAGGTGCTTCTTTATTAGTGCCCGATATTTTAATCAGTACTTTTACTACTTATTCTGATCAACTTTCCCCAAGAAACCCATAGTATAATTGAAAAAAAAATTCTCTTTCTCAAAAAGGACTCTTTACACAAATCGATCAGCCAAGAGCGGCCAAATAAGTATGAAGAGCCAAAAAAAGTTTGCGATTTGACTATGGATTCCTTGGGGAAAGTTAATCAGAATCAGGAGTAGAAGCACTGACTAAAATATCGGGCACTTATAAAGTAGCATCCTATATGTATACTCAATTTAATTTGTTTTTTAGTAAAGGTTGCAGGAAGCCGCTGGCTGCGAGCCGCACAGGACCGGTCGGTGTGGAAATCCTTGGGGGAGGTTATCTTATCTCCAAGCCAGAACACATCAATGCTATTATTACTACAAGCAAACGGCATATCATTATCTTACTGTGCACACAGCTGTTACAATTCCCCAACAGTGCCGAGGTCCAATATGAGAGTGGTATACAGGGTGTGGTCGCGGCGCGGGGCGGTTCCGCTAGAGGGCGGCACAGTGTTGCGGTAAGAATACTGTAAAGCGAGAGTGGCTTTGGCCGGGGAGCCTGGTGTGGCCGACTCCTCTGTGCACACTTCGAGACGAAGGGCTAGCTTGTTCGATTTGCGCCATACGATTATGCTGTAAAGAATAGGTCATTTTATACATATTTGTATTGTTTTGTTTGGCAACGTAGTAGAGACTGTTGGAATTAACAAACTGTATGGTACTGTGTACTGGTGAAGCGGTCGTGAAGCGCTCAGTGTGGCGTGCGTGATCGCGACGATTACGCAGGTTAACTGACTACAGACAGGGTCATAACTTGGATTGGTCTGACAGTTAGTGGCATTTATCTCAACCGTTTCCGATCTTCACAAGGCACACTAAGCCGTTGGTGTCAGCTGCAATCACTAGATGGCAGTCGTTAAGCCATGTCGGAGGACTTATAGACAGCTTGAAAATCTTTGAAACTGGTGTTGGCTACTAGCCCCACAACCTCCACCAATCTGGACATGGACCCCGTGTTTGGAGTATAGCCTAACCTTCCTGAGATATGGGAAGAGACCCTTGCCCCTGTAGTGGGAACGATATGGGTTGTTATACGTATATATTACTGTGTAGGTTATTTTGGCGGGACTATGGTACTGTGTAAGCCTTACACTGTATGACGGCGGCACTGTATATGTGATTATGGCAGCACTAAACAGGTAACAACACTAATTGAAAAGCTGCCCATACCAAATTTTGATAAACACGTAGACGCGAATAGTTTTTACAATGATTTTTTCACAGTGCTTGACAGAGAATTTCAAGATATATTTAAAACAAAATCCAGAAATATTAATCATCAATTCAAATTTTGTGAGTGGGCTACTGTAGGTATTTATAAAAGCCGACAAACTTTGTTTGATCTCTATGACAGGAAAACCTATATTTTTGATAATAACTTTAAAGAGTACGTAAAAAAGTATTCGAAAATCTTTAGACAGGTATGCCGTGCAGCAAAATCGAATTACTTAGCCAGAAAAATAAAATCATCAGATGATAAAATTAAAACCGTTTGGAATATTATAAACAAAGAAACCGGCAAGGTCAAACCCCGCGATAATGAATATGTTTTGCAAACAGATCAAGGTAAAATTACAACAAATGCCGATGTAGCCAAAGAATTCGAAACTTTTTTCACAAATATTCCACTTAAGACCACTGAGGCCTTGAATTCGTCACCAGTGCATGCTAAACAATTGTTAGAAGATAATGTCAGTATTTGTAATGAAAAATTCTCCTTCAGAGAAATTGAACCAGACACTATTGTCAAAACTTTTAAATCTCTTAAAATGAAAAGAACTGAAGACCTTTGGGGACTATCAGTAAGTTTAATTAGTAATGTAATTATGACTTTAGCGCCATATTTAGCTTGTCTTTTTAATATCAGTATTGATAGTGGCGTATTTCCGGACCTAATGAAATGTAGTAAAGTGATACCCTTATATAAGTCTGGTAACAAAAGTGATCCGGGAAATTACAGACCAGTTTCTGTACTACCAGTTCTCAGTAAAATTTTTGAAAAAATTATGCTCAACCAATTACTACAACATTTTAATGAAAATAATCTTCTGCATAAACAACAGTTTGGTTTCACAAAAGGTCGATCTACAACCGATGCAGGAGTATCTCTTATTCGTAACATCTATGATGCTTTTGAGGAATCACAGAATGCAATAGGAGTGTTCTGTGATTTATCTAAAGCATTTGATTGCGTTGAACATCATACATTGCTTATAAAGTTAAAGCATTACGGTGTCGAGGACGGGGCCCTCAGTCTTCTTAATTCGTACTTAAGCAACAGAACGCAAAAAGTTCAAGTAAATGGCACAAATTCATCCGGCTCTAAGGTTAAAATGGGTGTGCCCCAGGGATCTATATTAGGCCCTTTTCTTTTTCTTACATATATAAATGACTTGCCATATATGGTGCAAAATTTGTCAAACATTGTGTTGTTTGCTGATGATACTTCTCTTATTTTTAAGATTGACAGGAAAGATAGCAAAATTGACGAAGTAAACAACACTCTTTCAGAGATTCTAAAGTGGTTCACTGTTAACAATCTACTCTTAAATGCAAAAAAAACAAAATGCATAAAATTCTCATTACCAAATGTAAAGAAAATTGAAAACAGTGTAATTGTAGATAATAATGTATTGGACTTTGTAAATAAGACTGTTTTTTTAGGTATAACTTTAGATGCTACACTGCAATGGGGCCCACACATAGAAACCTTAGCGGGACGGCTTAGTTCAGCTGCATATGCTGTTAAGAAAATAAGACAGTTGACAGATGTAGATACTGCGAGACTAGTGTATTTTAGTTATTTTCACAGTATAATGTCTTACGGAATCTTACTCTGGGGACATGCGGCTGATATTGAAACGATTTTCATTTTGCAAAAAAGGGCAATTCGCGCAATCTACCAGATGCGATCCCGCGAGTCGTTGAGGAATTTGTTTAAAGAAATTAATATTCTTACCGTTGCTAGTCAATTCATATACGAAAATATCATGTATGTACGTAAAAATTTGCACTTGTTTCATAAAAACAGTGACAGACACAATTTTAATCTAAGAAATATTAATAACATAGATGTTGCCTATTCGAGACTGAGTAAAGTTAAGAAGTCATTTATGGGGCAGTGTGTAAAATTTTATAACAAAATACCCGAAAATGTGACTAGTTTGCCAGAAAACAAATTCAAATTGCATGTGAAAAATTGTTTATGCTCTAGAGGGTATTACAAAATACTAGATTATGTAAATGATAATGATATATGGACATGTATAGATCCTCCAGCTCACAATTTTATTGTTGACATGAATTGTAATAGAATTTAAGATTTTATTTAAAAAATGTGTTGAAGCGAGTTTCTTTTGGGCTCGACGTTTCTTCTCGCTTCGCAAACACTTCCCGAAACGTTGAGTGTACAAGTCCCGCGTGGTAGGGACTTTGTACTAGGTAGAAAAAAAATATTGACGATTTAAAAGCATGTGTAAAGCATCTACTTAAATAAAAAACATTTTGAGTTTGAGTTTGAGTTTGAGAATGTTGGCGGCACTGTACAGGTAATGTTTGCGGCACTGTATAGGTAATGTTGGCGGCACTGTACAAGTAATATTGGCGGCACTGTACAGGTAACGTTGGCGGCACTGTATAGGTAATGTTGGCGACACTGTATAGGTAATGTTGACGGCACTGTACAGTTTATGTTGGCTACACTCACTCGCTGGCCTCGTGCTGGGAATCATCGTCGTACTCGGCGGCGTCGTCGCGCTGAGCCACCGCTAGCGTGACGTCAGGGGGCCGCACTGAGCTAGTGGCGGTGAGGTCCGGTTGTCGTTCTACTGCCTTGTATAGCGAGGGGTCCTGGGAAAATGTTGAAAAAAATAAACTAAAATTCAAATTAAATTAATCACAAAAACAGAATATATTCTTGGAAGTAAAATACTATTTAACTGCGTGAAGGAAAACGTATCCATTGCTTCAACATTTCCCACCTGTCAACGACTATGACCAGGATGCTGTTGGTGCTAGCGTGCACTCTCCTTATGGAGGAACAGATTTTCCCAATGACAGCGTGGAAACCATCAATTTGTGGCTTCGCAAACATGCTAGGAGCACGGTAAACCCAACAGCACCCTGACTGAAGGCATATAGATTTCAGGGAAATATTTGTTCTTTTTTTTTATATTTGTGTAGACTTCTAATATGACCATCCCATTCATAAGGCCCTAAAAATCCCCGACCGACCGCGAGGAAGGGGTAGACCACCTGCCACCTGGTAGTCAAGTATGCAGAAAGAGGTCCAAAAAGAGAACCTGACGGCACCGACAACCCAGAACCGAGCTCTCTGGCGCAGACGTACAAGGAGACCCGACCCCAGCTGAACTGGGAAGAGGATTGGACAAAGAAAGTGTAGACTTCTAATATAATGTGTCTCAAGAAATCTACACACGCACACACACACACACACACACATTTCAACTAACACCTGTACAATTCCGAAACAACACAGTTTCCTCACCTTTTCAATATTCAAAGACTTCTCGAGCGACTTCTCGATACTCTTGGGCTGGTCTTCCGCCGCCTCCGCAGGCACATCTTCGGCCCTCAGCATCCGCACCTGCATCTCGTGGCCCGTGGGGTTCGTCAGCTTCACCAGGAGAGAGGTCGTCTTCCCCGGTTTAACCGGCTCGTGGGAGATGATCTTTATCTCTGGTACGTGGTAGCTGTGGATAGAGCGTTAATTCGTTTGGCATTTACCAAAGTCCTACACGTGATCGCGGGTTAGGCTAAGACTAAGTGCAATACCAGGCTACCGCCGTCAATACCGTACGAATAGAAGCTTAATTGCGCCACGATACGAAGGAAGTTAGAAGTAGTTTTTTTTAAATTCACAATTGGTGATTACCCTGTTTACCGGATGGTAAGTGATGATGATGCCGAAGATGGAAGCGGGATTACCAACAATCCCCAACGCAATGGGGAACTGGCTATCTTCCTTTCTGTTGAGGCTGCTGGAACACTTCAATGCTATTAACATTGATGTTTGGCGGCAAGACTTAGATAAGATGGTGGTAGCTAGCCAGGCGGGTTCGTAAAATGGCTTACCACCAACCAAACCGAACCCACGACTTCCTGATATAAAGCTAGCGGACATTATTACTGAGGGGTTTATTTATTTGATAGCTTATTTATTTTTACTCAGTGACACAATTTCTGGATCACAATATATTAAAGTGATTGTGCTATGTTTACATGTTTGCATGCTATGAATTTATGGCTGAGCTTGGCGGACTTTTTTATAAATTCTCAAGATCATAACGTATCTAGTTCAAGAGCAATAAAGATTTATCCTATCCTAGCGTATCCACGTGTGACGTGCATGTAAATTTCCTTTTTATGAACAAATAAATTATTATTTTTGTCCATAGTGAAACAGGGGGGCACACTCACTAGGCCAGCAGCTCGATCTTGAACTTGACGGAGCCAGGGTTGTACTCGGGCTTGGTGAGGTTGTGGTCGCAGGCGCGGCACCGCTGGCTGCGCTTCACGCTCAGCCGCCTGGCCAGCGGCTGCAGCCGCGCCCCCGCCGCCGGCTGCCGCGCCGGCGCCGCCAGCCGCTGCGCCATGCTCGTTACTGACACGATCAATGAGGTCATATTACATTTTTTAACCCCCAACCCAACAGGTTGAAATTGAAATTGCGGATCTAAACTGTTGCAAGTCATGCATGACACTAAACAATTTTCTCTAAGGAAGAAATTCAATCGGAGTAAAAAATACAGCTCGCGTCACGTAAAGAGCGCCGGCGGGCGTTCCGATGGCACACCAGTTCACTCTGACAACAGGATAGCATAATATAAATCACATAAGTGTGAAAGAGAGGGTACAAAACCGTTGCTGTCAGAGTGCACCCTCGGAACGCCCGCCAGCGCTCTTTTTACGTGACACGAGCTGTAGGTAAATGTTTTACACATAATTTTAAATCGTCGTACCACGCGGAACTTGTACACTCAACGTTTCGAGAAGTGTTTGCGAAGCGAGAAGAAACGTCGAGTCCAAACGACACACAACGAGATTTACAATTAACTCTCAACTCTACCCTGAGTAGAAAGACGGTGGCTAAGTATTAAGCTTTGCCGCCTTCGTACTTATCAGGGCAGATCTTAATGTGTGCAATGCCACGCCAGATGGTTGCCACCCGGGCGACGCCAGCCGCTGCGCCATGACAGTTACTGACACACAATCAATGAAGTCATATTACATTTTTTTAACCCTTAACTTAACAGGGTGAAATTGAAATTGCGGACCTAAACTGTTGAAAGTCATGACACTAAACAATTTACTCTAAGGAACCAATTCAATCGGACCAAAAAATAATTGAAGTTTTTTTTTTTTTTTTTTTATGGGATAGATGGCAAGCGAGCAGACGGATCACCTGATGGTAAGTGATTACCGCCGCCCATGGACACCCGCAACACCGGAGGAGTCACAAGTGCGTTGCCGACCTTTGAAATGGGATGGGGGAAGGGGGAATGGGGAGGGGGGGCGGTTGGGCCTCCGGTACCCTCACTCACACGGCGAAACACAACAAACGTTGCTTCACGCCGGTTTTCTGTGAGGCCGTGGTATCACTCCGGTCGAGCCGGCCCATTCATACCGAAGCACGGCTCTCCCACGGTAAAAGGTTTCCATAGAAAGTGGGCTACTCAGCACATCGCTTCGTGTGAAGAGTCCAATCTTTTATTGCTCCGATTTTCAAAGTCACTTGGTAGTATAGGAAGTAGCATCTTTAACGTCTGCTGTTTTTTTTTGATAACTAGTAAAAAGAAAAATAACTACTGCATTTAATTGGCTTTCGTTACTCTGACGTTTGCTCGTTAACATTATGTTGACAGTCGCTCGTTGTAGCGTACAGACAGACTACAGAGTTCTGAAGCACTCACTCTGGTTCAAATTCAGCTCGATAGTATAGTAGGTATCGGGCAGTGCCTCCACGTCGGCGGAAGCCTGGCTGGGCGCGAAGCTGCAGGCCTCGGCGGCGGCGCCCGGCGGCAGGCCCGCCAGGCTGCGCGCCATCGCGCCCGTCAGGCCGGTCTTATCCTGAGAGTGTGGGCTATAGTTGTAGCTTCGAGATTGAATGAATGAATGAAAACACTTTATTAACAACCCATGTCGTCTGCACTGCTGGGACACGGGTCTGTTACCATAGGTAGGGAAGGTTAGGCCATACTCCGTACTCCACAGACGGGGGTGGGAGTCCGGATTGGTGGAGGCTGTGGGACTGGTCGCCAACCTTAGCGGTTTAACGACTGTCACCAACCGACAGCAGGTTGGTTGCCGGGACTTGTACTGAGCGCACGTCTGCTGAGTTATTTTTTTAATTATTTCCGTTTTAGAGTAGTCTCAACGTTATTTTTGTGATGGGAAAATAGCTGTGAAACCAATTCAGTGATAAGCGGTCATAAGAAGAGGATTAACTCGGGAGACAGCTCCGTTTTCCGAGTTCCAGCAGCAAACCACCATGTGGAGCGTCTTTAAGTGCCCATCACCCTTAGGGCCGCGTCTTTCACTTGACATTGGCGTTTCGCCATTTTTTTTTATTGAAGATTCTCCCATTTTTCACTTGACATTGGCAAAATCACGTTCGTTAAAATCAAGTGGAATGCCAAATAGAAAAATAGAATAGAATAGAACCGACAGCAACCGGTAACAACGGCTTAACGTGCCTTGCGAAGATTTTCTGTCTAGATAAACGCTACCATCAGTCAAACCCATCTTAGTTACGACTGTGTCTGTAGCCAGCTAACCTGCGACGACGACGTCCTAGGGCCTGAAACACTGTCCTACGTCCTAAGCCATCATACGTCACTAAATATGTCAAATAACGTCCACTGTTGGACAAAGGCCACTACTGCTCCCCCAAGGATAAGCAACTATATCTCAGTTCAATAACAACGCTGGCATCACACTGGTCAAAGACCTTAGTCTTGAGACGAGACACTGCGGTAATTTGGACGTAACTATCCAAAGATCCTGGACGGGATATGACGAGTAAACTCACAGTGAGCGTGATGTACTTCCCGCGGATGGCGAACTTCTTCCTCTCCCTCTCCAGCTTGTCCTGCTTCTCTTGTTGTGCGAGCGCCTTGTAGTGGTCCAGCAGCTGCGTGACGCGCGCCGCGTGCGGGCTCTGCCGCTCCGGCCAGCCGCCCGACGCTGCCACACGCAACGTTATACGTATACAGGGTGACTGGTAAATCAACGGACGCATTTAAAGAGGTGAATAAGAAGCTGATACACATTCCAAATATGTAAAAAAAACATGACCTTAATTTTCATCAATAAAAAAAATATTTTTATGTTCACTTCTACAATTTACTAAATACTAAGTCACGTGTACGCGTCCTCGGGCAACGACCCCGGGTTGCGACGCAAACTCGCACTGCGCACTGCGCATGCGTGAGCCGAGCGATGCGACTCGGCTCCCGCGTCTCTACCCCGCGCCAGCCCTAGTTAGTCGCCCGCGGGTCATCGTACGGGTGAGTGCGTCACGCGCGCCTCCCGTTCGTCGCGAACATTCTGTGTTTAATTACGTCGCTGTCGATGTCGCGTGGATTGCAGTGCCCTGATAGTGATAATGGCTTATCATTACTCTAATGAGGATATTGGGATATGGTGTGGTGCTATGTGATGTAAGCTAGTATTGTTAGACGTGAATTAAAGTCATATTGCGATGTATCACGAATTACATTATGCCACCATAGGACTTTGTCTTAGAGCGTTTGGCCTTCCTCCAGTTCCTAGCCCTGATCAAGGACGAGGGAGAAATCCTTATCCAGTGAACCTGCACAAAGCAATTTACTTCAATTACTACCCATGTGAAAGTACGCGGAATGCAGGAAGGCATTTCCAGGTATCCCAGTGGTTGGGGTACCGTATCCTACATGAAGACGGACTCCATCCTTTTATTATCAGTGTGTTATCAGCCTGTCCAAGAGATTGGCCTTAGCGACCACAAGCAGCACGGTGCACGTTGTGGGGAAAGTGGTAAGTACCGAGGCATAGAGTTAGAAAACACAAGAATAGTTGCGTTTCATAAAAAAATATGTAACTTGTGTTTTTTTGAGTGTATGTATTTTTGTTTTATATGGTTGAAAAGTATGTAAATTATCCTATCATCTCCTTAAATACGTCCGTCGTTCAACCAGTCACCCTGTATATATTATCCGGGACAAATCACACACGGTCATCTGGCCCCAAACTAGGATTCCTTGTATTATGGGAACCAGAGACTGATATACATACACAAATACATTGAAATACATACATATATATATAGATTTAATACACCCAGACAGAGCAAACAAATCTGCTCATCACAGACATGTTTGCCTTGGATGGGGATCGAACCCACGACGCTCGGATCAGTAGTCAGGAGCACTAACCATTGAGCCACCGAGTCAGTCAAAAGTTGTGTTAACTTAAAATGCAAGATTGGATTAGAAACTTCGAAGTGCATTGTGTACTTACCGACAGGCTGGTCAGGTATGCCCACATCCCTGGAGGTCCACCGGCAGTTGAAGCAGGACAGATAGTACATCTTCTTGGGCTGCTTGTTTTCTACTTTGGTGTCGCCACCACCACCTATAACAAATAATGTTAGTGAGATATGTTCTTTAACACCCATAATGGCCCCACTGCTGGGTCACAGGTTTTTCCCTTGGCTTGGGATGGTTAGCCATACTTTAAACATGGAGGCCAAGTCCAGACTGGTGGAGGTTGTGGAGTTAGTAGCCAACCCCAATGTTGTAAGTTTTGAAGCTACCTATTAGGCGCCGCTGCCATGCGGTGATAGCATTTTCAAATAGCTCTACAGCTATCAAGTACCAATTGAATTTGACAAATACCATCAGAACACCTACCTGCAGAAGCATCCGGTGTGGACTGTCGGGGCTGGGCCAGTGTTGCTCTGGTGGAAAGTGTGTGAAAACAGCTCGGACAGTCGAAGCAACTGCTACAGCGGTTCTTCTTCAGCCGTGCCTCGGAGGACGGCATGTTCTCCAGACAGTTGGCACAGTAGTGTGAGTCTACCTGCATACACACACATACTAAAATTTTTTAAAGTACTTAATTAATATGTGCATGTTTAAATCATCAAACAAGTAGAATGTATTGTGTGTTTAACAGAAATTGCAAAAGAAACTTAAAAATTTGAACATGCAATTTTTAATAAAAACTTCAAGTGTCTCAAGAAATGGGGTCCAGCCATATCGGCTATAAGTTACTCGCCTATTACTAAATAGTAATTAGACAGATAAATAATAAGCTTAATCAGACACGAATCAAACAAGGCCATTTAGGATTCCCTGTAAAATGGGATTAGAGACTAATACATTAAAAAAACAATATTAAAAATTAAATTGTATTTATGTGTTCTCATTTATCAATTTTGATTGTTGAAAGGCCTCTTACTGCAGACTGTAAAGGTGTGTAGAAACTGTCCTAAATAATTTGTATTTATGGTCATAAATAATGATTTGCTGTCTTTTGGTAATTTTGTCTATTGTTGCACAGACTGGGTCGGTTCACAATGAGGACTACAGGTGTGTTTAAGGTGTGGGTCTACTTCAGACTGGTACCAACGATGAGGTCACTTTGGTACGCAGTGACCTTATTTCTTTGTGTTGCAAAGCAAATCATTGCATAAAAATGATTTTTAGGAATAGGTAGAAGATAATAATAGATATTTTATTACTATGTAAGCAGTGAGAGGTCTCGTCCGAGGGAAAATAAGCAAAAACTGGGTTACCTCATGACATATGCAGAATCCGCACCGTATTTTTAGGCAATGCCGGCAGAAGTACAAACTGGTTATTGGCTTCAGTTGACCGCAGGAACATACGTATTTCACGTAGTCGGGTTGGGTCAAATAAGCCATAGTTCACACAGTTTTTCCAATGAAAATCTGAAAAGGAACAAAACCAACCAAGCCCAAAATAATGCAATTTACTGTCAAAGTGACAGTGACAGTTGTGATGACCTCATCGCTGTTCAAAAAGTACACAACTGCTTGAAAATGATGTTAGAAGATAGAATTTATTTACATAACTAATAAATATGACTAAATAAATAAAATATACATCAATATTAATAATTAAAATCGTTACATTGAAAGGGAACGTGGGAAAATATTTTAAATAAATAGATTATCAGGTTGGTTGGAAACTTGGAACGACTTAAAATACATAAAATACTGTAATAGTAGGTTTAGAACATATTTTGAATGTTGCCATGTAGTAAGAATATTAATCTTTAGAAGATTTTATTGTACAATAGAATATCTAGGTTCATTCCAGGTAAATTCAAAATACTAGGCACTTAGGCAGCTAGGACATCTGACTGTGTAGATATCAAGTACATATGCAGTTAACTTATAAGTAGGTACCGTTTCATCCTCTACAAGATGGGAAATTCGTTATTTTACTCACTATAAAGTACAACTAACTAACCAGTAAAGTTAATCACACACATTACGCGGCTAATTAATACGAATGACATAAGTCGATCAATTTCACAACAGCTCACTGCACTCACGAAGCTAGAAAGCCAACAGCTCACTAGCACACTCCTGTTGCATCGCATGCCTTATAAGACCAACCTGTTAATATTCCTGTCGCGGCTTCGGTTATGTGTCTATCGATGCGTTCGTTATAAAATACAATTAATATCCTAAATTGTCTCGCAAAGGGAGAGGGCGAGGGTTCAAATCTTGCCCCTGATCGTACCTAAATAAAAAAACGCACTTTTTTACACGACTATCCAAAGCGAGTGTAATGTTTTTGGCGTGTATGTAGTTTGAAGTGCGGTGTGTGCCGTTTTAATTTGTCTTTTATATACAGGATGTAACAGAAAGGTGTGATAATACTTTAAGGTTGGCTTTTACCCATCAAACTGAACAACTTTTGTTCTACAACTTTGTTCAAATCGCAAAATTTTTTTTGGACTTTTCATACAAATCGATCAGCTGGCGAACCAAGTTTATATGAAAACTCCGAAAATTTCTTTGCGATTTCAACAAAGTTGTAGAACAAAAGTTGGTCAGTTTGATGGGTAAAAGCCAACCTTGAAGTATTATCACACCTTTCTGTTACACACTGTATATTTTTTTAACCATTTGGCCACACCTTGGCATGATGGTAAGTGATGATGAAGCCGAACGAAGGAAGCGATAAAGAACTCACCATCTTATCCTTTATGTCAGAACACATTAATGAAAGTATATTTAGTAAGTATACATAATAATAAGCGGCAAGACAAGTAGTAGTAACTAACCAAAACAAGTCCTCCATAGTTGAACCCCTCCGGGAATCGAACCCGCGATCTCCTGAAGTGAAGCAACCGGATAAGTTACTTTACCCTTACCAGGGACATTTACATGAAGTATGGTAAGGTTATTTTTACTTTATGTAGATGCGTTAGAAGTTAAAATACAATAAAAAATATAAAGCGACTTGTTTCGTTTGCTGTTGCGATGGCTTTAGGGTTTCAATCCTTACAAAATTACGCCTTAAAGTACCTACTAGCAAAACGCAGAAGCGTGAAAGCCTTAGGCAGATCGGCAACCATCGTTGATGGTCTGATGACATTCAGACATCAGGGTCAGAGGTTAATCCACTCTTTTTACACCAATTTGTGGTTTATGTAAGAACTGGCGGTGTATGGAAGATTTGTATTGGTTTAACAACAACCTAGATATGAGGACAGTTTAAGTTGTTGACACTGCAATAGCTCAAGTGAATTGATCAGTACTTAATGTTTGTCTAACAATAAATTGTGATGAAACCTTTAACCTCTGCATGGACACTGATAAAGTAATTCGAGTAAAAATTTGTAATTATCCAAGTTATAAGGACTTTAGACCATATACCAACGTAATTAGGAAGATACTTAAATTGTATAAAAATAATATTTTTTAGGGTTCCAATGAAAATTGATTGCTAATCAGCTATAATCTTACTTATCCCCTCATATGTGGCGAACCCCGCTTTGGGGCGCTGTCAAATTCGTAAGATCTGTGGCGTACCCCGCTCTGGGGTGCTACTCACGTGCTCATATTTCGAGCACATACACACTGAGAGACTGTTTTTGTCGCTGTCTCACTCATTTAAACATATTAAGCGAGAAGCAAGACAGCTAGCAAGCGGTCGTTTGAGTACTTGTTAGAGGAAAAATTCCGCGCAAATCGGTGGTAAAAAACGGCACCATTTTTGTTCTACTCTTAAAACTTTGATTGTGTAAAATATTTGTATGAGAGTTATGGGTATTGCGCTTTTTATTTGTAAAGAGTATTATTAGGTTTTGATAAAACATGATTACTGCGCTCAAAAGTGGTTTGTTTTAAAAATAAAGTCCAAAACCTATTCAAAATTTTTGTACCCCGGTATTGCCAGCTTTCAAACTTTATTACCACACAAAAATTACAAAAGTACTTATTTCTAGGTAGCAAATTTTATTATAAATACGTTCAGTTCAATAAAAGAGCTTCTGCTAGACCAAGGGATAAGAAAATTCAGTTTTAGTGTAGGTTGGGGCCCTAAACCGCTTAGTCCGTGGCGAACCCCTCTCTGGGGTCCACAGATGTGCCAAATCTTCCATTTTGACTGCCACGGATAAGGGGTTATACATATTGTAATTAAATATATAAAAAAAAACGATTTGCTGCGTCTCTCGTTGATGTCTTTAATATGGAACAAATTGTTTTCTCTGGTTCTTGCGTTTTTATGTACAATATTTGACAGCAGTGGGGACTATATGGGGAGTTCATGTTCAATTACGAGTAAAAGCGAGTCACAGAGGCTCCGACTTAGCATCTGGCTCTTCCATTCGTTGTTTTTTCCCAGTAGTAACAAAGCGACTAGCCCGTTTGTAACTCGACTAATTTTACACTTTAGCTACGGTATATACCTAGCTTACCTGCTTACTTTACACTGTAGCTAGACAGTTTCCAGTAACACAGGAACTTTCCTACTTACTATCTTTCAGCGGAATCTCTCACTAAAACCGCCGTATATACCTGCGTAACTTCACTTTTATTACAAGTAATATGCGGGCTCCTTTATCCAAACTCGTTTGAGTGTTTTGGTAACGTCATGGTAATGGCTTGCCAGCAGACAGCGGACTTGTATCGTACTCGTCCAATTTCCGGGCTGGCTAGTCAGCTCGACGCCTCGCTTGCTATTGTGGCAGTGCTACAGTCAATTCTCGTGAGATTCGACCAGATTAGAACTAGTTTGAATAGGTAAGATGATTAATTAGTAGGTATATTTAACAAATTGTCTTGTTTCAACGCCTCAGTTATACGTTATGTTTGTGGATCGCATGTTTATAGGAACAATGATACAATAATTACAGATTCTTTATGTTCCTATAAATTGGCATAATTTATTTTCAACTTGTAATTTATAATATATTTACTTGAATATCTAGCTCTATCAAAGGTTTACTAGTTTGTAGTAAGCAGCAAACCTACGATTTACGATAATTAGCGTTGTTACTCAGAACAGAATAATTCAATTAGCATTTCTTACAGTTAATTAACTGTGCGTAAAAAAAGCAGCCAGATCATTATTTTTTTATTGCGAAGGGTTACCCTACTAACACAGCTGTCAAAATAGGTGTAAGACTATCATCAAACTGTACAAATTTCGTTTTACGACATTTATAGATTCTACATAAAAATATATAATTACATATATAATTCAACATATATGTATATATATGCTGAATTATATATGAATGGTCAATTTGGCTGAATGGTCAATTTGTATGGAAAGTTCAAAAAAGTTGTTCACAAAATAAATACTTTTTCAGTTTGAGGTTGTTCAGAATGATAAGTAGAAGACCGAGTTAACGGGTTTTATACCTGTTTTCCACTCAATTTATAATCAATCAATAAAATCAATAACACGAACAAATGTGTTTATGAGATTGTCATCAGAATATATCAACAAATTTATGGATGCTTTATTGGCCCCACCATTGGGGCCAATGTCGACCAAAAAGCAGAAGTTTTTTTATCAGTGGAATTATATTCTTCTGAGAATTCTGTGTGTCTGTATAACAATCTGATACTTGTAAATGTTTCTCATTTGGAACCGGAAAAGTTATAAGCTGTCTATGCCTAGCTCTAGCGCATTTCTATGCTCGAGTAAACAGGGTGTTAAAAAAGTGCGTTTGAAATTTTAAGAGAATCATGTAAGTATAGAATACTTACAGGAAAAATATTTAAAAAATCTGATCTAATTTTTTTTTACTTTCCCATACTAAATCTCAATAGTGAATCACGAATTTGAATGGGAACTGAAAAATTCGGATATTTTTAATATTTTTCCTGTATTCTATACTTGATTCTGCGTAACTCCCTATTTTTTTATCACACTGTAAAAAAACTACATTTCGACAAATGATTAATTAATTACCCAATACACTATTAAGTATTCTGTGCTAATACTTGAAACGGAACAAGCATAAGTGTCTATGGGTTTTCCGATTACACAAAATGCAGTTAAATTAAGAAATGTAATTTTTTTAAATATTTATGCCAAGTCCGCTTATATTGCGGATCTATCGCGGTAAGGTAAGGTCGGGGAGTACATTTTGGCTTCATTGTGCAATATGACACGAGCAACGCTCAACCGCGCATGCGCGAACATTTTCCCGCCAAACGCCGCCCGCGAATGGGCGCGTACAAAATTTTGTTTTAAAAAGTTAAAACTTAAAAGGCAAGGGCCATATTTTTCATTCAGCCGTAATTTAAAAAAAATGATGAGGAGTTTAAGTAGTTAATTTTTAGGGCTGTGCCAGTGCTTCAGTGGTTAGTGATGTGGCCAAAATGTGGCGGGTTTTGGGGTGTTTTTTGTTGTTCAGCGAAACCCTTGCGATGAACGCAACTTGGGGTGCTTTCAGTGATGTGGTGAGTACACCGTTTTTAATGTTTATAGCAAGTCAATACCTGTAATACAAGACATGATTCAAACAACGTTTGAACTTTATTTTTCGCTTCCCTAAAAAAAGAAATAGGCAAATTACCTTTTTATAAGTATTTCGAGTAAACCCTTCTTAATAAATGGATTAACATATATGCTACATGAGAATGTAAACCTTAAACCTTATAATAAGGTATAATTCCTATATTCCCGTTGTGTCACACCATTTTCAGTCACACTGTTACACAACGGTAAAAAAAATCCTGGTGGGTTACAGTAATTTTTTTCCCGTATTTAATGGATCCCTTTTTGGTATCATTTATGCGTAATAAATAAACTCAAAAACAAGTTATATTTATTTATTTATTTACACTTTTTTGTAAATAAGAAACTACAAATAATTATAACTAGAGTACATAATTATGGGACTGTACAGGTAGACGGTCTTATTGCTATAAGCAATCTCTTCCAGACAATCGTAAGGTAGAGGAGAACATGTAATACTTAATATCTAATACGGGTAGAGTATTTATCCACTCAAAACATCATAATATTTATAATAGACTGATAAAAACTAAATTATATTTATATATGTGGTTTATAATAAATATAAATAAATTCATATATAAAGGTATTATATTAACTACACATACATACAAATACTAAACTATAATATATAAATACAAAATACTTAAAAAATAAATAAGTACAACTTCGTCAGCAACCAAAAATGGGAAAATGGTAAAAACGAACGGATGGCAAAAAAATACTAAGGAGATAGAAAAAAGATTTGACCTGATATTTGAAGACAGAAAGGGACGGAGAGCGCTGAATAGTTTCTGGAAGCGAGTTCCAATAAGGCGATAGCAAGAAGAGCAAAAGAATTAGAGTTAGAGAAAAGAATTAGATTATACTTGGAGGTACCTAGGAACTTCGTTTTTTCTTCTTTCTAGACTCGAGACTCAACTTTTGTGCTACTACTTGCTGCCATTTATAAAAAAAGAAATATGCCATTATAGAAAAAGTATTTTACCGCACAACTCGATCAGTTATTTTATGTATGGAGAGTCCAAATTGAGAAGCTGTGTTTTGGAGAAAATGTGTCAGTATGTTGAGGAGAAGCAGTTAGAACAATCTATATCGTGTTATTATTATCTGCTGGGTTTTGACCCCTAGGTACACTTTGAACACGCAATAGGTATTGCGTCTCTTTTTACTCTACAACAAGGTTATTAAGATAAAATGACTAGATAATGCCAAGGGATTACCAATTATAAATATAAAAAAAGTTACATAATAATTGACAACGCTGAAAACGTGAAAAAACCGTATTCAATCGCGTAACATACGGGTCAAACTGAGAACCTCCTTTTTTGAAGTCCGTTAAAATACTAAAACCTCCTAAATGTAACAAATACTTTGAAAACCGCATTAAAATCGGTTCAGCCAACGCGAGATAATCGCGGACAAACATACATACAAACATACATACAGGTCAAACTGAGAACCTCCTTTTTTTTGAAGTCGGTTAAAAATATGGCGTTTGTATATGCGTGGATAAATGCAATCATCACTGGATCTTACCCGCAGGATGGGGGGGGGGGGAGATCACCTTAGATAAGAAGGGAATATTCCCCAGGGAATATAGGCAATGATGCCGTTTAATTGAGGTACAGCATTGTGCCACTCTGTCTTTTGGAAACATATTCCCGGGAAAGCCGCACAATAATACCAGAGTGGCCGTGCTGTATACAGGGTGTAACAGAAAGGTGTGATAATACTTCAAGGTTGGCTTTTACCCATCAAACTGAACAACTTTTGTTCTACAACTTTGTTGGAATCGCAAAGAAATTTTCGGACTTTTTATACAAACTTGGTTTGCCAGCTGATCGATTTGTATGAAAAGTCCAAAAAAGTTTTGCGATTTGAACAAAGTTGTAGTACAAAAGTTGTTCAGTTTGATGGGTAAAAGCCAACCTTGAAGTATTATCACACCTTTCTGTTATACCCTGTATATTGTAGAATCTATCAACGCCGGTACGTATAATGTGTCGCAGGTAAAGTAATTTATCACATTTGTAACTCTGTCGTAAACTCTCATGTAGGTAAGGAAAGAAACATAACTAGGTATTGATAAAATCTCATAATAACCGTGTGAAGAGTTGATATTTCGCGACTTCGTAAGCAATTGCGATTGTTTCAACATTTATTGCCAATCAAAATATGCAGTTAATGCGCTTATGCAGTTAAAAATGCGTTAAATTAATCATTGGTGTTAAGGCCTAGGAAAATTAGTAACTAAGTTGTACCCTAGCGAGTGCCTACAATATGTGGGCTTATTGATTTCGTAATTTTAGGCGATGTAATCAATATACCTACTTATTTTATAAGTAAAAAAAAAAGAATGTTGGGAAAATTAACATGTAGCCTGTCTTAAATCTGCCACATAATATGTAGTTGCTCTAGTAAGACTGGAGATGGTCCCTACAAAATTTGTCCCAGGAGCCTTTCTGGGTAAATTTTAACTTTACTTAACATTCAGCTTACGAACCACGAATGAAATTACATTAACTACCTTTAATCTCGAACACTCCAACGAGCATTATAAGTTATAACTTAAAAGAAGCCTTTACATACCTAGCTAAAATCCTTCAGTCAGTTTGCAAAAAGTTTTACTGCAATCCGTTTAGAAGTTTTCGAGAATATCGCGGCCATTTAATACACTCATGGACAAAAAAATCGACTCAAGGTTTGTTGCACGACTTTTGAAAAAATAACTCAATCTAGCAAAAAACACTAAACCAAAAGTTCAAAAACTACGTGTTTACTCTTTAAGATTTTAGTTTTGGTGTTTTCTACTTTTTAGTTTTTTTATATTTAGTAGTTTTGCAGACTGAGTTATTTTTTCAAAAGTCGCGCAACAAACTTTGAGTCGATTTTTAGTCCACAGTGTAGGTAGGTACTTAGCGACCGAAAACAGACGAACTTATTTGAAGTATCTCTACTAAAAACCCAATTCAGGAACTGTACTTATATAGTATGTACGAATATCTAAAGAGCTTGTAATGCAAGATCTTATGTTATCTAATCTAAAATTTTACAAGTATTCTTACTAAAAGCGTCGATGGCTCAACAGTAGAGAATCAGTGTTTTCTAAACAGATATCCCAAATAAATATTTTATGCTGTGTTGTTGTACATTATTTGAGATTACTAAGATGCAAACTACATGGATAATGTAAAAATAATAAGAATTAATAAATCTGAATTAATACCTGAACATATCAAAATGGTTTATCGATGCAACCTTGATCGTTCGTTCCTTTAGAGCTGATTTATCAATACAGCCTTGATAGTTCCTTTTAAACTCTCACTCATATGAGCAAATGTTTTGCAACATTTAAAATAACATATTATGGGTAGAAGGTAAGATACAGTCACCCATATTTCCTACAATAATCTCAGGCTATCTCAGAACTTAAGTAGATAACATATAAAACGCTGTATATGTTCAAGAGAATACTATAAGATTATTTGAATGATAATGTTATTTGGAATGTTTCTCCGGCAAAAATTATGACGTTGTATTTAGTGCTTAATGTACCTACGTAAAGAAATAAATGATTTTGAATACTGAACTGATAAACTGATGGGGAGGAAAGGATCTTGAATGTAGATCGTGGCCGCTCACTGGATGATCGGAATATTCAAATTCAAAATTCAAAAATTCAAAATTATTTATTTGCCTTAAACATGGTATACAGAGGTCTTAAATATAATATATAGCACTCATTTTTAGCCATTTCTTAATAGCATGCAAATAGTCTGAATCTTATTTAATTAATTAAAAGTTCTTTAACATTGTAATTTTTTTTATCAGTCAGCCAACTATATAATTTAATTTTAAATTGTCTCTTATTCAATATCTTAAGCTCTAGTGGTATTTTGTTATAAATTCGTATGCACATCGTCAAGCAGCTTTTATCGTAAACAAATGATCTGGGAATGTCGTAAAAAATAAGCCTATTTGGGTCTCTGCGGGATCTGGTATAGCCACATGCTGTTTTAAACAATACGTCAGAAGGCTCCCGTCAGGTTTCGCGATGACCAGGGGAGGTTCGCAGGATGGCTCTGGATGCATGTGGCTCAGACCTCGGACCTCCACCCACAGGTCTCGAGTTCAAATTATAGCTAATGAGTTTTTGGAAACTTACGCATATTTTTAATCCGTTTGCTTTGAAATAACTTACGCATATTTTATTCCGTTTTTTATTTTTATTCCGTTTGAAAGTGGAAAGTAAACATCGTGAGGAAACCTGCAATTGTGACCACTGGATGTGTATGAAGGTCGCGTTGCACACTTCAGTAGTTGTAAATCTAAATACCGTCATGCATGAGTAAGGGGAGCAAAAGTAGTTTATGTTTTGATAGAGGAATATTATACACCCTTGATACACCTTATCTTTTGGGTAATTTTTTAAACTACATAATTATTAATTTATTAAAATTTACCAACTACAGATTATATACCTACGTATTAAACAAATTAACCTTGCATTTTAAAACGTATTTTTGCAACTATTGAGACATTTCTCATCCTTTACCGGCAAGGTTACGGTAATTAACATATTTTAGCGCTTATTTGCAAATAGCAGACTTAAAGGAAGGTTCAATATAGGTAATATTAATAATAGTAATTAACTGATTAGAACACAGCCAACAAGCAACTAAGCAGAGTGTTAGGTACCAGTTGACAACATTTTATGAACCCCCACTTTTTAATATTTTTAAATGTAAAATGCAAAAATAAAATACCCGTATTTTTGTTTTGTTTTTTTCATAATTACATATTTTTCTAGATACTCGGCAATTTATTTCCATCCACAAATATTTGGAAATCAAGGAATCATCTTAAATTATGTACTTGCTTTACAAGGTAGGTGATAATAAAATATAAATAAGATCTAAGATTGATGACAAGCATGGATAAGTTAGATAACTTTTACACTTACCGTTTATTAGCTAAAAGGTATTTCTGTGCCACCTGTAATCTTTACACACAGAGACACACGGCAATGTCAGCCAAGTTCGTAATATGAACATAAGATAATTATACTCAATTGTTTTTTTTTAACATTTCATACAAACTGAGAATTCGTTTTTGCGATTTCAGAAAGTTGTAGAACAAAAGTTGTTCAGTTTCATGCGTAGAATAGAATCAGTAGTTTTAAGAACTTTCCAGTTGGCTTATTTGTATGAAGAGTCCAATTATTTTTTGCGAATCGACTACATAATATGTATTCCTCGGAGAAATGTATTAGATGCATGTAAAGAAATGACAGTTTGAACCATGGAAGGTATAGGTAGAAATGTATTAGATGCATGTAAAGAAATGACAGTTTGAACCATGGAAGGTATTTTAAGATCACGCTGTTTAAGTATATATTTAAAAAAAAACCGATCTATAACTTTGATTTTTCAGTTTTTCGTACAAATTCTTGATTTACCATTCAGATTTAGTATGAGAATCTGAAAAAAATTTAAGAGCGCATTTTTTCCATATTTTCCGGCATTCTATACTTAATACTGAGTAACCCCTTAAAATGTCAAACGCACTTTTTTAACACCTGTATATTTGGGAATCTCACTTCACGCTCGTTGTATATTATTTTAGCAGATCATTTTTATAAATAGTACCTAACTAGAGCAGGGTAAAATCCTTCCACAAGGGTTTCGTATAAAAATACCTTCCCCGTGAACCAGATTTCGTATACATAGACATATACATAGACAATTCTTTATTTGTGGCATCATAAAAAAAAGACATGTTAGCAATATAGTTACAAAACAATACAATTAAAGATACATAGAAATATAACATAAGTATTACGTGTGTGTGCCAAAAATTATCATGGAAACAGGTTGTTTGCAAGTCCTTTCATTAAAAACTGAGGTAAGCTTTTTAAATTTTAAGAAATTCACGTTCTAACTTGAACTTTAAAATAACTATCCGAGGACAAATCACACACAGTCATTCAGCCCCAAAATACACTCTTAAAAAAATTTATGTCGATTCTTGTGACTCTTAAGACTATACTTCTATGTATATACTGGTTTTGATTTCACGAACAAACTGTACATTCGCTACGAACTATGAATATTGAGTTACAACATCCTCATACAGAGTTATAGAGGATTCCAATGTTGCTATTATGTTTCCCTTTTAAATCATACTATTGATTTTATTGATCTTAAAACAAACATATAAACATATAGTTTATATGTTTGTTTTAAGATCAATAAAATCTGTAAACTATGAGTATTGAATTACAACATCCTCATACAGAGTTACAAAGGATTCCAATGTTGCTATTATGTTTTCGTTTTAAAACTATATGTTTGTTTTAAGCTCAATAAAATCTGTGCATATGTTTGCGTTTTATGATCTCGTAAAATTCTGTGTGTAAGAAGTAGGTGCTCATATTTTATTTGTAATGTTTGTCCTCTAAAGCATCTGTTTCATCAAAATGCGTGCGACACGAGCCCGCGGCGAGGGCAGGGTTCAGCAGTGGTTACGACATGCTACCCTACCTTGGACGTCTACTTCTGGACTAGCACCACCCAAAAGTTTTTGTTAAAACCCATATAATATTGTTAATCTATTAGGAAACCGCACAATACCGGGGCCAGAGTCGGATTCTCGTTTTGAAGGCTTAGTTTCATTTTGAATTATTGCATTGTCGTAGTAAAAAATGTTCAGTTTCATGAGTATAACCTGTTTAAGTTTCAGGCTTGTTTTTGTGCTCCCTGTATAGTCCCATTTACATTGCCGATGGGATATCCTTATAAGGGATAGAGTACGTCTTTGGACACTATACTGTACTGTACTTGTTGTAACCACATTTCTCTGCATTCATCAACTTTATTTTAATTTTATGTTGTAAAGTTACTATTTTATGTGAACAGCAAAGAGTTAAGTTGTATATTTATATGAGTTTCCGAATGGTTTTTCAAAATGTGAAGTTCCTTTCGTTTATTGAAAGGATCATCACATCACACTGACTTTGTATTTTACATTGAAAATGTATGGACCCACGTCTGAAATAAATCATTTTTTTTGTATCATAACATAAACTGGTTTGAATTAATTATGTATGGGTTTTTATTATAGCTTCTTTACTCTTAAAATTTATAAACATCTTTTTCTATACAGGCTGTTCAAAAATGCGTTCCGAATTTTAAGGGTTTACTCAGAATCAAGCGTAGAATACAAGAAAAATATTGAGAAAATCAGCTCTTAATTTTTTTTAATTTCCATACTAAATCTAAATAATGAATCAAGAATTTAACACCCTGCATATTACGACTATCGTACCAGTGGTACAATCAGATATAGTACACAGGTAAATATTTATTCGCTAATAAGCGACAAATATAATAGCAGAAGTTACTCAAGAAAAAACTAGAACTTTTCTTCCAAGGAATCTACAAAACCAGAGTAAAAAAATATGTTACTTCTCATATTAATTGTCAATAATTTAATTGTTGATTTGCAATTTTTTGTAGAATGTTAAATTTTATTTGCTATGATTCTAATGAAGGTTAATTTGGGACTTCAATTATGTTACAAATCGGATTAAAGTCTTTATTATTTCTTAGGAAGATTACAGTTTACTTAAATGACAATGTATTAAATTACATTAAACTCAGGTAAACTTAACATCTCTACTTAAAAAATTAGAAATTACTTTCCAAATATTCGTGTAACCTTTTACAGTTACCGCGCTAATCCCAGCCTACCTTACCAGTTCTACTGTTACTACACTGCACATATTTCTCTATCGAAGTTGCGAATTCCTATTAACCGCTATTAATTCAATCCCAGTGCGAACGGGTTTGCCGCTGGGCCGACTGACCCACATACGAACTACTGTACTGCCGTTGTCATCACTACACAGTATAATAACGACCACGCTGAATACGTTAAAAACAACCGACTTCAATCGCAACTACTCCAATTTTGCTAGGTTTTTGTTGATTTTCTCAAAAACCGCTGAATCGATTTCGATAAAATTTATGTGGGACCACCTGTGAAGTATACCCTTTTAAACAAAAAAAAGAATTTTCCAAATCGGTTCAGGCATCTTCGAGTAATCAGTGAACATACATAAAAAAAATATTAAAAAAAAGATTTCGACGAATTGAGAACCTCCTCCTTTCTAGCTCCTCCGTTCTAGTAGTAGAAGTCGGTTAAAATCAAAGTCTCTTCCCGCTGTCTGTCTGACCCTATGTAGGTATGCTTAGGTCTTTAAAACTACGCAACGGATTTCGATGCGGTTTTTTTAATAGATAGAGTGATTCAAGAGGAAGGTTTATGTGTATATTTCATTCCAATAAAAAAAAGCAAAAGGTAAACAAACATAGTATGCAGATGACATTGACATGTGTCAGTTCCATTGTAAGTTTGTTTACGTTTTGCTTTTTTTTTATTGGAATGAACTATATATAATACATTGCACCAGTGCGAAGCCGGGGCGAGTCGAAAGTATGAAATAAGGCCGCAAGGTTTCGGTATAATTTGCGGCCTTCTCACTTATGAGGGCAGTGTGCTGTTGACTTCACTGTATTATCACTGGGTTTGTATATTACTTGAATTATGAAGCGGTCGTGGATCAGTGCGGTCTCGTTGATCACGCAGGTTCACTGAGTACAGACACGGTCAGTACCTGGATGGGTTTCACTGTTAGTGGCATTTATCTCGACCGTTTCCGTGATTCGCAAAGCACGCTAAGGTGGCGCCGGCTGTTATCAATAGATAACAGTCATTAAGCCAAGTCGGATGCCTTATAGGCGGGTTGAAAACTTCTGACATTGTGGCCACTAGCCCCGAAACCTCCACCAATCCGGACATGGCCCGGCAAGGTATGGGAAGAGACCCGTGCCTCTGTAGTGGGGACGATCTGGGTTGTTAACTTGTATATTACTTACTAAACACGGTACTTATGAGCATAGTTTGACAGAGTTGTAACATTTTTTAAATACTTGATGACAAAAAATCGATCGTTAATATTTTGGTTATACAGGGTTATTTTTTGACCCCCCATCAAAACTTTACAGTGGCTTCTACTCATGAAACTGAGCAACTTTCCCCGAATAACCAATGGTCAATTCGCAAAAAAAAATTGTGCATCTCCAATTCTCCATACAAAATAGGCCGATCACGTGATCAAATTAGTATGAAAGGTCCAAAAATTTTTTTGCCAATTGACCATTGATTATTTGGGGAAAGTTGTTCAGTTTCATGAGTAGACACTGTTAAGTTTTGGTGGGGGTCCAAAAATAACCCTGTATAGGTGCTACTTTAGTATTGCCTGATATTTGAGTCAGTGATTCTACTCCTGATTATGATCAGCTTTTCCTGAGGAACCTATAGTCAAATTGCAAAAAAATTTTTGGACTCTTATCAGGAGTAAAAGCACTGTCTAAAATATCGGGCACTAATAAAGTAACACCTTAGCTTATGAAACTAAACCACATTTCCCAAACATTAGAGCATACACATTTTTACCAACTAATCACACTGATTATTACCTAAAGTTTAACGTTGATTTCTTCAAAAAGATTGTCAGTTTATTGAGTAGAAGTAGATAACACAATTAACGGAAACGTACCAACAATTTCACCTTTTACTTAGAAACTTTCTCACTTTTTTCGTTTAGACTTAAACAAACATAATTATACAGGGTGATAATAAAATGTCTGGCAATATTTTAACTGTCGCTTCTACTCATCAAACTGAACAACTTTTCCCAAGAAATTCATGGTCAAAAAGCAAAAAAAAATTTGGCCTTCCCATACAAAGTTCATTAACCAGCCAACGGATTTGTATGAAGAGTCCAAAAAAATTTGTGATTTGAGTATGAGTTTCTTGGGAAAAGTTGTTCAGTTTGATGAGTAGAAGCCACAGTTAAAATATTGCCAGACATTTTATTATCACCTGTATAAATAAAATCACCACTAATTCACACATAAATTAATCTTTTTCACAAACAAATCGCAACTCTTTTGTGCAGTCGGCTGCTAACTTTACGTAACATTGACGATACTAAATACTTATTTGTGCTCGTACTTAGCGAGATACCGCCAAAACTTGACGATGGAAAGCTCCATTGATATATCGTTACACGTTGTACTGTGAGATAAATACAAATAGATGTTTTATTGTGTATTTTATGGGCTTATTTATTGCTGTCAATGTTATTCAAGATTTTGACGTAAGTTATGTACCTATGTTTTGGATAGAATTCTCGTTACGAGGTGGAAATGTTTCGAGTGTAGGAGACAAGTGGTTTAAGATATGCTTTTACGTATGAATTTGAATTTTGTATTACGGTTTTGCTGAAATTGAGAAAAAAGAATTGAGTTATCATATGCAAGTCCAAATTTTTATGCGTAGTCATCAAAGTTGACCACGCTGAATACGTTGAAAACAACCGACTTCAATCGCAACAACTCCAATTTTGGTATGTTTTTGTTGATTTTCTAAAAAACCGCTAAATCGAATTCGATAAAATTTATATGGGACTACCTGTGAAGTACCCTTTTAAACAAAAAAAGAATTTTCCAAATCAGTTCAGGCGTCTTCGAGTAATCGGTGAACATACATAAAAAAAAAATAAAAAAAAGATTCCAATGAATTGAGAACCTCCTCCTTTTTTGAAGTCGGTTAAAAAAACACACCAGCTTCAAACTTGGAGCAACCTGCCAAACAGCGAATAATAAAAACCAGCCAAGTGTTTGTTGGATTAGCGCTAACCTAACGATGCCGAGCTGTGCGAAAGAAAAGTTTTTGGTTAGTGATAAAAAAAATATTGAATGGTGTTCAATTCGTTTCCATTTGATCACTTATAAAAATAATAATGATTTACTATAAAGCTCTGAGAAAATTGTTAATATGTTACCACCTATCTATTTTTAACCAATGGGGAAGAAAACGCAAAGCTATTTGCAGATGGCGCTACGGACGCTTGACTCATCATAACAACTTTCAATTAGTTCCGCGTTTTTTATTATCGAGGTGTTATAAAATAGATTTTTTTCTGTAAAATTGTTAAATGGAAAATGCATGCGACTTGGACTGTTCCTCAATTAAAGGCGAAGTTGAAAATTAATAATTGAAAACGTAACATTTCCCACGTCTTCTTCATCCGACAATCTTTAGGAAATTAATGATTTCCATTATTATTGCAACCAATCGCCACACAACGCGGCATTTTTTTAATAATCTTATGTTTAGTTCACGTAAACAATTTTTTCTATACGTTTTGACAGTTAGTATGAGTCAAGCGATATCAGCGCCTCTATCGGCGAGCTTTGTTAGTTTTCTTCCCCATTATGTCAGCTCTGTTCTCTGTTCTTTTAGCAATCTATCTAGCGTTGCAAAAACAATATCATATCAGACATAGACTCTTCTTGGATGAACAATCTCTTTGTCACCAGCTTTTTGTTTAAAAACTATATGACAACAATAGGTTACCTCTGCAACAGTCACGACATGAACCCGTCCTCAGGCTTCATTACAATCATTAGTGTCTAACTTAATCTAGTACGTGCTAAGCTAAAGTCAGATTATTATTATTTGGCAGTTCAGGCACACTAGGGGTTCATCTCTTTTAGAAAGAGACACAGTAATTCTAGCCGAAGAGGAGCGACGATATAAAACTTCTTTGTTCTAGCCATTCTAAATTCAAATATATATAATGTATATATTTTAATTAAAAACGTTTCTCCAAAGTAGTTTTAGGTATATTGTCGTTCCTGTGCGTTTATCTTTATAAAATGACCTAAAGTTACATAAAACAAAGTTAGCGAATCTCCTGATTAATAAGTATGACGAGTCCAATGTTATTTTTACAAACTTCTAAAACATAAAAAAACTGGATATTGATATCCCTTAGGGAAACTTGATTAGTTTCATTTAGAAAATACTTCCTGTCGTATCTACCGACGTAGATAAAAAAAGACAAAGCACTTCATTGTTTTTTCATTCACTCATTCATTCACTAGTTTTAATTTATTGTTTATCCATTTGTTTCATTGTTTTTTGCCATAATGTGTCGACCACAATAGTTGTTTTATCTCTAAGCTTTCTTATAATTTATTGTGTGTGTGCCGAACTACTGGCTCGTGACCTGACCTTCCGTTTTGATAATTTATTTGTTATTTACTCTTTGACCGATGGCAAATCGACGGAGTTACGTGGCTCTGTCAATGCGAACACATAACTAATATTACATTGTTATCACCTGGCCGAGTGCCTGTGAACAATTACGACCTACAGGGTGTAACAAAAAAGGTGTAGCATCCATCAACTGGATAAACGAACCGTTTGTTCAGTAGGTATGATAAGTACGATAGTATTCATTCTAATACACTACAAAAATTGTTAGAAATAGCAAAAAAAAATGTTACGAAACAGTTGATCAATTTTATAAAGAATCTAGTTTTTGTGATTACAGCTTAATGTGGTTACTAAAAAAAAAATGTTAAATATGCCTGCGATCAGACTAAGCTTCAGCTAACGGAAATTACACTTATTTCGTACTAGCTTCCGCCCGCGACTTCGTCTGGGTGGACTTTAGAATTGGATCCAGAGAGAAAGAAAATAGAAAATGTTTAAGGTGGCGCCATCTTAGTGGGAATTTTGAGATTTTAAACATTCCTCCGGGAACCCTTAAGTTTTATCCGGGATAAAAAGTATCCTATGTGTTAGCCGAGTGCTATATCTATCTACCTTCCAAATTTCATCCAAATCCGTTTAGTAGTTTCGGCGTGAAAGCGAAACAAACAAACAAACATCCATACTTTCGCAATAATATTAATATTAAATATTATAGCGAGACAACCTGTATAAGAAAAAAAACTCTCTATCGACAGATGCTTCACAAGTTAACGTGCTACGCTTGTTAATCTTTGACCTACTTGGAGTTTTACGTCCATAATCAAATCATAACCAAGCCTGCAAATTGCTTGAGATTACCGCGTTGGTAAATATTGTATAGAGAACAGATGTAGGTTAAATCTGGTTAAGTATTCCTTATTGTTAACAACCCATATCGTCCCCACTGCAGGGGCACGGGTCTCTCCCCATACCTCAGGAACGTTAGGCCATACTCCACACACGGGGGCCAAGTCCGGATTGGTGGAGGTTGTGGGGCTAGTGGCCAACCCCGTGTCAGAAGTTTTCAAGGCGCCTATAAGGCCTCCGACATGGCTTAACGACTGCCATCTAGCGATAGCAGCCTGCACCAACGGCTTAACGTGCCTTGCTAAGCACGGAAACCGTCGAGATAAATGCCACTAACAGTCACACCCATCCAGGTGTTGACCGTGTCTGTAGTCATTTAACCTGCGTAATCGACACGACCACGCAAGCCTCACTGAGCCACGACCGCTAGATGTAGGTTAAATCGAGTTAAAGCAGATAACAGGTGTTTTTGTATACTTTGTCAGTCCCATAGCTTCGATGGATTCCCCATTGATTTGGCGGTTGCAATTTCGCTAGGGTTATTATTATCTATTAAGTTCTTTTAAAGCAGTGTTTTTCAACCTTTTTTAATACCAGACTTCTGTATAAGTTAAAATATTCTTGCGACCCCCCTAGAGCCATAAACATGCAAAATGTTAGTGATTTGAAAGACTACGTTTATATTGGCGCATAATTTACTTCAATTAGAAAATGATTTAGTTATTATATTTATGTCCCCGGGGGGTCGCGACCCCCAGGTTGAAAAACACTGTTTTAAAGAAATCTTTTAGCATACAGTTTGTTCGTATCGATTACTGGTTTTTGTTTTGATACCATCACCTTTAGCTTTTAACAGGTTCTCAGTCCAGTCATAGGTTAGTTCGAGCTCAGAGGATATATATCCTTCCTCTGAGGTTCCAATTTGCGTGGTCGCGTCGATTACGCTGGATAACTGATGAATGACCATACCCATAAATCAGGTTAAACTATTTTTATGGAACTTCTACTGATGACACTGAACGACTAGACTTATTAGAAAAGTCAAAAATGGAATTACTGTCTTTCAATTCGATGCAAGAATTATTGGTGTGTGCGAGTCATTTATTATTTAAGAAATTAATTATAAATTAAATATGTTATAGTTTGGTTTTACGAGTACAGTTGGAGAACAAATAGTTTTTGCTTATATTTTTTTAACGTCAATACTTTAATTTATAGTATTATCAAAGTATTGTTCTATTTTACATAGAATGATGAAGGCTGTATGCCGTAAGTCGTACACCATAGAGTTTTGTTCCTATTTCGAAATCTGTTGTTGTAGCAGTGGCCTGATGGACGGTCGAAATAACACACTGTGAAAAAAATTACGAGGGAAATTGTATATTAATTTCATTTTTAGGGTTCCGTAGCCAAATGGCAAAAAACGGAACCCTTATGGATTCGTCATGTCTGTCTGTCTGTCTGTCTGTCTGTCTGTCTGTCTGTCTGTCTGTCCGTATGTCACAGCCACTTTTTTTCCGAAACTATAAGAACTATACTGTTGAAACTTGGTAAGTAGATGTATTTTGTGAACCGCATTAAGATTTTCACACAAACATAGAAAAAAAACAATAAATTTTGGGGGCTCCCCATACTTAGAACTGAAACTCAAAAATTTTTTTTTCATCAAACCTATACGTGTGGGGTATCTTTGGATAGGTCTTCAAAAATGATATTGAGGTTTCTAATATCATTTTCTTCTAGACTGAATAGTTTGCGCAAGAGACACTTCCAAAGTTGTAAAATGTGTGTCCCCCCCCCCCCGTAACATCTAAAATAAGAGAATGATAAAACTAAAAAAAAAATTAGTCTAATGTACGCAATAAAAAGTTTACAAACAAACAGTAAGTGACCCAAATAAGGCCTACCTTATTTTTATCTTGTGGCGACATCTATCGCACCGCCACGAACTAAACTTAGAACGCGCTATTGAAAGTTTCTTCGGATTAACTACATATACAACTTCCAACCATCATCGGTTGGACCACGGCCGGTCCCCAGGCATACCACCTCGCCTGGCGGAGGTACCTCCCTTCTCGCCGAAGAGCAGTCGTCACAATTCCTACAGTGGTGACCCCGAGCTGAACACAATCATCGCACCTTCAGCCAGCAGCGCGTATACTCCACCATCAGTCTCCAGCCGGTAAAGCAAGCCTCAGCAGCACAGCAGTCGCATCGCACTGAAGTATCAACAGGACCACCGCAACCCGACAGATCGAGTTTCCTGGCCTGCCACTTCACCTCCAGGCAGCAGCAAGTTGTCGGCAGCCCACACGCTAACACAGCGCGCATCTCTGCTTCCCTTGCCATGACGCCTGACGCCAGCCTCCATCCCGACTCACCGTGGACATCGGCATGGCACGTGCATATCGACCCGACTCACCGTGGACGACGTCACACGCATACGTCCCAACTTACCGTGGACGTCACACTAGCGACATTGGACTGCCAGCTCAAGTTGGATCGACCTCCGGTCTCGGAGGGGGAGTGATGTGGCGACATCTATCGCACCGCCACGAACTAAACTTAGAACGCGCTATTGAAAGTTTCTTCGGATTAACTACATATACAACTTCCAACCATCATCGGTTGGACCACGGCCGGTCCCCAGGCATACCACCTCGCCTGGCGGAGGTACCTCCCTTTTCCTCCGAAGAGTGGGAACACACAGTTCCTACAATCTTGACGTAATTAGTAGGTTTTTAAGAAAAACTCACTCATCTTTCGAAATATGAATCTTTATTTATTAAACTTTAAAATAAATATAGTTGAAACGTTAAAAAAACAAAAATCTGACTTCTGTGAATCAAAATATTAAAAAAGTCATTTAGGCCTTATTGGGAGACCCATACCATAATAAGGCCTTTCATACTAAAAGAAAGAAAAAGCAATCATTAAACTTCAGTTACTAAAACATATCAACGTAATGTTATCTAAATTTAGTAAGATCCTTTAGTAATCATATTTGGGCGTTGTAATCAGTCTTGATAATCGTCTCGACTTATTATCCTTCCTTTCTTCATTTTCTTCAAGCAATCTCCTGAACAGTAAATTTTTTTATCAGCAGGGGTTAAGCCAACACACAGCTCATGATACCTTCCAGATATTACA
This sequence comes from Coleophora deauratella, assembly GCA_958295455.1. Taxonomy (NCBI): domain Eukaryota; kingdom Metazoa; phylum Arthropoda; class Insecta; order Lepidoptera; family Coleophoridae; genus Coleophora; species Coleophora deauratella. The sequence goes on along the minus strand of OY282398.1, from coordinate 1,296,398 downwards.
AGCAAGACATTGCCGCATGTCATCCATTCGATATTATTTGCACTTATATTATTTTGATAGGCCTTATTTGGACATGTCGTATGTGTAAGAAAAAAAAATATTACAGAAAATACACTGAAAAAATGGCGTATAAATGCTTATGTAGGGGTTACTAAACTTTTAAACTAAATAACACACAAAAAAAATCTCGGCATGCGTGCAAAAATATCAAAATACTTACATCATTACCTGTAGAAATTTTATAAAACAAGCGTATTCCCCGCGTCCCGACTGTTTTCGACTACTTGTTCCGACATACTCGTGGTAAGCGGCGCTCGCTATTCTTGTATGTGTCTGATACACCACTGTAAACTTTCGCGGTTATTTGAAATGTCTAAGTGGGAAATTTGAAACCTAGGCCTTATTGGGGCATAGGCTTTATTTGGGTCTCTCACCTAGGTATGTAGGTAAACCATTTTTACATCTTTATGATCTTGGCGATCATTTATCCTTTGAAACTTTTCTCTAATAAATAATTATTGTCGATACAGTTTGGCACAAATCCACTAAACTAAAATTCAGTTTAAATATGTCAAAATGACATTTGTTATTCGGAAAAATCGATCTAACTAAACTGACAGGACAAATATGAATTACTTTTTAAGGAAAAGTATTAAATTAGTTTTGTCGAATTTAATTTAGTTAAATAAAACTAAATTTATTCGTATTGTATGCAAGACAACATTTACAACAAAATGAACAAAAACACCAATTTGAGTTATACATTAAGTACCTGTAGTTCATTCCAATAAAAAAAAAAACAAAGCGAAACAAACTTACTATGGAACTGACATATGTCAATGTCATCTGCATACTATGTTTGTTTACCTTTTTCTTTATTTGATTGGAATGAACTATACGTGTCGTATTTGTAACTGTTAATGAATTCGTATGTTAACATGACATTTTCATATGTTCATTTCATGTATAAACTTACTAACGTAATAACTGTCAAAATAATATACAGCAAACACACAGCAAACGCCAATAGTGTGATTTATTTGATCTTATTTCTCAATGATTCGCTCAGTTACAGTCATTGTTAAAAAAGCAGATGGTTCAGTTTATTTATTTATTCATTTAACTCAAGCAGCTGTATAGTACTCAACTACCGGAGTCGTTCGTTCATTTGAGACTTACTAGCAAAATAAATAACTAAAAATTAATAATAGTAACACCTATTATCAGTAAATAAGTATAAAAAAAAACTCTCACGAGAGTATTCCACGCCCCACTATATGGTATTTTATGTAATTACCATAACTTACGAAACATACATTAGGAACAATGGGACAGTTACCTAACATGGTTTTAAAAAATATTATCGAACTTTTAACGAAAAGCTATGTAGACACATTCACATGTATTGTGCCTTACGCTTACCTACCTCATGTTTGTAAAACACGAGTGTGAATTGTGTGAAAAATTTGTCAGCGTCAATTATAATCTTCTCGGCCTTTTATGATTACAAATTTCGCAACGAGTTTTTAAACAAAATGTTTTAGGGCCATTTATTGTACCATAGAAAAAAAGATATATCGCTTGTCTCTGATTGTACTTAGCAAGGTTCGGAACCGGTTAACAAATACCGGTTAATTTCGTTCGAATTTCGGTTAACGATTCAGGTTAAAACCGGTTTCCAGCTTAACCGGTAAATTTGAATAAAATATCGGTTAATCAGGAAGCGGTTTTCTAACCGAAATAAGAACTAAATTAACCGGTTAAAACCAAACTTAGTCAAGTACAGGCGCGTCGCGCGGGTGCCACTGCCCGAGTCTTCTGCTCACTTTCTCGCACGCTTTCAATTGATTGCACGCGGCAAACATGCCTACAAAGTCGCAAATTCTTCAAATTAACCGGTTAATCCCGTTCGAACGAAAAAATATCGGTTTTGGTTAAACCGGTTAAATATAACGGTAACCGAAACCTGAACGAAACCTCAACCGAAATTATTTCGATATAGGGGTCAATGACCGAAACCGGTATTTTCAAAAAACCGGTTTCCGAACCCTGGACTTAGCTAGATTCCTCTAAGTATAAGGTTTCAAATGCGATCTGCATTTAAAACATGCCAATTCCATTTAAAAAATACCTGTGCATATAAGAATTTTATTACTGTAATATACGAAAATTGTGAATCCGTCGTTAAAAAAACATTCTGTTTATGTGTGTTAAAAAAGTGCGTTTGAGATTTTAAGGGGTTACTCAGAATCGAGTATAGAATACAGGAAAAATATTACGAAAATTCGGTATGCAACTTTTTTCAGTTTTCCACAAATTTTTGATTCATTGTTCAGATTTAGTATAGAAACCTGAAAAAATATTATTAGAGCTGATTTTCTCAATATGTTTCCTGTATTATATACTTGACTCTGAGTAACCCCCTATTTCAAACGCACTTTTTTACCATCCTGTATGAATATCTCTTATTTAGGCTAACATACATGATTCTGTATCATTGTTTGATCTGAAGACCTGCAGGCTATATTATCCCTCAATGCGACCTCTAAAGCCTCTGACATAACATAACCCTCATTGACATTCGCGACGAAACGACTCTGTGACATGCGCGGGCGCCGGGCTTTGCGCCGCGCAATTGCGCGTGGCGTTACGTACTGTGCCACTTGGCACCGGACCAAAACTCGAGTGATTCGTGTCTAGACGGTTCGAGTTACCTCATCATTAATATAATTAATAAAAAAGAAAACTGTGATTGACGAAATTGACATCCTATAGGTACATTATAGAAGTATGTTTGTACGTATATTCTGAACCCAACTGGTGGAACCAACAGATGATAATACAGGTTATAGCAAAAACTGACAAGAACCTTGGTTTTGCTGAACATACATCTTATATGGTGATTTATAATTTAATGAAAAGTGTAAAAAAGGTAATCATTTGCCGTTTTTCAGCGGAAAGAAAATCATCCTGTACAGTTCGTACAATGCGTTCAGGGTCCTCATGATAACACAAAGCTCCTACCACTTGGAACTCGTATACCCTATTCTCGCTTTTGTTTTGCCTTCCATATAGCACAATCTGATACAGGGCGCCTTTAGCTAACTCGAAGGCGCTCCAGCACCAATATAAGTGGTCTCTCCACGTTGCTGGGGCGCTGCACGATTTATCATAATCCCCCAAGTAGTACCTACCATAGCAGTGGGAATTTCAAATTTCAAATTAATATACTGCTTGATTGAGCAACAGACAAAAAGGTTAACAGTTTCGCAATTAAAGCATAATATTAGTAAGATTTATCGTAATTTTTGTAGTTTCCCAATACCTTTCACAATTAGGCATTAGCTATTCCATCACCAAAGTATGTATTTAATAATTTCGCACAGAATATTCAATTTCACAAGCAAAGAACTTTACCTATAACCGGCCAAACCGTAAAGTGCGACGAATCGGTTACCGTGTGTAGAGAGCTATAAACCGACCATTATAAAACGCATTTGGGCTCACTATTGACATGTGCTAGGTGACACACTTATTTCGAGGTAGGTAATGGAAGACGCATTCGGCATACTATTGCAACTTATTCCACTGCGTTCCGTTACCATTGTCCTCGGGAAATTAAATAAGTAGAGACACGTCTTAATCTTCGCTGTACGAGTACGTTAAAATAATTATAATTCTTTTTTAAATTACTTTTGTTAAAAGACATTGCCAGGCAAACGACCTAAGCTGGTTATCGTGGTCGCAACTATGTCCTCTATAATGCATGGAAGGAATACGTCATGAACACGGGTATAAGAATTATAAAAAAGTAAAATAAAAATTAAAAGACAATTAGCTGCGTGCGACATAAAAAAGCAATAATATAATTTTAATAAGTAATAGTGTCCTAGCTGTGGGAACACTCATTATTGTTCTCAAATTATGATTAAGTATGTTCAATACTTTTGAGTCCTTGTTAGTTAATTTAATATCAAATAATAATTCTTAAATAAACTTGTGAATTTATCTGTTTTTTTTTTTATCCTTTTTCCACATTACAACGACTAAGCAGCCACTTATGTAGATGCCTCTAGCCATGGTATTTATTACTCAATATCCTATTAAAATATTTAACCCTCTCGAGAATCCCATTGGCACCCGGATAACGGCAGCGTGAAAAACTGGACCTCGAGTTATTTTTTATACAATATATGCAATGGATCAAATTTTCGGAGCCAGGTAGAATATTAGTTGCAGAATTACGTGCCAAGCATACGAGGTCAATGGCGACTAGGATTTTGGGTAATTTCAGATAATTTAGAATACTCTTAATGTTGTTTTATTACGCTATCTTCGTTTTATAGGTTGTGCTAAATATCTTAGGAATTAGATTTGGTTTTGTTTGTGCAATGTGCACCCACGGTTGCAACCTACGACTTTAATCAGGTTTCGTCGCATAAGGTATAATTTATGGATTATTTTAGTTTAGACTATCTCTCTCTACTCAGACAATGAGCATAACAACATTTGCACGTCAATGAAATACCCTTTTTAATTCAGCTTTCTTTCTCCCATCGTCTGCTTTGGAACCCATATCTTGAAACTAGAAGATTTCTACAGAATATCACAGGCAAAAGAATTTTAAGAAAATACTCTGTTTTGGGTGCTAAGAGTAACCTTTACGAGTTACTTACATCTAGAGACTTTCCTGCTTTTTCATGTTTATTATACAGAATGTTAAAAATAGTTCATTTGAAATTTTAAAGGGTTACTCAGATACTTGATTCTGAGTAACCCTTTATAAATTCAAACACACTTTTTTAACATCCGTATACTATACTGTATCCGTATACTAAACAGTATGTAAAAATACCACTCCCGGAAACTTTAAAAGGATTGATCCTTACAGAATTCGCAAAAAATACGACTCTCCATACAAAATGCCCGATTGGCCGATAAAATATGGAAAATCAATTTTTTAGCTAAAAATTGTGAAAAATATCTGTTTCTTGAGTAGCATCTGTTTTTACAGCCTTTATAAATAGTGTGTACGCGACACTAAAGATCCGTCTTATACACATGGAAAGCGTTCCAAATTAGTTTCGTTAGAGTAATTTTCACTCTGACAGCAGGATAGCATATTATATTTTTTTGAAGTGTGAAAGGGACAAACTCTTGTCAGGTGAATCTTAACTTGGTTATGGAACGACTTCCTAATGTACGACAGCGCTGTGGGGTGTTATTGTAAAATCGTCCTTTAAGTCTTTTGACCTCCGCTCTCCAATCCAAAAGCCTTCTAAGATATCGTTACACATTGTACAGGATTTTTTGAACCCTTTATTGGTTCCCTCACAGGAGTATGGTATGAAAGATATTATATGTTATCGGTATAGGTAGTGCTTTGTTTGAGGAGAACGTTGCAAGGGTCTTGTGGAAATTTCCCCTACCTTTTTGGGTCAAGTTCGCACCATGACGCGACGCGACGCGACGCTTTTAAATCTTAAGCTGAATCGGCTGACACATCGAGAATTGCATAATTAAATAAGTAAGATGTTTATTTTACGTGACCTGAAATGTAAGGCGTACATGCCTTGATATTTGCACTGATCTCGAGCGCGCGTTCTATATTTGCGCAAATATGCGCAAGCGCGGTTTTTCGCCTCTAGAATTTTAAATGTTACCCGTTTAGGTCAAGGTGTGAGTTAACCTTGTAATTCATCCTTATTGTCTGTTCATGTGTTTTTAAGTAGGGTCATTACTAGCCACTAACATAGAGTAACGACCATTTAAGTTAGTGCTTTATAGGTTTTTAGTGTCGCTATTTTTTTTTTACTTGGCGTAGATAAATAACAAACAAAGTTTAGTTAGATGTAACAAAATAGACTTAGGGCTCGTTTACGTAATTTTTTTGCTCCTTTTGTATAGTTAGATTCCTTTTCATTTTCAAGAATGAACCTTTTCTCTCTTGTCAGCGAATAAGAGTCACCCGATCCGACGTGTAATTTTAAAAAACATGAAATATGGATAGGTACATGTTTTAGCAAAATATTCCGACATTCTTACCTACTTCTCACCGACGCCAATCATATAAACTTCGATCTGCGCGAAGTAAATCACAAAACTTGCGTAACAAAGATTGTTTACAAAGTCAGCACCTGCCGCTGTCACTGCCTCGTTTAATTACATCAGATCCGTCTGCTGTTTGCTTTGACAGGGCCCGATTTAGGCATATGAGTAACGTATTAAGTAATTGGACGTAGTTATGCCATAACGATCCAACTGACTTTAAAGTATGTAAGGGATAATGTATTTTATGTTAAGTACTTTAAAGATACTTACTTTAAAGTCAGTTGGATCGTTATGGCCTTATGGCATAACTACGGCCAATTAATCTTATTAAACAATGAGACTTCATATTCGATTTGGAATAGATTAGGCGAAGAATTCTACCTAAACATGTATTTATTTGTTTGTTTTTTAAACTTTTAAATTTTATACCCAGTACGGGTTTCATAAAATATAGGTGTAGTTTCCGTTAACTGTGTGTTTCATAAATCATAGTGAACAACTTTTGTAATACTTGGAGCGCTATAATTGGTAGACGGCTTTAGGTTAAATCGTGGAAAATTTTGGCATAGTTAGGGGAAAAAGGCTATCGACTGATACAATTCTACAAGGAAAGAGACCGAATTCTTACAAATACGAATAGGTACATGGCACGAATACTCACCAAAGTGGATTTAGCCTTACCAGAAGAAACCAAATAATATTGAAAACATTTTAAAAATCCGATCTACAATTTAGTTTCCGATACTAAATCTGAATAGTGAACCAATAATTTGTATGAGAAACTGAAAAAATAATTGTAGATCGGATTTTTTCAACATTTTCCTGTACTCTATACTCGATTAACCCCTTAAAATTTCAAACTCACTTTTTTAACACCTGTACATTTCGGTGTAGGTAACTGCTTTGCTAACGGGGCCACCATTTTACATGCCAACTCCGTCCCTGTGTATCATACTAATTTATGATCGTGACACGCAGCAAGTGAGCGGTTAATGGGCCCCTATGGAGTGCTAATTGATGTGCGCAATTGTTATTCGAAACTTTCTATTGGTTGACAGTTGACACTGGTCAGGACGAGCAGTCAATCATTGCCATCACTGACACTGCTATTTTCACTTAGACCTTCTTTATTTACATATGGCTAATGAAAATGTTTTTTTTTAAGATTAATAGAGTGACCACACACAGACTTGCATGTTTAACCTTATAATACCGGAATTCACAAATAAAAGGATTTTTCATACAGTCGATCGGATAAGAACCTAATTTTGTATATAGAGTCCAGTTTTTTTTTTTGAGAATTCAGTATTTTTTTCTCAGAAAAGTTGTGACCCTTTACATACATATATTTTACACATTCTATTCTCTCTATGTGTCTAAGCTATTGCGAAAGATACACTTATTTTTAAATTTCCTATTGTAGACCAAATCGTCTATTTCTATTTTCCAGTTCTATCTCCGCTACCCGCACCGCAAAAGCCAGGTCCGAAGACAACGCGCCATCCCCCCCTCCACCCCATTCTACTGCCAGGAAGCCCTCCCCTACGGCCGCAGCAAGCATCCCCCGACCTCCGTCCACAGACTACGCCCGGGGGACATAAACGTGGTGGCAGCGATTGGAGACTCCTTGGTGGCGGGCAGTGGGGCGCTCGAGGAGTTCGCGTTGGGGGCGTTCATAGAGTATAGAGGGGTTTCCTGGTGTGCAGGTTGGTGTTTAAATACAGCAGGAATATGCAACAAGGAGTATGAAATATATTCTATGCCGAGTTATTTGGAATGGAAACATTCTCTTCTACACGTGAAATTGAAAAAAAAATGATCCTAAGAAAAATATATGATGTCACAAAGTACGCATGAACCCTACTGTCTCAGTTGCCTCGTTAACTCCTTACCTGTCTGAGAAGTCCACTTTTTTTTGGCTTTTGACTACGATTTCTTTAGCTTCATGAGTGTAAACCCTAGTTCAAATAAGTACCCCCTTGAATATGCATAAACACAGACTTACCAAAGTTACCCTGACTGATTCCAAAAGGAACCGTTTAGCATGATTTGACACAACAAAAAATTTAAATTTCAAAGGTACCAAAGCGCGTTCAACCCCAAAACATTGATATTTCCCCAGGAGGTGAAGGCACCTGGCGCGAGTACCTGACGCTGCCGAACATCCTGAAGGAGTTCAACCCTCACCTGAAGGGCTACTCCACGGGTACGGGGGAGTGGCTCGCCAAGAATTCCAGACTGAACGTCGCTTTCCCCGTCGCTTCGGACCAGGACGCTTACAAACAGGCCAAGGTAATTTACATAACTAAGAGTTCTTGACTTGCTGCGTGATGTGGTAGGAAAAAATCAAGGAAGCCCAAGCAATGATGTGATCAAGAAGAGAAGGGTTCTTAATATATTGTACTTAAAGGCTTTACCGAAAATCATCAGCTCTAGGAACAAAAATCAAAACATATGCTGCAGGGATGGTATTCGTTATCTTCTATTTTCTTTATCTATGAAATAGTACTGAATGAAAACAATAAATTAATGAATGTAAAAACGCGCGCGCTTCACTGCAAAAAATGTATTCTAGTGTGTAAGTTTCGTTAGAATTGGCCAATTCATTATAAAGCGAAATTGGTGTGTATTGGCTCATCGGTTGTCGGTCTGGTCGGATGGAACATTAGCTCGAGTTAGTTGGCGAATGTGGTTCGGGGTCTGTAATCAACTAGAGTATGTATAAGTTTTGTTATGTGTTTCACACAGCTGATAGATATCGAACTTATTTTATTGTAGATGTGTAATGATTTTGATTCGCGAGTTGCTGAAAACATCGGATGCGAATATTCATAATTTAAAAAAATGTCGTCTAGCCTACTAATTAATAACGGTTTACGGTACTAACTTTTATATGGAAAAATTGCATATTTGACTGCATCCTGCATTATTTGTAATATTTAAATTACATGCTTAGATATTAACTAACTTATTTTATTGTAGATGTGTAATGATTTTGATTCGCGAGTTGCTGAAAACATCGGATGCGAATATTCATAATTTAAAAAAAAAAACGTCTAGCCTACTAATTAATTATGGTTTACGGTACTAACTTTTATATGGAAAAATTGCATGATTTGACTGCATCCTGCATTCTTTGTAATACTACATGCATAGATAGTTTAGAATTTAGATAATAGAAAAAAAGAACTAGATATGATTGGTGTATCGCTCAAAATTGCTGTATTTTATTAACCCGGGTTCAGTAGACCAAACATCTGCTCCTATATATGTAGAATGTTAACCACTTGTTAACTACATTAACACATTAATTTTATAAATCATGCACAGTCGACAAACTCACGTGTGTTAAGTCACCCAGTACTTAACATGTTATTCTTGTCCGCGAATAGTAGTTATTAATTAATTGTGCCAAATTAAAGTACTGATAATATTACACACACTGATAATTTTCAGAGTTCAGTGACCAAAAGGTCCAAGGAGCTAAAGGAGTTTGTGAAAACTAAGGACAAGATGATAATATTATATATTCTATATATTATTTCTGACCGACTCAGGATGGACTTAGAACTTTGTGTTCACTCGCATTTTTACTATCTGTTGCTACAGGTAATTTTGCTAATTGTGTCGTAATTCATGTCGAATAAAAATAAATGTCTATTTCTACAAATAATGTTATCTTGAGCTAATTACGATGAACAAAACTTTATAGTCAAGTCTATTACCGACAACGACAACAACAACCGAACAAAAATATATAAACAATGGACACTTATTTATTATTTGTAGTGGCTACAGCTACCACAGAATTTTATGAATTATGAATGAAGGAGAGATATCAAACAATGATACGAAAAAACTATCTTATTAGTAAAATACCTAACAAAAATATCAAGAGTTAATCAAATTGTGTAAACAAGAACACTTTGCTAAACAAGAATGTGGAACCCCCAGCGCGCATTATAGATATCATACTGACTTGCGCTTGGCCGGTTTTTCTTGATCGGGCACGCATACGCATTTTTGCACTCGATAACTAGATTATTTATAATGCGCTACAAACCTAAATATTTTCCGGTTAGGAAATCGAAGTGAGGGCCTTCATTTGGGCTATAATACAGATAGTTACAACCGAGACACTCCGACAAACTGACGCGTTTTTACTACCTACATAAAAATTTAAACTAAAGCAAACGTCCTCGGATCTAACACGCAAGGGCGAGCAATCGCCTTTGGGGAGAGGCAGGGTGTGTCAATTCTGTATGTTGTACTAATGTATTATATAATCGTATATACAGTAACTTTTCGCCAAGTTGTCACAATACCAGACTGGAAATTCCAAAAAATATTTTGTGATATTAGCAAAGTTTTAGAAACAATTTATCAAGTATCTACCAGTTGCCCTGTACAACCATAGAAGCTTCTCAGTACCTTGCTGCTCCCCAAGGGCTACCATGGAATGCCTCTTATGCCGGTAATTGTGCTGGCTATCTCTCTCACCAGGCCGGAACAGCTCACTACTTGACGACTGCGGACCTTGCATAAGAAGCTCTTACAACTAGTGTCAATACCACATTACGTCAAAAAACTGACATAGTTTCTTATATCTTACACTTAATGCATAGTTCGTATAATAATAGCTTTATCACGAACTCAATGATAGCACACCATAGATCCATCTAACGAAGAGCCGGGCACAATGGGCCCCATTGTTTGAGAGATTCGAGGTTGCCCAAGAAACGCTTTTGCGAATAAAAGTCATCGTTCGTAAGTGTGTGAATATATACGGCGTTTTATTATTGATACAATTATAGAGTCGCTGATTGTTAGAGTAGAGCTTCGTTTAATTGCATTCAAATACTCTCATTGCATTCAGTGTAAGTGCTATTGTGAGTGCTGTAATATAATAAATTAATACGATTTTGTGTTAAGAGAGGTTTTTGGAAGTGTAGATAGAATCAACAAGATTCCTTGTTATTCATGCTACGTCTTGGTCTCCGTGTAATCTTATCAAGCTATATAAGAGATCCGTACCCCAGCAGTAAGCACGATATGGGCTATCAACGATACCACATCTCCAATCATATACGAAACTATTTTCCCAATTCTGCTCTTCTCTGCACTCAGACAAAATGTTCTCGTTTTTCTCCTTTCTCATGATTCTTCTTTCTACGCCTTTCAGATCCTTGTCGCGCGCATGCGGTCGTCACCAGACATCGACATCCAGAACGACTGGAAGATGATCACAGTGTTCATAGGCGCCAACGATATCTGCTCAGCGTCTTGCCTTTCGCCTGTCTCGTGGTCGCCAGCCGCGCATGCGCGGAAACTGCAGAAAGCTCTAGATTACTTCCACCAGCATCTGCCTAGGACTATCGTCAACCTGGTGCCTGTTCTAGGTAAGTAGTTAAGAGCAATAGAGGAGGATTGACAGAATTTGAAGGGTATGAGATGATGGACGGAAGAAAAAGATAGGAAGGTAGATTAAAAAGAGAAGAGTGAGAGAGGAAGAGAAAAAAATAACGAGGCAATTAGGAAGAAGAATGTGTGAGGAAAAGACAGAAATGGTAATAAAGACAGAGAGCAGAGACTATAAATAAGGGAAGAGCGCAAGGTAAACATAAATAGTGATAAATAACATCGAAGCTATACAGTACGTGGGTTTTTAGGTGAAAAAACCGCCTGTTGTCCGCCATAGTACTCTTAACCAGAAAGCAAAAAGAATTTTCAGAGAAAGACATTTTCAACTTCATAGGCTTTGGCTGGGAGTATATTTTTATGTAGGTAGTAGAAGGCAATTACAATACACCAGCTTGTTGTTGTAGTGTCCGGAGACTTGGCTTTATAATGGTCACGTTGCGCAAACCCTAACGTTAAAGAGGAACCGTGTGTCTGCAGACGTGTCGGTGTCGGTGCGCGTGATGCGATCGCTGATGTGCCGTATGATGCACTCGCTGTTCTGCACGTGCTTCCACCGCGGCGGCGGCGAGCTGGAGGACCTGGTGCAGATGGCGCGACGGTACCAGAAGGCGGAGGCTATGCTGGTGAGGACAATTGGTATCACGATGTCACCTATTGTGGCTATGGTCCACTCACTTTATATCACGTCACTGGTTACATTTACGGCGGGGTCCGACTTTGTTGGACTCGGTTTGGTTGGTGTTATCGGGCATTTTCTAGGCTCGCTAAGCTAGCTACCACCATCTTATCTAAATTTACTAGCATTGATGTATTTCGGCATAGAGATAAGATAGCTAGTTTCCCATTGCGCTGGGGAATTTAGGTAAGACCGCTTCTTTCTTACGGCATTATCGTTACTTACCATCAGGTGAGATGACGCCAAGGGCTGACCAATTGTGGAAACACAATACAATACAATGCAATACACACACTTAGGTACTCCTAAGTAGTCCCTTTTTTATGGCATCGGTGGCAAACGAGAAGACTTATCAACAAACTTACCTCTATTTACCTCTTCAAGATTCACCATTATCATTGCATATCCACATTATATCTAACCACCATCTCAACCACTACTCCAGGTGGACAGTGGCCGCTACGACACGCGGGATGACTTCACAGTCGTCATCCAGCCGTTCATGAAGCTGTTCAACGCGCCGCTGCCCCTCAAAACTCCTCTTCCTCTGGTCATTCACCAGTCGTACATCACCCACGACTGCTTCCACTTCTCGCAGAAGGGACATGCCTTGGGTAAGTTCTAAGTTATTAAGTTTTCAAAGGGTTAAGTCAGTCAGGAAATCCGCTAGATGCATGTGGCTGAGAACTGTTAAGTAGAATTATGTGAGAGAGGCCTATGGACTTCTTCCAGCTGATTAATATTCCCATCGCCATTTCAAAAAATATTAAAAAAGTATCTTGAGTTGTAGGTTCGATGATGAAAAGCCTACAGATAAAGATGAAATGCTACAGCATTTCTTTATGAAATCCTCTCCCTACTCAACTTCCAGCTGCCAACCTGCTCTGGAACAACCTACTGGAGCCAGTCGGCAACAAATCTGCAAACCACGTGGAGCCAGTCCTCCTGCGTTCCTTCCGTTGTCCATCGCAGCGCGCGCCGTTCATCTTCACCGCCAGAAACTCCAGGAGTTACCTCCAGACTGGGGTGCAAGATGGCGCTGATGATGAGTTATGACCATGGACTTGAACATTGTAGTTAGCAGCTGCTCTAAATAGCTTAAGGAAGCTCCAAACGAGACGTGCAATGGATGTTTCATAGTCCTTGAGGATAGATGGCGTGGTTTTGGTCAAGTCTTTGTGATTAATGTCGTTACAGTTTTGTAGCGGACGATATGTCGTGTATTGTATCTACTCGTATTCTTCAAAAGCAAGTAGTTATCGAAATACTATAACAGCAGATGTTTGCATGAAAATTGAGACAGTTGGCTTAATTATATAAATAACCCAAGTGAATCTTGAGGCAATAAACTTGATTAAATGTATAGACGTTAGAATGGATGTGTTATGTGAAAATTAGGGCACGGATATATAAACATTTTAGAGAAGTAATTAAATATGGCGATCAGAATTTGTTTTGATTTGGGATCCAGTTCTGCTAACGCAATTTTTTACATTAGAAAAGGATTTACATGCATCAGAAGAAACTGGACAGATGAATAAAAGTGGCTCTCAAGATGGCCAGTTTAAAATGTTCCTAGTCTCTCATTTCACTTTGTTGCTACCAATTTAGAGTCTGTTCTAAACCAGTAACTACTTGACAAGATTCTGTCCCTTTCACACTTAAGAGGTTTCGTTAACAGCCCATATCGTCCCCACTGCAGGGGACGGGTCTCTTCCACTACCTCGGAAAGGTTAGACCATAATTCCACACACGGGAGCCAAGTCCGAAATGGTAGTTTGTGGGGCTAGTGGCCAACCCCAGAGTCAGGAGATTTCAAGCTGCCTATAAGGCCTCCGACATGGCTCAACGACTGCCATGTAGTGATAGCAGCCGGCACCAACGGCTTAACATGCCTTGCGAAGCACGGAAACGGAAATCTGTTTATGTTATGACCGTGTCTGAAGTCAGTTACCCTGCAACGACTTAAGAGGTTTACAACAGGTTATCCTGGTGACAGGGCAATTTTTTTCACTCCTAAAAACTTCACAGTAGAGACTTGTGGCTCTGAACACCTTTTTCAAGGGCCCATGATCAAATAAAAAACTTTAGGTTTTTTTTCACAATTAGTAAGCCCTTCACATTATCTTACCTGATAGTAAAATTAAATCTTCTTAGATTTACAAGGATTTAATGTAACTACATATTTGTCGATATAATTTGTGATTTCTATAAAAACTGTAAAAACTTTTTTTTTGTAAGATCTATTAGAGTTAGTTGCATGACAAATTAGTGCATTTTACCAAAAATAGTTTTAGAATAGATATTATATTAGTTTTCCTGTAAAATACTTAAGTACGGGTGATTCCATTGTAAATACAGTACAATGTACTTAAATACTTAAAACATTTCATTAAAGAAAGTAAGACTTAAATTGAAAGAAAATAATTGTCATGACTTGTAATAAGTCTAGCTAGTGTCTTTATATCGTATTCGTCTACAGATAATATAAAGAAAGTTTGCAATGTTAAAGGGTCAATTAGGTGAATTCATAAAATAAGGTCTTAGATCTAGGTTCCTCTATCTAAACTCCCCACTGCAGGGGCACGGGTCTCTTCCCATACCTCGGGAAGGTTAGGCCATACTCCACACACGGGGGCCAAGTCCGGATTGGTCTAGGTTTAATAGTCTTTTAATAGAATGTATATTAAAATTGTGGTCTTAACTGTGCCATTTTGGTTATATTAGTATGTATATGTTTCTCGTGTACATAATTATGTATATTGCTTGTAACTGAGAAAGCTAAATAAACGAAACTGAACTTGGTTTTTTCTTTTTATTCCACAAATGTTAAGCCCTCCTTGGCATGCTCACCTGGTGGTGGTAAGTGATGATGTTTATTTTTATAGCAGAGTTGGCAAACGAGCAGACAGATCACCTGATGGTAAGCGATTACTGCCGCCCATAGACACCCGCAACGCCAGAGGAGTCACAAGTAGGTTGCCGGCCTTTGATATGGGAGTACACTCTTTTCTTAAAGGTTTGAATTTCTTTTAATATATATTCAGATTCAGATAAATGTGATCTATACTTCGTCTATCCTTTGTGATAGATACGGTTATATTGTGCAATACGATAAGAAGAAGATTTAATACCTATATTAAGTACCTACTTATGTTTTTACATTTTTAATCGTCTGTACGTAGAGTGGAAGCAATTGGTTGATGTTTAACTTAGGTACCTATAAAACAAAAGTACAATTGTTTTTCATTTAAGTGGAAAAATATTGGTTTAAATTGCCATTTTTTCATACCTGGTACAAAGTTCCTACCACCAAGAACTTGTACGCTCAACATTTCGTACTCAAGAGTATTACTTTTAGTTTGTAGTTACAAAAATCATTGGTTATAAACTTCATTAATCTTTTGAAGAAGAAAAATTGTTGGTAAGTAAATTTTTGCCATTAATATTTGTTGTAACATACATAACATTCCAATATTTTCATCGAAAATATCTTGATTGCGCCTTTTAAAAATAATAGAGCAGATGCAACTATACATTTAATGTGTACAGAATCATTGCTTTTATAGTAGAGTATTGAATACTATTAATAGTAAGTATATTATTTAATCTTAGCTATAATACAAGTTAACAATTTACAATATTTTAAAGTTTTTACCCCTAATTTTTGTGTGTATTTTACAGAACACAAAAATGTATATGTATTTCGAAATAATTATTTTTTTTCCGTTAGTGTGTTTGTTTAGGCTGTATGTATACAAAATTCGTTCAAAATTTTCTTACATATTCACCAAAGTTGTAGAACTATAACTAGAAACCCAAATTAACGGGTCGCACACCAATTTTGTTAAACCCTGTATATCGATAATATAATAGCCGGGACAAATCACACTCCACATTTTGGGAACCAGACTTATATACATACATATATACGTTTAAATACATACATATATAGATATAATACACCCAGACACAGAGCAAACAAATCTGCTCATCACAGAAATGTTGGCCCTGGGTGGGGATCGAACCTACGACTCTCGGAACAGTAGTCAGGAGGGTTAACCACTGAGCCACTGTTCAGTAACGAGTGCTCCACAGGAGCAAAGGTGAGAGCTTTCTTTAATTCTTCGGTTGTATCATAAATATACGTACATTAACATTAAAATCTTAGTCCACCTAAAGAAAGATAACAATTCGTTCATAGGTAGCAGAGACGTGATGACGGAATCTGAGCTCATTTCACGCTTCATCAAGCCAGGCCAAGCTTGGCCAAGCCCGCAGAGATCCTGTCGAACAATTGTACAGCTTTTATATCTCATCTCACTAATATAATGTTATAAATGCGAAAGGATGAATGTTTGTTTGTTTGTTCCACTTTCACGCCGAAACTACTGATTGATTCGGATGAAATTTGGTAGGTAGATAGATAAAGTACTGGGTTAACACAAAGGATACTTTTTATCCCGGAAAACGCGAGGGTTCCCGGAAGAATGGCTAAAAACTGAAATTTTTACTTTGTCACTAGATGGCGCTGCCTTAACATTTTATTTATCTCTGGACCCAATTCTGAAGTCCACGCAGACGAAGTCGCGGGCGGAAGCTAGTAGTTTAATATGATATGTAGAGGCAGAGACAAGGTTATTATTATTATTATTATTATATTATTATATATTATATTATTACTTATGATTGTATTATTACTAGTTCTGAGGTTTAAAAGGATTAAACAGCGTCCGGACCTCCGACTTGTAGGCTACTCAGTACTCACCCACTGTAAATCTCATTCAAAAAAATAATAATAATAATAATTTATTTGTGATTATGAGTTTACAAAAAATGGTCTTAAAGCTTAATAACATGTCCTTTATCATAATCTGTCATTTGACGTACAAATTTAGACAATTCTGTTAAATAAAAATTAAAAAATAGCTGCACATAAAATATAATGGATGAATAAATTAACAAATATCAAAACTCTACGACAAAACAGCACAAATACAAACAATGCATACAAATTAATACAATACAATACAATATAATACAATACAATAAAATACAATACAATACAATACAATACAACAACAAATACATACACTCATGAGTGGGTGGGGTAAAACTTTTTAGAATTACTATTGGTCATCTCACCTAATTTTATGTAGTCTTATCACCAAAAAAGTTGTAGCCTTTCTAGTTACTTTACTCTTTGTTTTCTATCTAGCATTGAGTTGAAGTTCCGAGTGGTAGGAACTTTGTACTAGGTAGAAAAAAATGATGATTTAAAAGAATGTGAACAAAATCTACTTAAATAAAAAACATTTTGATTTTGATTGAGCCTACGTACTGCGGGATTAATTAAATAGCAATTATAATAACAATAATATTGTATGATAAAAAAAAAACGAATATTACCCACAGTAACTTTTATTTCATGTATTTTGTTTATATTTTCATGGTTTCATTCATTCAGTGACGTTGCTCTGGATGGTAAGCTTCTATCTACCCGATACTGGTTGAATATCTGTTTTCCTTCGATTATTTGTATAACTACCTACATTTATTATTTTTAAATTGCAACACCACAATAATTATACTATGTAATGAGATCTTCATACGATTCCAGTCTCGATATCCCCACCGTTGTAGCATTGCAGATTCATCTAATTGGTGTTTAGGTGTTCTTTAATTGCCCACAAATGAAAATTGCTGACAAATGAATTGGAAATTAAAAAAAAGTTTGTTATACATACGTAAATACGCACGACAGACACAGAAGTAGTAACAGAATGTCAATGGTACTCTCTGCGAAAAAACTTAAATCACTTTACACTGAATTCTGACAGACATACTCGTAATCTCAGGAATAACAGTAAGCTTCAGCTTGTATCTACTAGGCTCAGTAAGGTTAGTAAGTCGTTTGTGGGACAATGCATACGAATGTATAATAAAATACCAGAAGATATTGTAAACCTAACAGAGAATAAATTCAAAAGTTATGTAAAAAAGATACTATGTAATAAAGCTTACTATAAGACATGTGAGTACTTAGATGATAGAAATGCTTGGACGGTAAGTGTTTCTCCAACCAACACAGCAACACTTTCATGACATATTGTGAGACAATAAAGATACAAACTCTATTGTGAAAGAACTGAAGGGATTCGGTAAGACATTTTCTTCTCCTTTTTCTTTGTCCATTGATCGGAGTGGTGCATGCTCGCTTAAATGTTCGTGCGGATGGTGGCGTATCGGGAGCCGGGTCGTTCCCTTCCCTCAAATATGGTTGAGGGGAGCGATGGCTGACTCTCGCGTTATACTCGTGATCGGGTGCTGTCCGTGTGAACTGGCCTGCTCTTGTCATTGGTTTTTTGGAATTTGTTAGTCATTAGCTACAAACAATTTTTACTTTTATCTCTTTTGAATCCTTTCTTTATTCTTATTTTTGTATATTTTATTTACAGACATGACATTGTATAATTCATTTATTGATCTAGCATTAAGATGTAATAGAATATAAGACTTAAAAAAAAAATGTGTTGGAGGGAGTTTCTTTAGGGCCCGCCGTTTCTTCTCACTCCGCAAACACTTCCCGAAACGGTGGGTATACGAGTTCCGAGTGGTAGGAACCTCGTATTAGGTAGATAAAAGAATGACGTTCGAAAAGTGTACACTGCTACCTACTTCGAATAAAATATTTTCATTTCATTTCATTTCATTTCTCTATCTTTTTTGACATCCAATGAAATTATAGTTTAATTTTTTATTTATTTCTTACTATACTGTAGGATATCTTTCGTAATAAATAATTGTTTTTAACTGATTTAATATTTTTCAATAGAATTTTGTTTAATTGCGTCATGAACTTAGGAACATGTTCACGAAATTTTTTTTTTTTTTTTTTTTTTTTTTATGTGATAGGTGGCAAACGAGCAGACGGATCACCTGATGGTAAGCGATTACCGCCGCCCATGGACACCCACAACACCGGAGGAGTCACAAGTGCGTTGCCGGCCTTTGAAATGGGTGGGTATTAGGGTGCTCATGTGAAAAGTGCACCACTTAACAACCTATTTTTCGTTCTGTCTATTCCTATCTGTAATGGAGTACCTATAGGTCTAATATAACATTGTGTTACAGCTAGACAACACTGCGTAGGTAATTAGGTATCACCAACAAGCTATTATCACAAATCACTCAATAACTCCGTCGAGCGCTCGATACACTTCCATATTGAGAGCAATTGGCACATATACAGGTTGTTAAAAAGTGTGTTTGAAATTTTAAGGGGTTACTCATAATCAAGTATAGAATACAGGAAAAATATTGAAAAATTCCGATCTACAATTTATTTTTTTCAGTTTTCCCATACTAAATCTGAATAGTAAATCAAGAATTTGTATGGGAAACTGAAAAAACGTAGAGTTTGGATTTTTTTGTATAATTTTTCTGTATTCTATACTTAATTCTCAATTACCCCTTAAAATTTAAAAAGTCCTTTTTTAACACTCTGTAGGTGGGTAGGATAGATTGGCTAAGTGACAACAATTGAGTGCATCTGGTTACTTTGCTGAAGTAGGATAATGTAAATAGCAAAACATACAACTCCGATTTGCAACGAGCTACCAAAAATGGGCTTGGTTTAATGTATGATCTGGCATAATTTAGAGAGAAATCACATACAAAAAGATATACTCTATAGGACTTACTCAGCAATACTACAAAATACTTTAAAACTGATCGGTCTTTTTGAGTAATATACAACATGTTTTTTTAAAGGCTGATATGAATATTTCATAGTGAAACTGAACAACTTTTGATCTACAGGTCATGACAAAAAAAATGCAAGCCATACGAAGAAAAAACCTAAGGAGACCCTAGGACAACACAAAGACGACGTACATTCGCAGTAATAGTCTAGTCAATAAAGGAGTTGTACAGTGCGTGAGCAAGGACCTAAGCGATTTCTGCAAAAACGTGTTCAGGGTTCTTATGAAAATGAATGAAAATGAAAATATTTTATTCGAAGTAGGTAGCAGTGTACACTTTTCGAACGTCATTCTTTTTTCTACCTAATACGAGGCTCCTACCACTCGGAACTCGTATACCCACAGTTTCGGGAAGTGTTTGCGGAGTGAGAAGAAACGGCGGGCCCTAAAGAAACTCCCTCCAACACATTTTTTTTTAAAGACTTATATTCTTTTACATCTTAATGCTAGATCAATAAATGAATTATACAATGTCATGTCTGTAAATAAAATATATAAAAAAATAAGAATAAAGAAAGAAAGGATTCAAAAGAGATAAAAGTAAAAATTATTTGTAGCTAATGACTAACAATTACAAAAACCAATGACAAGAGTAGGCCAGTTCACACGGACAGCACCCGATCACGAGTATAACGCGAGAGTCAGCCATCGCTCCCCTCAACCATATTTGAGGGAAGGGAACGACCCGGCTCCCGATACGCCACCATCCGCACGAAAACATTTAAGCGAGCATGCACCACTCCGATCAAAGGACAATGAAAAAGGAGAAGGAAAATTCTTACCGAATCCCTTCAGTTCTTTCACAATAGAGTTTGCATCTTTATTTATCTTAGGAAGTGAACATACTAAAAGTCCCCCTCTCTAGTGGATGAGTATGGATGTTTGTTTGTTCCACTTTCACGCCGAGACGATTTGGATTTTTAGTACGTAGATAGATGAAGCACTCGGCTACCACATAGGGTACTTTTT
The DNA here is from genome assembly GCA_958295455.1 of Coleophora deauratella. Lineage (NCBI taxonomy): Eukaryota > Metazoa > Arthropoda > Insecta > Lepidoptera > Coleophoridae > Coleophora > Coleophora deauratella. Next base: position 1,275,518 of record OY282398.1, on the reverse strand, counting down.
ATCCCGGAAAACTCGAGGGTTCCCGGAGGAATGGCTAAAAACTGAAAATTACACTTCGCCGCTAGGTGGCGCTGCCTTAACATTTTATTTTTATCTTGACCCAATTCTGAAGTCTACGCAGACGAAGTCATGGGCGGCAGCTAGTAGATAATAATTTTGACGCTATGAAGGAGCATTTAATAAGAATCGTATTTTCGAACATTTTTACTTTTCCGGAGCGTTTTTCTGGAAAACGGTTGGGAATACGGAAAAGTGTATAGAATAAAAGTTATAGAAACTTTGATGAGCTTTCATTTCGTAGTACATAATTTTTCCATACGACACACCTGTTTTGAGGTATTAGCGAAAAACTCAAAAGCGGGACCTTTATGTCCTCCTCCCACTCCGGCTCACCCCCTAGAGGGGGGGGGGGGGACTTTTAGTATGTTCACTTCCTAAGCACCCTGAACACGTTTCTGAAGAAATCGCTCACGCACTCTATAACCTCTTTTGGGCCATTCATTGACTGAACTAGAAGGTAATTCGCTTTTGTGTCCGTCGCAGTCACATAATCAAGTCTACATACTCGACTGTTATGTACTGAGTGAGACCCAATACAAATCATTTTCGCTATCTTTATTAAGAACCAACATTCTTATCCATTTTTTTACATTCAAACAGGCCAATAAGCCATTACCATATTTAAATTTTCGGTTTACTCTAAATAAAGCTTTGTGCAGATTTGAACCAAGATGAACATAGACATACGTACCTGCTGTAATTAAAGCCTATTCTATAGGCACAAGACGGAACCAAAACAAATCACATATCACAAATATGTGAAACGGGAAGTGGTAGTGGAGTTTCAAGGTTCACTACTGGACCCTTTACCATTCATCTGATTCCTCTACGTAGGGTGACCATAAAATAAAATAAAAAAACGAAAATCAAAACTACGTCGGGTGACCATACAATCTGTGAAAGTAAAAAACAAACTCTTTGTGAAAAACACAAATACAGTGTCTAAGTACCTAGCAAAATAATGAAGACTGAACATTATTGAATTATATTACTTCAGTATACCTATAGTGTCTTGGCTGGGAGTCCACAAGTTTCCTAACTAACTCTGAAATTCACTTGCATTCAATATAATAACGAAATTAGAAAAGTGAGTACCTGCTTAATAAAGAGGAATTTGAAATCGATGCGTCCCACTTTAGGGGCCCGGGTTTCTTCCTAAATCTGATGAAAAAGCCTCCTTCACAAACGAGGCCCAGTTTAGATTCGGATTGATGGAGATTGCAGAACTGGGCTAGGCCCAGTGTCACAAATTTTCAATCTACTGTTCACCTATAGGCAAGAACAGTCGAGCGAGGTAAATGCCAGTAACATTCAAACCCATCAAGATTTGTCATATTTTGCAGCCAGTTCATGCAATAAGTTAAAAAAAGCCGTGCAAGCTGAACCGAGCTACCACCACTTCTAAACTCCAAACCAACTTCGGAAAAATAAAAAAGTAGGTAAGTAATAAAGACATAATGGATAGTTGGATACCCTACCCTACAGTTTCAAATACGAAATGAATCAGTATCGAGCGACGTTATTCTGGAAGCGTTTTTAATAAAAGTAACATGCGGTTTCATCTTGACACTTTTATGTGATGCTGCGCTGGTTTGGTAGATTCGTGGAGGGAGAGCCATCAATATACATAGATTGAGTTACAGGTAAATAAATAAAAAATACCACAACCCAGATCCCCAGGAAGTCGCGGGTTCGATTCCTGCTGAGGTCCAACTTTGTAGGACTCGGTTTGGTTGGTGGTATGGCATTTTTGAGCCCGCCTGCCTAGCTACCACCATCTTATCTAAGTCTTGCCGCCAAACATCAATGGTAACAGCATTGATGTGTTCCGGCATGAAGATAAGATAGCCAGTTCCCCATTGCGTTGGGGAATCTTGGTAAGCCCGCTTCCATCTTCGACATCATCATCGCTTACCATCAGGTGAGATGATGCCAAGGGCTTACCAATTGAGGGTAAAAAAAAAACAAAGGATCTTCACCGAATATAGCCAAAAACTGTTAAGTAAAAAAAAAACATGTGAATCCGTCCACCCGTCTGAGAGCCACAGCAGCAAATAGATACACAAGGCTTCAAAATTCATAATTATTTATTGCAATCACAAGTACAAATTGTTGTTACATTTATGAAATACAGTCCCATTGTGATACCTTCATAGGCACAGCAATATAGTAGCAATATTCAAAATAGCATTCCTCTTTTTTGTCGTTGATTAAAAATTAACCTTGCCTGCGCTCCAGAAGCTTTTCAATAAAAAAAAACTATCATTCAGTTTCCCCAGTTTGATGGCACTACAGTCAGTGGACTTATTCAATCATTTCAGAGTTTCGAAGGTCACGTTAAGCTAAATCTAGATTGCATGTCAGATGCCATAATATGGGCGGCTTGATTTAAGAATTAGGTCTAAAATCTCCACAAATTCGGACTTGACCCCGTATATTCAGTTATAGTTTAAGTTAGACTAACCTTATTCCTGCGTTACTAGAAGAGACCCTTCTTTCCGATCCGAGCTTCTATTCGAGGTATTCCCTGAGAGCTATAGTATGGGACTCATGAAGAGATTGAAAATGTTTTTGAAGGAAGCGCAAAGCGTTGATAAAGTCCTCTGATGTTGCAAATGCCTATGCCCATAACCACTTTCCATCAGATGGGCCATCAGCCCTTTTGCCACCTTTACAATTCAAAAAAGATCCATGCGTGCTTCGGCACTCGGCAGTGGAGATATTAAGGGTTCTCTGTAAACGTCTGTCAGCTCCAGAATAGGCCATGCGCTTGCTCCATAATATAAAGGCGAGTTAGCCCCGCGCGGCACAGTCTGGCCCGGTGCGTTGCCTCGCGAACTCACCACGCCCCTTATTCCGCGCTCGTCCCGAGTTTCTATTGTTTTACTCGTCCACCACCCAACTGAAAAATGGTGAGTTAAACTTTTTATTTTTTAATGAAAAAAAAAAGTTTTTATTCAAAAAGATGAGCCGAAGCAGGATACTTTTTGACGAAGATATTGACTATTTTTTTATTGTATATCTTTGAATATCGTGATTAACAAAGACAAAAACACATTATTTTTTATTAGGGTTGGTAATTTTTCGGCAGTGCACCGGTGCGTGAACAATTTCAGTATTGAAATTATATGTATAGAGCCCTTTTAAAATACCTGAAAAAATATTTACAGTGGCTTCTACGTATGAAACTGAACAATTTTTCCCACAGAACATATACTCAATTTACAAAAAAAATTATAGACTCCTCATACTAATTGATCAACTGAACCGGCAATTTTTGTATGGGAATTCCATTGTTTTTTTTTTTGCAAATTGAGCATAGGTTCCTGGGGGAAAGTTGTTCAGTTTCATCTTAAAAAAATTTCACGTATTTTAGAAGGACCGTATATTGCCCGAGTGTCATTAATTTAATAATGCAGATGAGGTATTTTGGATTAAAAAACACACATACTTAAGAAAAAATCTACAGCAGTTTGTAGTTTTATCTGCCCATATAAGTCACTGGAATTCATTTCCAAAATTATTTGTCAAAACTGTTTTTAACTTTACCTAACCCCGATACAAAAAACATAAAACTATTTGTAGGACTACTAAGTAGAGCGACTCAAAATGCCATACGAATAAATAAATATAAAACTATCAAAATATAACTATCAAGTTTTAGGGTGAAAAGGAAGACGATTCGCAAAGCGCGTGTTTTCGCCTGTGCTTTAATTTCAGTGAGTCACGGAAATGGAGCATCTCAAGCAAGGATAAATCTATTTAAGTAAGAAAGTTTATATCTATGCGAAATAACTAAAGTTTCATTAGACGGGGAAAGTGGCGAAAACTGCAAATTGATTTTACCAAGTCTATAAAAATAACTAAAAGGAGTTTATTCATGTAACTAAAAAGTTTTATTTTAAATCTCCTATGCTGAAATCAAAGAAGTTTAAATCATCGCTCCGTAGGGGAACGGGGTGCATTTCTGTGGCTGAAATTATTATTTCTTTATTTCTCTATCATACAAAAGATAAACATAAAAAAAAGTTTTTTGCGATCGCAGTAATGCCATACATGAGCGTGAAACAAAATATATACAGGGTGATTGGTAATTGGTAACAAATTAATTTGTTGCAAATTACCTCTAGTATAACCCCTTTGAAGGATCACGTCGAATTACCAAGGGTACCTATTTACACTGGAGCATTTACCGGAAATTTTGAACTACGACGTTTCTGATATACCAAAAGGATTCGATTTGATGGGTAGAAGCTCTATGAGATTTAGATGGACTCGTGGAGCGAATAAACTCGATTTAGTACAATTTGAACGTGTGCCGGTTTTGCATGACTATTCTTTTCACATTTCCAATTCGTCTTTAAATACTTAACTACATTTAAAAAAAATAAGTACAGTAAGCAACTATACAGGTATTAAAGAAGTGCGTTTGTAACGAGTTACTCAGTATCAAGTAATAGAATACAGAAAAAACCCCTGAAAATTTCAAACGCACTTTTTAACAACCTGTATATACGCATATTTTATTATCTTATTATATTTGGACAATTCACATGGAATAGATTTAATAATATATGATTTTATTTAATAATTTTTGGGGCATTTTTATCGTGCATTTTATAAAAACAAATAAATAATAAATAAATTGTTTATTTGCCAAAAAGAAAATGAACGAATGTATCAAATTTTACATTTTTTTTTAAATTTAATTATTCATTATATGTATTAAAGCTTAAATTTTCTATTCGATATAAAGATTGCTTGAAAGAATAAACTCTCGTATTGTTTCTTTGTTTTTTCTTTTGTTGCTTTTTCTCTAGACAAAAAAATCTTTCAGATCCATATTCAAATCATCTCATTTTGATGGTATTGCTTCACGACTGACTGCCTCAGCCAGGCCGCGGAAAGACCGCAAGATACCTAATGGTATTTGTAAAAAAAAAGGTTGCATCAAAACCATTTATTTTTTTACACAGGTACGTTAAATACTCTAAAGTAGTATAAACGTCGTACCATTTTACTGGAATAAGTTTGTTTGTTATTATTTTACTTTTTGTAGATACATACCATGGTTTTTCTACCTTAACTATTCATTTAAAATGAAGCCCCAAAATAGTATGAAGAGTACCTATATTGAATTCATCGATTAATAAATATTGTAGAGAATGGAGAATAAAGACCGCAATTAACTACCTACTTGGGAAAGAAAACTTCGGTACGCCCACGCAAGCATTGTTTAATTGTTAAACTTGAATTTTAATCACCTATTGAACAAAAATACTGCTCAAAATAAAGCGTCTCTCAATCTAGGGATCAAGATGAATCCAACCAAGGAAGGATCAATTTCAAAATCTGTTAAGCCGTTTTTGGTATCGCGCGGAAACAAGGGAATGGATATACATATAGTTCATTCCAATAAAAAAAAAGCAAAACGTAAACAAACTTACTATGGATCTGACACATGTCAATGTTATCAGCATACTATGTTTGTTTACCTTTTGCTTTTTTTTGATTGGAATGAAGTATACACGGTAGAAACAATTTATTTCATTCAAGAAAATATAGTTTCATATATTATGATAAGCACAATGAAATATTTTTTCAATGGAGAGTTGTTTCTTGAATCGGCCCTCAAGAATGTCATATTTTTATTGTGAGGTTCGAAATTTACTTTATAAAAAAAACTGCACTAAGAAACACATCCAAGATATCAGAATCTCTCGGTGCAAAATAATTTCCAACTCTTTTCTTTCCGTGTATTTCTGGAAAAACATTTTCCTCTTCTTGGACTGTCGCTTAAAATGAGAATAGGCAGAACCTAATATCACAAAGATGGTACCTATTTACGGCTTGAGTTGAGTTGAGTCTCTGTGTTCGCATTACCATGTATGTGGCCTACCTACCCAACCATAAACCAAAACGAATAATGTTACTTTTCGTTCTGAAACATTTGAATGAGTCACTGTCTAAACAAACATGTCATTTATTTTATACTTATCTGTAGAATGAAGGATGGCGCCACTATCTAAAATTCCATACAAATTGACAACAAAAAAATGACGTTTTCATACTGGCGTCAGTAGTTCCGCTTTTTTCCGTTCTACAGATAAGTTGGTAGCACTATATATTTTTTTCATTCCTAATTGTTAAATGCGGCGTTGAAACGAAACGTACCCCACCTTGCAAAAGTGTCCTCTTCCGTTGTTAATATATATTTTTTAATTTCTACATTACATCACGCAAATGCCTGGATATCTACACTTAATTAATGTGTAAGCACTAAACCTAACACGCCTAGGTTCAAGCACCGATAACATAAAGGTAGTTAGGATATTTTTGTTTTATGAAATTCCGTGACATTATGAGCCTAGTCACGATTTTGGGTGTGTCCAGTGGAAGTGACATTATGAATAAATAGTAGCTGAATTATTATGTTAGAGCTGTAATTATAAAAGCACATTCAACTTTTCTATAAAAGAAAAATTGAGCTGATATTTAATTTTGTTCTATGACTTTGCTGGAATCGCAAAGCTTTTTTGGACTTTCCATACAAAAGGCCAGTTGATTAGCCAACTTCGTATATTTTTATTATTATTTGGGATCTCAACACATTTGTAAGTTGTTCAGTTTCACGAGATATAGAGATATACCTTTTCATTACATCCCTGTAACTCTATGATGTTTTGCTTAACTTGGTTAAAATAAAAAAGTTCTACTTTGTCAAATTTCGCGTTTGAAAAAAGGTAAGTATGAAGATTACACAAATTATACAAATTAAATTGTATGAAAAAAATATGTATTTCTCTTAATTGCTTTCAAACTTGTAGATTCATATCATACGTAGTGCGTACCTATTTATATACATTCGAGGGTTCACGGGCGACTTGTATTAAGCGACATTTTTAGAAATGTTCAGGAGACTGATTTAAAAAAATATTTCTTAGAAAAATAATCATTAAAACTTAACTTCTTAGTATTATATAGATTCTCGATATTCTTAGTATTTTAAATATTATTCAGAAGTTATTTTTTGTGAGGTATTTTGTAAGAAATAAATTTTTAAAGTAGAGGTTACCTGTGTTTCCAAAAATATCGCTTAATACAAGTCGCCCGTGAACCCTCGATATAATTGGGTTCACACATCCCTTGTCCATTGTCGCCAGTATGAGTGGACTGAACGCGTGTAGAGCATGTCAAAAATTCCATCTGAAAATAGATAGGTTACGTTTCAATCTTTGTCTTAGTAATAACTTATAAATACTCGTACATATATCAATATTTCAATCAACCAATATTTGTCATACACACATGCAAACAAACTTATTTTCAAATTCACTTCGTAAAAGCGCGATATTATTACATGCTTATATGAATGATACTTTCATAGCATTTTTCATAGGCTATGAAATGCATAAGTTAAAAAACATGATTTCCGAGTCCGGTAGTCCGAGTACACTGATTTAACGTTGACACGTTGAGTGATTTAAATTTTAAATTGTAAAACTTTTTTCATTCCAAGATTTCTAAACAGCCTAGGCGAATCATAGGTTTCATGTGAAGAGCCTGAAACTGTCTAATGTAATAACTAACAAGAACTATTAAATAATATACAATAACAGGTGCTATAAAAGATAATCTAACGAGTTATTTACGAGTACTTGGTCAGATACAAATTGGTGATTTCGATATAGATCGAGAGAGATGGATGACTCATCGAAAGCTTCGTCGAGTCGAATGATCCGTTATAGGTATACGCACCTACATACAATGAGGAACTTCATGGTTCATGAACACAGTTTTGAAGTTTAGTCATAAAATAAGCAAGGCAAGGTAAGGCAAGCCTTGCATTCTAGGAGGTAAGGTAGAGTCAGTAGATAAAGAGACAAAATCACATTTAGTTGCTATTATTAGTGTAAAAAAAATATATCTCAAATCGCAAATCTCGTGGAAATGGATAAATTTTGTTTCAGGACGATAGGAAAATTGCAAAAAAATATAATTGGCAGATGATAGACAAAAGCAGAATCCCATCATCTTTTGTGCTGCCAGGGCTTTTTATTACACCTGTATTTTGAATCATATTATTATATTATACATATACCATAATAAACTTTTAAAATTCCCTTTTTATAATAAAGAAGACATCACATCAAATCATAAATAAATATTCATTCGCAGTATAACACTGTAAACTTCTCGAAGGTAATTTCTTTTTACTACCGTATACCTACGACACGAAAATCTCCTCCTCCTCTTAGTGCCAACACAAACAAAATAATGGGTATCCTAAAAATGTCTGGATGAAACCCAACACTTTCAATATTGACCCATTCTTCCGGGAGTGGCGGATGACGTCATACTCCTCCTGGTCCCCCGGGGTCCCTCCCTAGTACCTTCAATACATGTTACAGCAGTAAGTACTGATGTCACGTAAGCTATTACGTGATATTAAGAGGGTTAGGCAGCGTTGGGTTTGGTTAGCAAAATATGTAAATGTGAAATGAATGCGTGGATATTAGAGTATCCAGTATATTATTCTTAGTTTTCTTATGTGCTTTTATTAGATAGGATTATTATTTTAACAAACCATTTCGTCCACAATACTGGAGCAGCGGCCCCTTCCCATATTATTGGTAAAGATAGGACATACTCAACACGGAGGCCAAGTCTGTAATAGTATACAAAACATGCAGTGTTCTGACTAATCTATCCTTTACCTAAATTCATCAAGTCTTTACTAGTCTTTAGGCTACAGTCTCAGTCAAACAAATTGACATACATGCATCCGAAAACTTTACTCTCCTCTCTCATTATATCTTACCTTTTAGAAGGTAGAAAATGTAAATGTTATATCAATTAGTCTGGCATATCAGGACCCTTTTTTATTTAGTACTTAAATTACATTAGATTACATTTTTTTCATATACTTAGCACTCATTCCTAGCGGTTACACTAGTCGTTACATCAGTGTAACTTCGAGGAAGACTCTATTCCTTAACAAATAAACAATTAGAAATAAAAAAATAATAATAAATAAAAATAATAAAATAAAATAGTTTTATCGTCAGGCACAGATCCCATTGTATTATGTTACATTAAATTTTAAATTAAATTATATTATATTAATAAATATAATAATAACATTAATATTCCTCAATGGAGGTTTCATATACATCAAGTTGTTTGTACTTTGTTAACGCATTTTTTTTATTTATTAATTCCTATTGGTACCACCGCAGTAGAGATCGACTGTCGATTAAACTAAACACAATAACGCGCTCTTAAATACTTACCAATCCATACGCAAGGAAAAATATTATAATTTATAAGTTAGACTGGGGTGTTGTAACTAAATTTAGTTTGTGTTTACATTTAGTAATGTTTCCGCGAAGACTTTTTGCATACTTGGTGACACACGTCTGCGTTTTTCTCTGCCTGGTGAATACACACGTTTCGCCTAAACGTGACTCATCATTGGGCAAAATTTTATTAAGACTTGTTAATTATCACAGTGCTGAAATAAATAATTACTGTATTAAAAAAAGACTGTAAGCGGAAAAAGCGGAAAAAGTAAGGGGTAGTAAATTTTTTGCGTGAATTTTTTTGTTGCGAACAAACGTTTACTTTTCCATGGGTTTCTGTTAATTTACAAGTAAATCATAACTTTGTATAAAGACGACCTCTTGGTAAGACACTTAACAATCCGTAACGAGCATGGTTAGCAAGGAATATTCAACTCTTTACTGAGATAGTTAGTAAATAATCTGTCTAAAGTCTGATTTGTACCAAAAAAGCCCATCTGGACCGCGTTCCATACACTTTCTCAGCACCGTTTTCCCTTTCAGGCTATCCTTTTGTTAGAGGAACGGTTGCTGTCAGAGCGTACCCTCGGAGAACTGCTGTAGTGCGTTACGAGGTTTTTTTTTTCTATATTTTATTATTGTAAAGTTTGGCAAAAGGCTGACGGCCAACCTGATGGAAAGTGGTTATTGGTACCTATTTGCAACACTGAGGGTACTATCATTGCTTTGCTTAACCTTCAAAAACCTTTTCAATCCCTTCTTCAAGAGGGTACACTCTGACAGGAATCGTTCACTCTGACAACAGGATAGCCTAGTGTAAACCCTCTAAGTACAAAAGGGTACAAACTGGGTCATTGCGGCCCTGGGACTCTACCCTTATTTCAAATCTGTCATCATCTTCCAAGCCTTATTATTCCCTCTATTTGGGGCCGGCTTTATATGTTTTAAGTCGCCATTCTGGCCTCAAATAAGTTATTTGTTGCGTCACTTCACACTCCTCCATAGCCTTTCTCAATCCATCCATCTAAATAGAAGCAGAGGAAGACCTAAGAAGCGATGGCTTCCTAGGTCTTCCTCTGCTTCTATTTCCATCCACCCGCATATCCATCACTCTTCGTGTCACATGGTCTCCTTCTCTCCTGCACACATGATCAAACCATGTCAGTCGATGGCTTTAATATTTTCCGTGACCGGTGCTCCTCGAATATACAATACTTGTTCCTGATCTTGTCCATTCTCGTCACCCCCAACATCCACTTTAACATTCTCATTTCCGCCACGAAAATGACAAAAATCAAATTAAATAAAATCATCCTTTTTTCAAATCTATATTAAACCATTTCAAAATCTCCAGATATCTAAGATACCTAACTCTTGCAAACTCGTGCATTGTTACTTTTTGTATCAGTTTTTGTCAAAGTAGATCATGACCGGTCTCCCATCGTGCAATTCGTCAAGACGAGGGGACTTGACCGTGAATATCGCGATACAGTTGAGTGCAGCACGTCTTCGCTTTTTATCTTGTTCTTTTAGGGGCTCTTTTAGGGGTGATTAATTTACTTGTGTTTCACTTTTAACCCCGACTGGCGAACGGTACCGTTATTAGGTATAGTCCGTTTTATAGTTATCATTTGTAGTCAAAATGGATCTAATTGAAAGATTTAAAAATGTAATAAATTTATAGTAATAATAATCTTTTATATACTTTTATCTCCAGGTGGATAGAGACGATATATATATTCATCTGGAGATAAAAGTATGAGATGTTTCTCATGCAGACGGGTTTTTAATTTTTAGTTAATTTGATTATTTACGAATTCATTTCCCTTTTTTTTATATTCCCATGTTTTTATGCCTATGCATCATTTTAGCATTGCATATTATCTACTTATATCTGTAAAACACATTATAGTAAAAATTCAAAGATAGCACCCAAGCAAAGTTTAATAACATATAGGTAGTTGTCTATTTTTTACTTGTCTACTGGCAGTTGTCATTAGCAACATTTTATCATAGAGTTGTCTTAATCCGACCACTTTTTTTTCTAATACAGAACCTCTAGCTATCACTTCAATTCACTCTTGACCAGTTTTTTGTTACTGTGGCCACTCAAAGAGGAAATTAGTGGCGGGTCGCTGACCGCTCGCCCGGCGACTCTATTACATTACCTAAAATACATTGTAATATCTGTGAAATTACTGTGGTTTAGCTGCTTAGCAGAAACTAACTTAAGACACTTAGTAACATTAGTTCACTAGAAACTTTCTGCCTCGCACAACTAAACTGTGGAATGAATTGTCGCCTGCGGTATTTCCGGACCGATACGACATTCGGACCTTCAAGAAAAGAGAGTACTGCCATATCCAAGGCCGGCAACGGACTTGTGACTCCTCTGGTGTTGCGTTGCGGGTGTCTATGGGCGGCGGTAATCGCTTACCGTCAGGTGATCCATCTACTCGTTTGCCACCTCTGCCATAAAAAAAAGTAGCAGTAAAGCTTGTGCGGCCTTCTGTTTTATGTGGGCAGAGCTAAAAACATACTCTGAGGCAATAGAGAGGCGTAAGCTGCTGTCCGAGCGGAGGAACGTAGACATGTAGCCGCCTCTAATCCATCTGTTGGCAACTTTCCCTGTTGGTCCTGCGGTCGACTGTGCCGGTCTCGTATTGGGCTGTACAGTCACCAACAATATGGTATTCGCGACACTCGAATTATCTGTCACAAACGTTAGGTCAACGATGATGATGTTTCTTTCTCTGAAATCGTAGCTCACAACGGGTGAATTTAAATACTGTATTTTCACTTTTTTAGCTATGTTTGGTGAAATTGGTTTAATGGTTTACGAGTTCCACTTTTGCTTTCGCGGGTGACACATTTATTATCTATACGGGTGTTAAAAAAGTACGTTAAAAATTTAAAGGCGTTACTCAGAATCAATGATAGAGTACAGGAAAAATATTGGAAAAATCCGATGTACAATTGTTTTTCAGTTTCCCATACAAATTCTTGATTCACTATTCAGATTTAGTATGGAAAACTGAATTGAAGATTGGATTTTTTCAATATTTTTCCTGTATTCTATACTTGATTGTGAGTAACACCTTAAAATTTCAAAAGCACTTTTGAACACTCTGTATAATAGTTATTATTATTCGTATTTATTAGTCAGACTTCAGTGGACAGACTGTTAGTAATAAACTGACTTAACATAAACCTTAGTCACTTAAATACTAAAATACACAAAAAAAAACAATTTCACTCAGACAAAGTGAGTCACTGTACTAAATTGTATTGCATTATTGTACCAATTACAATTCAATTAATGCCCAAACATGGGTCCAAAACTGCTTCCTGCCAACTTTAAAAGACAAAGCGTAGCTGCAGAAGGTTAAAGGCAATATAAAGTCCGTAATAGTTTAATGTTCTCCCACGGAGACATTAGTTTTAGTTTAGTAGACAAAACGATTGTGGACAATCAAGGAATTAACTATTTAACCTCTTACAGTAAATTGCGTATAATTGCTCGTTTTCAGAGTTGGAAGCTAAACGGTTTGGTAGGAGTAATGATATGTCCAAAAAAGTGGACAGGATTGTTTTATTGTATTTTGAAGTTTTTAGTTGCAACATGATTAATTTATTCAATACACTTTATTGCAATAACATTCATAATATGAATAAGAAATAAAGTACAGAAAGAATTGTAAATAATAATTGTAATAAAGCCTCCAGAACTCGTGCCTGTATGTTAATATACAATGTATGAATATTCTTGGTGTGCCAGTCGCAACTTCAGTTGAAGTCACTTTAAAATTTTGCTTTTTGTACGGATTCTCTTTTTTAATTTTTTTGTCATATTCAACAAGTGCACGATCTCAGTCAAACAAAAGACATCAGCGAATACTGCATAGGTATCTCGTTGATGTCTTTCCTATATAATACCGAAAATATTTATAAACTTTGAGAACAATAAATCAAGTTAACTAGATCCTTTCTTCAAGCTTAAAGTTTCAAACTTTCTGCCTACAGCTACCTAGTTTCTTAGTTAAAGCAATACATGTACTTAGTAGCTTACTTAAAAATTTCAGATATAGACGCATTCATATACTTATTAAATTATTTTCAATGCTAACAAATAGCAGAAATAAAATGCATGGAAAAGGCTTAATATAATAATAATATCTGGGACAAATCACACACGGTCATCTGGCCCCAAACTAGGATTCCCTGTATCTTGGGAACCAGAGACTGATATACATACACATATACTTTTAAATACATACATATATAGATATAATACACCCAGACACAGAGCAAACAATTCTGCTCATCACAGAAAAGTTTGCCCTGTGTGGGGATCGAACCCACGACTCTCGGATCAGAGGTCAGGATCGCTCCACTTAGCCACCGAGTCAGTATGACTACTAGTATCTATTATACTCATCTATTCTTCCTTCAGGTTGATTAATCACCAATCATTGTTGGCATGTAAGGCACATTAAAAGGCTTTCCCGCAGTATCGGTACCACACGGTACCGGAACCGACTTCCCATTTCCCATTGAACACGAAACCTTTGAAATCGGAAGAGTAATGAAGGTGCGATCGAAATCTAAATAGTGTGGCTTGCGTGGTCACGTTGATCGTACAAGGTAACCGATTGCAGACGCGGTCATAACTTGGATGGGCTCGACTAAAGTGTGACGGTTAGTGGCATCTTCTCTACCATACCTGTGCTTCGCAAGCCGTGTTTAGCTATTGGTGCTAGTTGCTATGGTAAGAGGGCAGTCGTTAAGCCATGTCGGAGACCTTATAGGCGATTAGAAATTTTCAGCCACTGGGTTTGGCAGTCTAGCATTTTTTTGAAATTAACTTTTCTCTCTCTCAAGGAAAACTTTTCAGTTTGAATACCCAGTAAAATGGACCTAGACCAAAATTGTTTCACCCAGTAGATATGCTTACATCTTACTTAGATTTTTTATATGTATATAGAGTCCTTCTAAAATACCTGAAAAAATTTAACAGTGGGTTCTACTCATGAAACTGAACAACTTTCCCCAAGGTACCTATACTCAATTCGCAAAAAACTCCCCATACAAAATTGCCGGATCAGGTGATTGATTGGTATGGGTAGTCCAAAAATTTTTTTGCGAATTGAGTATAGGTTTCTTAGGGAAATTTTCATGAGTAGAAGCCGTGGTAAAAAAAATTTCAGGTATTTCATAAGGACTCTATATTTTAGAAGTTTTCAAATAAATAACCCTTTTAAGATCCTCCATCCTATTAACCTACTTGTTCTTGTTTATTTAACGAATATGGCAAACGATATTATCCAATTTAACTGTATGATAATCATTATAAAATCACTGATATAAATAATTCAAATATCTCAAAGGTTTAATCCAATTTATAATAAGTAATCACTAAAACCCATGAACCTATAAGACCCATGATTCTCTAAGGCTGGCTTTCCACCAGAGACGTGCGATGTAGCTAAGCTGTGTGCGAGGAAAAAATAACCAATTAGACCACTAATTTTAATATTAGTTAAAAAATGGCGAGATCTCATTGGTTAGTTTTTTTCGCATATAGCTTGCTACATCGCGATGCATCGCACATCTGAAGGTGGAAAGACAGCTTTAGAGTCTGATTAATGCGTATCGCTTCGGTTCCGCCTAGCGAGCGTCTAAGAACATCGTTCCGGAACATTTGCTCGCCGGCACGTGCTCGGCTTGAGCTGTGGAGACCTACCCGACCCGTTTATAATAAGATTTGGTTGTAAAGTGATTCATAACACCAAAGTATGACGTGTTGGTAATATTATCGTCGACTGTACAAATAGTCATCCCATATACAGAATGTAAAGGGAAACAATGCATGTTGCACGCATGACGTAAAAACATACTCTACCTAGGTACCTACTATAGTAGGGGAACTAGGGGACAACCCTTATGCGGGTGGCTCATAAAACATGGATGTTTTGGGGGACAATATGTGCCCCAGCCTGAATAGATGGACCAAGTAATGGGTGTCTACCGCCTCTAAATACAACTTACCTACGGCTGTTAACAGGGATACAAATAAAAAAAAACTGTGACAAAAATACTACTTTATTTACAACCAGGTTTCTAGAAGTAAGTATGTGAAAACTTACAAGGAGAGTGCCAAACTTGGGAATCACAGATTCCGCTGATTTTATATATGTTGTAGGGTAGTCTCCCCTCAATAACTAGGAAAAATGGTAAGACGCATTTCGCTTTCATTTTGGAGATAATGAATTTAAAGTCTCATTTTTTATTGTTAACAATAAAATAAAATAATAAAAATCCATTAAAATTGGAAAAATAAATTTAAACATATCAGATATACTATAATAAATGTAATACTTTTAAATAACTTCACCATCTGAAATATTTATTGATTAAAATAACAAATTATTAAATAAAAGTAAATAAATAAATTTAGAAAAAAAAAAGTCTTTTAAATTTGTTTGTTTGTTTGTATACTCTTTATTGTACGACAAAATAACACAACAAAAATTAGTGAAAAAATACATGGATGCACAAAGGCGGGCTTATCCCTGAAAGGGATCTCTTCCAGCCAACCTTTCAAAATATAAAAGAGACTTTTATTGAGGGGAGACTGCCCTACAACATATATAAAATCAGCGGAATCTGTGATTCCCAAGTTTGGCACTCTCCTTGTTAGAAATAATCGTTGTTTACACAAATAATTTAGTAGACAGTAAATAGACACAGGCACCAAGTTTATAATTCACCAAAGTTAGACATCGATAAATAAGGACTCTCCTAGGAAAATTTCCAAATTTGAAGTAAAGATTCAAACACATAGGTATCAAATAAATTACAGTTGTGGAATTCAACCAATTCAAAATTATTCGATTTAATAAATTAACTCGTTTCTCACGCTCCGTTCACGTTTTCTCGGGTGAAATCGTAAGAGTTTGAACTTTCCACAAAAGTTATGGTTTCACCAAATCCGTAGAATGTAAACTGAAGTTGCATAAACAACCTACGCATAAATATTTCTTGATACGCTTTTTTTACACTCTTCATAAAACTTGGTAGGTAAGAAACAGACTCAAATATGCACCCTTTTTTATATAATTCCGTGAGTTGCATTCCTACACTCGTTTATTCTGCATTTCCTTGTGATATCGGTAACGGTTACATAGAAAATGCAAATAGAATTAAACGAATCGTGACTTTCTATAGTTGACTTATAATGAGGAAGGTAAATCGGCCATCGAACCGTAAGCTTCATCAGCCCTTTGCCCCAGTTTTCCTTTGGCTGTAAAAAAACTTCAGTCACGCATGCCGCGCTGAAGCGAAGACTCCAAAAGTGGGACTGTATTGTGGTCTGATTAATGGATGGAAGCGGAAGAGAGGGAAAGGAACGCGCGTTTCGATAAAGAAACCTTACGTTTCCAGCATTTGGCATTATGTCTTATTATTTTCCATAAAACTAAGAAAATTTGAATCTGCTTTTACATTAATTTCAAAGCGTAGTTACTGCACAGATCTACTAAGTCTGGTTTCAAAACCAAGGTAAGATTTATCCGACAGACAAGATTTCTTTCACACTCAGCTATTCCACTGCCAGAATAATATATACCTAATTACTTAAAGTCTGGAATGCTTTCTTAATTTACCTTATTTGGAAAATTACCTTATTTTTGCAAAAAAACCCATACAACTATCTCTCGCTGTTGTTTTTCTATGAGGTTTAAATACATAGTACATTAAATAGTAGTCTTGCGTAAAAGGTTGCAATTTGCAATTTTTTTTTGGCTTCTACTTCATAATTTGCCACAGACATTTTTTTTTTTTTTGTTTGGTTCTTTCCTGCTTTTGCAAGGAAAAGGCAAAGGCTTCTCTGGCCATACAGCCTATTCTTACGTAGTTTGCTCTTCTCTAAATATCCTTCTGTATCATTCGAGCTCCCATTCATCAATCTCTGTCGTCTTTAACTGTTTCTCTAGTCTTCAACAAAATGATAGCACTTTTGATGAAGATTTCATGGACTTCTTGAGAGCACTCGAAACACGGTCTACACACTTTTATTTCATTATCCTATATATTAGACACTTAAATGGCACTTTATTGAACAATACGCTATCAATATTATACATTAAAAACCACGATATCTATTTTTTCGGATAATAAAACAAAAATGACAAACTCTTGCCGCGAGTTCCCGCCAAAAAGTCCCTTGCCACAGACATATGCACCTTCGATAAATTATTCAAATTTAAATACGCCAGCTATCTTTTTCTTGACCTTTTTAATGGGCAGAACAAAGCTCCATGAGCATACTGCCTTGCCTTGGCTTCGCCTGAGCGTATACCACTAAATAACTAATTAACTAAATAACTAATTAACAAAATAAAAACCCATGTAAGTAGAAAAATATGAGAATAAGGCTTTAATGTTCTCTGTAGCACCTGCCTACTTATTTGCAGATAGAGACTTCCACTCTGGATTATAATTTTCACTGAATGATTCATGAGTTTCGTGTATATTGTGCTGTGTTTGTGTGGAGTAACAAACACCAATTCTCCTCCGGATATTGCCTCCACAAGGGAAATAAAACTCTTTGTGTACACGTGTAAAACTTCATTATGTCTATAACATTAATCAAATGTAAACATTACTGAAAAGCCTAGTAATAAGTACTTTCAAAATATTTTTTTCATTTCAATGGGCGCCCTAACAGTTTATAGGTAAGAAACGATTATACGAGAGGTTATTAATCCCAAGTAAAAAAAATGATATAACTAGGTGTAGGTAAATGAACTCGAAGAAATATTACAACAATTTTCTGATTGGACTGAACCAAATCCACAATAGCATGTAAGCAATTGCATAAAGATCTTGGCTTCTATTTAGATATTAACTATTTGACCAATTATACAATTAGCCGTGTCACAAACGAGTTAGCCGCTTTGTAAACCACTACGAAATACTAATAATAATTTCGTAATAATATTTATAAGTTTTTGTTATCTTGTAATTATAAACACTAGAACTCTTTATTTGAAACAGGGATTGGCGTTAGTAACTGCGACAGTCTTTGACTAATGTGGTTATTATCGTTACTCAATTTGTTATTAAAAATGTTTTAAGTTCCAATAAATAATTTCACATTCAATTATTTTTTTAAACTCCGAATAAAATCGATTCGGACATGTAAATACGAGTAGCACGTAGTAGCACACTTTCGGGTGACCTATATGTAGTGTCAGAGGCTTACAGTATACAGCACTCTGAGGTCAGGAGGGCTTGTCACATTATTTGAGGTACCTACTAACCAACTAAATCTTTTCTTTCAGAGGGAGTGCATCTCAGTCCACATCGGTCAAGCCGGAGTTCAGATCGGCAATGCTTGCTGGGAGCTGTACTGCCTGGAGCACGGCATCCAGCCCGATGGCCAGATGCCTTCAGACAAGACCCTGGGCGGAGGAGACGACTCTTTCAACACTTTCTTCAGTGAGACTGGAGCTGGGAAGCATGTGCCAAGAGCTGTTTTTGTGGATTTGGAACCAACTGTCGTTGGTAAGTTAAAAAGATAAAATGTATACGTTAAGATAAATAATTCTCTTTTAGAATACTTGTACAGTCTGTATGGAAATGCCATTAAACCAGACACCTAATAGGAAGGGAAGGTTCATCTTTAATGCTTTTATTCGTAAAACAAAGGCGTAGGCTTAGACCATATCGAGGGTTCACGGGCGACTTGTATTAAGCGACATTTTTGGAAACACAGGTAACCTCTACTTTAAAAATTTATTTCTTACAAAATACCTCACAAAAAATAACTTCTGAATAATATTTAAAATATTAAGAATATCGAGAATCTATATAATACTAAGAAATTAAATTTTAATGATTATTTTTCTAAGAAATATTTTTTTAAATCAGTCTCCTGAACATTTCTAAAAATGTCGCTTAATACAAGTCGCCCGTGAACCCTCGATATGGTTTAGACCATATCAGGATCCTATTCTGTCATTGGTGAGTATAGTAGCAGATTCCTTTTTAAAATCTCCTTCATTTTTTTGACTCAATAAACAGAATTTAATTTATCCGAGGGAGAGCCATGCTTCGGCACGAATGTGCCGGCTCGACCGGAGTGATACCACGGCCTCACAGAAAACCGGCGTGAAGCAACGTATGCGTTGTGTTTCGCCGAATGAGTGAGGGCACCGGAGGCCCAACCTCCCCCCTTCCCAATTCCCTCCATCCCCCATCCCATTTCAAAGGTCGGCAACGCACTTGTGACTCCTCTGGTGTTACGGGTGTCTATGGGCGGCGGTAATCTCTTACCATCAGGTGATCCGTCTGCTCGTTTGCCACCTATCCCATAAAAAAAAAGAAATACAATTTGAATTATGAAATAAGTCGAACGTAAAAAAATAAAAGAATGTGTATAACCAACACCGCGGTCCCCATAGAAAACTGATAAGAGACCTTAACAGGTTTAAAATTTTAGTTTAGTCACAGAAGAACGAGTAAAGCCATCGAAGTGAATATACCTAAGTCCATGGATATTTTTACACCCGAACAGAAACTGGAATAGGCCAGTAAATCTAGAATAAGACCTAATTAATCGTAGGTCGCACCCTTTTAGATCTAAACTTTGATTGCTGGGGTTAATGTACTAATTGAAAGTGGAGTGTAGTATTCAGTTTGTTAAAAAAAAACCTATTTATTTCACTTCACTTCAGTTTTTTTTTTAGTTAACACTAACGCTGAAATCTTAGAATATGAAGATTATATTGCGCTGTTAGCAGTTACCGCTCGAGGGCTAGTTTATTTATTTGTCTGGGAGTCCATCGCGTTGTACTTGTCCTGTGTAAAAAAACGTTTTAACGCGTTTTTTAGTTTGCTGGCCCCCTGCAAGAATAATTAAAAAAAAAGTATGATACATAATGTTTTTATTATTATGAACTACGATAATTTGGCTTTTGCCCTGAACGTTGTTGCGGGGGCATAGTTTATTGAATTTAAGGTATCCTACCCTGTATTTAGAACAATAAACGTTTGTTACCGTTTTTGAAGTAAGCCTCAAGCACCACCTCAAGAACACCACTCCAGTAAATAATTATTTGAGAAAAACTTCGATGTTATTAAACTCTTGCAACAGATTCTTTCATACTGTCTATAAAAGAAACTACAATATTTTTTTTTTTTATTGTTTGTTTGTTTTTTTGTAAACTCTTTATTGTGAAAGAACAAAATACAATACATAAAACAAGGACAAGACATACAAGGGCGGACTTATCCCTTACGGGATCTCTGTAATAATAATAATTATTATTATATTCGGTATATTTACTTCCTATCGAGAATGCAACAAACAATGGTAGAAAATGAACAGACAAATTGCCTTCTTCCGAAGAATTCGTCTAATGCCATTCCTATGCAGTAACACCCAAGTAAAGGCAACAAAAACTAAGTTAGACAAAAAACTGCCTCGCGCCACAAAGCCAGGGGTCGTAGAACTCGACATCAGCCATTACTCATAGTCTACCATTAGCTGGCTAGCCTCCGAGGAGTAAAAGGTAGCTTTACACCTCTGCTGGCCCAATAATACCTGCTATAAAAACTTTTTGTTGTAAAGATTTACCGCTTTAATTTTTGCTCCAAAAAAGGCGATGATTCTTAACGGATGACGAATCCTTTTAGATAATGTGGTTGATTGATAATGTAATGAAGGTAATGAAAATGAAAAGATTTTAATACGAAGTGGATAGTATAGTGTACATTTTAGAAGTTTATTTTTAACTAACACTGAGAACTTGTTCACCCGCCGTCGTTTTGGGCAGTATTTGCGGAATGAGAAAAAGCGACAGGCCCAAACAAACTGCATTTTTTTTAAAATTGTGGATAACATATTATGTCTTAACCGCCATTATATCTTAGTTTTAGGTCAAGAATTTTGATTTATAAAATATTGTGTATAAAAAAGAATGGATTAAATATAGATAAACGTAAATTGCAATTAGAAGCTAATTAATAACATTACGAAATGACAAGAGCATTACACACATAAAGTACATTATACCCTACTTACTTTAAATTCAGTTGGATCGTTATGGCATAACGACGGCCAAAGTAAGTTTTTTTGACGTCAGATTAGTCGATGCTAAAGTCCAAACGGGCAGCACCCGATCACTAGTATAACGCGAGAGTCAGTATCGCAATGGAGATAAAGATTGATTCTTGTTGTAGTTGTAAACATAGATCTTCCTCATACACTTAGTACAGTTCTGAGCCACACGCATCCAGCCTGGATGCGAGCCTGACTCGATAAACAGTCCTGGTGGACGGTCCACACTAAGTCTTCAGCTTGCGGTCTCCACATAAGAATCTTTCTACAAGCATATATTATGGTTATACAGCCATTCCAATTAAAATAATACTAGCAAAAGTTCAAACACTAGGCAGAATCAACCACCACCATTATCAACAGTACTAATATAAACTTGGTAAGTAGGTATGTTACGGAAAGTTATCCACAAGTCACCGCTAATAAAGATTTTCTTATTATGTCTCAAAGAATTTTAGATATCATATCGTTGTACTAAGCAATATTGTCGGTGTAGTATATAAAACAAGACTGAATTAAGTTTTAAATTACAATTTTCTATCGATACTAAGATTTTATTGCAATTTCAGCGATTATGTTGGTATAATGATTTGTAGAGACCGGCAATCATCCCACGCAAAGCAATTCTGTTGTAAGTATATTAGGACTTACAATTATAGTTATGCAGAAATCAAATTACCTGTGACTGCATAGAAGACAAAATTGTATTGGGTTGTAAAGTGACCAATAAAATTTAATTTATAATTTGTAGACCTCATAGAGCCCTGCGCTGGTGTAGAGCGAAGACATATCTATCTATTACATTGAACACGGAAATTATGCCGCCTCTCGCTTTAAAGTCTGCTGAAATTAAATCAATCAGTGTTGGACACCCACTTCATCGTATCGTACTTCGTGAACAACCCATATGGCCCCCACTGCTGGGATCGGGAAGAGAATTCCCATAAACTTAATCATATCACATAATGGTATACTATAGAAATTGACTAACAATAGGAAACGACCGTGTTACAGAAACTTCTCTCTAATACAAAGAATTGTGTACAGAAATTGTGATTTTCAAAATAAAGGCCACACAAGATATATAATACAGGGTTTAAGGGACAGGATTCCGAAAACTAATAGGTTTCATTAATTATAAAATTATTTGAATAAATAGTTTTGAGACCTGATCTTTCTTCTCTCTCCGAAAACACTTCCCAAAACGTTGGGTATGCGAGTTCCAAGTATGTAGTAGGAACTTCGTACAATAAAAATTTGTTGTTAGACTTTAAAAATAACCTTCAAAACAGGCGCGGATCCAGGGGGGGGGGGGCAACGGGTGCAATTCCTCCCCCCCCCCCCTGATGCCTGACCGAAGTACTAAAACTTCTATAAAATGCAAATAAATAGAGGCAATTCTTACCTATTCAAAAAATTTCGCGCTCGCTACGCTCGCGACTTTTTATATTATTAGTCTAAAACCATCGACGGCTTCAGAAATACGGGTACACTGAAAATTTGCCCCCTCCCCCTGAACGAAATCCTGGATCCGCGCCTGCTTCAAAAAGCGTATTGTACTGCGCTACCTACATCGAAATATTTCTGAATTGATTTGGGGGTCGAATATGACTGTTATCTGACTTTATCCCTGACTTATCCCTAAGATTCATACTTAAAAATATAGGTCTTACAAAATCAGCAAAACCATTTAAACCGGAATTTTCAACTTCTCTTAATAAGGTGAGCGATCAACTAATCGACTTGTTAGAAAAGTCAAAAACTTTTTCGCGAATTAACTATGGGTTCCTTGAAGAAAGTTATTCAGTTTTATAAACAGAATGCCAATCGAAATAATTTAAGCTGATTTTAATCACATTTTGATAGACCTTATATACCTGATTTCCGATATGCTTGATCTACGTCGAGTCGCACCTTAAAGTTCTCTTCAAGAAACATCTGTTTCTCTTCGGCTCATTACCCAGCAGAGCCTAATACTAGAGCCAGAGCTCGTTAACCGCGTCCGTTCTGATTTGCATACGGTCATCGGGCTGCGAGAAACCGGAGACGTTCCGCTTGGTCGCAGGCGCAGGCGCTGGTCTCCATGCTACAATGAGTTGAGAATTTTCTTTGAACATGTCTATTGTAGCCAGAGACAATGATTGTAGCTATTTACCTATGCAAATATTTACAAAAGTACTTACACTTAAGGTGATATTTCTTTAAAAAGTAAAAAGCTTTCACGGTAATATCGGATGCACTCGTAAATGTAATGAAAGTTCAATGCATTCAGGAAAGTAAATTTTCCATACCAACCTCTTTTCACTTTTGAGGAATTGATCCAGGAGAATCCTGTCAGTTTCGTGTTCGTTTACACGTTTTAATAAGTATCCTAAGCAAAATAAATTAAAAATACTCATCGGATATTGTTAAATTTATATTTAACGAAATAAAATATCTGATATAAGTCAGTAGCTAGGGCTAAATACATAATGTAAGATAAAAAAGTAAATAGGAGGTTACGTCCATAAATTTTGAATGTGGTTGAATGTTATAAGGCCCTTTTCACAAAAAAAAACACCGAAAACAAGAAGTACTCATAAAAACTCATAAATTCATAAATGAACAGGCTGATTCGTGTAGCAATAAAAGTTTAAGCACGTAAGATAAACACGCAAAGTAAGAATCAAACGCGAAATTGTGTATTTTGCGATTTATATTTTTTTAAATATTCATGAAATATTGTGAAAGACTTAAAACTAATTTTCGAAAGAATATATCATACATTTTGCTTACTCGTATTTTTTTTTTATCAGTAAAAGTATGCTCATATTCTAGACATTTTAACTAACTATATATTTTTTTGGGAGATGCCCCTTAACCTTTTCTTGACTGTAACTTTAGGCGATCAATCAGTCAAATGCAAGTAAAAAATAAAAGATTAAATCACAATTTTACTCAAATCACTCTTACCTCGCTCCATCATTGTTCTGTCTACTATTAAAGGCAGTTTGTGGCGATGCTCGGAGGCCACTTAATTTTTCAAATAAACCGTTACGATCTCTCCAGATGAGACTTGAAATAACACATCAGGGATATATTCTTCGCTAAAGCCAACCATAGATTAGGAAGATTAATCTGACACTTTTTACCCGAGTGCCACAGAAATACGGTAATGTTTTTCGGGTGTATGATTGTATGTCAGTTTGTTTGACTAAGCATGTGGCCTTATTGTGACCAAAATTTTATATTACAAACCTATAGGTATTTATCTTCCTAAATGCAAGAATATGAAACATCCATAAACAAATCCCGTAATTTCAGCTTTAGTTGTCCTCGTCGATTAGATCTTCTTCTTCGAATCAATCAAATTCAAATGACTTATGTGACCTTAAATTAGACGGTGGTAAAATCATATCCTACGCCGATGATACTGCCTTATTATTTTCTGCAAAGACAGAAGAACAGGTCTATGAATATGCACAGCGAGGCTTTAATATTGTTAATAACTGGCTCCAGCAACATTTACTAACCTTAAACGCGGATAAAACTAAATACGTTCATTTTTCTATGCGTAAATCAATTTCGTCTCAACCTATTCCACAGCTCCATGCTCATCATTGTAATTACACTACGAACAACTCGTGCAAGTGTCCAGACATAGGTATTACTAACAAAATAAAATATTTAGGTATTATGCTTGACGAAACTCTCTCGTTTCGAGACCATCAATGCTTTATGTGGCAGAGTGCGTAAGTTAATATTCATTTTTAAAAAATTACGCTCCATAGCAGAATCAAAAATAATTAAACAAGTTTACTTTGCTTTATGCCAATCGATATTAACTTACTGCATTTCGTCATGGGGTGGCACAGCTAAAACCTCATTACTATCTATTGAACGAGCCCAGAGAGCGATTCTAAAGGTTTCAACATCCCGTCCTTTCCTCTTTCCCACAGTACTTCTTTATAAAGCCTGTAAGGTACTCACAGTTAGGCAATTATTTATATTGAGCACTGTCCTCAAACAGCATGCTGCACTTCCCTACAACACAGAAACTACTAATAAAAGACGAAAAGATATAGTTTGCCCTCAAAATACTAGAACATACCATGCATTCTCTTCCAGATTTTACGTGTTCCTAGGACCGCTTCTCTACAATAGATTAAACGCCAAATTATGTATATATGCTCTTAATTATAATAAAACTAAAAGCTTCGTGAGGCACTTCAAAATATGTCCTATGACGATACAGAGAATCTATTAACTGTAAAAAATGAATATATATTGTTATTTTCGATATGTACAAATTAAATTCGGTTAATATCTTGCTTTTTTTAAATTTAGATTTATAATTAATCATTTACCTACTACTAAGGAGAAAATTGTATTTTGCAAGTAAACATTTAAGTTAGTTATGTAAGCCTTTTTTCGCCTGAAACACAGGACAACCTAGTTCAGGCACGTGTTTCTGTATTCTAATAATATGTTTAGTCTTAGTTATTACATTGTCATTTAAGTTTTATCTCAATAAATATTATTATTATTTTTATATTATTAATGGTGAAAAATATTGTTTTCCTATACATATTTTGCTTCAAGCAGGTCCTCGCGCGTGCAGGTGTAGGGACCAGCTGGATACGACACCAAGTGTGGCATACTTTGAGCTCACCGAATACACGTTATACTTTATCCAATTAGGCTTTCTAGCTCCACGCGAGATACTTCGGCACTCGAAAGCTTCCTTTTTCTACAACTTATTATCTTCATGAGCCGCCTTGAATTGCCTCTGCATTCTGGTGTGGCAGGATGCAATTAGTGAGAAGTGCAGATGTGCGTCTGTCTTAATTGCGTAGGTTCACACTCGGTTAACTAATGAACTTATAATTTTAACATACATTATATTTTTAGAAATTAGAGAATAGATATTGACTTTATTTCAAAATCTTGATACGTACAAGTACAGATATTAAAAAACCAGACAAAGTGCATACAAATCTGCTCAACACAAATATTTTTCGCTGGTTGGGGATCGAACCCACGATCCTGGGCTCCCGAGCAGGCTGTCAGTCAGTTGTGTAAAAGATTACTGTAAATGTGTTTTTTTTATGTGATAGGTGGCAAACGAGCAGACGGATTACCTGATAAAGATAAAGATATAATGATTAAACAAATAATTTAACAAAGTTTCCGTAATTTAATATTATATCGGGGCGCAACACCAACGCCAGATTAGGATAATATTTATACAGGGTGTTAAAAGATGTAACAATACTTGTTGTATAACTAGTTTTGAAGTAAGTTAAGAAGGTTCACCCATGTGTCACACTGCTGAAATTTTTATACTAAACTATCATACTTAGTACTAGAGTTCCGTGCTTAAAGAGTGTCAAATCCTAAGAAAGAAACCAAATCGAGCCAATAATTTGTCCTTTCAATATAAAAAAGCCAGGTTTGCTTTTAAATCAAAATAAATAAGAAAGACCAGCTGTTGTTTATGATAGGCGGACTGCCTCGCTTAGATCAGCACTGCAGATTTCAGGGTTGGCTGCCTGCCACACAATGTCTGTAAAACACACGTCTATAAAATTGAAACTCGTTTAACTTACAAAACATTTTACCTGAATAGCATATCAAAGATAGTTTTTAATCGACTTCAAAAAACGTTGCTGCGGTTTTCCCTTTAATTAATTATGTACCCCTATTTCTTTGAATTAATTGTAGAAGATAATACACAAATCTAAAACTAAAAATATTCCTCGGCCCAATTAGGTATCTCCTGACAGCTCACTACTACTTTTTGCCTCGATGACTACTTTTGCCTAAACGCGTCGTCCACTACTAACTTTCTTCATATTAATCCACCAAATGCTTCATCATCATCATCAGCCGAAAGACGTCCACTGCTGGACAAAGGCCTCCCCCAAGGATTTCAACACCGACCGGTCCTGCGCTGCCCGCGTCCAGCGGCTTCCCGCAACAATCACCAGGTCATCGGTCTTAAATGTTTATTATAAATCAATACAATTAGCTTAAGGCAGTAACAATGAAAGGGATATACGTACGAAAAACATTACTCTCCTCTGAGGCGGTTGGATAAAAAATAATTATTTTTTGTGTATTTACTATGACATCCTTCCGAACTGTGAGAAGAGACTCTTGCCCCAGCACTGGGGAGGGGACGACATAAGATATACGTAATGTTTACTTTTTCTTCGCAGACGAGGTGCGCACCGGCACCTACCGCCAGCTCTTTCATCCAGAACAGCTTATTACTGGCAAGGAGGACGCCGCTAACAACTACGCGAGGGGACACTACACCATCGGCAAGGAGATAGTAGACGTGGTGCTGGACAGGATCAGGAAGCTGGCTGACCAGTGCACTGGGCTGCAGGTGAGTATAATCACCAGATCTCTCGAAATCGAATCAATAGCTTATCACAATTTACTGTGATGTGGAGCATCTAAAACTAAGATATAGTATTTGCTGCAGGGGCAAGAGTATTTTCTTTGGGGTAACGTACCTTGGAAGGGTTAGGCCGTACTCCACACATGAAGTCGGATTGGTATATTTGAATCTTCATGTTATCAGAAAGCTAGCTGCGTTTTCTGTCGCCAGATAGAAAACGGTAGATGAAGTACAGGACTGAAGGATGCTGCCAAAGAACTAGAAAACTTGACAACAGATCTTTGTCGTTGATCAACAGCAATCCCCAGCAACGATGACCTATTTTAGCCTACACCTACCGTCTTCATACCACATGAGCTTTGTGTTCTAGGGATTCCTGGTGTTCCACTCGTTCGGCGGCGGCACTGGTTCAGGCTTCACCTCGCTGCTGATGGAGCGCCTCTCGGTGGACTACGGGAAGAAGTCTAAACTTGAGTTCTCCATCTATCCGGCACCTCAGGTATCTATGCTCTTACTTTAAGGCCAGCAGCGGTATAGATAATCTGACTATTAACAGTTACGAAATACCCAGTCCCCACTTCCCCACAGCTTACGCACGGGTTTCTTCCCTTACCACGGGAAGGTTAGGACGTACTCTATACACGGGGACAAAGTTCAGATTGGTAAAGCTTGTGGAGTTAGTAATGCACTGCATACTATGAAGATAGCGTTAGATCATTATCACCGAAAAGATGTTGGAATGACTGATCATTGAGGAAAATGACGCAAGGAGAAGTGGGGCTAGTGTTAGCCGCCTATAAGGCAGCTCACATGACTTAAACGACTGTCATCTAGTGATAGAAAATAGTATCAAAGGCTTATCACGACTTACGAATCGATCAACAGTCAGTACATTTCGCGTGGTCGTGTCGATTACGTAGGTAAACTAACTAAAGACACGGTGATAACTGGATAGGTTTGACTGTTAGTGGCATTTATTTCGACTGGTCCTGTATTACGCAACACATTATTCTGAAAGATATTCGGCTATTAAGATATAACTTCTATAGGAATACTACATACGAGTAAACTTCATTTTCATACTGATTTTCAACCACCAAAGTTTTCCCAACTTCAATTAGTTACCCAAAAACTCTTACTACCCAAACTATACGTAGACCCTCTCTCATCCAGGTGTCCACAGCAGTGGTGGAGCCATACAACTCCATCCTTACCACCCACACGACCCTGGAGCACTCCGACTGCGCGTTCATGGTGGACAATGAGGCCATCTACGACATCTGCCGCCGCAACCTGGACATCGAGAGGCCAACATACACCAACCTGAACAGGCTGATTGGACAGGTGAGCAACTGATGAGGGCAGGTCCTGACTAATCTAAGACCCTAAAAGAGCTGATGTATCAAAAAAGTATCTACGGAAAAAAAACAAGTTGACTGAAAGTTTGATGGTGAAGTATTTTTTTCTGTATACTGCAGTTCCAAGGATAATAAATAGTTATTTTATAGCACAGATGAAGGATTTAAAAAACAATATGAAAAGCTATAGATTGAGCCTTACAGTTTCTTTTTAATATACAAATTTTTGAGACTATAGTTCCTGACATTTATACTGGATTCCATTCGAACTCGATGACATAATCTCCCTCCATTCATCTAGATATATGTTTTCAGATTTTACCTTCAGAGTCTCCTATTTTCTAATCTCCAGATCGTCTCCTCAATCACCGCCTCCCTCCGCTTCGACGGCGCCCTCAACGTGGACCTGACGGAGTTCCAGACGAACCTGGTGCCGTACCCCCGCATCCACTTCCCGCTGGCCACGTACGCGCCCGTCATCTCCGCTGAGAAGGCTTACCACGAGCAGCTGACTGTTGCCGAGATCACGAACGCTTGCTTTGAGCCCGCCAACCAGGTAAGTCAAACGAAATAACCATTATTACCTGGCCTCAGTCAGCTAAGCTAGCCATTGCATACTAGGGCAGAGGGGTTCAATTTTCAGCTGGCTTAGTTCTTCTACATATCTCCTCATTTCTGATTCGATCATCATTATCTAAGAAAGTAATCTCCGTCATTAACCATATGTTTTTCTATTTCAACAGATGGTTAAATGCGACCCTCGTCACGGCAAATACATGGCCTGCTGTATGTTGTACAGGTAAAATACTCCTTCCTTCTTCGTAAATTCATAAAACTAATTTAAAATTTTATTTTAATTTAATTCTTTTATTTACAATTGGTAAGCTATTGACTCTTGGCATTATTTCACCTGATGGTAAGTTATGACAATATCGAAAGATACCGACGGTTACCAAGATTCCGCAACGCAACGGGAAACTGGCTGTCGGAACACATCAATGCTATTAACATTAATGTTTGGCGACAAGACTTAGATTGATGGTATGTACGAGTAGCTACCTAGATGGTCTCAAAATTCCTCGTATATTTCAGAGGTGACGTGGTACCGAAGGACGTGAACGCGGCCATCGCTACGATCAAGACTAAGAGGACCATCCAGTTCGTGGACTGGTGCCCCACGGGGTTCAAGGTTGGTGCATTCCATAGAGATCTCAATAATGTACATTCCCTTCTTGTAAAACCTTACTGCTACATACCTATATGGCAAGAACTAATATTTAAAATATATAGGGTGACTTTAAATTAGTTCTTGATGCCAAAGGATATGCATGTGCTCATGATAACAAACATCTTTCCCTAAGGAACCAATAGTCAAATCGTAAAAAAAATTTTGGACTCTTCATACTAATTTGGCCGATCCGTTGACCGATTTGTGTGGAGGGTCCAAAACTTTTTTTGAGATTTGACTATGGGTTCCTTAGGGAAAGTTGTTTGTTATCACGAGCACATGCATAACCTTTCGTATCAAGAACTAATTTAAAGTCGCCCTATATAATACTTGCCACCCCAGCCGTCAAACTGAAATAACTTGAAAACGGATTTTCACTAAAGATAAAAAAAAAAACACTACTGCAATTAACCCACTGACGGCCACGCTACTCTTTGACAAATTGTGCTCCCACCGCCAACGTCGACTCCAGCTGACAAAAAAATATGAAAATCTCAAATCCTGACGCCAGTGTTAAACCAGATTACAAATAAAAATAAAAATAAAACTATATTCAAATTGGTCCTCCCGTTTAAGAAGTATGATAGCCACAGAAGAGACACGAAGACCTCTACCACCCTCTCTTTTGCGTTGGAGATTAAAACAGTACCAAACTGGCAAAATTCGTACTGATTTTATCCGGTATATTAGAAGACAGAACTATAAGTTAGACACCACGGTGTCTATAAGTTAGACAGAGGCGCACTTAGGGTATCAATGTATTGAGTATAGCTATAACTGCCGTATAAGTGGACGTTAGTAAACAAAATAAGGGTTCCAGTCATGAAGTACTAATAGTCTGTACTATCTGGTTAGACGAATTAGAAAGTTATAGAGCACTCTCTGTTAGCTGGCCAATGTACCAAAGTCTGTGGTGATCTAGATAGACATTCTGCACCAATCCGATTTCGCTGTCGGTAATCCAAGATTTTTCCATTGCCAGATCTGGCCTTTACTACTCCATTTTAAAACAGAATTAACTTTCATATGTTTTACTGACCATCCAGGGGAATAATGCCTTATTACACTGTTTACCTTACCTAAAATCCATCTTTTGCATGGTAATTTGACGGTTATATGATCTTATGACGGTCTAAAGCACCGAATTTTATTAACTTTTACAAAAACAATGCTACCTAAACTAAAATGAAGGGAAGAAACTAAAGTACCAAATAAATTAATTTAGACGAAAAATACACGCTGCATCAGGGCGCTTCAATTTGCAGCGTTGTTACATAATGGTGCCGCGTCTGTATCTTATCGTCCTACATTTGGCGAGTGTCCTTAATCAAAATTGTCTTTCTCCTAAGGTGGGCATCAACTACCAGCCGCCCACCGTGGTGCCGGGCGGGGACCTGGCGAAGGTGCAGCGAGCTGTCTGCATGCTGTCCAACACCACCGCCATCGCCGAGGCCTGGGCCAGGTAAGGAGTATTGACCAATTCTACTTAACGGAAGAAAATATTAAACGAAACCGCCATTTCCTTTTTTTAATAGGTATTAATATTGAAAGAAAGATGACAGTAGAGGAATGGCAAGAACTGGTGAGGGCAAAAGTAAACGTTCGCGTCGTCGTACCAGGCAGTTTAGGAGTTTGAATAGAGCTGCGATTACTCCGACAGAAGCCCAGCTTTACACAAGAAGTATAATCTTCTTTCTTTGACGTTTGTGGGATACAAATAGACTCAGATCGAATAAATTCATACTTGATATGAAAATGAGAAAATATTGTCCGAGTAGCTACGTACTATTTGAGTCTGTTTGAGTTCACTTTTTGTACGGACAGGAAAGATCAAGTCGTCTGTCGTCTCGACAGGCTTGAGCTTTCCTGAGACGTTGAATGTACCTCTTATAGTACTGAAACTGCTGTATTTGAAATGAAATGAAATTAAAATATTTCACTCCAAATAGGTAGCAGTGTACAACTTTTCGAAGATCATTATTTTGTCTATTACTAATACGAGGCTCCTAGTACTTGGAACTCGTGTTGCGAAGTGAAAAGAAACTACGGGTCCAAAGAAACTCCATCCAACACATTACGTAGACATTGCTTAGAAAAAATATATACGATTACCAACAATCTGTCTTAACTTGCCACGTTTCAGACTGGACCACAAGTTCGACCTGATGTACGCGAAGCGGGCATTCGTCCACTGGTACGTGGGGGAGGGGATGGAGGAGGGAGAGTTCTCGGAGGCCCGGGAGGACCTGGCGGCCCTCGAGAAGGACTACGAGGAGGTCGGCGTGGACTCCACTGAAGGCGAGCTAGATGATGAGAATGAGTACTAAAGGGTTTGCGAAAATAACAATAAGATAAACAAGTGTAATTGAAAGGTGGTGATACCTCACGGACTACTTCTAGTCAAGGAAGTGAACAACTTTTGAACATAAGCTAAACAATTTATGGACTTCCCATAAAAAATGGGCCAATCAGCTTACAAATTAGGGGAAAAAATCTAATATTTGTTTGTGTTTTGTGAAAACTCATAGACTAAAAGTGGCTCAGTTCCATACGAGCAGAAGCCACCGTGAAGTATGTTCACACCTTTTGTGTTATATTCTGCAATCATAGTGTGAAATGTGAAATAGCATTGGCTAAACACAGTTTGTACTCCAGTCCCTAGTGCGACGGCAGTACTCAAGTATGTAGGTGCTCTGAAGTACGCTTCACGAAACTCACCGCCCATACAAAACATAAAAAAAAACTGTTCATATAATTTTCTCTTTTTGGCACCTACCTACTTGATACATACTTATGTGATGACTCAAAACTTCCCTTTTTAAGAGGAAGTAATATAATAAAATAAAATGAGCTTGAAAATGAATGCTTGACAGTACAAAATTAAAACAAAAATAATTTTTGGGTTTGTTTTGTGAATTAAATTATGTTGCTGTAATTATTGATTGTACTCTAAAATATTGCATTTATTATTTTAAAGGAAATAAAAGTGAATTCGTGATAATATTCTAACACTTATAATATTAATCGATTTAAGAATATAAATTTATATAATTATAATAATAAATAATCTTACTTACAACTGAGTTCGATTAATCTGTGCTTTTTATACGAATCATAATTTTGTATGTTTGTGGATAAATTATACATATATGTTAAAAATGCACAAATAAAGATTTACACTAAAAGTTTCGTTATATTTTTTATTTTAGCTTTTATCTACACTTTGTTAGTTCTTATTTTCCCAAACGTTTAGTATGAAAAAGGAGCAATAAGGTTCAACCGATCAGCCGAGCAGCCATATTAGTATGAAGGAGTCCAAAATATTTTTGTGATTTGACTGGGTTCCTTGGGGAAAGGCAAGTCAGTCCTTCGTCATTTTGCTACTGATTATGAATGTTTATTGCTGATTTGTGTAATGAAAAGCCTGTGAATACCAGACGGTAAAAAGGGATTCGCGAGAAACACAGACGCACAGGTTTGGAGCCTTCGTTCCTGTATGTGGAATCGTTACTGCCAAACAGATGGACCGATTTCAAAGCAGATTTTATGTTGCTGAATAAAATATTGGAAAAATCCGACTTCCAATTATTCAGTTTCAGTTTCCCATACAAATTGATTCACTATTCAGATTTAGTATGGGAAACTGAAAAAAATATTACAAATAAGTTTTTTTTTATATTTTTCGTGTAATTTATACAAGTACTTGATTGCGAGTAACCCCTTAAAATTTCAAAAGCACTTTTTTAACATCCTGTACGAAGAGAATATTTTCTATAGGATTCTTAAAATTTAATATACGTAGTCGGTCCCATAATGAATTGGCCTAACTATGAAATAAAAAAGAAAATTAAATGCAATCATTTTTATTTTTCAATATAGTCTCCATCAATACTGACACACTTCTGACATCGGTGAAATAACATTTCTAATCCTTTATAAAAATAATCGCAATCTTTGTCTTCAAAATGACTAAAGACGGCCGCCTGCAACTCTTCATCGCTTGAAAATTTTCTTCCCCTTAAGTCCCGCTTTAAATTTGGGAATAAGTAATAGTCGGACGGAGCCATGTCTGGACTATAAGGTGGATGGTCCAGCTCCGTGAACCCGCATTGACGCACTGCATCCTTCGAAACACCGGCGGTGTGCACGGGGGCGTTGTCGTGAAGCAACAGGACGCCTTTACTCAGTTTGCCTCTGCGCTTCTCCTTTATAATATCTCGCAGTTTATATATTAATGAAGCATAATATTCGCCGTTTACGACTGTATTGCGCTCTTTAAAATCAACCATCAAAATACCTTGAAAATCCCAAAAGATTGTGCACATGATTTTTTTGGTAGATTGTTGCACCTTTGCCTTTCTAGGCGGCTTTTCACCCTTATAACGCCATTCCATTGACTCGCGCTTGCTTTCTGGATCATAATATAACACCATAGTTTCATCACCAGTCACTAGTCTCTCGATCACGTTCTTTGGGTTTTCTCCACAAAGATCTAAAAACTCGGCAGCACAGCGAACTCGCTCCCGTCTCTGCACAGCTGACAGAAGTTTCGGGACCCATCTTGCACTGACTTTTTTCATATGAAGATGTTCATCGATTGCACGATGGACGGTACTTTTAGAGAGCCCAAGTCTAGCTGCAATTTCTCTAATCTTCAAACGGCGGTCACTCAAAACCTCTTCTTCGATTTGAGCAATAGTATCGGGAGTGAGCACTTCTACCGGTCGACCGTCATGGCCGATATCTTCGACGGTTTCTCGCCCGAGGCGAAACTCTTTCACCCAATTTTTTACTGTGCTATAAGAGGGAGAACACTCCTTATACACACCATCTAATCGTTCTTTAATTTGGGCGGGGTATAAGCCTTCTTTAAATAGAAACTTTATGACGCTTCGATACTCGGTTTTCGACATTTTGAAAAAATACGCGACACTTGTTGTTCAAACAAACTGCTAAACTGAACTACGCTCGTCAAGTCCATGCGTGTTCGTTTATAAAGTGTCTGAGAACCGTTCTATTCAATGCAACATAACATGTATCGAAATGTCGCGTAGAACTATATCAGGCTAATTCATTATGGGACCGACTACGTAAATTGAGTTGTGTTGTTTATCTTTGTGGTTTTATTGAGTCAGCTTTACGTCACTTTTAGTAGGTAAGGTGTGTGGGCAATTTCACCTACCAGGACAAACAAATGAGGATATAAAAGCAATTCAAATCATTTGGTAGCGCAGTGCTCAGGAGTATTGTTGCCAGCAGCCACGAGACTTAGTTATGGCGAGAGTGAACAGTCATTAAGTTTGCGAGTCCCGTCCTCGCCTGCGTCGTCACATTCTATTAGGTGAGATATAAGATATAGTCCTACGCACTTTCTGAAATATTCATATTTATTAAGAACTTGGGTCGACGTCTTGCTTAGTTTAACCACAAAACACATAAATACAGAAGGTCCGCTCAATATGCTCACAAAAATCCTAAGCAAATACATGCTTATAGACGTATACGGCCGTTGTAGGCAAGATCACGTACTGTGCAATCGTGCCCTTGCCTCGAACGACCGTATATTTCTATAAGCATGTATAAGCATCGGCCGGCCGAGCGCCCGCGCCGCCGCGCCGCGCCGCGCCGGCTGCAGGTGGCTCGCTCACCAATTATGCCTTTTGATGTTTTTTGTTTTTGTTGTCTTACGTATGTGATTGAAGAGGGAAACCTTTACTGTTATTGCCCACTTTTTCAAATATCTTGAGTTTTACGATTTTTAGACGATTGTTTTTCGTTACCTAATGTAAATAAGTAATCTACATTAATGCGTGTACGACGACGAGTGACTAGTGCACGGATAAATCTGTTAAGGTTTTTGTTGTACTAGCTTAAGTATTTGTCATTAAGTAATAAATTGTTATTAAATAAAAAAATAATTAAATAAAAAAAAATGCTTACGGTTTTAGTGGTTTGTATTGAGCGGACCTTCTGTGTCTATTTTGTGGTTTAACTAAGCCCGCATCCGTGATTCGGCATCGTCATCACTTACCATCAGGTGAGAAAATGGCAAGGGCTTGCAATTGTGGACAAAAAACTATTTCACAATTTGTGGTTATATGAGTAATCCTAGTTTACGGGCAGGTAATCGTGTGTAATTTGTCTTTGGATATTTATTAAAAAAGACGACTAAACCAATAGGAAGGCGACGATTTTAATCCCAGAAACTATAATTTTCACAAACCCGTCTTCTTGTTTCCAGGCAGCCGCGCTTTCTCTTCGGACATCACGGCTACCAAAAGAAGAACAAAGGGACATAACTAAAAGTATTTACCTTATCTAAGGAACTCAAAAACAAAATGATATATTTTTTGTGGATCAGTGTCGCACTGGGTCTCTTTATGGTGACCGAGAAAGGAGAGGCCAAACCAGGACTACTCACACTAAAAGAAGACACATATATTGACCCGAGCACCATAGACCGCGATACTATACCAACAGCCACTACTCCGAGTATAAAAGCAGCTTTACACCATCCCTTTAAGGAGAATGCCAGGAGCAAAAGACAGATTGCCACCAACGGCATTCGAGTGGGTCCAGACAATCTTTGTCCCAAGAATCATTTACCGAGAGGTCGGTGGTGTATTCCACAAAATCAATATGATTCGTATGAAAACTTCACGGAATATGAATTATAAGCAGAGCCACAACTACGAGTATAAAAACCACTTTACACCACCTGATAAAAGAAACAGTTTCAACTACTTTCCACTTGGAAAAGCTATCGTTGTCCCGAGGGTCGCCAACTGATAGAAAGACGGTGCGTTTCAGTAGAAGATTATGAGCCTGTTTATGTATCCAAACACCACAGAACGCGATACTAAACCAACAGCCACTACTTCGAGGGGGCAACATATAGACTATGGTCCAATCCGGCAAGAAAGTGGGTTGAAACAATAATAGTAATAATAAATTTAAATATATTTCTTTATTTCAGACAAAGTAGTCCATGATATGTGATAGTAATAGTAGGTACTTAAAAACAATCGTTGTTCCAAGGATCTTCAGCCAAGAGGTATTTGGTGTGTTCCATCAAATGAATAAAAATAAATAATGTCCTCATTAATCACTTGGTCCATAACATAATAGGTATATCCTACTGCTCAAAAGAAAATAAGGACCAGCAGGGTTTTTGTTGTATCACTAGACCATCATTGTTGTATCCCTATTGAGCATTATTTGAACCATTTATTAGCTTAAATTGTAAACAATAGCATTATTTTGTTAAAACGTAGATATTTTATTAAAACGTAAAAAAATATACTTTTCTTGTTTTTATGGTATAACAAAAAAACCTGTTTGCCCTTATTATCTTTTGAGCAGTATTTATTATTTTTAAGATTACTTTATGGAAAATAAATTATAAGCTATCGTTCACTAAGTGATTTCGTAATAAAATTTTGAAAAACCTCGTTTTGTTTTTTATCCCATGTTAATTTTTTATCAACATATGTTATAAAATGAGTCGCTCGATGGCGCCGAAAAACTATGACGTTACGTCACGTCTATGTGTTTCAAACATTTTTCTATTCTATTCTATTCTATTTTTAGAACATAATATCATTTTTGACAGCTGATGTTAAAAAGTAACTCAATATTGACCAGTAGTCAGTAATCTACCCAATTATGCGAAACCATGGCCACTACTATAAAAGCAAATCAAAAGAAGCACGATGAACGTCATTCATTTAAATAAGTAGATGCTTTATACATGCTTTTAAATCGTCAATGAAAATCTTAAATTCTATTATACAATTCATGTCAACACTAAAATTATGAGCTGGAGGATCTATACAGTCATGTCCATATGTCATTGTCATTTACATAATCTAGTATTTTGTAATAACCTTTAGATTAGAGCATAAACAATTTTTAACATGCAATTTGAATTTGTTTTCTGGCAAATCGGTTACTATTTCTAGTATTTTATTATAGAATCGTAAACGCTGTCCCAGAAATGACTTCATAACTTTACTCAGTCTCGAATAGGCAACATCAATATTATTAATATTTCTTAGATTAAAATTATGTCTGTCAGTGTTTTTACGAAACAAGTGCTTTATACGTACATACATGATATTGTCGTACCTATATGAATTGACCATTGACAGTTTAACCAACCAATCGTTGTCCCAAGGGTCACAAGCTGAGAAATAGCCATTGCGTTCCAATAGAAGATTACACCGATACTATAATAATAAACAAGGTGCAATTGAAATCGCGGACCAAATTTTAACTGTGGGTTCTGCTTATGAAACTGAACAACTTTCTCTAAGAAACCAATTCAATCAGAATAATTTGGACTCTTCATACAAATCGATGAGCTGTTCTTTTATTTGCTCCGATTGAATTGGTCCCTTTGAGAAAGTTGTTCAATTTCATGAGCAGAAACCACAGTTAAAATTTGGTCCGCGATTTCAAATTCACCCAGTATTTATCCAATCCTATGAAACGCGATACTAAGCTGGTACCAATAGTCACCACTACGAGCTTAAAAGCAGCTATACAACATCCCGTTACGGAGAATGCCAGGATCAAAATAAACAGTCTGAACGACTTTCTATTTGGAAAAAGCTACCGTTCTCCCGAGGCGAGGGTCTGAGGCTGACAAAAAGTAAAGATGGCGTTAGTTCTTAGGACTATTAGCGCATTTGACGCGTTCCAGTAATTGCCAAAACATATCCCTTTGAGCGATTAAACCACCCAAATTTCACCGGGTCTGTATTAAAATATTTAAAATTAAAATATCGACGTCTACAATGCTTATGCTCAAAATCCCTAAAATTTAAATACCAAATACTTCAAAATACTTATTCTTATAACGCTGAAGTATAAAACATTAAAGTTGAACATAACTAACGTCTGAATTACCTATTGATTTAAAATATCTATAATTACAAGGTCTCAGTGCAAAATACTTACGTTTATAACATGGAATGGTACGACTCGCAACTACATCTTGAGGCGAGGCGAATTTCGGAGCACCCCCGACTCGGATAATTTAGGTTCGTAGACTGCGATGCGGAGGCGAGCTTTCACAATCGTAGTATGAGGTTGATATGACAACCACAGATAATCGACTGCTTGCTCTCATTCTTGACAAATAAAATTATTTAATGTATGAAATCGTTATATTTAAGAAAATTGATTTAGATGGTTAGGCATTTTTAAATTTTGAATATATAGTACGATGGCATTTTGATACTAAGTTTTACGACGTTCGTTCAAATAAATCATTCGAAATTTTAGATTTTTACTATTTTTAATTTAGTTTAAGTGACTATTAAGTATTTAAATTTTAGGGATTTTGAGCAAAAGCATTGGAGCTATTAAGTATTCTAATATATACCCGTTTCACCACCATATTATTCTTAATTTAATTCCATTGTAAAAATATTTTTTGTGATATAAAGAATATATTTTATCTTATTTTGAAGTGTACGAGCATGAGACGCGTTTAAATACTGTAAAAATAGGTAAACAACAACTTTTTAATTATTCTTTAATTCTGTGTTTTTCTTTATTGTTTTATATTCAGTTGTTTAAATTTTAAAATAAATATGATAGGTACATTTTAAATTATAGGGAAGAGACTCGTTACCCATAACACAGGCAAACCTAGTGTCGGACCAGGGCTACCTTTTTATATTTCTTGGTACAATAACATTTATTACTGTACTTATATTATTTATACTATTATTATTATTAGGCAACGGCGCAATGTTCCCAGTATACGTCCAAATACTTAAGTATTTAGGAAGATGACTGCATGAAAAATAAATTATCAGCTATCCTTCACTACATTAATTTAGCAATAAAATTTCAAAAACCTTATTTGTTTTGTTTTCCATCCCATCTTCAATATTTTTATCAACAAAAATTATAAAATTAGTCGCTCAATGATGACGCCAAAAACTTATGACGTCATGTCTAAGTATTTCAAACATTTTTATTACAAAATATCGTTTTGACAGATGTTATAAAGTAACTCAAATGACTTGTGGTCATCTACTACCCTATTCGCACCATCGCAGCCCACACAAGCAACTGCAGTACTTACAATGAAATCCTATATTTTGATTTGATGTTATCTGAATTTGTTGAATAAAGCTTATCTTAAATTTCATGGTTACGTGCAATTATACAGGCTGTTAAAAAAGTGCATTTGAAATTTTAAGGGGTTACTCAGAATCAAGCATAGAATACAGAAATATTGAAATAATCTATCTACAATTATTTGTTTCAGTTTCCGATACAAATGTTTATAAAAATTACACTTATGTTCAGTTTCAGGCAGGTTCGTAAATATCCGATATTTATAATAAATATCAAAATATTTTCGATATTTTTGATATTTATCAAAATTACATACTAATTTCAATTTCTTACTCCAATAGGTTTTTTTCGAAATATCTGAATTTAAAATGTAGGTATGTGTTTGAAAATTTTAAGATGTTTATCAAAATAACATTCAAATTTTATAATCTGATATGTTTTTTCAAAATAACTGAATCTTAAATGCATATTTTATTTTTGCTAATTTGAAGACAGTTAATTAAATTAAACTCATTTATTTATTATTATTATAATCATATCTTTATTCTTTGGATTTGACACATTCATTCTTAAGAATCAGCTCTTAGAAGCTAGGAAAATACGAATATCAATATTTATAAACAGTGTGAGTCTTTATAAAGTGCACATATGAAAGGGGGTAAAAAGGGACCCAATTTTATCGCACAGAAAAATATTTAAAAAAGTAAAACATATTTTTTATGGACGTTTATTTTTTTAAGTAGCATCTGCTGTCCCGAAGTAAAGAAAACGTTGTAACTTTTAAATTTAGTAGGCTAGAATGTTAAAACAAAAAAAAGTGAGGATAAGTAGTAGATGGCCGTGCCACAAAAAAAAATACACAAAAAATAAACACCATCAATTAAATATAAGCATTTTCATATTCTTTTTCACTGAAAATTTTTCATTTTTTGTGCTTAGTTCAAAAAAACAAAATAGCACCTATTAACCCTATTTTTTATTACTTTAAGATATTGATTTGAGTTTAGCTTTCAAATAATAAAAACCCCAAATTTCTAACCTACACATAACGTTTGCTATGAGCGATTAAACAATAGTATTCAAGATACGTTATTTTTTACACTGTTGCTCTAAATGCTAGTTTTATTTTCTCAGTCTTAGTTTTGTGTATTTTTTTTATGTCTGTGGCACGGCCATCTACTGCCAGTCCTCAGTTTTTTGTTTTAACATTCTAGCTTGCTTAATTTAAAAGTTATAACGTTCTGTTTGTTTTGGGGATAGCCGATTTTATTAAAAAAACATAAACGTCCACAAATTTTTTTTTTCTGGGCGATAAAATTAGGTCTTATTTCACCTCCTTTCATATGTGCACTTTATAAAGACTCACACTGTTTAAGCATAATATGGGCAAAATATATGGGCAAACTACTCAAGTTGATGGAACTAGCACTAATTTTTTTTTTTATATATACGAATTGAGAATTGTCCAGTTTCATAGTCCAAAATCCAAAGTCCAAATATATTTATTGCACTGCTACAGGTATTGATAAGATGTCTTAGATATAAAACAAAGAAACTCCGCAGCGTACCAAAGAGGTGTACAATATATAAATGTGATAAATTCATTACATTACATAATAAGTCATTCGAAACTTATGAATAATATAAGGAGAAACGAGTTTAGTTTCCAATATAAATTCTTGATTCACTATTCAGATTAAGTATAAGACAAAATTGCTTAACAATTTAAATTAAACTTTTTACGTTATTATAACTTTATACGGCCAAGTATGGAGTTTATTCCGAGCAATATCAAAATAAGGTACCTCCAATATAAACAAACCCACGTTGTTAATTCGTCATTTTGCTACTGATTATGAATGTTTATCGCTGATTTGTGTAATGAAAAGCCTGTGAATACCAGACGGTAAAAATGGATTCGCGAGAAGCACAGACGCATAGGTTTGGAGCCTTCGTTCCTTTATGTGGAATCGTTACTGCCAAACAAATGGACCGATTTCAAAGCAGATTTTATGTTGCTGAATAAAATATTGGAAAAATCCGACTTCCAATTGAATCGATTATTTTGGGAAGGGCACTAGTCCACATTTTTTCGAAATCGAGTTAAGTATGAAGTAACTAACACTTTACGTTAAGAGACGCGTGTTTTCACCGAGAACGGCTTTAATCCAACTAATATTCTTTGAAATATTCCACTGTCATTTTCTGCATTTTATGAAATGTGTGCCTATAAATGAAAAAAAATGGAAGATATAAAGAAAGTGACTGTTCACATTCCATCAGAATTTTAGGAAACTGTCGTGGCTCAGTGCGGCTTGCGTGGTCTCGTCGATCTTGCAGGTTAAC
Organism: Coleophora deauratella; assembly: GCA_958295455.1. Classification (NCBI taxonomy): domain Eukaryota; kingdom Metazoa; phylum Arthropoda; class Insecta; order Lepidoptera; family Coleophoridae; genus Coleophora; species Coleophora deauratella. The sequence continues at coordinate 1,232,617 of OY282398.1, read as the reverse complement.
TGACTACAGACACGGTCATAACCTGGATGGGTTTGACTGTTAGTGGCGTTTATCTCAACCGTTTCCCGGCTTCGCAAGGCACGTTAAACCATTGGTGCCGTGTCGGAGGTCTTATAAGCGGCTTGAAAACTTCTGACACTGGGGTTGGCCACTAGCCCCACAACCTCCACCAATCCGGACTTGGTCCTCATGTGTGGAGTATAGCCTAAACTTCCCGAGTAATGGGAAGAGACCCGTGCTCCTGCAGGGGGGACATAATGGGTTGTTTACAACATCAGGAATTTATAATCAGATTACTGGCCCATCAAAAAAAATGGAAACTATTGAAGAAGATGCTCCGTAACAAAAAAAAAACATTAGAAAAATAAATATTGACAAGATATAGGTTTTTATAACGATAAAGTCCAGTATTTTATAAAAATTATGTAGTTTCTTATTTAAATATTCTTGTAAATTTTGAGAAGGGCACAAGTCCAGCACCTTATTTTGACATTTTCTGTCACTTCCAATAAATAAAAACTCAAACAAGAACTCGGACGCTATTGTGATCTATAAATTTCCATAAACTATTTTGCACCTTCAATAGACTTTTTTTTCACCAGAAGGTTTTTTGTGTCTCCTGTCAAATTTTGTCTGATGGACATGTGCCCTTCCCAAAATAATCGATTCAATTATTCAGTTTCAGTTTCCCATACAAATTGATTCACTATTTAGATTTAGTATGGGAAACTGAAAAAAATATTATAAATAAGTTTTTATTATATATTTTTCGTATAATTTATACGAGTACTTGATTGCGAGTAACCCCTTAAAATTTCAAAAGCACTTTTTTAACATCCTGTACGAAGAGAATATTTTCTATAGGATACTTAAAATTTAATATAAATTGAGTTGTGTTGTTTATCTTTGTGGTTTTATTGAGTCAGCTTTACGTCACTTTTAGTAAGTAAGGTGTGTGAGCAATTTCACCTACCAGGACAAACAAATGAGGATATAAAAGCTGTTCAAATCATTTGGTAGCGCAGTGCTCAGGAGTATTGTTGCCAGCAGCCACGAGACTTAGTTATGGCGAGAGTGAACAGTCATTAAGTTTGCAAGTCCCGTCCTCGCCTGCGTCGTCACATTCTATTAGGTGAGATATGAGATATAGTCCTACGCACTTTTTTAAAATATTCATATTTATTAAGAACTTGGTTCGACGTCTTGCTTAGTTTAACCACAAAACACATAAATACAGAGAGTCGGCTCAATATGCTCACAAAAATCCTAAGCAAATACATGCTTATAGACGTATACGGTCGTTGTAGGCAAGATCACGTACTGTGCAATCGTGACCTTGCCTCGAACGACCGTATATTTCTATAAGCATGTATATGCTTACGATTTTAATGGTTTGTATTAAGCGGACCTTCTGTGTCTATTTTGTGGTTTAACTAAGCCCGCATCCGTGATTCGGCATCGTCCTCACTTACCATCAGGTGAGAAAATGGCAAGGGCTTGCAATTGTGGACAAAAAACTATTTTACAATTTGTGGTTATATGGGTAATCCTAGTTTACGGGCAGGTAATCGTGTGTAATTTGTCTTTGGATATTTATTTAAAAAAACGACTAAACCAATGGGGAAGAAAACGCAAAGCTATTTGCAGATGACGCTACGGACGCTTGACTCATAACAACTTTCAATTAGTTCCGCGTTTTTTATTAGCGAGGTGTTATAAATTAGTTTTCTTTTTGTAAGTTGTTAAATGGAAAATGTATGCGACTTGGACTGTTCCTCAATTAAAGGCGAAGTTGAAATGTACATAATTGAAAACGTAACTTTTCCCACGTCTTCTTCATCCGAGAATCTTTAGGAAATTAATGATTTCCATTATTATTGCAACCAATCGCCACACAATGCGGCATTTTTTTAATAATCTTATGTTTTGTTCACGCAAACATTTTTTTCTATACGTTTTGACAGTTAGTATGAGTCAGGCGATATCAGCGCCTCTATCGGCGAGCTTTGTCAGTTTTCTTCCCCATAGGAAGGCGACGATTTTAATCCCAGAAACTATAAGTTTCACAAACCCGTCTTCTTGTTTCCAGGCAGCCGCACTATCTCTTCGGACTTCACGGCTACCAAAAGAAGAACAAAGGGACATAACTAAAAGTATTTATCTTATCTAAGGAACTCAAAAACAAAATGATATATTTTTTGTGGATCAGTGTCGCACTGGCTCTCTTTATGGTGACCGAGAAAGGAGAGGCCAAACCAGGACTACTCACACTAAAAGAAGACACATATATTGACCCGAGCACCATAGACCGCGATACTATACCAACAGCCACTACTCCGAGTATAAAAGCAGCTTTACACCATCCCTTTAAGGAGAATGCCAGGAGCAAAAGACAGATTGCCACCAACGGCATTCGAGTGGGTCCAGACAATCTTTGTCCCAAGAATCATTTACCGAGAGGTCGGTGGTGTATTCCACAAAATCAATATGATTCGTAAGAAAACTTCACGGAAAATGAATTATAAGCAGAGCCACAACTACGAGTATAAAAACCACTTTACACCACCTAATAAAAGAAACAGTTTCAACTACTTTCCATTTGGAAAAGCTATCGTTGTCCCGAGGGTCGCCAACTGATAGAAAGACGGTGCGTTTCAGTAGAAGATTATGAGCCTATTTATGTATCCAAACACCACAGAACCAGGGGGCAACATACAGACTATGGTCCAATCCGGCATGAAAGTGGGTTGAAACAATAATAATAATAATAAATTTAAATAAATTTCTTTATTTCAGACAAAGTAGTCCATGATTTGTGTTAGTAACATTGTTATGTTAGGTACTTAAAAACAATCGTTTTTTAAGGATCTTCAGCCAAGAGGTATTTGGTGTGTTCCATCAAATGAATAAAAATAAACAATGTCCTCATTAATCACTTGGTCCATAACATAATGTATCCTACTGCTCAAAAGAAAATAAGGGCCAGCAAGTTTTTTGTTATATCATTAGACCACATTGTTAGATCCCTATTAAGCATTATTTGAACCATTTATTATCTTAGATTGTAAACAATAGCATTATTTTGTTAAAACGTAGATATTTTATTAAAACGTAAAAAATATACCTACTTTTCTTGTAAATAACAAAAATTCCTGCAGGCCCTTATTATCTTTTGAGCAGTATATATGATTTTTAAGATTACTTCATGGAAAATAAATTATAAGCTATCGTTCACTAAAGTGATTTCGTAATAAAATTTCGAAATACCTCGTTTTGTTTTTTATCCCATGTTTAATTTTTTATAAACATATTATACGTAGTCGGTCCCATAATGAATTGGCCTGATATAGTTCTACGCGACATTTCGATACATGTTATGTTGCATTGAATAGTACGGTTCTCAGACACTTTATAAACGAACATGCATGGACTTGACGAGCGTAGTTCAGTTTAGCAGTTTGTTTGAACAACAAGTGTCGCGTATTTTTTCAAAATGTCGAAAACCGAGTATCGAAGCGTCATAAAGTTTCTATTTAAAGAAGGCTTATCCCCCGCCCAAATTAAAGAACGATTAGATGGTGTGTATAAGAAGTGTTCTCCCTCTTATAGCACAGTAAAAAATTGGGTGAAAGAGTTTCGCCTCGGGCGAGAAACCGTCGAAGATATCGGCCATGACGGTCGACCGGTAGAAGTGCTCACTCCCGATACTATTGCTCAAATCGAAGAAGAGGTTTTGAGTGACCGCCGTTTGAAGATTAGAGAAATTGCAGCTAGACTTGGGCTCTCTAAAAGTACCGTCCATCGTGCAATCGATGAACATCTTCATATGAAAAAAGTCAGTGCAAGATGGGTCCCGAAACTTCTGTCAGCTGTGCAGAGACGGGAGCGAGTTCGCTGTGCTGCCGAGTTTTTAGATCTTTGTGGAGAAAACCCAAAGAACGTGATCGAGAGACTAGTGACTGGTGATGAAACTATGGTGTTATATTATGATCCAGAAAGCAAGCGCGAGTCAATGGAATGGCGTTATAAGGGTGAAAAGCCGCCTAGAAAGGCAAAGGTGCAACAATCTACCAAAAAAATCATGTGCACAATCTTTTGGGATTTTCAAGGTATTTTGATAGTTGATTTTAAAGAGCGCAATACAGTCGTAAACGGCGAATATTATGCTTCATTAATATATAAACTGCGAGATATTATAAAGGAGAAGCGCAGAGGCAAACTGAGTAAAGGCGTCCTGTTGCTTCACGACAACGCCCCCGTGCACACCGCCGGTGTTTCGAAGGATGCAGTGCGTCAATGCGGGTTCACGGAGCTGGACCATCCACCTTATAGTCCAGACATGGCTCCGTCCGACTATTACTTATTCCCAAATTTAAAGCGGGACTTAAGGGGAAGAAAATTTTCAAGCGATGAAGAGTTGCAGGCGGCCGTCTTCAGTCATTTTGAAGACAAAGATTGCGATTATTTTTATAAAGGATTAGAAATGTTATTTCACCGATGTCAGAAGTGTGTCAGTATTGATGGAGACTATATTGAAAAATAAAAATGATTGCATTTAATTTTCTTTTTTATTTCATTGCTAGGCCAATTCATTATGGGACCGACTACGTATGTTATAAAATGAGTCCCTCAAAGACGCCGAAAATCTATGACGTTACGTCACGTCTATGTGTTTCAAACATTTTTAGAACATAATATCATTTTGACAGATGTTAAAAAGGAACTCAATATTGATCAGTAGTCAGTAATCTACCCAATTATGCGAAACCATGGCCACTACTACAAAAGCAAATCAAAAGAAGCACGATGAACGTCATACATTTTTTTTAAGTAGATACTCTACACATGCTTTTAAATCATCAATGAAAATCTTAAATTATATTACATTCAACACTTAAATTATGAGCTGGAGGATCTATACAGTCATGTCCACATGTCATTGTCATTTACATAATCTAGTATTTTGTAATAACCTTTAGAGCATAAATAATTTTTAACATGCAATTTGAATTTGTTTTCTGGCAAATCGGTTACTATTTCTAGTATTTTATTATAGAATCGTAAACGCTGTCCCAGAAATGACTTCATAACTTTACTCAGTCTCGAATAAGCAACATCAATATTATTAATATTTCTTAGATTAAAATTATGTCTGTCAGTGTTTTTACGAAACAAGTGCTTTATACGTACATACATGATATTGTCGTACCTATATGAATTGACTATTGACAGTTTAACCAACCAATCGTTGTCCCAAGGGTCACAAGCTGAGAAATAGCTATTGCGTTCCAATAGAAGATTACACCGATACTATAATAATAAACAAGGTGCAATTGAAATCGCGGACCAAATTTTAACTGTGGGTTCTGCTTATGAAATTGAACAACTTTCTCTAAGAAACCAATTCATTTAGAATAATTTGGACTCTTCATACAAATCGATGAGCTGTTCTTTTATTTGCTCCGATTGAATTGGTCCCTTTGAGAAAGTTGTTCAATTTCATGAGCAGAAACCACAGTTAAAATTTGGTCCGCGATTTCAAATTTCACCCAGTATTTATCCGATCCTATAAAACGATACTAAGCTGGTACCAATAGTCACCACTACGAGCTTAAAAGCAGCTATACAACATCCCGTTACGGAGAATGCCAGGATCAAAATAAACAGTCTGAACGACTTTCTATTTGGAAAAAGCTACCGTTCTCCCGAGGCGAGGATCTGAGGCTGACAAAAAGATTGTGCGTTCCATCCAATAGAAGATTATTAAAATTATTTATCCAATAATAATAGATTTAGGGCTGCAAGTAAAGATGGCGTTAGTTCTTAGGACTATTAGCGCATTTGACGCGTTCCAGTAATTGCCAAAACATATCCCTTTGAGCGATTAAACCACCCAGATTTCACCGGGTCTGTATTAGAATATTTAAAATTAAAATATCGACGTCTACAATGCTTATGCTCAAAATCCCTAAAATGTAAATACCAAATACTTCATAATACTTATTCTTATAACGCTGAAGTATAAAACATTAAAGTTGAACATAACTAACGTCTGAATTACCTATTGATTTAAAATATCTATAATTACAAGGTCTAAGTGCAAAATACTTACGTTTATAACATGGAATGGTACGACTCGCAACTACATCTTGAGGCGAGGCGAATTTCGGAGCACCCCCGACTCTACCGTCGGGAACCCTCAGAGCGCGAGTCAGTCTCGCACTTGGTCGTTTTTTTGTGTAAAGGAACCAATTTAATTATACCTCTTTACTCAACATAACATAACTTTCCTCGCAATATGTTCTTATTAACGGAATTTTTAGAATTGTCATTATAGTAAGAAAACACTTATCCTTTTTTCGTTGATATGAGCAAGGCATTTGATTTTGTAGATCATAATAAATTGACAGTTTAATTATACGATGGAATAAGAGGAACTGTACATGAATGGTTTGTTAGCTATTTACAATGTGGGGCAACTGTAGAGACAGAAAAACAGTATTTGTAATGCAAAAAAAGCGGGTAAGAGCGTTAGCTGGTGCAAAGTACTTACAATCTTGCAAACCATTGTTTGTCAAATAATAAGCTGCACACCCTCACTATAATAAGCTGCACACCCTCACTCGTCTCTGTATCAAACAAATCTGTATCTTTGTCAAGGAACACCCAGAACAGTGCTCTATGCAACAGAAAGTTTTTTAAAAACCGTTACGAGACAGAGCAAAATATAAAAATACCTATGTGTATATAATACTAACAATGTAACGAAAAAACACGCATTTAATGGCAGTGGACGTTTATAACTCTATTCCATATGACTTACGATCACTGTCGGGAGACGAACTGAATTTATGACGGAGTATTTTAAGAAATATGGTAATTCAGAAAGTAGATTATTACGGCATGGTCACTATCATTTATAAAACTGCATGTATGTAACATCAATTGACAAATATTTGCACGCTCGAATAAGAGCAACATTGTATGGATTTAACTTCTATGAGACCTGAGCTTGAAATAAAATATTTTTATTTTATGTTTATTTTATTTAACCCTAAACTTCCACCTTATTTTTGTTCCCAAAATCATACGCAAAGAAACAATATTTAATTTCATTTGAAATAGAATATTTTCAATAGGTTTTTTTTAAATTTAATATAAAATGAGTTGTGTTGTTTATCTTTGTGGTTTCATTGTGTCAGCTTTTACGTCATTTTGATTTTTACCTACCAGGACAAACACATGGGGATATAAAAGTAGTTCAAATCATTTGCTAGCGCAGTGCTCAGAAGTGTTGTTGTCAGCAGCCACGAAACTTAGTTAGGTATGTCGAGAGTGATTGGTTATTAAGTTTGCGAGTCCCGTCCTCGCCTGCGTCGTCCCGTTCTATCAGGTGAGATATAAGATATAGTCCTACGCACTTTCTGAAATATTCATATTTGGTCGACGTCTTGCTTAGTTAAACTAAGCCCGCATCCGTGAAATACACCCGGGCACAGAGAAAACAAATGTGCTCACCATAGAAATGTTTGCCCTAGGTGGGGATCGAACCCACGAACCCACGACTCTCTGACAGTATACGGGAGCACTAACCATAATAAGTTGTAAGCCTCCGAGCCATAATAAGTTGTTCCTAAATAAGTAGATAATTTGTTCTGTATCCTTCATATGTTTAACACTAGCATTCCGTGGCCCAGGACATAAAATGATTTATGTATACAACCTCATAGATTTTTACACTTACTTGTAGGTAGAACTTAGTTAATATTAGAAATAAAAATATTTGCCTGAATGTGTAGGAATTTGTAACCTACTAATTTGTTAAGTTGTTATGACAGAGCTCTTTTACCAACAAATGCACTGCTCGTAAATACCTTTGTCCGGGTCGGTTCTGCTTTTCGGTGCCGACTGAAAATCAGCGCTGTAGGTCCCACCTGCAGCTTTTTTGCTGAGCTCGGAGCCGTTTCACAATGCGGCACGAAATACCTACCTGTGTTTTTATTAATTAATGTTTCTTGTGTTACAGATTTATAATTATGTCTGTTGTTTCATTTTTTGTATTTTGTGTCGTAATTTTGTGAATAAATGATTTATCTATCTATCTATCTATTTATTCGGCATCGTCATCACTTACCATCAGGTGAGAAAATGGCAAGGGCTTGCAATTGTGGACAAAAAACTATTTTACAATCTGTGGGTATATGAGTAATCCTAGTTTACGGGCAGGTATTATATTTATTTATTTATTTTATTTATTATTTATTTATTTAAAAAAACTGACTAAACCAATAGGAAGTTGACGATTTGAATCCCAGAAACTAGAAGTTTCACAAACCATAATCGCGGCGATAATCTTTTACCATCAGGTGATCCGTCTGCTATTTTGCCACCTATCACATAAAAAAGCTGTCTTATTTTTTCCAGGCAGCCGCGTTTTCTCTTCGGACATCACGGCTACCAAAAGAAGAACAAAGGGACATAACTAAAAGTATTTATCTTATCTAAGGAACTCAAAAACAAAATGATATATTTTTTGTGGATCAGTGTCGCACTGGCTCTCTTTATGGTGACCGAGAAAGGAGAGGCCAAATCAGGACTACTCACACTAAAAGAAGACACATATATTGACCCGAGCACCATAGACCGCGATACTATACCAACAGCCACTACTCCGAGTATAAAAGCAGCTTTACACCATCCCTTTAAGGAGAATGCCAGGAGCAAAAGACAGATTTCCACCAACGGCATTCGAGTGGGTCCAGACAATCTTTGTCCCGAGAATCATTTACCGAGAGGTCGGTGGTGTATTCCACAAAATCAATATGATTCGTATGAAAACTTCACGGAAAATGAATTATAAGCAGAACCACAACTACGAGTATAAAACCCACTTTACACCACCTAATAAAAGAAACAGTTTCAACTACTTTCCATTTGGAAAAAGCTATCGTTGTCCCGAGGGTCGCCAACTGATAGAAAGACGGTGCGTTTCAATAGAAGATTATGAGCCTATTTATGTATCCAAACACCACAGAACGCGATACTAAACCAACAGCCACTACTTCGAGGGGGCAACATACAGACTATGGTCCAATCCGGCATGAAAGTGGGTTGAAACAATAATAATAATAATAATAATAAATTTAAATAAATTTCTTTATTTCAGACAAAGTAGTCCATGATATGTGATAGTAACAGTAGGTACTTAAAAACAATCGTTGTTCCAAGGATCTTCAGCCAAGAGGTATTTGGTGTGTTCCATCAAATGAATAAAAATAAACAATATCCTCATTAATCACTTGGTCCATAACATAATGTATCCTACTGCTCAAAAGAAAATAAGGGCCAGCAAGTTTTTTGTTATATCATTAGACCACATTATTAGATCCCTATTAAGCATTATTTGAACCATTTATTATCTTAAATTGTAAACAATAGTATTATTTTGTTAAAACGTAGATATTTTATTAAAACGTAAAAAATATACTTTTCTTGTTTTAATGGTATTCTTGTAAATAACAAAAAATCCTGCTGGCCCTTATTATCTTTTGAGCAGTATATATTATTTTTAAGATTACTTCATGGAAAATAAATTATAAGCTATCGTTCACTAAAGTGATTTCGTAATAAAATTTCGAAAAACCTCGTTTTGTTTTTTATCCCATGTTAATTTTTTATCAACATATGTTATAAAATGAGTCGCTCGATGGCGCCGAAAAACTATGACGTTACGTCACGTCTATGTGTTTCAAACATTTTTCTATTCTATTCTATTCTATTTTTAGAACATAATATCATTTTTGACAGCTGATGTTAAAAAGTAACTCAATATTGACCAGTAGTCAGTAATCTACCCTATTATGCGAAACCATGGCCACTACTACAAAAGCAAATCAAAAGAAGCACGATGAACGTCATTCATTTTTTTAAGTAGATGCTTTATAGATGCTTTTAAATCGTCAATGAAAATCTTAAATTCTATTATACAATTCATGTCAATACTAAAATTATGAGCTGGAGGATCTATACAGTCATGTCCACATGTCATTGTCATTTACATAATCTAGTATTTTGTAATAACCTTTAGAGCATAAATAATTTTTAACATGCAATTTGAATTTGTTTTCTGACAAATCGGTTACTATTTCTAGTATTTTATTATAGAATCGTAAACGCTGTCCCAGAAATGACTTCATAACTTTACTCAGTCTCGAATAGGCAACATCAATATTATTAATATTTCTTAGATTAAAATTATGTCTGTCAGTGTTTTTACGAAACAAGTGCTTTATACGTACATACATGATATTGTCGTACCTATATGAATTGACCATTGACAGTTTAACCAACCAATCGTTGTCCCAAGGGTCACAAGCTGAGAAATAGCCATTGCGTTCCAATAGAAGATTACACCGATACTATAATAATAAACAAGGTGCAATTGAAATCGCGGACCAAATTTTAACTGTTGGTTCTGCTTATGAAACTGAACAACTTTCTCTAAGAAACCAATTCAATCAGAATAATTTGGACTCTTCATACAAATCGATGAGCTGTCCTTTTATTTGCTCCGATTGAATTGGTCCCTTTGAGAAAGTTGTTCAATTTCATGAGCAGAAACCACAGTTAAAATTTGGTCCGTGATTTCAAATTCACCCGGTATTTATCCAATCCTATGAAACGCGATACTAAGCTGGTACCAATAGTCACCACTACGAGCTTAAAGGCAGCTATACAACATCCCGTTACGGAGAATGCCAGGATCAAAATAAACAGTCTGAACGACTTTCTATTTGGAAAAAGCTACCGTTCTCCCGAGGCGAGGGTCTGAGGCTGACAAAAAGTAAAGATGGCGTTAGTTCTTAGGACTATTAGCGCATTTGACGCGTTCCAGTAATTGCCAAAACATATCCCTTTGAGCGATTAAACCACCCAAATTTCACCGGGTCTGTATTAGAATATTTAAAATTAAAATATCGACGTCTACAATGCTTATGCTCAAAATCCCTAAAATTTAAATACCAAATACTTCAAAATACTTATTCTTATAACGCTGAAGTATAAAACATTAAAGGTGAACATAACTAACGTCTGAATTACCTATTGATTTAAAATATCTATAATTACAAGGTCTCAGTGCAAAATACTTACGTTTATAACATGGAATGGTACGACTCGCAACTACATCTTGAGGCGAGGCGAATTTCGGAGCACCCCCGACTCGGATAATTTAGGTTCGTAGACTGCGATGCGGAGGCGAGATTTCACAATCGTAGTGTGAGGTTGATATGAGAACCACAGATAATCGACTGCTTGCTCTCATTCTTGAAAAATAAAATTATTTAATGTATGAAATCGTTATATTTAAGTAAATTGTATAATATCAATATTTAGATGGTTAGGCATTTTTAAATTTTGAATATTTAGTACGTTGGCATTTTGATACTAAGTTTTACGACGTTCGTTCAAATAAATCATTCGAAATTTTAGATTTTTACCATTTTTAATTTAGTTTAAGCAACTATTTAGTATTGAAATTTTAGGGATTTTGAGCAAAAGCATTGGAGCTATTAAGTATTCTAATATATATCCGTTTCACCACCATATTATTCTTAATTTAATTGCATTGTAAAAATATTTTTTGTGATATAAAGAATATATTTTATCTTATTTTAAAGTGTACGGGCATGAGACGCGTTTAAATACTGTTAAAATAGGTAGGTAAACAACAAATTTTTAATTATTCTTTAATTCTGTTTTTTTTTTCTTTATTGTTTTATATTCAGTTGTTAAAATTTTAAAATAAATATGATACATTTTAAATTATAGGGAAGAGACTCGTTACCCACAACACAGGCAATCCTAGTGTCGGACCTTTTTTATATTTCTTGGTACAATAACATTTATTACTGTACTTATATTATTTATACTATTATTATTATTAGGCAACGGCGCAAGGTTCCCAGTATACGTCCAAATACTTAAGTATTTAGGAAGATGACTGCATGAAAAATAAATTATCAGCTATCCTTCACTACATTAATTTCGCAATCATGTCTTTGCTCTGTATATTGTTATTTTTACATCTTTTTACCATGATTTTTGCAAATAAACAATTTCAATTTCAACTTCAATTTCAATAAATTTTTTAAAAACCTTATTTGTTTTGTTTTCTATCCCATCTTCAATATTTTTATCAACAAAAGTTATAAAATTAGTCGCTCAATGATGACGCCAAAAACTTATGACGTCATGTCTAAGTATTTCAAACATTTTTATAACGAAATATCGTTTTGACAGATGTTATAAAGTAACTCAAATGACTTGTGGTCATCTACTACCCTATTCGCACCATCGCAGCCCACACAAGCAACTGCAGTACTTACAATGAAATCCTATATTTTGATTTGATGTTATCTGAATTTGTTGAATAAAGCTTATCTTAAATTTCATGGTTACGTGCAATTATACAGGCTGTTAAAAAAGTGCATTTGAAATTTTAAGGGGTTACTCAGAATCAAGCATAGAATACAGAAATATTGAAATAATCTATCTACAATTATTTGTTTCAGTTTCCGATACAAATGTTTATAAAAATTACACTTATGTTCAGTTTCAGGCAGGTTCGTAAATATCCGATATTTATAATAAATATCAAAATATTTTCGATATTTTTGATATTTATCAAAATTACATACTAATTTCAATTTCTTACTCCAATAGGTTTTTTTCGAAATATCTGAATTTAAAATGTAGGTATGTGTTTGAAAATTTTAAGATGTTTATCAAAATAACATTCAAATTTTATAATCTGATATGTTTTTTCAAAATAACTGAATCTTAAATGCATATTTTATTTTTGCTAATTTGAAGACAGTTAATTAAATTAAACTCATTTATTTATTATTATTATAATCATATCTTTATTCTTTGGATTTGATACATTCATTCTTAAGAATCAGCTCTTAGAAGCTAGGAAAATACGAATATCAATATTTATAAACAGTGTGAGTCTTTATAAAGTGCACATATGAAAGGGGGTAAAAAGGGACCCAATTTTATCGCCCAGAAAAATATTTAAAAAAGTAAAACATATTTTTTATGGACGTTTATTTTTTTAAGTAGCATCTGCTGTCCCGAAGTAAAGAAAACGTTGTAACTTTTAAATTTAGTAGGCTAGAATGTTAAAACAAAAAAAAGTGAGGATAAGTAGTAGATGGCCGTGCCACTAAAAAAAAATACACAAAAAATAAACACCATCAATTAAATATAAGCATTTTCATATTCTTTTTCACTGAAAATTTTTCATTAAACAGTACTGTACCGTTATTCGAAGCCTAATTAAATATGAGAGTAGCATTCATTTCCTGTATGTACTAGTCGCTAACTTCAGGTCTATCCCCTACCTCCAGCTCCTCTTCCCACCAACTTCCACCGCTTGCAGCGCCACCTAGCAGCTGAGTCTGATGGACTCGAGTTTGACTCATTGGCGTTTCGTTTCCCGACCGAGACGGTCGTAAGCTGAACATCTGTACACTGTGCCGTCTCACAAGTATATAGTCGTATAACTTCGAGCACTTAGTCTCGTATTGGAAATTAATAGATCGATTTTGTGGAAAATCCTAAAAATTAAGAGTAAGTTTTTCGTTCAGAGTAACCGAGACTTATCGTGAGTATAACATTTTATTTAAAGTTACCCTCAGTTTTTTCATTTTAACTAGCTATAATTTTCATAGCTGTTAACGGTGTTACCGTTCGAATATAACATTAACGTTACGTAACGAGTGTAATGGTCTTTCGTATTACGTTTTATTTTGAAATAAAAGGTCGTCGAGTGGCGGCAAGCGCCGTAAAAGGCGCAAGCGCAAAGTGAGCCGTAAGCAAAAGGAGAAAAACTGTAAGTTGGAACAGCTTATTAATGTCGTGAGTGCACTGCAAAATCAAATCGTGTCCATTCCGCGGAACAACAATAGAGATATGTGTAATGATAATGTGATTGAAGACTATGTTGATCCTAACGTTAGCGGTGAGTTATACGATACCGAACAACCATTGTGCCAATTTCCGGACCGAGTACCCAGTGAAATAAACCAATCAACCCCCAACCATGTATGTGACGAAAATTCTAACAAAACTGCACCTAAAAGTTAAAGAGCCATCAATCCCACATGCTCCCCCAGAAATGCTAAATCAGTTGAATAACCTGCAACGTTTTGGTCAATCGGACTGGAACAGTGTCCGCTACGCGGATGTTCAAAAACTATATTTACATTCGCCAGGTTTTGTGAATTTAGAACCAAATGACGAGATTAAACGTTACGATACCACGAAGTTTGCAGCAAACACTGAAAAGGCGTTTGCAAGTATTACTTTTGCTTTGCTCAAGCAACGCGAAGGTCTCGAAAATGAAATGCGGAACTTTTTAACGTGGGCCCAGTTGAGTGAATCGTTGAACTATGCGGATATTTACACTAAAATCAGCGAAATATTTTCCAACGGAGAATATTGCAAGGCTTCGAGCGACACCGTCCAATTAGTATGTGGACACCGTGCTGAGCTGATCCAATACAGAAGAGAAGGCATCCTCTCACAAGTAAAAGATCCGTTTCATAAAAATGTTTTGAGGAAAATACCCCCATCAAACTCAACTTTATTTGACGAGAAGAAATTCAGTTTTGTATTGGAAAAAGCTGGCGGTGTAAATAAAGTCTTCTGGGTGAAGGATAAGGATCGCTTTTTCGCGCCGCGGAACGATCCGGGAACCTCATCTCAGGTTCACAACCACCCTAAATCTAAAAAAGCGGTCCAATTGCCCAAGAATACTCAAATGAAGTATAATGCTAATTTTGCAACGAGCAACTCCTTTCGTGGCAATAACCGAGGAGGTAAGTTCTCTAGTGGACGCGGCCGACAGCCACAAAAGGACAAAGGAGTCAGAACCCGCTCTCCCTCATCCCGCCGGGATAGGAGAGACCAGGGAAAGAAGAGAGATTGACTCGACGAGTCTGTCTTTCCGTGCCGGGCAACTACAACACTTTCACAGTCGTTGGGCGAAACTTGGGGCACCGTCCTTTATCCTAAAAATGATAACAGCTTATCGAATCCCGTTCACAGCCAAGCCACCTCTGCAAATACCAAATTTTCATCAACAAACACCTCTGTCGTTAGAAACTACGAAAATCATCGACAAAATGATGTTACAAGGTGTGTTAAAAGAGGCCAAGCTGTCCCCAAGCTTTATTTCGTCAATTTTCCTTCGCCCAAAAAGCGATGGCACGCTAAGGCCGATCTTCAATCTAAAAAACCTGAACTATTATGTCAAACCAGACAGGTTCAGACTGGTAAATGTACATCGCGTACCGGACTTCCTGCAGGCAAAAGATTGGATGGCAAAAATCGATTTTCATCAGGCCTACTTCCACTTACCCGTGTCAGAAAGCCACAGACGGTTTCTGCGGCTGATTTATGCCAACAAGCTCCTGGAGATGACGTGCTTGCCCTTCGGGCTCAGCTCAGCTCCAAAAGCGTTTTCGTCCGTGACCAACTGGATCGCGCAATGCCTAAGGAATCGCGGCATACGAATACTCGTTTACTTGGACGACTTCTTTCTGGTCAACCAAAGTCCAGACGTCTTGAGCAGGCACATCAAAATGTCGTTAGACCTATTGATATCCCTGGGCTGGACAATAAACATAGAGAAGTCCGTCCTTCGGCCACAGAAAGTTCTAGAATTCCTAGGAGTCATCTGGAACCCCTGGCAGAATACAAGGTACCTACCAGAGAGACTTACGTCAAAGTTACAGTCTCAAATAACTGCAATGCTAAAGGAAAAGAAAGCAACGTTAGAGGATTTACAGAGAGTGATCGGCATGATGAACTTTGCAAGTTTTGTCGTTCCGAGAGGACGCCTTCATTACCGGGCATTGCAGTCATTGGCAAACAAATTGCTCAAACTGGAAACAACAAAGACCATGCCGATTGTGCCGCCGGCACTAGCAGAGCTGGTTTGGTGGCAACAGAACTGCGAGAAATGTACGAAAATCCACGGTCACTTCCCTGCACACTTTTTAACCACAGATGCGAGCGATATCGGCTGGGGAGCCAAACTCGACAACCTAAGCCTGCAAGGCACGTGGTCAGTTGCACAGCAAAAACTTCACTGCAACCAGAAGGAGATGATCGCCATTATAAATGTTTTACAAGGTCATTCTCAGCTCCTGAGATCAACAACACTCCTGATCCAGAGCGACAACAGGTCTGTTGTCTCTTACCTTCGCAACGAAGGAGGCACAAAGTCGACAGCCTTGACAGAGTTGACCCGAAAGGCTTATCAAATCCTGGATCGATTCAACATAGACATCCTGGTTTACCATACACCAGGGAACTACAATTGTCACGCAGATCACCTCTCTCGCCAGAAATCTCCACCGGAGTGGCACCTGTTACCACAAGTGACGCAAATGATATTCGAGAAATGGGGCACACCTCTAGTCGACCTCTTTGCCTCCCACAGAGCTCACGTTGTGCCAACATATTGCACACTAGACAGGTGGGACGAGGAGGCAACTTATCACGATGCATTGAGCATGATTTGGAATTTCCCGTTAGCGTGGGTGTTTCCACCGCCACATCTAGTGCCAAGAGTCTTGGCACATCTGAACAGTGCCTCAGGGATATACCTGCTCGTAGTACCGCGCTGGGAAAATGTCTATTGGAGACCGGATCTGAAACAACGGGCAGTCGCTCCGCCGTTTACAGTCCGAAACCTATCACAGGTCTTACTAGACATGACAACGAATCTCCCGCCACCCAGGGTGTCCGAAATGACGCTGGAAGTCTGAAAATGTGGGGGTGGAACCAGCACCTCTGTAACTGGACAGCGGAACAAAAATCTTTAATCTCGTCCAGTTGGCGAAAATCTACTCTCAATACGTATAAACCTGCATGGAATCGATGGCAGTCTTGGTCAAGGGATAAAGGGGTAAATACCTTTGATCCCAGTGGTCCAGATCTGGCCAGATTTCTTGCTGATCTACATCAGAAAGAAAGGCTATCGCTCAGTACAATCCTCGTGCACAAATCGGTTGTGGCAACCTTCTCTAATCCCGAAAATAACCTAAGCTCCCATAACGTCGTTAAGCAAGTACTCAAAGCAATTTCCTTAGCAAAACCAAACGTTTCCAAACCACCCATATGGGATACGGATCTTTTGACACGATACCTAGGAGGTAAAGATCCTGAATCATCTAATCTGTACGAAATATCACAACGTACAGCTGCTATTCTTCTCTTGTGTTCGGGCAGACGCGTGCACGACCTCACATTGCTGAAGGTGACACCTCAACACTATGAAGTAGGTGAAGATTACATAATTCTAAAACCATCATTCGGTTCAAAAACTGACTCCAGTAATCACCGCCAATCCGCCTGGAAACTAACTGTATACATTGACAATAAAGCTTTATGTCCAGTATATTGGTTACACCGTTTGATTAGTGAAGGTCAATCCAGGAGAGACGCAGCCAAATGCGAAAACCTCTTTGTAGCCCTCACAGGAAACCCTCGACCTGCTACACGAACCATCATTGCGGGTTGGGTAAAAAATTTGCTACAAAAGGCTGGTATAGATTCAACCGCGGGCAGTATTAGATCGGCTGTTGCTTCAAAGAACTGGATTAGCAATTTCAATTTGGATGACATTCTGGCAAGAGGCAATTGGAAGTCAGCTAATACGTTCAAAAGATTTTATCGTAAGGAAATCGTTACTGTACCAGGCGATAATACGATGTCGTTGACGTTGTCATTCGCGCCAGTCGATGAACAAAAAGATCCTTAATTACTTTTATAATACTTACCGCTTTTTAATTACAATAATTGAATTTTTTCAATGTACAATTATCTACAATTAATGTTTCACTACCTGTTTGAATATTGTAAAATGTAATTGTTACGAGTTTTTGCAACTTGTTAATCTTTATTAATATAATAAACAACTGTCTAATTATTCAGCGTATTTGTAAAATAATATTAAGTTAAAAACCTAAGGGGTTATTTTTGTTGACAAAACTTTAATTCAAATGCTTACCTAAATACTATCTACTATGTAAAATCTATCTGGTTGAGGGGAAAATAAAACATGATATGTTTATTTAGCAACGTATTTTATTAAATAAATCTTATTACCCTTACCAGTCTTTAACCCACAAACAATATTAGGTATCATTTATGTGGGATATTACATCACATTGGCGTATTTCAGCGCCACCAGACGATAATAAACACGTCTCTCATATTTAATTAGGCTTCGAATAACGGTACAGTACTGTTTAATAGCAGCGTTTTACCTGAAATTAAAACGTTTATTAAACATACTTACCTTATTCGAAGCCTAATGTTTTTAATATCTGCCTGGTGGTTCAGAGACGCAATGAGTCAAACTCGAGTCCATCAGACTCAGCTGCTAGGTGGCGCTGCAAGCGGTGGAAGTTGGTGGGAAGAGGAGCTGGAGGTAGGGGATAGACCTGAAGTTAGCGACTAGTACATACAGGAAATGAATGCTACTCTCATATTTAATTAGGCTTCGAATAAGGTAAGTATGTTTAATAAACGTTTTAATTTCAGGTAAAACGCTGCTATTTTTTGTGCTTAGTTCAAAAAAACAAAATAGCACCTATTAACCCTATTTTTTATTACTTTAAGATATTGATTTTAGTTTAGCTTTCAAATAATAAAAACCCCAAATTTCTAACCTACAGACATACAGTGTCTGTCTGTACAGACAAACCTACACATAACGTTTGCTATGAGCGATTAAACAATAGTATTCAAGATACGTTATTTTTTACACTGTTGCTCTAAATGCTAGTTTTATTTTCTCAGTCTTAGTTTTGTGTATTTTTTTTTATGTCTGTGGCACGGCCATCTACTGCCAGTCCTCAGTTTTTTGTTTTAACATTCTAGCTTGCTTAATTTAAAAGTTATAACGTTCTGTTTGTTTTGGGGATAGCCGATTTTATTAAAAAAACAAACGTCCACAAAATTTTTTTTTCTTTTTTTTCTGGGCGATAAAATTGGCATATCTTTATTCTTTGGATTTGACACATTCATTCTTAAGAATCAGCTCTTAGAAGCTAGGAAAATACGAATATCAATATTTATAAACAGTGTGAGTCTTTATAAAGTACACATATGAAAGGGGGTAAAAAGGGACCCAATTTTATCGCACAGAAAAATATTTAAAAAAGTAAAACATATTTTTTATGGACGTTTATTTTTTTAAGTAGCATCTGCTGTCCCGAAGTAAAGAAAACGTTGTAACTTTTAAATTTAGTAGGCTAGAATGTTAAAACAAAAAAAAGTGAGGATAAGTAGTAGATGGCCGTGCCACTAAAAAAAATACACAAAAAATAAACACCATCAATTAAACATAAGCATTTTCATATTCTTTTTCACTGAAAATTTTTCATTTTTTGTGCTTAGTTCAAAAAAACAAAATGGCACCTATTAACCCTATTTTTTATTACTTTAAGATATTGATTTTAGTTTAGCTTTCAAATAATAAAAACACCAAATTTCTAACCTACACATAACGTTTGCTATGAGCGATTAAACAATAGTATTCAAGATACGTAATTTTTTACACTGTTGCTCTAAATGCTAGTTTTATTTTCTCAGTCTTAGTTTTGTGTATTTTTTTTTATGTCTGTGGCACGGCCATCTACTGCCAGTCCTCAGTTTTTTGTTTTAACATTCTAGCTTGCTTAATTTAAAAGTTATAACGTTCTGTTTGTTTTGGGGATAGTCGATTTTATTAAAAAAACATAAACGTCCACAAAATTTTTTTTTCTTTTTTTTTTCTGGGCGATAAAATTATGTCTTATTTCACCTCCTTTCATATGTGCACTTTATAAAGACTCACACTGTTTAAGCATAATATGGGCAAAATATATGGGCAAACTACTCAAGTTGATGGAACTGGCACTAATTTTTTTTTTATATAAACGAATTGAGAATTGTCCAGTTTCATAGTCCAAAATCCAAAGTCCAAATATATTTATTGCACTGCTACAGGTATTGATAAGATGTCTTAGATATAAAACAAAGAAACTCCGCAGCGTACCAAAGACGTGTACAATATATAAATGTGATAAATTCATTACATTACATAATAAGTCATTCGAAACTTATGAATAATATAAGGAGAAACGAGTTTAGTTTCCAATATAAATTCTTGATTCACTATTCAGATTAAGTATAAGTCAAAATTGCTTAACAATTTAAATTAAACTTTTTACGTTATTATAACTTTATACGGCCAAGTATGGAGTTTATTCCGAGCAATATCGAAATAAGGTACCTCCAATATAAACAAACCCACGTTGTTAATTCGTCATTTTGCTACTGATTATGAATGTTTATCGCTGATTTGTGTAATGAAAAGCCTGTGAATACCAGACGGTAAAAAGGGATTCGCGAGAAACACAGACGCACAGGTTTGGAGCCTTCGTTCTTGTATGTGGAATCGTTACTGCCAAACAGATGGACCGATTTGAAAGCGGATTTTATGTTGCTGAATAAAAATATTTGTAATTTATTTAATTATACACGGTGTTAAAAAGTGCGTTTGAACTCATATGAGGTTACTATAATCAAGTACAGAATACAGGAAAAATATTGGAAAAATCCGATCTACAATTATTCAGTTTCAGTTTCCCATACAAATTGATTCACTATTCAGATTTAGTATGGAAAACTGAAAAAAATATTATAAATAAGATTTTTTCACATTTTTGGTATATTTTATACGAATACTTGATTGCGACTAACCCCTTAAAATTTCAAAAGCACTTTTTTAACATCCTGTACCAAGATAATATTTTCTATAGGATTCTTAAAATTTAATATAAATTGAGTTGTGTTGTTTATCTTTGTGGTTTTATTGAGTCAGCTTTACGTCACTTTTAGTAAGTAAGGTGTGTGAGCAATTTCACCTACCAGGACAAACAAATGAGGATATAAAAGCTGTTCAAATCATTTGGTAGCGCAGTGCTCAGGAGTATTGTTGCCAGCAGCCACGAGACTTAGTTATGGCGAGAGTGAACAGTCATTAAGTTTGCAAGTCCCGTCCTCGCCTGCGTCGTCACATTCTATTAGGTGAGATATGAGATATAGTCCTACGCACTTTTTTAAAATATTCATATTTATTAAGAACTTGGTTCGACGTCTTGCTTAGTTTAACCACAAAACACATAAATACAGAGAGTCCGCTCAATATGCTCACAAAAATCCTAAGCAAATACATGCTTATAGACGTATACGGTCGTTGTAGGCAAGATCACGTACTGTGCAATCGTGACCTTGCCTCGAACGACCGTATATTTCTATAAGCATGTATATATATGCTTACGATTTTAATGGTTTGTATTGAGCGGACCTTCTGTGTCTATTTTGTGGTTTAACTAAGCCCGCATCCGTGATTCGGCATCGTCCTCACTTACCATCAGGTGAGAAAATGGCAAGGGCTTGCAATTGTGGACAAAAAACGATTTTACAATTTGTGGTTATATGGGTAATCCTAGTTTACGGGCAGGTAATCGTGTGTAATTTGTCTTTGGATATTTATTAAAAAAAACGACTAAACCAATGGGGAAGAAAACGCAAAGCTATTTGCAGATGACGCTACGGACGCTTGACTCATAACAACTTTCAATTAGTTCCGCGTTTTTTATTAGCGAGGTGTTATAAATTAGTTTTCTTTTTGTAAGTTGTTAAATGGAAAATGTATGCGACTTGGACTGTTCCTCAATTAAAGGCGAAGTTGAAATGTACATAATTGAAAACGTAACTTTTCCCACGTCTTCTTCATCTGAGAATCTTTAGGAAATTAATGATTTCCATTATTATTGCAACCAATCGCCACACAATGCGGCATTTTTTTAATAATCTTATGTTTTGTTCACGCAAACAATTTTTTCTATACGTTTTGACAGTTAGTATGAGTCAGGCGATATCAGCGCCTCTATCGGCGAGCTTTGTCAGTTTTCTTCCCCATAGGAAGGCGACGATTTTAATCCCAGAAACTATAAGTTTCACAAACCCGTCTTCTTGTTTCCAGGCAGCCGCGCTATCTCTTCGGACTTCACGGCTACCAAAAGAAGAACAAAGGGACATAACTAAAAGTATTTATCTTATCTAAGGAACTCAAAAACAAAATGATATATTTTTTGTGGATCAGTGTCGCACTGGCTCTCTTTATGGTGACCGAGAAAGGAGAGGCCAAACCAGGACTACTCACACTAAAAGAAGACACATATATTGACCCGAGCACCATAGAACGCGATACTATACCAACAGCCACTACTCCGAGTATAAAAGCAGCTTTACACCATCCCTTTAAGGAGAATGCCAGGAGCAAAAGACAGATTCCCACCAACGGCATTCGAATGGGTCCAGGCAATCGTTGTCCCGAGAATCATTTACCGAGAGGTCGGTGGTGTATTCCACAAAATCAATATGATTCGTAAGAAAACTTCACGGAAAATGAATTATAAGCAGAGCCACAACTACGAGTATAAAAACCACTTTACACCACCTAATAAAAGAAACAGTTTCAACTACTTTCCATTTGGAAAAGCTATCGTTGTCCCGAGGGTCGCCAACTGATAGAAAGACGGTGCGTTTTAGTAGAAGATTATGAGCCTATTTATGTATCCAAACACCACAGAACGAGGGGGCAACATACAGACTATGGTCCAATCCGGCATGAAAGTGGGTTGAAACAATAATAATAATAATAAATTTAAATAAATTTCTTTATTTCAGACAAAGTAGTCCATGATTTGTGTTAGTAACATTGTTATGTTAGGTACTTAAAAACAATCGTTTTTTAAGGATCTTCAGCCAAGAGGTATTTGGTGTGTTCCATCAAATGAATAAAAATAAACAATGTCCTCATTAATCACTTGGTCCATAACATAATGTATCCTACTGTTCAAAAGAAAATAAGGGCCAGCAAGTTTTTTGTTATATCATTAGACCACATTGTTAGATCCCTATTAAGCATTATTTGAACCATTTATTATCTTAGATTGTAAACAATAGCATTATTTTGTTAAAACGTAGAAAAATATACTTTTCTTGTAAATAACAAAAAGTCCTGCTGGCCCTTATTATCTTTTGAGCAGTATATATTATATTTAAGATTACTTCATGGAAAATAAATTATAAAGCTATCGTTCACTAAATTGATTTCGTAATGAAATTTCGAAGAACCTCATTTGTTTTGTTTTTTATCCCATGTTAAATTTTTATCAACATATGTTATAAAATGACTCGCTCAATGGCGCCGAAAAACTATGACGTTACGTCACGTCTAGGTGTTTCAAACATTTTTCTATTCTATTCTATTTTTAGAACATAATATCATTTTTGACAGCTGATGTTAAAAAGTAACTCAATATTGACCAGTAGTCAGTAATCTACCCTATTATGCGAAACCATGGCCACTACTACAAAAGCAAATCAAAAGAAGCACGATGAACGTCATTCATTTTTTTAAGTAGATGCTTTATAGATGCTTTTAAATCGTCAATGAAAATCTTAAATTCTATTATACAATTCATGTCAATACTAAAATTATGAGCTGGAGGATCTATACAGTCATGTCCACATGTCATTGTCATTTACATAATCTAGTATTTTGTAATAACCTTTAGAGCATAAATAATTTTTAACATGCAATTTGAATTTGTTTTCTGACAAATCGGTTACTATTTCTAGTATTTTATTATAGAATCGTAAACGCTGTCCCAGAAATGACTTCATAACTTTACTCAGTCTCGAATAGGCAACATCAATATTATTAATATTTCTTAGATTAAAATTATGTCTGTCAGTGTTTTTACGAAACAAGTGCTTTATACGTACATACATGATATTGTCGTACCTATATGAATTGACCATTGACAGTTTAACCAACCAATCGTTGTCCCAAGGGTCACAAGCTGAGAAATAGCCATTGCGTTCCAATAGAAGATTACACCGATACTATAATAATAAACAAGGTGCAATTGAAATCGCGGACCAAATTTTAACTGTGGGTTCTGCTTATGAAACTGAACAACTTTCTCTAAGAAACCAATTCAATCAGAATAATTTGGACTCTTCATACAAATCGATGAGCTGTTCTTTTATTTGCTCCGATTGAATTGGTCCCTTTGAGAAAGTTGTTCAATTTCATGAGCAGAAACCACAGTTAAAATTTGGTCCGCGATTTCAAATTCACCCAGTATTTATCCGATCCTATGAAACGCGATACTAAGCTGGTACCAATAGTCACCACTACGAGCTTAAAAGCAGCTATACAACATCCCGTTACGGAGAATGCCAGGATCAAAATAAACAGTCTGAACGACTTTCTATTTGGAAAAAGCTACCGTTCTCCCGAGGCGAGGGTCTGAGGCTGACAAAAAGTAAAGATGGCGTTAGTTCTTAGGACTATTAGCGCATTTGACGCGTTCCAGTAATTGCCAAAACATATCCCTTTGAACGATTAAACCACCCAAATTTCACCGGGTCTGTATTAGAATATTTAAAATTAAAATATCGACGTCTACAATGCTTATGCTCAAAATCCCTAAAATTTAAATACCAAATACTTCAAAATACTTATTCTTATAACGCTGAAGTATAAAACATTAAAGTTGAACATAACTAACGTCTGAATTACCTATTGATTTAAAATATCTATAATTACAAGGTCTAAGTGCAAAATACTTACGTTTATAACATGGAATGGTACGACTCGCAACTACATCTTGAGGCGAGGCGAATTTCGGAGCACCCCCGACTCGGATAATTTAGGTTCGTAGACTGCGATGCGGAGGCGAGCTTTCACAATCGTAGTGTGAGGTTGATATGAGAACCACAGATAATCGACTGCTTGCTCTCATTCTTGACAAATAAAATTATTTAATGTATGAAATCGTTATATTTAAGAAAATTGTTTAATATCAATATTTAGATGGTTAGGCATTTTTAAATTTTGAATATTTAGTACGTTGGCATTTTGATACTAAGTTTTACGACGTTCGTTCAAATAAATCTTAATTTTTAATTTAGTTTAAGCAACTATTTAGTATTGAAATTTTAGGGATTTTGAGCAAAAGCATTGGAGCTATTAAGTATTCTAATATATACCCGTTTCACCACCATATTATTCTTAATTTAATTGCATTGTAAAAATATTTTTTGTGATATAAAGAATATATTTTATCTTATTTTAAAGTGTACGGGCATGAGACGCGTTAAAATACTGTAAAAATAGGTAAACAACAAATTTTTAATTATTCTTTAATTCTGTTTTTTTTTCTTTATTGTTTTATATTCAGTTGTTAAAATTTTAAAATAAATATGATACATTTTAAATTATAGGGAAGAGACTCGTTACCCACAACGCAGGCAATCCTAGTGTCGGACCAGGACTACCTTTTTTATATTTCTTGGTACAATAACATTTATTACTGTACTTATATTATTTATACTATTATTATTATCAGGCAACGGCGCAATGTTCCCAGTATACGTCCAAATACTTAAGTATTTAGGAAGATGACTGCATGAAAAATAAATTATCAGCTATCCTTCACTACATTAATTTCGCAATCATGTCTTTGCTCTGTATATTGTTATTTTTACATCTTTTTACCATGATTTTTGCAAATAAACAATTTCAATTTCAACTTCAATTTCAATAAAATTTCAAAAACCTTATTTGTTTTGTTTTCTATCCCATCTTCAATATTTTTATCAACAAAAGTTATAAAATTAGTCGCTCAATGATGACGCCAAAAACTTATGACGTCATGTCTAAGTATTTCAAACATTTTTATAACAAAATATCGTTTTGACAGATGTTATAAAGTAACTCAAATGACTTGTGGTCATCTACTACCCTATTCGCTCCATCGCAGCCCACACAAGCAACTGCAGTACTTACAATGAAATCCTATATTTTGATTTGATGTTATCTGAATTTGTTGAATAAAGCTTATCTTAAATTTCATGGTTACGTGCAATTATACAGGCTGTTAAAAAAGTGCATTTGAAATTTTAAGGGGTTACTCAGAATCAAGCATAGAATACAGAAATATTGAAATAATCTATCTACAATTATTTGTTTCAGTTTCCGATACAAATGTTTATAAAAATTACACTTATGTTCAGTTTCAGGCAGGTTCGTAAATATCCGATATTTATAATAAATATCAAAATATTTTCGATATTTTTGATATTAATCAAAATTACATACTAATTTCAATTTCTTACTCCAATAGGTTTTTTTCGAAATATCTGAATTTAAAATGTAGGTATGTGTTTGAAAATTTTAAGATGTTTATCAAAATAACATTCAAATTTTATAATCTGATATGTTTTTTCAAAATAACTGAATCTTAAATGCATATTTTATTTTTGCTAATTTGAAGACAGTTAATTAAATTAAACTCATTTATTTATTATTATTATAATCATATTTTTATTCTTTGGATTTGACACATTCATTCTTAAGAATCAGCTCTTAGAAGCTAGGAAAATACGAATATCAATATTTATAAACAGTGTGAGTCTTTATAAAGTGCACATATGAAAGGGGGTAAAAAAGGACCCAATTTTATCGCACAGAAAAATATTTAAAAAAGTAAAACATATTTTTTATGGACGTTTATTTTTTTAAGTAGCATCTGCTGTCCCGAAGTAAAGAAAACGTTGTAACTTTTAAATTTAGTAGGCTAGAATGTTAAAACAAAAAAAAGTGAGGATAAGTAGTAGATGGCCGTGCCACTAAAAAAAATACACAAAAAATAAACACCATCAATTAAATATAAGCATTTTCATATTCTTTTTCACTGAAAATTTTTCATTTTTTGTGTTTAGTTCAAAAAAACAAAATAGCACCTATTAACCCTATTTTTTATTACTTTAAGATATTGATTTGAGTTTAGCTTTCAAATAATAAAAACCCCAAATTTCTAACCTACACATAACGTTTGCTATGAGCGATTAAACAATAGTATTCAAGATACGTTATTTTTTACACTGTTGCTCTAAATGCTAGTTTTATTTTCTCAGTCTTAGTTTTGTGTATTTTTTTTTATGTCTGTGGCACGGCCATCTACTGCCAGTCCTCAGTTTTTTGTTTTAACATTCTAGCTTGCTTTATTGAAAAGTTATAACGTTCTGTTTATTTTGGGGATAGCCGATTTTATTAAAAAAACATAAACGTCCACAAAATATTTTTTTCCTTTTTTTCTGGGCGATAAAATTAGGTCTTATTTCACCCCCTTTCATATGTGCACTTTATAAAGACTCACACTGTTTAAGCATAATATGGGCAAAATATATGGGCAAACTACTCAAGTTGATGGAACATAGCACTCAAATTTTTTTTTAATATACGAATTGAGAATTGTCCAGTTTTATAGTCCAAAGTCCAAATATATTTATTGCACTGCTACAGGTATTGATAAGATGTCTTAGATATAATACAAAGAAACTCCGCAGCGTACCAAAGAGGTGTACAATATATAAATGTGATAAAATCATTACATTACATAATAAGTCATTCGAAACTTATGAATAATATAAGGAGAAACGAGTTTAGTTTCCAATATAAATTCTTGATTCACTATTCAGATTAAGTATAAGACAAAATTGCTTAACAATTTAAATTAAACTTTTTACGTTATTATAACTTTATACGGCCAAGTATGGAGTTTATTCCGAGCAATATCGAAATAAGGTACCTCCAATATAAACAAACCCACGTTGTTAATTCGTCATTTTGCTACTGATTATGAATGTTTATTGCTGATTTGTGTAATGAAAAGCCTGTGAATACCAGACGGTAAAAAGGGATTCGCGAGAAACACAGACGCACAGGTTTGGAGCCTTCGTTCTTGTATGTGGAATCGTTACTGCCAAACAGATGGACCGATTTGAAAGCGGATTTTATGTTGCTGAATAAAAATATTTGTAATTTATTTAATTATACACGGTGTTAAAAAGTGCGTTTGAACTCATATGAGGTTACTAAAATCAAGTACAGAATACAGGAAAAATATTGGAAAAATCCGATCTACAATTATTCAGTTTCAGTTTCCCATACAAATTGATTCACTATTCAGATTTAGTATGGAAAACTGAAAAAAATATTATAAATAAGATTTTTTTACATTTTTGGTGTATTTTATACGAATACTTGATTGCGACTAACCCCTTAAAATTTCAAAAGCACTTTTTTAACATCCTGTACCAAGATAATATTTTCTATAGGATTCTTAAAATTTAATATAAATTGAGTTGTGTTGTTTATCTTTGTGGTTTTATTGAGTCAGCTTTACGTCACTTTTAGTAAGTAAGGCGTGTGACAGGACAAACAAATGAGGATATAAAAGCAGTTCCAATCATTTGGTAGCGCAGTGCTCAGGAGTATTGTTGCCAGCAGCCACGAGACTTAGGTATGGCGAGAGTGAACAGTCATTAAGTTTGCGAGTCCCGTCCTCGCCTGCGTCGTCACATTCTATTAGGTGAGATCTAAGATATAGGCCTACGCACTTTCTGAAATATTTATATTTATTAAGAACTTGGGTCGACGTCTTGCTTATTTTAACCACAAAACACATAAATACAGAAGGTCCGCTCAATATGCTCACAAAAATCCTAAGCAAATACATACTTATAGACGTATACGGTCGTTGTAGACAAGATCACGTACTGTGCAATCGTAACCTTGCCTCGAACGACCGTATATTTCTATAAGCATGTATATATATGCTTACGATTTTAGTGGTTTGTATTGAGCGGACCTTCTGTGTCTATTTTGTGGTTTAACTAAGCCCGCATCCATGATTCGGCATCGTCATCACTTACCATCAGGTGAGAAAATGGCAAGGGCTTGCAATTGTGGACAAAAAACTATTTTACAATTTGTGGTTATATGAGTAATCCTAGTTTACGGGCAGGTAATCGTGTGTTATTTGTCTTTGGATATTTATTAAAAAAGACGACTAAACCAATAGGAAGGCGACGATTTTAATCCCAGAAACTATAAGTTTCACAAACCCGTCTTCTTGTTTCCAGGCAGCCGCGCTATCTCTTCGGACTCCACGGCTACCAAAAGAAGAACAAAGGGACATAACTAAAAGTATTTATCTTATCTAAGGAACTCAAAAACAAAATGATATATTTTTTGTGGATCAGTGTCGCACTGGCTCTCTTTATGGTGACCGAGAAAGGAGAGGCCAAACCAGGACTACTCACATTAAAAGAAGACACATATATTAACCCGAGCACCATAGACCGCGATACTATACCAACAGCCACTACTCCGAGTATAAAAGCAGCTTTACACCATTCCTTTAAGGAGAATGCCAGGAGCAAAAGACGAATTAGAATTGCCACCGACGGCATTCGATTGGGTCCATATCGTTGTCCCGAGAATGATTTACTGAGAGGTCGGTGGTGTATTCCACAAGATCAATATGATTCGTACGAAATCTTCACGGAAAATTAATTATCAGCAGAGCTATCGTTCACTAAATTGATTTCGCAATAATAATTCGAAAAACCTCGTTTGTTTTATTTTTCATCCCATCTTCAATTTTTATATCAACAAAATTTATAAAATGAGTCGCTCAATAAAGCCGAAAAACCTATGACGTTACGTCTAGGTACCTATTTTTAACATTTTTAGAACAACATAGCGTTTATGACAGATGTTAGAAAATGACTAGTAGTCATCTACCCATTATGCGGTAACCATGGACTACTAAGCCGGTACCTATAGCCACTACTACAAAAGCAGATCAAAAGAAGCCAACCAAGAAAATTAAACCAACCAATCTTTGTGCCAAGAGTCACAGGCTAAGAAATAGCTGGTGCGTTCCAATACTTCCAATAGAAGATTACTCCGATACTAATATACAGGTGAATTTGAAATCGCGGACCAAACTTTAACTGTGGTTTCTGCTCATGAAACTGAACAACTTTCTCTAAGGAACCAATTCAATCGGAGCAAAATTTGGACTGAGAGATTAATATTATTTAATTTCAATAATTCTAGATTTTGGTCTGCAAGTAAAGATGGCGTCATTTCTTAGAGCTTCAGTTTATAAAGAGTTTAAAAATAATCTACTATGTTTCACCTGGTAACATAAGAGTAACGTCGGGTACATAAGAGTAAGTAACAGATGGGTTTTTCATACAAAATGAGAATATCCCTAACATCAAGTCGATATGTTATATCATCAAAAACTTTTTGTTTTTGTTTAGGACGTCAAATACTTTTAAGCTGATATTTTTGAAGTTACTTTATTTGAAGAAAATAAAAGCGTTCCATAATTCTAATATATATTTTTTAAATTTTGTCCCATGCACTCAACGTTTTCATAGAAACACTATGTTACTATAACAGTTGCACAAATAAGAACAGATAGCGCTATTTTGAATGCTTCATTGAGTTGCTGACATTCGCTGAGCGGGATGCAGGAGAGGGAGACGAGAGAGGCGCGAGCCAGTCGATCGATGACAAGTCGTGCAAGTGTCCGCATGCGTTTATTCCGACGCCACTCTGTAACCGGCGCAATGTGGTGAGAATTGATATATTTTTTCTTCTTGTAGATTAAGTAGCCTTAGAGTAAAAACGACACGTTTCATTTTATGCCTGGACATGTACGGATTATGAATAATATAGAAAAATATAGGCTTTCTAGGAAACATAATGAAAAAAATATTAGAAGCAGGGTTGCGTGGTTCAAGCGTAATGTTTTGTCAGCACTTTTTACAGTATACATGGTAACACTGAAGCTTGCAATAGTAGGTCACATTCAGAAATTACGGCTTCGTCCACATATTCCTCAGATGCTTTATCTGACTCTGACTGACTGAACATTTTAAAATGTGTGGATATTCCTTGCCTCTTTTACAAGCATAACAGCTAGTTTTCAAGTTACTTGTCGGACAACAAAATTATTAATTTCAATTGTATGTAGAAAATCTAGTTTCTGAACGTAAAATGCTCAAAATTGCGCCTCGCTCCGCTATGTTTGGGTGATTTATGTGTTGCGATTGTTAAATCTGAGAATCTAGAAGAACCTCGCAACGAAGGTAAATCGAAGGAAATGTACAGTTAGAAAAGACTATGTTTCTAATGACCTATTTATGATGTAGTTGTTCTTGATATTAATGAGGCTGTTTTATTGTAGTGGATAGTTATGTCTACTCAATTAAATTGTTCCAGAAAGTC
Organism: Coleophora deauratella; assembly: GCA_958295455.1. Taxonomy (NCBI): domain Eukaryota; kingdom Metazoa; phylum Arthropoda; class Insecta; order Lepidoptera; family Coleophoridae; genus Coleophora; species Coleophora deauratella. The sequence continues at coordinate 1,201,317 of OY282398.1, read as the reverse complement.
CCCACGTCGCTCTGAAAACTCTGAATTGCCTCTCGCCTATTTTTGTTTTATTTCAAAAAAACATTAAGTACTTGCAAGTGAGAATTCCTATTTTTAAGTTTTATATTATAAAATGTTGATTTTTGAATAACTTATCGAACGAAAGTAACGTGCATTTTTTAAAATCCTTAATTGATTAGCCCATGGCATCATCTCACCTGATGGTAAGTGACGATGATGCCGAAGATGGAAGCGGGCTTACCAAGATTCCCCAACGCAATGGGGAACTGGCTATCTTATCTTCATGCCGGAACACATTGATGCTGCTAACATTGATGTTTGGTGGTAACACTTAGATAAGATGGTGGTACTTGGTAGCTAGCCAGGCGGGCTCTGAATATGACCAAACCGAGTACTACAAAGTTGGACCACGCTGGGGATCAAACCCGCGAAATCCTGATGTGAAGCGAGCGGTCTTGCTACTAGACCACGGAGGCAATTTACCATAATCTTAACACTTTTACTACTTTGTGACTTTTTGTCCCTAATTTCAGGTACATTGTTTAAAGTTTTATTACAGGTTTAGCACTAACAATATAGTAAATTAATATGTAATATGACGATTCTATAATTGTGTCATAATATATTTTAAAACGGTGCATCTATTGTAACTATTGGGGATCGTAAACAAAATAATAAACATAGTAACAAAGTAACAGAGAGGTTATTAATACTTATAAAGAAAGATATTTTTTATAAGTGTGATTTTTCATGCTATAATGAAGAAATTTTTGCCAAATTAAGAATGTTGTAACTTAAAACTTCATAATTTCATTAATGTTGAAATAATAAATATTTTCTTACAGTAACAGAGTTGTTTGTTTTTCACACCTTTGTTTACAAAATGGTCTATAAATTTTAAACAACAAGAAGAACATCTCTGCCAACGTAGCTATAGAATGTTAAGAAGTTGTAGAAAGGTTTGAATACAAAGAAAAATACAAATCCTAAAAAATATTATTGATTTTTTCTCGTATTTTCAGATCGGTTTATCTGCTCAAAATTTTGAAACGACCCAAAAATAATATATGAAATTGAATAAGGAAAGGAAAACTAGAGAGCGCTCGGTGCGCGAACCTTTTTTTTATAAAATTTCAGAAAAAATAATCACACGCACTATACGGTCGTATACCGCGGAGTCCGGGCGGGCTGTTTTCAAATGGCTCAGAACCAAACGGACGGGATTTCAGAAATAAGTAAAATAACTAAAAACTTCATGAAACAAACTTTTTCCTAGCTAAGAAAAACCAAAATCGAACTCATGATTACCATAAATGTTATTCACCTACTTACAGGTACCGCGGAAGTAGTCCAGCACGGGGGGGGGGGGGCATTTTTTTTAAACAAAGTGGCGCGAACATAGTTTTCCATCACATCAACATAGTTGCCCCTCCCGTGATGGAGGATTATTTTTGCGTCACTTTGATTTTTTGATTTTTTCAAAGTGACGCAAAAATAATCCTCCATCACGGGAGGGGCAACCTTTTTGAAACAATGCTACACGCAATGCCAAAGCGGTGGCGGAGCTTGTAGAGTCGACACGCGTACTTGACGGGGAGCGAGAGAACTTCAGTCGAAGAAGAAAGTCTATCTTTCTTTCTTTCCTTCCTCCCTCACTCACACATGCAAGCATATAATCTCGAAGAAGAAGCGCTTTCTTTTTTAAGAAAAAACAAAGGTTTGTTAAAGATAGCACAGAGAAACCTTTATCAGGTAGTAAAAATTCGGAGGGGGCGCGGCCCCCCCTGGTGCATTTTAGGGGGGGCATTTGGCCCCTTCTGCCCCCCACTTCCGCGGTCGCTGCCAACTTACAGCTAAAACATAAAAACAGCTGAGTTATAAACCTCCTTGTTATGCTTTGAAGAGGTATAAAATCTCAGTGATAAAACTACTACCTTATTTAAAAAATCAAACACACGGCGTCGTCGCTGTTGCTATGGCAACAGCTGAAATGATTTTGCATTTTGAACTCTTAATCGCATGAAGTTGCATGGAGTTAGGAAAAATCTTAATTATCTTAATCTTATTTAATGAAAGTGTCTTTTTTCGGATTTTTCCTCTACTCACCCGAGAATGCCACACATTCTTGCATTCAAAGTCATACCCTCCGACGACCGCAACAGGACAAACAACCATATCAGTGAGTGAGTCAGTGGTAGTCCAGCTTTATAGGGTGGAATGTTGGAACGCCGCCTGGAGAGAAAGTACTCTAAATACTGGAGATTCATTTGCTACTAATTATGATTGTTTATTTCTGATTTATGTTGAACGATGACAATCTTGTGTATGCCAGACGATATGTAAGGGATTTGCGAGAAAGTGCGCACAGCGTGGCTGTACAATTTATTTTACATATAATGACATTTTATAAATCCTCTTGACCTATTATTTAGAAGTAAAATAATATAAGAACTTTTTTTAAATGTGTTGGAGGGAGTCTATTTGGACCCGTCGTTTCTTCTCACACCGGAAACACTTCCCGAAACGGCTGTGAGGAGGCGCGCGCGCCTGCGGGTTACGAGTTCCGAGTGGTTCCGAGTGTTTCCGGAGTGAGAAGAAGCCGGTAGCGGTGCCACGGGTATGGCGCAGCCCATAAACGTACTAAATAGTACAGCCTGTGATGCCGTCGTCTGCAGTGGGGCTGGAACTCCAGATTTAAACTAGATTTAAAGACAACGAAGAAGCCTACCTGTTTTAATTTAGTTCAACAAAATATACAAGGCTTCATCGGCAAAGAATTTGAAGTAGAATTATTTTTGGAAAAATATAATATTAACATATTTTGTATTACGGAACACTGGCTTAAAGAACATGAAATGCTTTTTAATTTTGAAAATTATAGAATGGGAAGTGCTTTCAATCGAAATACTACACAGCGTGGTGGTTCCGCAATATTAGTTGAAAATTCCATAAAAATTAAAGAACGGAAGGATGTCGTCAGTCTTTCGATTGAAAAAACTATTGAACTATCTTGCGTGGAGCTGGAGAACCACATAATTATTTGCGTGTATAGACCCCCATATGACGATAGCTTTGTTCGTTTCGAATCGGCAATGGAGGATGCATTAGATTTAGTTAGTAAAAGTAGTAAATCGGTAATCGTTTGTGGAGACTTTAATGTAGATTTGTTAGAAAAGAAGTCTCTAACAACTAGAATCACTTGTCTTTTTAAGTCGTTTGATTTAGATTACATTTTTTTGGAACCAACAAGAAAAACAGAGACTTCTGCAACTTGCATAGATAACATATTTTGTAACTGTAAATTTGTAGAAAAAAAAGTTATAAATTGCTTAAGATCTAATCACAGCGGATTGCTGGCTAGCTTCCCTGTGAAATTTATTAAAGAACAAATAAAAGTTCAAACAAGACCTGTCACTGTTAACCGAATAGAAAATTTTAAAACAACACTAATTGAAAAGCTGCCCATACCAAATTTTGATAAACACGTAGACGCGAATAGTTTTTATAATGATTTTTTCACAGTGCTTGACAGAGAATTTCAAGATATATTTAAAACAAAATCCATAAATATTAATCATCAATTCAAATTTTGTGAGTGGGCTACTGTAGGTATTTATAAAAGCCGACAAACTTTGTTTGATCCCTATGACAGAAAAACCTATATTTTTGATAATAACTTTAAAGAGTACGTAAAAAAGTATTCGAAAATCTTTAGACAGGTATGCCGTGCAGCAAAATCGAATTACTTAGCCAGAAAAATAAAATCATCAGATAATAAAATTAAAACCGTTTGGAATATTATAAACAAAGAAACCGGCAAGGTCAAACCCCGCGCTAATGAATATATTTTGCAAACAGATCAAGGTAAAATTACAACAAATGCCGATGTAGCCAAAGAATTCGAAACTTTTTTCACAAATATTCCACTTAAGACCACTGAGGCCTTGAATTCGTCACCTGTTCATGCTAAACAATTGTTAGAAGATAATGTCAGTTTTTGTAATGAAAAATTCTCCTTCAGAGAAATTGAACCAGACACTATTGTCAAAACTTTTAAATCTCTTAAAATGAAAAGAACTGAAGACCTTTGGGGATTATCAGTAAGTTTAATTAGTAATGTAATTATGACTTTAGCGCCATATTTAGCTTGTCTTTTTAATATCAGTATTGATAGTGGCGTATTTCCGGACCTAATGAAATGTAGTAAAGTGATACCCCTATATAAGTCTGGTAACAAAAGTGATCCAGGAAATTACAGACCAGTTTCTGTACTACCAGTTTTCAGTAAAATTTTTGAAAAAATTATGCTTAACCAATTACTACAACATTTTAATGAAAATAATCTTCTGCATAAACAACAGTTTGGTTTCACAAAAGGTCGATCTACAACCGATGCAGGAGTATCTCTTATTCGTAACATCTATTATGCTTTTGAAGAATCACAGAATGCAATAGAAGTGTTCTGTGATTTATCTAAAGCATTTGATTGCGTTGAACATCATACATTGCTTATAAAGTTAAAGCATTACGGTGTCGAGGACGGGGCCCTCAGTCTTCTTAATTCGTACTTAAGCAACAGAACGCAAAAAGTCCAAGTAAATGGCACAAATTCATCCGGCTCTAAGGTTAAAATGGGTGTGCCCCAGGGATCTATATTAGGCCCTTTTCTTTTTCTTACATATATAAATGACTTGCCATATATGGTGCAAAATTTGTCAAACATTGTGTTGTTTGCTGATGATACTTCTCTTATTTTTAAAATTGACAGGAAATATAGCAAAATTGACGAAGTAAACAACACTCTTTCACAGATTCTAAAGTGGTTCACTGTTAACAAGCAAAAAAAAACAAAATGCATAATATTCTCATTACCAAATGTAAAGAAAATTGAAAACAGTGTAATTTTAGATAATAATATATTGGACTTTGTAAATCAGACCGTTTTTTTAGGTATAACTTTAGATGCTACACTGCAATGGGGCCCACACATAGAAACCTTAGCGGGACGGCTTAGTTCAGCTGCATATATCAATAATAAGACATATCTATTTTTAAAATGTTTATTTCGTTAACCGGCTGTAAAGTAAATGTCGCAGAGGAGAAACGGTGAAATTCGTAGTAGGTTAGTTGAGAAATATCTATGTTTTGACCACAAGGCAGATTAAGAAAATGATCATTGATAACGTTTGGATTATCGTAATGAGAAGGCAATTCTTCATGTTTTTTATTGAAGTTAACAACGTTCCGCTTGATATGTTTCCATAGACTTCGCAGATTGCTAGAATTTTTATTTATATGGGACTGAAAATAAGCTGCTTTTTCTTGATAAAGAGCGGATATAACTGTGCGTTTAAGATCCTTGTAGTAATCAACATGAATATTCAATTTAGTCCGACGACTTCTAGCATGCGCTTCGTCTCGAAGCCTCATCATTTCCTTTATTGTGTAGGTAATCCAAGGATAGCTGTGTTCTTTAACAAAAATAGTTTTATTGGGTGCATACTTGTCAAATAATAACAAGATATACGCATTAAACACATTTACCAAATTGTTAACATTGTCGCAAATCAAACCATTCCAGTTTATAGCATCGACGTCATCATTGAACCTATTAAGATCAATATCTTTAATCGGTCGGTAAGTAATCCATGTTGGCAACGGCTTGTTTTTTTTATAATTTAATTCACAGGTTACAAAAGCGTGGCTACTTAGCTCTGGCTTACTTAGACAAATTGTTGGAGGTTCAAATATTTAAAAAAATGTAATAGTCGCTTTGTATTCGCTTCACTTGCCGAGAGAAGGTTAATATTAAAGTCACCGAGCAAAATAATGTTGTCAAACGACGAGAACGCGCACACAGTTTCCGTAAATGCATCTAAAAAGGTTTCAACATTTAACCAAGGCTTAGCCACATCTGCTTGACAGAAGACGAAGGAGTTGAAGGATGTTCAAGAAAGCGCACGGACATACCTCGGCGTAAATAGAAGCCCACGCCACCTCCACGGGAGCGGACGCCAGCGGGACGAGGGATGTGGCGAAGTCGATATCCAGGGGGCGCGGGAGCGCGCGCGTTCTCGCCGGCTCGCAGCCAGGTCTCGTTGATAGCCATGATATCTACGTTGTGCCGATCCATTGCCACAATAAATTCGTCATGCTTAGTACCCAAAGATCCCGGATTTAACAACCCAATAGATATTGCATTAACAACCCAATAGAAAATAAGACAGTTGACAGATGTAGGTACTGCGAGACTAGTGTATTTTAGTTATTTTCACAGTATAATGTCTTACGGAATCTTACTCTGGGGACATGCCGCTGATATTGAAACGATTTTCATTTTGCAAAAAAGGGCAATTCGCGCAATCTACCAGATGCGATCCCGCGAGTCGTTGAGGAATATGTTTAAAGAAATTAATATTCTTACTGTTGCTAGTCAATTCATATACGAAAATATCATGTATGTACGTAAAAGTTTGCACTTGTTTCATAAAAACAGTGACAGACACAATTTTAATCTAAGAAATATTAATAACATAGATGTTGCCTATTCGAGACTGAGTAAAGTTAAGAAGTCATTTATGGGGCAGTGTGTAAAATTTTATAACAAAATACCCGATAATGTGACTAGTTTGCCAGAAAACAAATTCAAATTGCATGTGAAAAATTGTTTATGCTCTATAGGGTATTACAAAATACTAGATTATGTAAATTTAATGACAATGATATAGGTATGGACATGTATAGATCGTCCAGCACACAATTTTATTGTTGACATGAATTGTAATAGAATTTAAGATTTTATTTAAAAAATGTGTTGAAGCGAGTTTTCTTTGGGCTCGACGTTTCTTATCGCTTCGCAAACACTTCCCGAAACGTTGAGTGTACGAGTACAAGTCCCGCGTGGTAGGGACTTTGTACTAGGTAGAAAAAAATATTGACGATTTAAAAGCATGTGTAAAGCATCTACTTATATAAAAAACATTTTGAGTTTGAGTTTGAATTGTGTGCAGAATCAAATGCGCATATAAAAACAGTTCAAATCGTTTGCTAGCGCAATGCTCAGGAGTATCGCTGTCAGCAACCACGAAACGAGTCCCGAGTCCCGAGCGTCGTCAGATTCTATCAGGTAAAATATAGTCCTTAGCACTTTCTGAAATGTTTCTATTTATTAATAATATCTATCTAGTGCTGACGTCTTAGCTTTGTGTAACTAGCCCTCATCCATGTTTCGGCATCATCACTTTCTGTCAGGTGAGATAATGTCCGTTCTATTATCTAATCTGTGATAATGTTAAGGGCTTACAACTGTGGATTTTAAAAAAAATATTACAATTTGTACTAATATGAAGAATCCTAGTTTAGGGACGGGCGCTCGAGTGTAATTTATTCTTGGTCTTTATTTACTTACTTATTTTACCCCGAATAACCCAGTAGGAGGATGACGATTTTAATCCCAGAAACTAGATTTAAGTTTCACAAAGCCATCTACATACTTTTTTCCAGGCAGCCACGCTATCCCTTGGGGCACAACGGCTAATACTACCAAAAGAAGTTAAGGAACTCGACAACAAAATGACATATTTTTTGTGGATCATTGTCGCACTGGCTCTCTTTATGGTGACCGAGAGAGGAGAGGCCAAACCAGGGTTTCTCGCAGTAAAAGAAGACTCATATATTCATCCGAACAACATAGTTTCTAGGGGGTTTCTAGCGTCAGCCGATGCGATCGGACGTGTCGGTCGACTAATTATAATATACCTAATATTGAAAACAATCACTTGCAAAATAGTGACCTAGATGTTCAATAAGAAGGCGGAAGATACCTATCTGTGTCGTTAAGTGAATTTATATTGTACAGTGTATAAATGTTTTGAATCAATGGAGGATAGTCCCTGTAACCGAAGTGCGCCATCGCGGCGCAGCCCGTCGGGAACTCCTGCGCCCGCCCATCAGGAAGAAGATCCCCCTGAAGTGGTGTCCACTCCTGAGATCCAAAACTGGATGATAACTATCGAACAGTGCCTGAATGAGGTGTGCTCTATCGCGTGTGAAGGTAAACTGAATTCGGACCAGAAGCTAAGGATAAATAATTTGTGCCGAAAAGTAAGCCACGGAACGTCGCAAATGGCCGTGCAATATCAAGCTCTTAAACGAAAAATCTTTCAAGCCCACACTTCCCTTCAAGCTCTTAAAGAAAAACAGGACATTTCGCAGCAACTTTTAGACCTGAAAGAGAGTATTAAAGAGACCTCTAATAATGCCACTGGGCCAGTTTCATTCGCCGACATCGTAAAAAAGGGTGCAAACACTTTTATTCAGCCCAGTAACATTAGTTCGATAGCAATTTATCCTAATGATAAAATGAAGTCGAGTGAGGAAACAAAAAACCTTGTTCAAAAAATTATCAGACCTGAAGAATTAAAGCTACATGTGAGAGGTTTGCGCAAGACAAAAAATGGTGGTGTTATCATCAGCACTGATACTAAAGACGATATCGAGAAGCTTAAGCAGTCGTCACAGCTAATAACATCTGGCCTCACTGTGGATGAGCCTTACAAACGCAAGCCCAGAATAGTAGTCATCGGAGTGCCCACGTCTATGCAGGAATCGGAAGTTTTTAAGTGTATTTTTCAACAAAACTTGGTCGACAAGCTACAAGGTATGACGCTTGAGTCATTTTTGTCCTGTATTAAATTAAGTCATAAGTCGGGAAAAAAGGAGAGTGAGACCTGCAATTATATAATAGAAGTCCCTGCACATATACGCAAAGCCCTAATAGCTAATGTCAGAGTGTTTGTGAATTGGTCGTCGTGCCCTGTAAGAGACTTTACTCTTGTAACGCGGTGCTATAAGTGCCAGCAGTACGGTCATGCTGCCAAGACGTGCAGGGTGGAGGCCTCCACCTGCGGTCATTGTGGCGATGTAGGCCACGATATAAAGGACTGCACCAAAAAAGCCGAACCACCGAAATGCGCTACATGTCTGGTGTTCAAGAAGCCTGCCAATCACAAAACAGGTGACGCTGACTGTCCCGCCAAAAAAAATGCCGAAAAAAGGTACATTAATTCCATAGATTATGAAGGCGCCTAAGAGCGCCATCCTTAATTTATTTGTAAGAACTTTAATTTTTATTCGTAATGACTGATCATTTGATTTCCGACTTAGATAATTTCTCTGTATCCGATTCTAAGGCTTGTGATGTTGAAACATGTAAACAATATCTATCCTCTTACAGTAATCCACTAACTATACTGACACAAAATATACGCAGTATTTCTAAGAATTTTGATAATTTCAGTACTTTTCAGCAAAGATTAAACATCGACTGTGACGTCATTGTATTAACTGAGTGTTGGCTAGGGCGACAATATAATTTACCAATTATGCCAGGGTACTGTACATACAGCAGTAAGGTAAATTATAACCAAAATGACGGGGTAGTGGTTTATACGAGAAATAATCTCAATGTAGAAGTCGAAGAACCAAACATATTAGATTGTAATCAGCTATTAATCAAAATTGGAACAGATATCGCAGTATTAGCCATATACAGACCCCCTTCTTTTAGAAATTCTAATAATTTTATAAACTCTCTAAACGACACTCTACAGGAGTTGAAACATTTTAAAAATTTAATTTTAATAGGTGACATAAACATTAATATTCTCCCAGAAAACGATGATCCTGCTTCTCATGACTACTTAAACTTAAATATTCTCCCAGAAAACGATGATCCTGCTTCTCATGACTACTTAAACTTATGCTCATATCATGGCTTACTCCCCGCGCACACGCTTCCCACACATCAAAGCGGCTCTTGCTTAGACCACATCATACTTAAATCCAATTTCCCTTCAATAACTCTAGTCACTAACTCGTCCATAACCGATCATAAAGCTGTCCTACTAACCTTAAACCGCCAATTACCTAATCTGATTCGCACGCACAATATAATATCTAAATTAAATATTAAAAGACTTGAAGAGGATTTATGCAAAATTGACTTTAACATAGTTTACAATTTTGATGATGCAGACGCCTGCATGTCGTACCTAATAAAAAATGTCCAAGAAGCAATATTGAAAAACACGACGTACACACGATTAAGTAATAAAAATTATAATATTAAACCCTGGATCACACCGGGGCTTATTCGATGTATGAAACATAGAGACAAACTTCACATGAAAGCTAAATCTAATCCTGCTAATTTAATATTATAATTATCGTATAAAAGATATCGGAATTTTTGTAACGACCTTCTTAAATAGGTCAAAAGTTGTTATGATAAAAAGGAGCTTGAAAAGGCGGGAACAGATAGTAAAAAAGTTTGGAAGTATATAAAAAATGTTACGTATCTATCAAAACAGTATGAATCCTCTTCAGGATAACCCTGAAGAGGATTCATGCACACTCTTCACAGCTTGTATCTGCAAACAATGTAAATATTTTTTTCGTCAATATTGGAAAAAATCTGGCAGAAAAAGTCCAGAGTCAGTCACTTATGACACTTCCAAGCAGAACAGAACCAACTTATAATAAATCACTAAAATCGTTTGTTATGTTAGATACTGACGAAGATGAGGTTGAAAGGTTTATTATAGGCCTAAAAGATGATTCAGCGGTTGGTTGGGATAACAAATCTAACAAAACAATGAAACAATTCAAGCACATCTTGGTTCCACCACTAACTTTTATTTTCCAAAAATGTCTGGCAGAAGGAATTTTCCCTAAATGTCTGAAAAAAGCTGTCGTTGTTCCTGTATATAAATCTGGCAAAAAAGATCAAATAACAAATTACAGACCTATTTCGTTGCTTCCAGCAATGTCTAAAGTATTCGAAAAAATTATAAACAACAGACTAGTCAAATACCTGGAGAAAAACTCAATACTATCAATGGCTCAGTTTGGTTTTAGGTCTAAATTATCAACAAATGACGCTGTCCATCAACTCACAGACTATATAGTGCAGGAACTTGACAAGGGTAATAGAACAATAGGAGTATTTCTGGACCTCGCTAAAGCTTTTGACACAGTTTCTATTCCCATTCTATTAAAGAAGCTTGAATCGCTAGGAATAAGAGGCACTCAGCTTAATTTATTCGCAAACTATCTATCAGAGCGTACCCAGTGCGTAAGACTAGGCAATGTACTCAGCGATGATCTGAAAAATAGTTCATTTGGAGTTCCCCAAGGAAGTATCTTAGGTCCTACTTTATTTTTAATTTACATTAATGACTTATGTGACCTTAAATTAGACGGTGGTAAAATCATATCCTACGCCGATGATACTGCCTTATTATTTTCTGCAAAGACAGAAGAACAGGTCTATGAATATGCACAGCGAGGCTTTAATATTGTTAATAACTGGCTCCAGCAACATTTACTAACCTTAAACGCGGATAAAACTAAATACGTTCATTTTTCTATGCGTAAATCAATTTCGTCTCAACCTATTCCACAGCTCCATGCTCATCATTGTAATTACACTACGAACAACTCGTGCAAGTGTCCAGACATAGGTATTACTAACAAAATAAAATATTTAGGTATTATGCTTGACGAAACTCTCTCGTTTCGAGACCATATCAATGCTTTATGTGGCAGAGTGCGTAAGTTAATATTCATTTTTAAAAAATTACGCTCCATAGCAGAATCAAAAATAATTAAACAAGTTTACTTTGCTTTATGCCAATCGATATTAACTTACTGCATTTCGTCATGGGGTGGCACAGCTAAAACCTCATTACTATCTATTGAACGAGCCCAGAGAGCGATTCTAAAGGTTTCAACATCCCGTCCTTTCCTCTTTCCCACAGTACTTCTTTATAAAGCCTGTAAGGTACTCACAGTTAGGCAATTATTTATATTGAGCACTGTCCTCAAACAGCATGCTGCACTTCCCTACAACACAGAAACTACTAATAAAAGACGAAAAGATATAGTTTGCCCTCAAAATACTAGAACATACCATGCATTCTCTTCCAGATTTTACGTGTTCCTAGGACCGCTTCTCTACAATAGATTAAACGCCAAATTATGTATATATGCTCTTAATTATAATAAAACTAAAAAAACGCTTCGTGAGGCACTTCAAAATATGTCCTATGACGATACAGAGAATCTATTAACTGTAACAAAATGAATATATATTGTTATTTTCGATATGTACAAATTATATTCGGTTAATATCTTGCTTTTTTTAAATTTAGATTTATAATTAATCATTTACCTACTACTAAGGAGAAAATTGTATTTTGCAAGTAAACATTTAAGTTAGTTATGTAAGCCTTTTTTCGCCTAAAACACAGGACAACCTAGTTCAGGCACGTGTTTCTGTATTCTAATAATATGTTTAGTCTTAGTTATTACATTGTCATTTAAGTTTTATCTCAATAAATATTATTATATTATTATTATAGAACGAGGTACTCAACCTGAACCAATCGCCACTACTACGAGTATAAAAGCAGCTACGGGAAATGCCAGGATCAAAAGAATTGCACTTGGAATCCTTCCTTGTCCCCCGGGTCAGCAGCTGAGAGGATTATGGTGCGTTCAAAAGGAAAGTTCAGAATATTCTAATTATAAGTTGCATTTTTAAGCGTATTTCCTTCTTTTTAAATTGAGTATGTATGTTTTGTTCTTTCCTATTTTGAGATATTGTTCGTGAGCTTGTGTAAAATTATGTTCTGTGTCTGGAATAAACGTTTATTCTATTCTGTTCTATTCTATTCTAAAGAACACACATACATTGATCCGAACACCGTAGAACGCGGTACTAAACCGGTACATAGACACTACTACCAAAGTGTTTATCCAGTAGTTTGTTTGTTTGTTTGTAAACTCTTTATTGTGAAAAAACAAAATACAATACATAAAACAAGGACAAGACATACAAGGGCGGACTTATCGTAGCTATGGATTATAAGTGCATTTCACACGTACCGGTCGCTGGGTAGCCATTTTGTCTGGAAAAATTGTCTGGAAGATATCGCTTACACCCGATCGATGACATCGCTCGAGGAGTTCAGGGAGTTGATGTGAGATCGTGTGGTATTTGAAATTAAAGAAAAAAAACTTAAAATCTAACCATAAGAGGCATTTTTTATTGACAACATATTCTAACTATTTACAATGTGTTAACAACCCATATCGTCCCCACTGCAGGGGCACAGTTCTCTTCCCATACCTCGAAAGTCACTATACATCGAGTGTTTACAATACAACGATGTATATCGTCCATCCCTACGATGTTTTTTTAACCCCCGACGCAAAAAGAGGGGTGTTATAAGTTTAACGTGTCTGTGTATCTGTGTATCTGTCTGTGGTATCGTAGCTGCCAAACGGATGAACCGATTTTCGTTTTGTTTTTTTTGTATCATAGATAATTTTATCCCAAGTGTTCTTAGCCATGTTTCATGAAAATCTGTTCAGCCGTTTGAAGATCATCAGCTCTTTTCTAGTTGATGAGGGGATCTGACTAACTTCCTTATGTCCGATCGTTTCGAAATTTGGTACCGTGTTACTTCAACGATATTTAAAGAACATGGTAAGGCAAGCGTGAGCTGGTCAGCCGTTTGAAGATCCTCAGTTCTTTAATAGTTGATGAGGGGATCTGACTACCTTCCATATTCGGAATTCCAGATTCGAAATTTGGTACCGTGTTACTTCAATGATATTGAAAGTATATGGTAAGGTAACCATGACCTGATCAGCCGTTTGAAGATCATCAGCCCAATCGATTCGAAATTTGGTACCGTGTTACTTCAATGATATTGAAAGTATATGGTAAGGTAACCATGACCTGATTAGCCGTTTGAAGATCATCAGCTCTTTAATAGTTGATGAGGGGATCTGACTACCTTCCATATGTCCTATCGATATGAAATTTGGTACCATGTTACTTCAATGATATTGAAAGTATATGGTAAGGTAACCATGACCTGATCAGCCGTTTGAAGTTCATCAGCTCTTTAATAGTTGGTGAGGGGATCTGACTACCTTCCATATGTCCTATCGTTACTAACTCTACTAACTAATCATTATAAATACCCTCCTAATATTTATACCTACTTTAAAAAGGACAAAATAAAAGTAAAATTAAAATTTTAAAAACCCCCCGACACAAAAAATAAACTCTAAAAACTAACAAATAATATTTTAAACCTATTATAATTATTATCGTCACATATATTATGTAAGTTCAAATATTTTTATTTTCCAAGCGTTGTCGCGTTGGGGGACCGCTAAGTGAGAAAAACAGGTGTAGTCGCAGATTGCAACAAAAGAATTTACTCCGAAAAATTCGCAAAATCGACACAGCCGTCAACGACGTCTGCCCTCACGTGTATGCCCGTTCGGGTCGCCGCACTTGGTGACTATGCATGAAATTAAAGATCGCTCGTACCTAAATGTAATTCTTAATAATTAATTAGCTGTTGTTGAAAAAATACTTTATAAACTTTAGCGGTCCCCCGACGCGACGACGCTTGGAAAATAAAAATATTTGAACTTACATAATATATGTGACGATAATAATTATAATAGGTTTAAAATATTATTTGTTAGTTTTTAGAGTTTATTTTTTGTGTCGGGGGGTTTTTAAAATTTTAATTTTACTTTTATTATTCGATACATCGAATACGCAAACTATGATAATGAACGACTGCCACGATTCGTGAATGCATGAGAACGTAACAATCAGTTTAATTACCATCTGCCCCATTGGAAAGACTTTTCCCAGGCAAGGCTAGTTTTGACTAAGAAAATACACAGATTGAAAGGAAAAAGATTAATTAAACTTTTGTATTTACACAGCATTGAAAAAAGGGATTTGTAAACAAAATAAAGCTATGTGAATGTGAATTTGTAATATTTTTTTCCATGTACCTAGTTTTCTTTAAGTTTCGGCTTTGGAATATGTTAATATGTCTTCTTCTCTTGTGGGCCATCAGGCCAGTGACCTAACGAACCCTAGTGTCAGATTTTTTAAACCACCTTAAGGCCTAAACAAGACTATTCCGAAAATGTTTTGGAAACATCGATGTATTTCTCAAAACATCGTATTTACATCGATGCAACCGAGCGATTTAGGAAAAAACATCGATGTATATAGGTGCTTACCTATGAAATTGTTGATTAGTTAAGAAATTTCAAAGAGAAAATTAATATTAAATAATTAAGGTTTTAAAACAACTAACTATTTCCAAAGTACCATTGGACATTTAAAAATAAAATAATACTTGCTAAATGCACGTTGTCTGAATATTTTGAGAGCACCACAGTGGTGTAGAAGCTATGAAAATGGATTTTTTCGTCACCGAAAATCGCCATTTTTTTCATTAATTCTTTTTTCATTTTTGATTTTTGAAGGCTACACTTACACCAGTGTGTTCTTCGTTACCATATGTATTTTTGAACATCGAAATTATCTGAAAATTGTGAAATATTATGCGCAATGCATAATATTTCACAATTTTCAGATAATTTCAATTTTTTTTTGGTAAAACAAATTTGACCAAATTGACCTCTAAGAAAACGCCAATACAGTATTTAATGGAACCCTACTCAGTCAGTTTTTACATGAGAGACATGACATCACTAATTCATGAAAGACCTTGAATGTAGCTAGACAATGATATATAAGGTGCTACTTTATTAGTGCCCGATATTTTAGTCAGTGCTTCTACTCCTGATTCTGATCAACTTTCCCCAAAGAACCCATAGTCAAATCGTAAAAAAATTTTTAGACCTTTCATACAAAACAATCAGCCGAGCGGCCAAATTAGTATGAAGAGTCCAAAATTTTTTTTTGGGATTTGACTATAAGGTGCTACTTTATTAGTGCCCGATATTTTAGTCAGTGCTTCTACTCCTGATTCTGATCAACTTTCCCCAAGGAACCCATAGTCAAATCGCAAAAATTTTTTTGGGCTCTTCATACACATCGATCAGCCGAGCGGCCAAATTAGTATGAAGAGACCAAAAATTTTTTTGCGATTTGACTATGGGTTCCTTGGGGAAAGTTGATCAGAATCAGGAGTAGAAGCACTGACTAAAATATCGGGCACTAATAACCTTATATAATTTAATGGAAGTAAATTAATTTTTGGGGTAATATTATTCTGTTGAACTTTCAAAACTGAAACGCCAATTTCATAGGTAAGCACCTAATATTTCCATCCCTACCTCACCGCACCCGTCAGAAAAAGTTTCATAAATTTCCGCAAAGATTATAATAAAATTAAACCAGTTCTTTGCACGTCAATTTTTTATTCCTTATTGAATATGTATTAACTAGATCTAAGTATAAACTTTTCTTAAAATTTCCTGCTATAACACACTGTAAAATATTTACACCATCTGTAATATTATTATACTTACTATTAAAGAACACAGTTATACCTAGGTTTTACGTAGGTACAAATACGTGGCAAAATCATTTAAAACAAAACAAAATTAACAAAATATTTTTCTGTAATACCTGAACAAAAAATAATTATGGTTAACATTACTAATAATCAATTCGCAAAAAAACGTGGGACTCGTTAATTTTGGCACGGTACGCCAACATTATCAGGAAACCAAAACGAAATCTCGAGATTTCTGAAATCTCTGAATTTGCACCTCGATGCCAAACATCCGCCCTCGGTTTATTTTATATATATTTTTATTTTCGATTGTCTTGTGTCGTGTCTAAAAATAATATTTTTCTTCCACTAGTGAATAGTTATGTTATAGGCCCATTTAGTAAGTTTTTCGATTTTATATTAGTACCTATGTTTTTGTTCTGAGTGATAAATCAGAATATCAATCTTACAAATTAAAATCTAGTAGGTATCGCGATTTAAAAACATTAAAAAAATAAAAATATGTACCATGTATTTACGAATCTGAATTAATTATAACAATATCTCAGGACAAATTACACACGGTCATCTGGCCCCATACTAGGGTTCCGTATTATAGGAAATAAAACAATGCATTTTTTAATTTGTAATACTGAATTACAAAAAAACATTTTCACATTATTAATACTAGAAGTTAGACCGTAACTCCATCTTTCTCAAGGATAGTGTAGCATTTTATTTTTATTTGTAAAAAAATATTATATTACAGTTCCAGAAATAGGGGGACTAAAAAAAAGAAACTCTTTTACAAGTCGTAAGTATCGTAAGTGCCAAAAAAATAATAATATATTATTTAAGAAACCAGCTCGATCAGGGAATTTTAAACTTTGTGCTAGCTAATTAAATTGTCGCCAAAGTTTCCTGCATCCTACACTGCGTCATTATGACGTCATCCGCATCAAAAATACGGCCCCTGTTTATCACGTTTCCTACCTAACCTTAATCAACCAAAAAGTCCCGTTACAACAGTCACAGAGTTCAACGTTAATGTATTACATACCACGGGGTAGGTCTCGGTCTCGGTTAGTCGGGCTTGGTCTTGGCATAGTCCGCGTGGTGCGCGAGCGGCGCGTCGAGCGGCGCGACGGCCGCGCGCGGGAACCAGCCCCGCGGGCCGCGCGCCTCGCCGCCGCCGCCGCCGCGCTTCTCGCCGAACAGCCAGTGTCTGTCGGCAATTGATAGATCGATGGTGTAGAAGACAATCATTTTTTTAATTTATTTTTTATCCGGGACAAATCACACACGGTCATCTGACCCCAAACTAGGATCCCTGTATCTTGGGAACCAGAGACTGATATACATACACATAGTTATACATTTTAAATACATACATACATACATATATAGATATTATACACCCAGACTCAAAGCAAACATTTCTGCTCATCACAGAAAAGTTTGCCCCGTGTGGGGATCGAACCCACGACTCTCGGATCAGAGGTCAGGATCGCTAACCACTTAGCCACCGAGTCAGTCATCATTATAAGTGCAGATTTGTTAATTTTACAGCAGAGCAGTTTGAAAAAGTCTAATGTTTGAAATGTTGGTCAAGAGACCCGTGCCCCTGCAGCGGGGACGATGTGGGTTATTTCTTTATTTCGCAAGTCTCACCTGATGGCAAGTAATGATGATGCCGAAGATGGAAGCGGGCTTACCAAGATTCCCCTGACGCCATTGGGAACTGGCTACCTTATCTTCATGCCGGAACACATCAATGCTGTTAACGTTGATGTTTGGTGGAGTAGCATAGCTAGTGGGCTACCCTGTCAGTGCGGTAGGCGTGCTTACTTCCTGTGCCTGGTGACGGCGAGCGTGTCGCCGGGCCGCAGCGGCAGGCGCGGCTCGTCGGAGCACGGCGCGGCGGCGGCGGCGCGCGGGAACCCCGCCGCGGGCACCCAGCGCCCGGAGTACGGCCGCGTACACACAAACACGCGCGAGCGGAGCCTCTTCTCCAGCTTTTGGGCTTGCTGCTCTCTCTGGGAGGGATAATTGAACCGTTTAAGTTATTTTAGGTAGTTAGTGCGTTTGATTAGTTTATTTCACATTATTATAATATAATACACTGGTGGACTAAAAAATCGACTCAAGATTTGTTGCTCGTCTTTTGAAAAAATAACTCAGTGTACAAAACTGCTAAACACTAAAAGCAAAAAACTAGAAAACCATCAAACTAAAATCATAAACAGTAAACACACAGTTTTTGCACTTTTGGTTTAGTTTTATTTTGCTAGATTGAGCTAATTTTCCAAAAGTCGTGCATGAAACTTTGAGTCGAATTTTTTGTTCATGAGTATAGATTTAAAGACTCGCGCACCGAGGATTCCGTACTGATCATATTGAGAATTTTACCATCTTATTTGAAGACCATACACTTCATAAAGGTTTTCCCGTAATTTATAATAAGAAAACTGTTTTATCATTTTTGATTTAGGCTCAGTGGTTTCGAGGAAAGGAGCAGGGGGGGAGGGTCCATTTCTTCGTAATTTTTCTATTGATATTTATGTCACGTATGTAAAGTTAGCAAAATTTTATTCATTTTCTCATTTGCCCCCAAAAAACACACACTCTACCTGTACCCCTACAGTCAAAATTCATTTATTTTGGTTACACGTCCGAGTTTGGGTCACGAAAATCTATATGTGTACTAAATTTAAACTTAAACGGTTCAATAAATTCTGAGCAAATTGGCTGGGACAGAAGGACAGACAAACGGACAGACACACGAGTGATGCTTTTGAAGTAAGGAATCCTAAAAATGACAAATTAGGTGTAGTGTGATCGTCAAAATCGTCAAATAATGAAAAAATACGCAAATAATAGATAATATAAAGTTCAAAATGTTAAAAAGAAATTGTATACTTTCAAAAATACTAATATTCAATTATTGAATAGAAATAATTTTAAAATTCTAGATAGGGTCACTCTTGTGAATACGTTTATTTTCACTGTACACACTATTTTCTTCTTACTTAATCGAGGTGGCTTTTTAGGGTTCCGTAGCCAAATGGCAAAAAACGGAACCCTAATGGATTCGTCATATCTGGCTGTCTGTCTGTCTGTCGGTCCGTCCGTCCGTCGGTCCGTCGGTCCGTCGGTCCGTCGGTCCGTCCGTCCGTCCGTCCGTCTGTCTGTCTGTCCATCCGTCCGTATGTCACAGCCACTTTTTTCCGAAACTATAAGAACTATACTGTTGAAACTTGGTAAGTAGATGTATTCTGTGAATCGCATTAAGATTTTCACACAAAAATAGAAAAAAACAACCCCCCCCCCCCGTAGCTTCTAAAATAATAGAATGATAAAACAAAAAAATATATATGATGTACATTACCATGCAAAATTCCACCGAAAATTGGTTTGAACGAGATCTAGTAAGTATTTTTTTACTACGTCATAAATCGTAAACCGCAATTTACCTACAACGAACTACAAGAACTTTTATATTGTTACTTGCTGCTACGGAACCCTTCATGGACGAGTCCGACTCGCACTTGGCCGCTTTTTATTATTAGGTAGACAGAATTTAAAAAAATCGACCAATGACGGATCAAAAATATTCTTTAGGCAAAACAGAATAGAGTTGTCGATAAAAACTATTGTTTTGCGGTTAGGTGGTATTATGTACGTATATCATCTTTATTTTTGTTACCCTCTGTGGTTAATTATGATATATTTTCCTCCATAAAGGATTAATGCATAAAAATTCCTATAATGTATGAGCCTACCTTCCTGCAACGGCGTAAAAAATGGCACCTATACAGGGTGTAAGTACCAATAGTTAGAAAGGATACCCTAACGCAATTTAAAAAAGAAAAACGCTGATCAATTTGTAATTTTGTACGAAAAACCATTTTTTTTGTGGTTTTACTCAAAATACTGAAGAACTTTCCTCGAAAGACAATTTATTTTCAACCGACTTCAAAAAAAGGAGGAGGTTCTCAATTCGTCGGAATCTTTTTTTTTATGTATGTTCACCGATTACTCGAAGACGCCTGAACCGATTTCGAAAATTCTTTTTTGTTTGAAAGGGTATACTTCACAGGTGGTCCCATATAAATTTTATCAAAATCGATTCAGCGGTTTTTGAGAAAATCAACAAAACATAGCAAAATTGGAGTTGTTGCGATTGAAGTCGGTTGTTTTTAACGTATTCAGCGTGGTCAATTATTACTAACGCAATTTCTAAATTAACACCACAGTAAGAAAACACTTGTCTTTTTAAAAAAATGGCTGTAACGATTTTGATGAAGCTTTGTACAGTACCGTCTTTTTATACAGCCTAATTACTACATGTTACTCTGGGGAAATTCTGATTGAGTCCCATCCTAAACAAATCGAAGTTCTTTTTTCTAAAAAAGTACATTATTATAACTTTATGACAGACTCGGTGGCTCAGAGGTTAACGCTCCTGACTACTGATCCGAGAGTCGTGGGTTCGATCCCGACCCAGGGCAAACATTTCTGTCCTTAAGGATAAACAACCCTAAATTACATACTAGCATACGACCACAGCTATCCTCTGAACATCACTATATGTCTCTTTTGTTTCACACTTTTCAGAGAGAGATTTTCCGTAGTCGGGTTTTAGTTTTTGAACAATTTCTTTATTATTATACGGCCTAACTATAGTGGGTAATTATTTATTCCGAGCAATATCGAAACAAGGTACAGTCAGCCACAAAGATATCTGAACCTCTCCGTAATACACCATGTATCACGAATAGCGTTAGTAGGGGTTCAGATATCTCTGTGGCTGACTGTACCTCCTATACAAACAAACCCATATTGTTAATTCTTCACTTTGCTACTGATTATGAATGTTTATTGCTGATTTGTGTAATGAAAATCCTTTGTATACCCGACGGTAAAAAGGGATTCGCGAGAAAGTATGCACAGCGTGGTTGCACAATTTATTTTATTTTTAACACCAGAAGCAAACGTTACAAGTTTGGAGCCGTCGTCCCTGTATGTGGAATCGTTATTGTCTACGGATGGGCCGATTTGAAAGCGAATTTTATGTTGCTAAATAAAAATAATATATTAAATTGTATAAGGAAAAAATATTTCACATGGAGCCAGGTCGTTCCCTTCCCTGAAATACCCTATAAATGAGGGGAGCGATGGCTGACTCTCGCGTTATACTCGTGATCGGGTGCTGTCCGTGTGGACGGGTCTGCTCTTGTCATTTGCTTTTGTAACTGTTATTAATTAGCTTCTTCTAAAAGTGTAGAAGGGAGTTTATTTGGACCCGGCGTTTCTTCTCACTCCGCAAACACTTTCCGAAACGGCGCGGCGGCGGCGCGCGAATATACGAGTTCCAAGTGGCAGGAAAGAACTTGACTTGAAGAACAAGAAAAAGAATGACTTTCGAAAAGTGTACACTGCTACTTATTTCGAATATTTTCATTTGACATAGGTTTCCTTTTTTTTATGGGACAGGAGGCAGAAGAGCAGAAGGATCACCTGATGGTAAGCTATTACCGCCGATAGATATCCGCAACACCAGAGGAGTCACAAGTGCGTTGCTGGCCTTTGAAATGGGAGTACGCTGTTTTTTTTAAGGTTTGAACGTCGTATCGGTCCGGAAATACCGCAGGCGACAATTCATTCCACAGATTGGTTGTGCGGGGCAGAAAGTTTTTAGTGAAACGCACTGTTGTGGACTGCCAACCACTGGCAGGGGTCAATCCGAACAATTCCTCGGAGCACTCCCCACATGCGATATTGAATATTGAAAATATGCAATAAAGATTGCAGAGCGAGGCTACATCTCTTCGCAGCGCCAAGGGGTCAAACCGATCTGAAATATCCTGGCAGCCGACGATTCGAGTTGCTCTCCGTTGAATGCGGTCCAGAGGGAAAAGCTGGTACTGGGGTGCCCCTGCCCACAGATGAGAACAGTATTCCATATGAGGCCGAACCTGCGCCCTATAAAGTTACACAGTTTAAAGTTTTACAGTGTTACATTAATTTTTATTCTTTACAATATTTATTCAAACAATTTATTATTATTTTACAATATTTGTTCAAGTATATATACAACAAGATGATTTTTATTTACCTTTATTTTTACAAAGTTTTTAATGTTTTAAATTTTAATTTTATTGACAATGAAATTGTATTTTTTCCTAAAAATATTTAATGTACTAATAATTTTTAAGTGAATGAATTGGAGCGAGCTTGGTTGTAAACTGTTATTGTTCCAGTGTATGTAATAAATGAATAAATAAATGAATAAAAAAAAAGTTGCAGGCGATGGGCCGCAGTGAAATACCGTCTCGATCTATTGAGCACACCAAGCTTGTTCGAGGCTAATTTAGCCTTACCCTCTAGATAACCACGGAACTGCACTTCACCCGATCTGTCGACACCAAGGATTCCGATACTAGCCGAGGCATTTAGGGGAGTGTCCTTAAAACGAGGTGATACGACAAATGGCATTTTCTTGGCGGTGAACGTGCAAAAATTTAATACAGGGTGTAAAGGACAGGTTTCCGAAGACTTTAAGGGCTTGCTCAGTAGACGAAACTGAACAACTTTCCACAAGAATATTTTTCAGGAAACGAAAAAAATAATCGGCTTCTCCATACAAACTGTCCAATCAAGTTTACAATTTTGTATGGAGAAGCCGATTTTTTTTGTCGGTCATAGGCTGAGAAATAGCCAGTAAATACCAATAGACTACGAATATATTTATCCGAAGACCATAAAACGCGGTACTAAGTTGGTACCAATAGCCAGTACTATGAGTATAAAAGCACCTTTACATCATCTGTTGATGGAGAATGCCAGGATCAAAATAAACAATCTAAACGACTTTCTATTTGGAAAAAGGCTACCGTTACAGAAGGATTGTGCGTTCCAATCGAATATTATCCACTCAACTCAGCCGAAGCACAAGCTGTCTTTGTGCTACAAAAACGCTGCCTCAGAATCATTACGTTAACTCCACGAATAATTCTTTTTGCAAAATATAAAGTTTCGACAGTAACTTGCAGGTACATTTTTGAATTACGTCACTTTGTGCTAGACAATCCACAATATTTTAAACGAATCGGTGATTTGCCGCGAAATCACGCCACCCGCCAGCCGCCGCCGCCGCCGCCGCCACTGCGGAGACTATCTTGTGTTGCCAGCTACTCGTCTTCGTTTTTGCTTTGTACCAAAGCTTGGACAGCTCAGTAAAAAAACCAAGAATTAAAGAAATTGCTTATGACCATAAATAAGGCACGTTAAGCCGTTGGTGCCGGCTGCTATCGCTAGATGGCAATCGTCAAACCATGTCGGAGGCCTGTAGACGGCTTGAAAACTTCTGACACTGGGGTTCGCCACTAGCCCCACAACCTCCACCAATCCGAACTTAGCCACCGTGTGTGGAGTAATAACCTAACCTTCCCGAAGTATGGGAGGAGACCCGTGCCCTGCAGTGAGGACGCTATGGATTGTTAACTATAGCAGACTCACAGTGAGGTCGTATTCGTCGCAGCCCGGCCGCACCGGCCAGGAGAGCCCGTCGCTCGGAACCAGCATCGCCTGGCGGAAGTTCTCCCGCCAGCCCAGGTCGTAGGGAAACACGAACGGCGGCAGGCCATGCTCTTGCCTCCTACTGATGGCCTTCTCTATGATCCACTCCTCGATGGTCGTCTGGTTGCGGAATATGCCGCGCAGCTGGAATATACAATAAATATCGTAAATAAAGGTCGTGGTTCAGTGCGGCTTGCGTGGTCGCATCGATCAGTTAGTTTAACTGACCACAGACACGGTCACGACCTGGATGAGTTTGAGTGTTAGTGGCATTTATCTCGACAGTATCCGTGCTTTCCGTTGGTGCCGGCTGCTATAATAAATAAATAAATAAATAAAATAAATAAAATAAATAAAATTGTTTTATTTTCAGGCACAGGACCCATAGCAAACATTACATTACATTACATTAAATCAATCCAAGTAATAATAATAATAATAATATAATAGTCGGTTTACAACAATTTACATCAATCCAAAATTAATGCAAGACCAAACAACTTACAAAAAAGCTATGACTAGATGGCAGTCGTTAAGCCATGTCAGAGGCCTTACAGGCGGCTTGAAAAGTTCTAACACTGGGGATGGCCACTAATCTCGCAACCTCCACCAATCCGGACTTGGCTCCCGCGTATGGAGTATGGCCGAACCTTCCCGATGTATATGAGACCTGTTCCCCTGCAGTGGGGACGATATGGGATGTTAACAATTAAATAAATATAACTTTTGTTTTTCTAAATGAAACTATGTAGTGTTTGTGAGGTGCATTTTGGCTTTGTGAATAAAGTTCTTTCTATTCTATATCCGGGACAAATCACACCGCCATCTGGTACCAAACTAGGATTCTCTGTATTACGAGAAGATCATGATCCTCGGATCAGTCGTCGGCCCTAACCACTGAACCAACGAGTCATTTGAAATGGAACGTTTGCACTTTACGTAGAACATTCGGTGTTAGTTTGCTAAACAGGAACGGTCATAAATCATGTTTTTAGGAGAGATGTGTTGTACACACAAGGTATTGTATTATAACGAAAGTAAATAAAATATCCACTGAATAACGAGATTAAAGAGTTTAGCACATGTTCACTCACCTGACACAACCAGACTGGAATTTCATAACTACCTTCAACTTCGATACACAACAGTAACTTAAGAAGTAACATAGAACAACATAACTTTTAATTTGTTTGACAATCACATTACAAAAATATTGTCGCGGTCCAACCAAAACAAATTGAGAACCACTGGACATAAAAGTTTGACAACATCTGTCACTGTATAGTTCTAGTAAAAGAACCGTCTCAAATATTCCATAAATAGATGAGGACAGAAATATGTACGAATGTGTGAGTCACCTATCGTAATATTTAGACCGTAATCGCGGCGTATATAAATAGCAGCCAGTAGGTCGGGCGATCAGATCAGTTCTGTTTGGACTGGGTTCCCTACATGATTTCGAAACACTTTTTATCGAGTGTCGTTAAATCGATGACGGTCAATCGATCGTTCGATTACGCGAAACTTCCATTAAGCTATTTTTGTTTCAACGATAGCTCGGTTCATCGAAAATCTGTTCTTAAACAGTTGATTTAATTAATGAATCTGTTAACCTATCTTTCTATTAATCGAAGAATTATTTCTTCGAAATTCTTTTAATCGATAATGATCGTGATTCCGATCGTGGTTCGGATCGTGGGTTCGATCCCCACACAGGGCAAACTTTTCTGTGATGAGCAGAATAGTTTGCTCTGAGTCTGGGTGTATTATATCTAGGTATATGCATTTTTGTTTAAAAACAGTAACTTTAGGCCATGATATGTTTGCAACTTTTTTGTTATATTATCTTCACATGTTTGACATCTTATTTTTTTATATATCATCGAAATCGAACCACTAATATGAAAAATATCGGTAGTTTTGTACATAAATTCCATTTTTTTTTTAATTCAATAAAAAATACTTAAAATTTTCCATTTTTTGTCGATTATTTTCGGTCTAGTTTCATTGTGTGAAACAATAGGTTGCGGGCGGCACACATTCGGGCCATACAAGCATACCGTCACAAACTCGCGTGACTGTAAAAGGAGCCTTAAACATACTATCGACGAAATCAATTTCGACAAATCAATCAATCGCAGAATCAACCTGTAGATGTAAAGTTTTTCGATAAAACGAACCCTCGAGGAAAAGAATATCGGCAGATGAATCTTTCGTATTTTAAACACGTCGAGAAATAATTTTTCGATTGACCGTCATCGATGTATCGACACTCGATAAAAAGTGTTTCGAAATCACGTAGGGAACCCGTTTGGACTAGCGGTGAAGACACTTCGAAGCGAACTCCAGGCGATAACAGCGAATGTCTTCGACGACCTTTTACCTTGTGCTGGAAGTTGGTGAATAAATCCTCGGAACCTGTCATTGGTGTTTGACGCCAAACCTTCTAATCCTTGCACGTAACAATATGTAGATATAAAATAAATACCAAGACAGTGCCCGTTTTAGTGACATGTTAGTGTCGACACGAACCTTAAAGAACAGCAGCGCCCTGAAGTCCACGTTTTAGTGACAAGTTAGTGTAGACACCTACAAGTTAGTGTAGACACGTACAAGTTAATATAGATACGTACAGGTTAGTGCAGACGCGTACTAGTTAGTTCAGAAACGTACAAGTTAATGCATACACGTACAAGTAAGTGCAGACACGTACAAGTTAGTGTACACACGTACAAGTAAGTGCAGACACGTACAAGTTAGTGTAGACATGTAGAAGTTAATGTAGACTCGTACAAGTCAGTGTCGACACGTACAAGTTAGTATAGTGACTGCACTGACATACAGATTAGTGCAGACACGTACAAGTTTAGACACGTAAAAGTTAATGTAGACACGTAATAGTTAGTATAGACATGTAAAAGTTAGTGTAGACACGTACAAGTTAATGTAGACACGTACAAGTCAGTCTCGATGCGTACAAGTTAGTGGAGACACGTAGAAGTTAATGTAAATTGTTTTTTTTTTTTTTTTTTTTTTTTTTATGGCAGAGGTGGCAAACGAGCAGACGGATCACCTGATGGTAAGCGATTACCGCCGCCCATAGACACCCGCAACACCAGAGGAGTCACAAGTGCGTTGCCGGCCTTTGATTTGGGAGTACGCTCTTTTCTTGAAGGTTTGAATGTCGTATCGGTCCGGAAATACCGCAGGCGACAATTCATTCCACAGTTTGGTTGTACGAGGCAGAAAGTTTCTAGTGAAACGCACAGTTGTGGACTGCCAACCATCTATGTGATGGGGATGAATATGTTGTCGCGTAGAACGATGGCGGAAAGAGGCGGCAGGGATCAATCCGAACAATTCCTCGGAGCACTCCCCATTGTACATGCGATAGAGAATGCAGAGCGAGGCTACATCTCTACGCAGCGCCAGGGAGTCAAGCCGATCTGAAATATCCTGGCAGTCGACGATTCGAGTTGCCCTTCGTTGAATGCGGTCCAGAGGGAGAAGCTGGTACTGGGGCGCCCCTGCCCAGAGATGAGAACAGTATTCCATATGAGGCCGAACCTGCGCCTTATAAAGTTGCAGGCGATGCGCCGCAGTGAAATACTGTCTCGATCTATTGAGCACACCAAGCTTCTTCGAGGCTAATTTAGCCTTACCCTCTAGATGGCCACGGAACTGGACTTCACTCGATATGTCGACACCAAGAATTCCGATACTAGCTGAGGCATTTAGGGGAGTGTCCTCAAAACGAGGTGATACGACAAATGGCATTTTCTTGGCAGTGAACGCGCAAACTTGTGTCTTAGTGGGGTTAAATTGGACCAAATTAAGTCGACCCCATTCTGAGACTTTCTTTAAAGAGGCCTCAATTTCCGACACAAGTTTGTTTCGGCTCTCGATGACGCTTTCCCGAGAAATATTGGCACGGCCGGTATAGAAGGCATCACCTGTGCTGTCATCCGCATAACAATGAGTGCTGCTGATTTGCAGCATATCATTGATATGCAGAAGGAACAGTGTAGGCGAAAGCACACAGCCTTGAGGGACACCAGCATTCACAGACATAGAATCTGAGCATGCACCGTCGACTACGACCTTTATGCTTCTGTCTGCAAGAAAACTAGTGACCCATTTGCATAATTCCTCGGGAAGCCCATAAGAAGGAAGCTTCGCAAGAAGTGCTTTGTGCCAGACCCGATCGAAGGCCTTCGCTATGTCCAAACTAACGGCCAAAGCTTCCCCCTTAGTCTCGATCGCCTGTGCCCAACGATGTGTCAGGTAGACAAGAAGATCACCAGCGGACCGGCCCTTACGGAAACCGTACTGTCGGTCACTAAGCAGCTGGCGGTCCTCTAGGTACCGAAGGAGCTGGCTGTTGATAATGGACTCCATTATCTTTGAGAATAAGGAGGTTATGGCTATCGGCCGGTAGTTGGACGGATTCGAGCGGTCACCTTTTTTAGGGATCGGGTGCACCAAAGCTGTCTTCCATGACTTCGGGACTACGCCAGTGGAGTATGAGAGCCGAAAAAGGCGCGTTAAAACTGGAGCCAACTCTGGAGCACACACCTTCAACACGATAGGAGGGATTCCGTCGGGCCCACTCGACTTATGAATGTCGAGGGAAAAAAGTGCTTTACGCACTGAGCGTTGGTGGAACCGGATATCCGGCATACAGCTCGTGCACCGCGGTATGGTCGGCGGCTCGTTTCCCCCGTCATCCAACGTTGAGTTGGACGCAAAGAGTTTGCCTAGAAGATCGGCTTTCTCCTTTGCGTCGTGGGCCAATGAATCATTTCCCATGTGCAGTGGTGGAAATGATGGCGTGCAGAAATTCCCCTGGACAGCTTTGGCCAGAGACCAGAACGCACGAGTTCCCGAAGGAAGACGCTCTAGTCTCTCGCCAATTCTGCCTATGTGCGCTGACTTTGCCCTGGCAATGTCTCTTTTGTATTATTGTAGACACAAACAAGTCAGTGTAGACACAAACAAGTCAGTGTAGACACGTAAAAGTTAGTATAGACACGTACAAGTTAGTGAATACACGTACAAGTTAGTGTAGACACGTACAAGTTAATGTAGACATGTACAAGTCAGTGTAGACTCGTACAAGTAAGTGTCGACGCGTACCTGGAAGAACAGCAGCGCACTGACGGCCAGCACGACGCCCAGCGCCATGCCGACCGCCAGAAGCAGCAGCAAAAGCGTGTTCAAGGTCAGGTGGATGATGGGCTCGCCCGCCCCGTGGCGGATGTACCACACGCGGTGGATGCCGTGGTACACGCAGATTGGTAGTACCTGGGACAAGCGGACAAACGTTTGTACATTTTTCTAACCATGTTTATGTCTTGACAGACAAAGGAGAAGAACTATACATATATGTTGGCTTCCGGTTTTCGGGGGGTTGGACTATAGGGACACAGTAATTGGAAAAGGGTGTAATTATTCCACCTGGTGAGCTTAAAACCAGACTGTGCCCCGCAGGTGTCCCAATCCTGGTGACCCAAATCCCAATCATCCCACATACCAATAATAATCAACATAAAGCTTGGAGTGGATAAGTGTGCAATCCTTCATATGGAGTGGGGTAATGAAAACGAATGGAATCGACAGTGATTCCATAAACATTTGAACCCTCTCTGAAACTGTAACTCTAGTATTTGTATTGGTAACCTTGTGTTTAATTAAGGATAATGAGAAGGGGATAAAAATCATAATAGAGCTTGTCTCCATGCGACAACGTTGATGTTATAAGCTAAAATTTTTACTTATATTTTACTGTTTTGATGAGCGTTATATCCATCTTCATGTTTCTTTTGTATAAATTTATAGATGTGTTCACACTTTTGTGCATGCTGTGTTTACCTAT
Source organism: Coleophora deauratella (assembly GCA_958295455.1). NCBI lineage: Eukaryota > Metazoa > Arthropoda > Insecta > Lepidoptera > Coleophoridae > Coleophora > Coleophora deauratella. The sequence goes on along the minus strand of OY282398.1, from coordinate 1,171,509 downwards.
AAAAGGTTGTTGCACTAGATTATGTTTTGAACTGTGTTATTTAAGTCTTACTATGTATGGGTGTAAACTACTGTTGGTAAACCTAATAAATAAATAAAATATACGGCAGATGTGAATTTCCGCAGACAACTTTAGACATTTAATAGAGTCAGAATAGTAATATTGGTAACTTAGAAATGATACTACACTCACAATAGATGCGTGGAGGCACCCTACAACAGCACATGCGAGGAATTTGTTAAAGTATGCGTGGTTAGCGTGCCCCACACAACAGTTGATCCATGGACAATGGTGGTCCATTTTTAGTACACAGCCGCCACCTGAAATAATATACTCATCTCAAAACTAAAGACAATATATATTTTTTATTTATTTAAGCCTATTAAAAAATTCTACAACTCTTACTTAATACAGTTTTTAGTCAAATCAAATCAAAATCTTTATTCCAGTAGATGTTGTACACATTTTTTAAATCACAATTTTTTTTTCACCTAGTAGTATTTTGTTGTAGTGCCTTTTTTGAAATTTTGACAATTAGTCTGGCCTTTAAAAACACTTCTTTCTATTTCTAAAGACAATTATAAGTAACAATTTTAAGTAAAATATTTTGATAGCAATCTATAGCATCCCCACTGGTAGGGCTCAGGTCGCTTCTCATACCTCAGACAGAAACTTTACAATGGGAAAAAACAATAAATATTTGCCCAGATTTAACTTACATTTTTTACAATGATGTGATCTTGGGGCCTTGTAACCATTGCACACTGTACAGTACTGCAAATGTTTTGTGTCTTCTTCCTTTTCCTGTAAAAATTAAACCAAAATAAAGTACATTAAATCATAGTACAACTAATAGTTCTTAAAACAACAAAGTCTTTCTATCAATTTTTTTTTGTAACTTGTGGATAACGCTGTGGGCTAAACCTTAATTTATTCTAAAATAATTGTATTTTTTTTGTACAGCTGTTTGTTGTCCCGAATAAACTATTTTATTTATTTATATTAAATTACAACACTGTTGCAGTTGCATGGTTGTACAACTCAGATTTATTAAAAAGAAAACATCATTTGCTTATAATTATTATTTGAATTTGGAACTCATCTTCCTTGCAGGTGATAGTGATGGGAAGTCATAATTTCACTGCTATCTAAACTTCATAGATTATTGTATTATTGTTCATAGTTACGTTAAATTAGCGAAAATATTATAATCAGGTAGGTAAGGGGTCGTCCATTAATCACGTAATGTTTTTTAGCAACTTTTTAGAACCCCCACCCCCTAGGGTGATACGTGGTTAGGTTTTAGACTTCCCCCCCCTAACCAAAATTGTTAATAACCAATCATTAAGGTTGCAGGTTGTTTCTGAAATGGAAAAGAGGAAGGCAAATGAAAAGATGGTCCGATGATATCAGAATGGTTGTTGGAACACTGTGGCTTAGGATAGCCAGATAAAAGGACAGAGTGGAAGGAGTTGGAGGAGGCCTATGTGTAAACAATAAAACAACGTAATGACAACAGTCCGACGTTTGGAACTTACTCTAGAAATCATGCATTCAACGAAAAACCGTTCCCTCCCCCTTGTGATATTTCGTGATTTTTTCTGAAACCCCTCCCTCCCTTTGGGCCTCACATGATTAATGGACGACCCCTAAACATTTCTTTTCGGCAGCTACCCTAGTTGAGTATGATGTTCATGAGAATGATATACTTACAAGAATGTATAAATAAAGACAAATTTAAAAACTTACAGGTTTCCAACCCAGTGGAACAAATCCCGGCCCTTCCAGCATAGACTGCAGAAAGAAGTACAAGGTGCTAAGTGCGAACAGCAAGAACAACGCCGAGTGCAGAGCCCCGCCGACGGACCCGTGGGGGGGCCACCACATGCCCATGACATGGACCATCGCCCATGTCACCAGCTTTATTATACCTGTCGATCAAACCCAGCAGTACAACTATTAAAATTGTTTTTTATTATATTCTCATTTTAGTTTTTATTTCATTGATTGACTGTACAACAATATAAAAAATTTGGGTTGAAGTGCACTTAAGGGGGCTGCCTTCATTTATTGTTTTTTATAAGGCAGCCCTCTTAAGTCCACCGGAACCAAAGTTCGGGTTGCAGGGCAATTAATAAAAAATAAAAAAAACAAGTATGAAACACATAGCCCTCTTAACTCCACCCCACCGAAATTTGCTCAAGAAACAAGGTAAATAATAGGAAACTTACACAAAACAGAAAGAGGACCCCAGTGGCAAAACCTACGCCAAGGAAACAAAGACATTTTTCAGTTACCGAATGACTGAAGTATATAAGGAAATTATGTAGGTGAAATACTGGATCTTATCATATAACAAATAACACTCTGCGACATTATTTTATAGCGAAATCATAATAGTTTTCGCAAAAATTTTGCACACAGACGGCGATTCCAACACGAACCACGAATGAATGAAGAATGAATGAATAAAATTGACTTTGACAATGACACTTCTATTCTATGACTGAACGAAAAGAAAAAGAACGAAGAAATGACAGTGACGTTCCGTTCAAGGTTCAAGTCGGCCGAAGAATGCATATGTATCCGAACATAAAAATGTTGCTATAATAATTTTGAAGTTTATTTGGATGAAAATGCAAATCCACAAACTTTCCTCTGAGCTACAAGCGACTCTTTCGTTTCAGTTCAGTGTCACTCAAAAACTCGGCTATTCATACAAAAGTGGCAAACTAGAAAAATCAATACAATAGGGAGTTTTCAGATGACGTATGTCACACCGTTCACAAGTGTCTCAATAGATGGCGTTTCTCAACTTTGGCAATATATTTTTAAAAACAGCGTAGAATTTACGGTAGCAAAATAGATTTAGTATAGTTAAAAACATATAAAAAGCCACCTGAACATAGATTCTTATTAAGAAAATTAACAGAAACGATAAATTTCCAACTTGGTCAAGTATGGATAACCTGGGTGCGTTCTGGTTTCTCTGTTATATGTTATTTCTTCTTCCTAACTAAAAATAAATTGATTTTAATACATTCTTATGATTAAAATGCAATTTATAACTCGGTATCATGTTAGAATTCCTTTAAGAAATACAAAAACAATACTGATAAGCTTTGTGTATCAAAAATTATGAAACGTATTTTTTGGATCAAATGCAAAATAATATTCAATGAAAAGTAATCTTCGAAAGCTATTCATCATTATTAGGATATTAGTCGGTTATATCAGTCAGTTTTGACGATTTTTAAGAGATTTTCTTTTTTCCAATGTTGATCAGCGCCATCTAGTTGAGTTTAGAGACACCCGTGGAAAATTCCCTATTTCGATTAAATTGATCAATTTATTTTTGTAATGTACTTCCAGAAGTACAAGCGCCACGCCCCCTCGAGGAGAATGTAGGGGCAAACAAGGACAGGAAACATTGAGACATTCAGCGTAAAGGTACAAGTCCGAGACCGGCTGCAAGTCGCCGACCACATGCGACAGGCGACAGATCGCATTTATCGACCGCAAGTTACACTACTGGTTTCTATGAATCTCTATGAAAGTGATTCCGAGCGCAGCGACATGTCGCCTGCGGTCGCGTCCGGCGATATGCGGCGGCTACATGCAGCGACTGCAAGTCTCAGGACCAGTAGTGCGGCCGACCGCAGAGCGGTTACACGCATTTCTTTTCTTTTTTTTGCATATAATAACAACAATTTGTCGTCATCTTCTTCCTCTAACAAATGACACAGTAAATTATTCTTAAACACGTCCGATATTCTGACTCGCGAGAAGGTACGGAAACGACAGGTGCAGGGTACAAAAGCTGACTGAAGTGCAGTCGCGTTTGGAATGACGGCGGCAGCGACATGCGGTCGACCGCAGCGACCGGCCGCAGTGTCGCGTGCGGCTGCCGCCTGCAGCCCGTCTCGGAATTGTACCTGCCAGTACCGTTTTTGTACCCTGTCGTTTCCGTACGGGCGAGTCAGAATATCGGACGTGTTTAACAATAATTTACTGTGACATTTGTTAGAGCAGGAAGATGACGACGAATTGTTGTTATTATATGCAAAAAAAGAAAAGAAATGCGTGTAACCGCTCTGCGGTCAGCCACATTACTGGTCCTGCGACTTGCAGTCACTGCGTGTAGCCGCCGCATGTTACCTGCCGCGACCGTAGGCCACATGTCGCCGCACTCGAAATCAGTTTCATAGAGATTCATAGAAACCAGTAGTGTAACTTGCGGTTGCGGTCGATAAATGCAGTCTGTCGCCTGTCGCGTGTGATCGGCGGCTTGCAGCCGGTCTCGGACTTGTACCTTAAAAGCAACTCTCGCGCGATTCGGTACATTATATCCCCTGTAAGTACCCATAGCGCATTTATTTTATATCCATAATAATGAAAAGCATGTAGCGTACGGGTAAGATTGGACTTTATCGCTATGTAGTAAGAGTATAATTTACAAATAAAATTTAACATTTTTGCAGAGTGAAACTTCTGTAGGTAGTATTATTTTTACTAGTTCCGCCCGCGACTTCCTCTGTGTGGACCTCAGAATTGTATCAGGGAAGAAATAAAATGTTAAGATCTGGAAATTTTAAATTTGAAGCATTCCTCGGGGAACCCTTAAGTTTTCCGGTATAAAGAGGATCCTATGTGTTAGCCGAGTGTTTTATCTATCTACCTTCCTTTCATCCAAATCCCTTTAGTAGTTTCGGCGTGACAGTTAAACAAACAAACATCCATTATTATTATTATTATTATATTATTACTTTCACATTTATAACATTAGTGATATTAGTTATTACTGAATTATTCTATGGTTCTATATACTATACTTAAATTATATTTAATCCCAATAAGTAGCATCCTTTATTATAAATTATTTCAATAAGTTTTGATCAGTAAACTGTAAATGAGTGGAGTAGCCATATACCAAAGATCTCAACGAATAAAATATTTTGAAATAAATGAAAAGGTATCTACTTTTATAGAGCGTTTTTTTTTGTGTAAGTTAACAATAGGCTAATGATGCACCTGAATGAAAGGATGTTACCCCAGAGCAGAGGGGTATTCGGTACATTACCCATTCTAGCAGTTTAAGATAGAATCCCTCTAATATGCTGCTGGCTATCTCATCATAGCTTCGGGAGGCAGGGGCTGATCAAGCACGGGGATCGAAACCCCGTGACCTCCCTTAAAGCGGGACATGCACCTGGCTGGGCAAGAACACAGCGAGCAGTGCACTTTGTATTATAAGTTCCTACCTATTTTATAGAATTTAGAGTGATCTAAACCCCCAAGTCTCCGAATCACTTTTGTTCCACTCACTCTTAAGGATTTGTCACACTGGATGCATTCTGCAGTCTAAGGTCTGACCGGACCACTGACCAGTTGCCCTGATCGACGACGTTGTTCATATCTAATGCGGGCTGCGATCGCTTTGACAGCTCAAAGTGATCGCAGCGGTCAGAGCAACCGGTCAGTGGTCCGGTCAGGGCAATCAATCAGCCGCTGCCCGCCGCCCGCTTGCCCGGTGCATTCTTAGCGTTTTTTCACTTTATCGTCCGGTCAGATCGGATCGCATCTATACAGAAAATATAGAGACCGACGATGTTGTTCGTATCTAATGCGGGCTGCGATCGCTTTGACCTGACTGCAGACCGCAGAACGCATCCAGTGTGACAAATCCTGTCAGCCAGTTCGGAACAACATTTAGTAGATTTATGGGAATGAACATGACAACACCAGCTACCACGTCACGCAGGCAGTTGTCACATCGTGATATTTTTGTGGCTCTTTTTAGGGTGTGTGCATTCTTTATTTGTGTTGTGCTACTTATGTGGATAATTAGGTGATATTCCTTTTCTACTGGGTAAGATTATAATCATTTATCGTTTACCCGTTATGAAAAATTCCACCTAAATGATTCCCACGTCTCGTCCTGAATACCTACCACCATCCGCATTTCGCTTGCCGGCTACCGTAATATTATTGTCACCGTACGATAATGTGTATTTTATGACAAAATGTTAAAAGCAATCTGTGCTGCAGAGTCGTGCAAACATTTCGGCTGGCTAAAATGAGTGGTTCAGCAAAAATTGTGGTGCGAATGTCACGCGGCTATGTACTTGTCAACTAGTCGCTTCTCTTGTGGAAATTCCGTGGCAACTTTTTTCACATACAGTCTTTTCGTTGCAGATAGTGATCCCAAACCGCCAAGATGCCGAAATCGGTGAGTTTCACTATTTACTATTGATATTTATATGCGACACGGCGCGAGTGGCCAGTGTAGGTAGGTAGTCGACGCTGGCAAACGTAGGTAGATGCGTGTTTTTACTGATTTCACCTCTGCAATGTGAACACAGCATGTGAATCATTGAGCAAATGTTGGAGCTGTCTTAATTTTACTTTCTACACTACTATTATCACTATTCTGTAAGATGTTCTAGTAACATTTTAGTGATTTGCTTCTAAATGAGTAATTTGATTCATATTGGATAAGGATCTTAGTAGAATGGTGGAAAACTTAAAATTATATTCCTGTTTGTTTTATCATTATTGACTATCATGCAAAAAATAATAATTGTAAAAACCTCTCCTTTTTAGTGTTATAACTTCAAAAGTCTACAAATTACATGTTATCATATTTGTATATTAGATAAGATGAAGGTAATCTTCTTATATCAAATACTAGCTGTGTGCGAAGGTACTGAATACACCTAGTTAATGCAATTTAGTGATCCATTAACTCACTGTACATATCTTAATTGTCATATGACTAACATGGGTGCTTGAATTAAGCATAATTTACAACAAAATTATGAACTAATGAATAAAATTAACACATATTTTATATGAATGTTTGCCAAAAGTAAAATTTACATCCAAAATAAACAGTCAGTGGACTGAGAGTAAAACTTTTTACATTTCCTGTATAACTTGAGAGAACGCATTTATTCTATGTATACACTTATATTTCTTTGCAAATATAAGATAATACGATAAATGTACTCATGAAAAAGCTATCTTACCTTTATATTTAAGCATCTAAAATATCAAGTCATTATAAAACGGTAACAATCCATATCATCCCACTGCACGGACAAGGGATTATTCCCATATCTCACATCTAGAATTACAAAGATGCAACTGTAATTTTGTGAATTTGTCAGATGCATCATTGTGATTCTACATGTGTGATATGTCGGGAATTTTATTTAGACCATACTCCAACACCAGGGGCTTAATCTGGATTTGTGGAGGTTATTGGGTTTAGTTAGTGGCATTATGAAACACTTGATAAAATAACATCTTCAATTATTTCCATAATATCACAGTTATAAGGACAGTTGGTACAAGATAAATAAAATAAAAGTGAGGCAAATTAAAGATATTAAATATAATTATAATTGTTGAGAAAATCTGTTTTTACTCCAATTACAGACAACTGAAAACCTGTACTGTGTAACTAAAGAGCTTATCGAATATGGGAAATGCCAGTTTTTTTTTTACCTTATTCAGATATAATATTATTTTATTTTATTTATTTATTAACTTTATACATCTATCATTACAGGCTTAGCCTAATGCGATAGCGTACATACATTTGAGCTTAAAAATTGTTACAAACGGTATGGTAATTACCAAAAACATACTGTAAATAAGGGATTTTCTTTCACATATTTGTAAACTATTGTATTAGCTATTTGAAATTTAGTTACAGTCATACTCTTGAATTTTTTATAGTATAAACAAAGATGTTTCTTATGTAACCAGCTTCTTCTTTTATCGACATTAATCATATGTACTATTATGCACCATAATGTTTTGCTTTGCAGATACTTGGTTATATTAGCAACGCACTAGATATGAGCGGCAGTGACAATGCCCTGGTCAGTCCCCGTGTGCGATTTGAATTTGTGTGGATTTCCCCTATTTTGTATTTATTAATGCTATTATTATTTGATGTTTTAATCTTTCTCGATTTCTCCCTCTCCTTTTATGCTATAAAATGTTATAGTAAAAAATGGCTAGTTTACTAAAATCCTTTTTGTCTTAAGTCTCAAAAAAGCCTGCAAATTACCGGGCCTTTCTGTGCGTATGAGTTAAGGCTTCATTGACATCCTGATAGAACCTTAAATGAATCCCGTTCCTGCTAGAACCAAAAATCAGGAAAGAGGCAATTCCTTGTAAAATTCTTTTTCATCCTTCTTTCTAACAAAAATGTTTGTAGATTTATTTGTAATCACAAGCTAATTTTAGTTTTTTTTTATTATATCTTTAATTTTACTATGTTTTTTTTTTTCTCTTTGAGTGACAGTTAATTTAAAAATGCATCGCTTATTATTTGCTTTAATATCACAGATTGAATTAATAGAGTGTGCAATACATTAATTATATAAAGAGATCTTCAGTAAAACTCTGATCATCACTAAATAAGTTAGGCAGTTAATCTTAAGTAGAAAATCATAACCCTCCTTTTTGGCTTCGCCGTAGTCGGGTAAAAATAAAGCTGGATTGATTTAACCTGGATTGATTTAACCTGTTATATAATCCAAGTATATTTTTTGACTTTTAATTTTAATTTCAGATTCTAGATTGAAGTTAAAATTAAAAGTCAAAAAAATATACTTTTACTTATGTTAGTATTGACTGTGACACACTGTTATATCTGCGGGAGTCGCCGATTGCGTAAAACGCCAGGTAAGCGGCATTCTTTACGTTGTCAACACGCAGGTACAATATTCGCGCGCAATGTAGGTGTACACTCACTGCCCTTAGCTTTTCGGCAGACGGAATATCAAGGTTCATAATGAAAAGCAAGAAAAGTTACGAAGGCCCCCGTTTTATAAGATTTTCTTCGAAGAACCCTTAAGTTGTGCTACGAGTTTTTCTTTTTGCCATAGGTCTCCAATATATAACTTTTACGGCGAGTGGCTGGGACTTTACAAGAGTAATTATTCTCAAAGGATCGTCAATATCACATTCGTATCAGACACAAATGTCAACATTCAAACGACTGATGGGCTTATAGGTGTCAATCTTCAGTATGTTAACTAACATTCAGGTCGATGGGAAACTCTGGTGATGCTTCCCCAATATTTTCTCGTGTCGACGTTCGCAAAGGTTTGTTGTAGAGTTCGTTCAGTGGGTGCGGGACGCCGACTGTACAGCGCGCTGCAGGAAGGAAGTTGGAAAGTAGGACAAGCTTTATCTAGTTAGTGGACATTGCACTATAAACTGTAAGTAGAATTATCTGTTTTTACACTTTTCTATATTTGTTTTAATCTAAAATACACCTGCAGGCGATGGGACTACAGGAATCATTGATTCTAGAATTTAAAAAGTGTGTTTATATGGGTACTTTTGGCCGGTATGAATTGCGCTGACTGGTTTCCTACGCGGAATCAATTGATGTAGATTTCGCGGCGAGATCACAGGAATTGGCCATATTATGATATATCATGACAGGCTATATGGTCTAGAAACTCCCACAAAACAGAGTCAACGGAGTAACACCAGTAACCTAACCCAGGGTTTTTTCGGAGCTCCTCTACGATAAGGCCACTCATTTTTATTATTTGACCAATTCTACGATCTGGCCACAGCATAGATATCAAAAATAAAAAAAATCAAAAAACTTTTTTTATTTAAGTAGATGCTTTACACATACTCTTTTAAAATCGTCATATTTTTTCTACCTAGTACAAAGTTGATACTGGTGTAAATATCCTTTGATACTGGTGTAAGTAACAGCGAAACGGAACGAAGTCAGCGCGTGAATGTGCATGCCAATGCAAAACGACCGTATGGGTGGAAAGAGTTGAAAAAAAAGCCTGTGGCCGGTACCGCCACCGCCGAACTGGAGGTACTTGGTATGGAGTTACGATTGATTCATACATGGGAATGGATCCATAATATTTATAATAAGAGCTAATATTAATTTCCTCTTTTGACGTAGCGGGGCGGGGCGGTTGAATCGAAAGAAACCACAAAATGAAATGCGAGGTCAGCCAGTCCAGAAGGTTTTTTCGCTGGGTTCACTTCTTATCCTGAGATGTATCCTTGGCGTTATAGGCGTCTACGGTCATATTATATTTATCTTTTAGGTATATTACTTGCTCTTAGCATATTTTTCCGTCTCGACTAGCATATGGCTCTATTAACATACCTGCACCTATTTAATAACATAAGTCTTTATGGGAAACATATTCTAATGGGAACGGGCTACAAAAACTTTCATTGTTACACGATACACGTTCCAAGTGAATACATAATGGCATGAACTGACTAGTGCGTGCACTATTGCAGAACCTATAAGGCCGCATGCTGCGGCGTAATGCAATCAATGTTTTTGTACATATAAAAAAAGGTGAAGCTAAAACCCCACTACGGAAAAATACAGGTAGCGTCTGCCAATTGACAACATTTTTTTTTTGAACCTAGTTTTTTTGTGTTTTATACACAATAGATATTAGGCAATAATAAGACATGCACATTTTTATACCTGCATACATATACATAGATACATACATGTTCTATGTCTAGAAGGTCCAAAAATTATTCTACTGAAATAGTTGAAACTGAGCATTCTTGTCAAGGCGCGAAAAAAACATTTTGACTTCACATAACTAAGTTGGCCGATCAGCTGATAGATTTGTTTAAAAAAATGCAAACCAACTAAACGATTAGCTGACCGATTTGTATGAAGAGCGCATATTACGATATAATTTTTTCAAGTTGACTATTAGTTCCATCGGAAAAGTTATTTCAAGATGACATGTAATTTAAGATCACCTTATAAGTAGACTTTACTCATGGGGTTGCAACTTGCAATTCGGATACATTTTTTAGATTTCAATTTGACTCAAGAAAAAAATACAAAAACCGTTCGATCTCCACTGGCGTGTGTCCTATACTATCTTATTATATTCATATCACACCCACTTGTAATGTCCATACAAATATCGCCACTCGGTTCCGCCGATTGGATCACGAATCGATTTAGAACTCACCGGGATGCAAAAAATATTGACTCTGTAGGCGTTCAAACAAATCTCTGTGCTCGACAGTTGGTACAAACAGTGTACCTGTATTTATAAAATATTTAATTTGATTCCAAAATAGTTAAAGCAATAATTTCCTTTTTTCAATCTTTATTCTTTTCTATGTAATACTGTTTTGAAGCGGTCGCGGCTCAGTGCGGCTTACGTGGTCGCATCGATCACGCAGATTAATTGACTACAGAGACGGTCATAACCTGGATGGGTTTGACTGTTAGTAGCATTTATCTTGACATTTATCGTTTCCGTGCCTCGCAAGCCACGTTATGTCGTTGGTGCCATGCCGTTAAGCCATTCGGAGGCCTTATAGGCGGCTGAAAACTTCTGATACTGGGGTTAGCCACTATTCACACAATACCCCATTTTTTTTAAACTAACAGACATATAAAGGACAAAGAAGCAGAGGTAATAAACATTTGGCCGCAAACGCAAATCTCAAATGTCGCTATACTGATGAAAATTAATTTACTGACTCTTATCGCTAAAAATATTTTTGGGGATTGTTATTAAGCTTTTAAATTTTAATAACCATATACAGTGTTGATAACAATTCAATTTTTAATATTATCAAAAATGTATTTTTTTAATTTTATTAATTTAAATATAAAGTGTATTTTTTTTATTTTAAATTAAAATAAAATTATTTTCATATTTTTAATGGATAAATAAACTAAGGAATGAGTATATAAGAGGAAGTCTGAATGTAGCGCCGTGCAATGACAGAAAAGTTGCAAAGTAATCGTTTGTCGTAGTATGGGCATCATAGAAAACCGGCGTGAAGCAACGTTTGTTGTGTTTCGCCGAGTGAGTGAGGGTACCGGAGGCCCAACCCCCCCTCCCCCTCCCATTCCCCCATCTCCCCCTCCCCCTCCCCATTCCCCCATCCCCCATCCCATATCAAAGGTCGGCAACGCACTTGTGACTCCTCCGGTGTTGCGGGTGTCCATGGGCGGCGGTAATCGCTTACCATCAGGTGATCCGTCAGCTCGTTTGCCACCTATCACATAAAAAAAAAAAAAAAAAAAACATGTTATGAGGAGGGACGAAAGTCATGTGACTAGGAGAGTGATGAATATGAAAGTGGATAGATTCGTGGGAAGAGGAAGGCCAAGGAAGAGATGGCTGTATTGTGTAAAGGATGATATGAGTATGAAAGGAGTGAGCACTGAGATGACGGCAAGAAGAGATGAATGGAAGAAGATGACATGTTGCGCCGACCCCTAATAATTGGGAACAGGGCAGGTAGATGACGATTTATACTTTCAAAGGTCAACAAAGTTAATGTTATCTGTACATGATGCATGTAAAAAATCTATACAGTAGTTGTCAACAAAACTAGTGTTTAAAATGTTTAATTTATTCATTAAAAATGTCTTGATTGATTAATTTGATCGTTTTCTTCACGTGCTTAATTTGAACAGTTTTTTTGAAATCCATGTACGAATATGTAACTCTATCTTCTTGCGCTCGAACACAGCCCATAGTGCCTACTTAATATCATAAAAAGTTCTGGCCATTTTTGCAAAAAATGTGCCATTCGTAAATTGTAGAGTAGTATGATGTCTTTCCCTGATCCCCACAATGACGTCTTCGCCAGAGTCTGAACATCAGAAAACAAACTTATCAAAAACACAATGAAGTAAAAAAAAACCTTACACCTTGCACGTTTGAACAGCGGCGGCCTTGGACTCAGGGCGCGCAAAGCCGGCGGCGCACGCGCACCCCGCTGCCGCTCTAACCGTCTCCTCAGTTCAAATATTACCGCCGCGTCCGGCACACGCGGCTTCGAGTGCCACCCCAAAAAACTAATTTATTTAGTTTTTTAAACAAGTGATTTTAAATCCGCTCTATTGTGCCAGTGACTGCTAAGTGCTAGTGTTTGCAAAACCGTCAAAATGGTTGCGGGCGGCAAACAGGTAAAACACCTATGGTTCTTATTGCTAATTACGTAACGAAGGCTGTATGAGTGAAGTTCAGAGGTCCTAAGGCTTCTTTGATTCGATAATTCCTCAGATGATGGTTTTAAACTGAAGCTTTAATACTTGGCCGCCGGCCGGTTAAGCCGATATAGAGTTAGGAAGGAAGGTTGTAGGTAAAATTAATTTTTGCTTATAAGATTGATCGATTGATAAGGCGGAAATATTCGTTGCCGTGTCTTACGTAGCCTCTATCTATGTACATTTTTCAGCCAATAAAATATGACTTCACCATACTGTGTTCGTGTTACTGTCATTATCTTTCTGTACATAACACATAAAATCATCTAGGTACCTGGCAACATACATTGCCGTACACTATATGATTTATGTATATTAATATTATTCATAGACATTATTATATGTATATAAGTAGGTATAGTTGTATTAGTCTTCTTCGGGCGCTGTTGACTTAAACCATACATAAGTCATGGTGATGTCATCCTCTCCAATCGAGTTCGGTCTCACTTTTATTATTTATTTTGCATTGTGCAAACGGTTTCAACCGTCTTTTTGAGCCTATCCCTATCTAGCGCCCTTTAAAGGAAAGAGACAAAAGAGTTTCCTGTTTTCTGATCAACGATCGGCCCCTTTGAATTTCGAAATAAAAAATGGTGAATATAGGTATTTCCTTTTTTCCGCATGATTGTTTCTATGTTGTTATCGGTTTAGTGCTATTTTACGACCACATTTACTACTGCTGAGTTTGTGTTACTGCCCAGAGACGTGTGCAATCATGAAACTAGCGAATATCAGTAATTTCAGTGTATCCTCGCTACTTAAAGTTATAAATTTAATTAAATCATATTAAATTCGCACTCTGCTGCCCTAAATCTTTGGAAGCCGATCTAGAACTTCTAAAATATATAATAAATAGGTATACACCAAAAACCTACACATAGTGAAGTCCCTAAGCTACAATCTTTACAGTTTTCCTCATAAGCAGAGGCTAACGTCACGGTCAAGACAAACCGTGAAAATTATGTACTGACTAACCGGTTCCTTTTCAATAAAGTCCAAAGGTAACCGACTGATATTTTGACAAAACACTTTCCGTCAGTTGAGATGATGCCAAGGGCTAACCAATTGAGGATAAAAAATGTTGATCACAATCTTGCAAATGGAGACAATAGCTATGCAAAGTTATTCGTAGTTTTCAGGTGACCGACTGCCAATTGTTTTTCAGGTCTTTGTATGTCAGTTAATTTCATTGTTAGTTTCATTGGTATTGTTGGATTCTGTAGTGAGAGATATAGGAAGTCTTAAGATTCGTTTTCATGCCTGACCTACATATTACCTACAGATCTCTTACGTTTTAAGAAAAGTTGTAAAACAGAAGTTATTTACTTTTATGTTTAGAGGTTTGCAGGTAGGTATATGATATCCAGATAAAAATTACACATGTTTTATTATGAATTATCGTAGCTAGATCATACATAGTCACGTTTTCCATACCGCCGGCATCGCCATGAAAATAATGATGTATTAAAGGTACATCACATCAGCATGAAGCTATTTGCGGCTTTCAGAAACGACATTGACACTGAGTTGTAGTTAAATTATTATGACATGCGAGTAATCTGCCGCAGCCATGTACACAGCGGACTCAAGGTTTTTCCTTATCTGTCGTGAAAACTGGCTGGTTTGGTCGCAAAAAGTGCTAATCATTACGTGATTTAGCTTGGTCTAGTGTGTTTTGAGGTTCGATCAGGTTCTTTTTATTGATACTGCTTTATTTTATGTGACGATACAAACACGTGCCGACCTGGTGTCGGTAATTATGATTGTGTTGACGTGATCCTAGAATTTTGTTATATAAACCATTTATTTGATATAACACCAGCCAGCAGAAAAGATTTCGAGCTGTTATATTAATACAGCACGATCTAAAGAGGATCTCTATTACTTATGTGAAAACTTTGCTGAAAATAACGGATATATCGGAGAATAAGATATCTGAAGATGACGCAAAAGATCGGGCAGTGGGGAGATTGAATTGGAAAGCGGACCTAATGCTAGGTAGAAGAATTTGCAAGTTACAGCTACTTTCTTTCACCGCACCGCCCTTTCTGTTTCTCGTTGAAGTTGTCATGTTCTCATCACCTTGGGCCACGACCCATCTTCTTCTGTTCTATTAGGACCAGCAAAGCCGTTATTTAAATTTAATACACACATAAAACATATATGTATAACAGTATGCATTTTCGATCGCAGCATACAACATCGTGAACAGTTGTTAGGTGGTTGCACTGAATGCCGATGCATAAAACCCAAGGCGAAACGCTTTAGGGTCGTGTCGCTATGAACGCGCATGTATGCGTCAAGAGGCCAGAGGCAATCACATTTTTTTACCAATCCAATAAGTTATGCATAAGTATGACTAACAAAATTTTATTGAAATGAATAACACAAAATAATACAATTAAATGCGAAAATAGCATTTGTTTGGATATACGTTTTTACATGATGCAAAAAAATAGGCGTAGGCTTGTCTAAGTCTTGCAGCCAAACATCAGTGTTAATTGATGTGTTCTGGTATGAGGATAAGGATATAAAATATGGTGTAGGCTAATCTAAGTCTTGTCGCCAAACATCAATGTTAATAGCATTGGAGATAAGATAGCCAGTTCCCCATTGTGTTAGGGAGGGAATCTTAGTAAGCGGTTTCCATCATTGACATCATCATCTCTTTCCATCAGGTGAGATAATGCCAAGGGCTTACCGGTTGTAGATAAAGAAAGGCCTTGCTAAATAGGACTTGTGCATGCTGATCAACTTTTCCCGTTGCTACTGTTTAGTCAATTTTGAATGAAACGTCACATGCTTGTTTTGTTTAGCTTCCGACAGGCATCCTTACAAATGTGATGTAGTTTTTTCAGCAGTACAAAGTCACACGCTATCCATTCATGGCGCGAACTTCATTTTGACGGTCGCCATGGCCAGTGGTCAAGTATCGCGAGTCGACACACTGGTTCCACTCCGATAACCTCCCCTTGCGACGACGCATGTATTAACAGACTGTGTTCCTTGGTGATAGAGTCCAAAATTTTGTGAGATAGCTCGCTAGTTGATAGTATTCTGTCGGTCGCGATTTCTACAACACTCGCGGTAACAGTGACCAATAATGCCCTTTTTTTAGGGTTCCGTAGCCGAATGGCAAAAAACGGAACCCTTATGGATTCGTCATATCTGTCTGTCTGCTTGTCCGTCCGTATGTCACAGCCACTTTTTTCCGAAACTATAAGAACTATGCTGATGAAACTTGGTAAGTAGATGTATTCTGTGAACCGCATTAAGTTTTTTTACACAAAAATAGAAAAAAAAAACAATAAATTTTGGGGGTTCCCCATACTTAGAACTGAAACTCAAAAAATTTTTTTTCATCAAACCTATACGTGGGGGGTGGGTATCTATGGATAGGTTTCTAATATCATTTTTTCTAAATTGAATTGCGCGAGAGACACTTCCAAAGTGGTAAAATGTGTGCCCCCCCCTGTAACTTCTAAAATAAGAGAATGATAAAACTAAAAAAAATATATAATGTACATTACCATTAGGGCTTGCAAATATTCGAAAATTTTTAGTATTCGAATATTCGACTTTTTTTCGGCTATTATTCGAATTATTCGAATATTATTCGAATAATAAAAAAAAGTTAAAAGCTGTAATAGTAATGATGACTTTAATTCCCAATGTCTTACTTAGAGTCTAATTTTCTGAATCAAAATAAAATCTTAGTTAAAAACTTAAGATCAATTATAATTTGACAGATAAGGCACTACTAACACAGTCCTATAAAAGAATAATGTGGTTGTCTTTTGAAACAAGACAACCACAATAAAATCTAAGATATAAAGAACGATATCACGTTTAGTTTGGCTGAGTTGGGTTTACTGCAGTAATTGTCCACTTCTCTCAATATTGTAAAGGCAACGGTAGAGGCTTTGTGCTAAGAAAACGCAAATCTGCTTACTGCAGAAACAGCCCTTCAATTCATGGTTGCGAAACTTCAAGCGACGAACAGTTTTATCAGCGACCGGCTTCTCGAAGCTCTGAAGAACAGGATTGCTGAGAGACGCCTACCAAACCTAACCACCATGTTACGCAGAGACACCTTCGAATATATTTCCATCACCAGGAAATAATACGATTACAGAAGTAATCATTGAGATAAACGAGAGATACTTTTGTAAAAAACAGGACTCTGATGATGACGAAGATGACATAGCTTTAGTTCAGCTTCAGCAGCAGCAACGTAGACAACAAAACGCGACAACGCAGGAAACAGACTTACCTGAAATGAGTTTAAAAGAGCAACTACAAAAAAAAATTAACGACACCATTTCAGCGACGCCTTCTACGTCTACCGCAAATTTATCAGATAGATAAGAGTTGGAAACGTCAGTTTGAATGCAAATGGCGTTATTTGACAGAGGAGGTCCTAGACAAGTGTATTTGAGCCAAGCATACGACTTCCTCCTGTGTATACTACCTACGAGTGTAGAGTGTGAAAGGGTGTTTTCATCTACTAAATATATTTGCAACTATTTAAGATGTTTCTTAAAAGATGAAGTTTTCTTAGGTCTCATTTCCAAGGAAAACGTTGAAGACGAGTTACACTTAGATGATACAATTAAATTGAAACAGTTAAATTGTAGCATTTGATCTGATTTCATAATGATTACTACTATTTTTACACAGTCCTTTAGAAAGGCGATGATAGAGCGTATGAACCTATCACTTCAGGCAGTGTCTGATTGGGGTGATAACAACCTCGTTAGGTTCAATGCCTTTACAATACAGATGTGTCTTTTTTCTGCCAAAAGGAGTCCTCTCACATTGACTCCTACTCTCCGAGATGAATCGATTCCGATAACTGACCACCTTGAGCTCCTTGGCGTGACGTTAACGTCACGTTAACATCCAACCTGAATTTCGGGCGATATATTGAGTCCAAAGCCGGCAATGAAGCTAGGTATCCTCTCTAAGGTGAGACGGTACTTCACTCCTGGACAGCTTCTTACATTATATCAAGCACAAGTCCGATCATGTGTGAAGTACTGTTCACACCTATGGGATGGCTCTGCCCGCTACCAGCTTGAAGCCTTGGATGCTATCGACCGACGCGCAAGGAGACTTAAGGGTGACGATAAGCTTGTTTTAAATAAGCTTCAAAGCCTTGAGCATCGCCGCAAAGTCGCCTCTTTATCGTTTTTTTATCGAATTCATTTCGGTGAGTGTGCTAAAGAACTTCATGACCTAATTCCCCCAGCTCCATTCCACCTTCGGTCAACTAGGCGCAGGGAGGCGTTTCATCCCTTTGTAGTTGACATTCCACCTATTCGCACGAAGCGATATGCTTTTAATATGTGAACTGCGAAGAAGTGTAACTCCTTACCTGCGTCCGTGTTTCCCGATTCCTATAATTTGGGGGTCTTCAAGGCGAGAGTCAAACTCAAATAATGCCTATTGCATGATTTGAGTTTGCGTGTACCATCCTCGCCTACATCGTCACTTTCCATCAGGTGAGATGTAGTCAAACGCACTCAAATTTTTAATAAAAAAAGATTAATTATTTCTCAGTTGAATTTCTTTCTTTTAAATATTTTAAGTGTTGTTACTTTATGATTTGCGTCATGTATGTGCGGCATTACAGAGAACCAAAAATAATGTTTAGAGTTTAGTACTTACCTATTTCTAGTTACAAAAAAGATTTTAAGTGTGTTACTTGCTATTGTTTAGTTGATTTTATTATAACTATTAATTATTACAATACTCAGATCTCAGTTTATAAAACTATAGACTTAGATTTTATTGTGGTTGTCTTGTTTCAAAAGCACCAACTTTTTTCTATTCTTTTATAGGACTGTGTTAGTAGTGCCTTATCTGTCAAATTATAATTGATCTTAAGTTTTTAACTAAGATTTTATTTTGATTCAGAAAATTAGACTCTAAGTAAGACATTGGGAATTAAAGTCATCATTACTATTACAGCTTTTAACTTTTTTTTATTATTCGAATAATATTCGAATAATTCGAATAATAGCCGAAAAAAAGTTAAAAGTTAACAACACTTAAAATATTTAAAAGAAAGAAATTCAACTGAGAAATAATTAACCTTTTTTTATTAAAAATTTGAGTGCGTTTGACTACATCTCACCTGATGGAAAGTGACGATGTAGGCGAGGATGGTACACGCAAACTCAAATCATGCAATAGGCATTATTTGAGTTTGACTCTCGCCTTGAAGACCCCCAAATTATAGGAATCGGGAAACACGGACGCAGGTAAGGAGTTATCTCCTTGCGCGTCGGTCGATAGCATCCAAGGCTTCAAGCTGGTAGCGGGCAGAGCCATCCCATAGGTGTGAACAGTACTTCACACATGATCGGACTTGTGCTTGATATAATGTAAGAAGCTGTCCAGGAGTGAAGTACCGTCTCACCTTAGAGAGGATACCTAGCTTCATTGCCGGCTTTGGACTCAATATATCGCCCGAAATTCAGGTTGGATGTTAACGTGACGTTAACGTCGCGCCAAGGAGCTCAAGGTGGTCAGTTATTGGAATCGATTCATCTCGGAGAGTAAGAGTCAAGGTGAGAGGACTCCTTTTGGCAGAAAAAAGACACATCTGTATTGTAAAGGCATTGAACCTAACGAGGTTGTTATCACCCCAATCAGACACTGCCTGAAGTGATAGGTTCATGCGCTCTATCATCGCCTTTCTAAAGGACTGTGTAAAAATAGTAGTAATCATTATGAAATCAGATCAAATGCTACAATTTAACTGTTTCAATTTAATTTTATCATCTAAGTGTAACTCGTCTTCAACGTTTTCCTTGGAAATGAGACCTAAGAAAACTTCATCTTTTAAGAAACATCTTAAATAGTTGCAAATATATTTAGTAGATGAAAACACCCTTTCACACTCTACACTCGTAGGTAGTATACACAGGAGGAAGTCGTATGCTTGGCTCAAATACACTTGTCTAGGACCTCCTCTGTCAAATAACGCCATTTGCATTCAAACTGACGTTTCCAACTCTTATCTATCTGATAAATTTGCGGTAGACGTAGAAGGCGTCGCTGAAATGGTGTCGTTAATTTTTTTTTGTAGTTGCTCTTTTAAACTCATTTCAGGTACGTCTGTTTCCTGCGTTGTCGCGTTTTGTTGTCTACGTTGCTGCTGTTGAAGCTGAACTAAAGCTATGTCATCTTCGTCATCATCAGAGTCCTGTTTTTTACAAAAGTAAAAAATAAAATATCCGTTTATTTTCTCACCACATCATTATAAACTCAGGTTACATATATAAGTTTTGTATAACTAAAGAAGATGTGGTGGACTGGTGCCTGAGCTAGACTTTTAAAAGTCTGTGTTTCGGGTCACCAGGCCCCCACCCTACGGAGTTGATACAAGACAAATAACATTAAAATATGTCACTTATAATGAAATACATGAACGGAAAAAAAAAAAAGGAAATAAATGTATGTATTTTAAGTATACAAAAAGAAGTGATTAAAAAAATACAACAATAAAAATGAAATGAAAGTATGTGTGTGTGTGTGTGTGTGTGTGTGTGTGTGTGTGTGTGTGTGTGTGTGTGTGTGTGTGTGTGTGTGTGTGTGTGTGTGTTTTATGAGATTAACTGTAAATTAGGTTTTCAGTGTCCTCATATTTTAACTGTAATAACCATATAATAAGTTTTTGCTTACACTCGTATTTACTCATAAATACAATTTTAAGGATATAATTAATTTTGTTGTAAAGGAATGGGCCAAGAAAACAGAAAAATTTTTTGATAAAAGAAGAATTACATTTATATGTTTTACACACAAGAGGTCTATGTCTTGAAATATTAGGATCAGGCAGAGGAGTAAGTGAATGTTGTTTAAGGACAGTATATAGA
Organism: Coleophora deauratella; assembly: GCA_958295455.1. Taxonomy (NCBI): domain Eukaryota; kingdom Metazoa; phylum Arthropoda; class Insecta; order Lepidoptera; family Coleophoridae; genus Coleophora; species Coleophora deauratella. The sequence goes on along the minus strand of OY282398.1, from coordinate 1,150,566 downwards.
ATGAAAAGTTGACGTACTGTGAGAATTTGGCATTGTTGATAGAGTTCGGATGTGGGGAACAAAAATGGTTTAAATGTAGCTATTTTAAGTATGAGCCTTTGAGCTCGCTCAACTTTTATACAATGCGTTTTTGCTGCACCACCCCAAACTGTAATGCAATAGATGATTAATGATTGACATAGTGCTTGATAAACTGACTTAATAATATCGGGACCAGTAAAGTGACGGATTTGCTTAAATACATATGAAAGTTTCCGAACTCTACAAGTTAATAAATTAATATGTGGTAGGAAAGTAAGATGTTGGTCAAGCATAACTCCTAAATATTTGATAGAAGACACAGCTTCAAGTTTCTGACAGCCGCATAGTAGATGAGATTGTAATCCACAAAAGTGTGCAGTTATTGTAAAGTTATTTGGTTTTGGAAGAGAAGTGCTGCGCATACCAAATAACATGTATTTTGTTTTAGAGGCATTAAGGGTGAGAAGGTTTTGTTGAAACCAGGAGGCTACGAGATTAAGACCTGTCTGAGCAGCTGTAAATACGTCATTCCAGGTTTTTGCAGAAAACACTAATGCTGTGTCATCGGCGTATGCAATAATTTTACTGTTTGGAAGATATGTTTGGAAGAGATCGTTGACATACACTAAAAATAAAGTTGGACCCAGGATAGAACCCTGTGGTACCCCAAAGGTAGTTGGTATTTCGTCACTTACAACTTTATCGATAACAACGGATTGCTTTCTGTCAGCTAGGTAGTCTGAGAAAAGTTGTAGAGGTTTTCCTCTAACACCAATAGCCTCCAGTTTCTTTATGAGGTGTGGAATTGAAACTGTGTCAAAAGCTTTACTTAGGTCCATAAAAATGGATATACATTTGTTACCTGAATCTAGTGCAGTTGTCACGAAGTCAATGAGGTCATGGATAGCATCAGCCGTGGATTTCCCACGGCGAAAGCCAAATTGGGAATCAGAGAGGATTTTATTGCTTTCAAGGTAATTAGTTAATCGATTGTTCATTATTCGTTCCAAAATTTTCGAAAGGGACGTTAGTATTGAGATTGGCCGGTAATTGGTCACATTCTGTCTATCACCATTTTTGAAAATCGGATGTACTAAAGATTTTTTAAAAGCTTTAGGAAAGCGACCCGAGGAAATACTGATACGGCAGATGTAAGTTATATGGGGAATAAGGATATTTTTGAATTGTTTTAGGATTCCAGCAGATATACCGTCCCATCCCACAGCACAGTCACTTCTTAACGACATTATTATACGTTCGACCTCTTCTTCGTCCGTGTCTAGAAGGACCAGTGAATGTGGATGAGGGTCGTTGGATGTAGTTTGTGATGTAACATTAGAATTTATGATCGTTTCAGCAAGCGATTTTCCTATATTAGCGAAGTAATTATTAATTTCATTGATTGATGTCTTGGGCTCAGTGTTTTGCGATAATAACTCAAGAGGTGAGTCTTTTGGATTGTTAAGGTTGGCATTTGATTTGATAATTTCCCATACCCTTTTTTTATTTTTTCCCGCTTTGATTAGTTCGGCACGATCATGGTCTCTTTTAAGTTTCTTTATTATTTTGTTAACGAAATTCCTGTATCTTTTGTAAGTCGTTAAAAGAGTTTCATTTCCAGGTTCCAACCTTAACTTTCTATGCATGGCATCTCGATTTCTCATGCAACGTAAAAGACCTACGGTAATCCAAGGTTTGATTATCCTTTTTCTGTTTGTAACATACCGGTTAATAGTGTTAGAAAGAATAACAGTCATTAAAGAGGAGATCAGAAAATCAGCTGCAAGATCTGCGTCTATGATTTCATATAATGGTTTAAAGTCTATTTTACCTAGATCAATTTCCAAATTGGTGTAGTCAATTTTAGTAATACATTTAAGATCCCTGTTTTTAGTAGCATTTGTATTTAATGAAAATAATACAGCGTAATGGTCTGTCATGGTAGTTTCTAATATCAGAGTCATTGATCTCATTTTGGTTTTAAGAAGAACATGGTCCAGGCATGAGCTACCTCTGGTAGAGTATGTATGTGTTGATAGTAGTCCATGAAAGGTGGTTAAGTTTAAGTAATCGTCCGAACGAGAGTCGGTATTATTGGGTTTAATATCAATATTAAGATCTCCGACAATGATAATATTTGTATAACCAGTTAGTTTTAGGTTAAGTATCTCTCGTTTATCTCAATGATTACTTCTGTAATCGTATTATTTCCTGGTGATGGAAATATATTCGAAGGTGTCTCTGCGTAACATGGTGGTTAGGTTTGGTAGGCGTCTCTCAGCAATCCTGTTCTTCAGAGCTTCGAGAAGCCGGTCGCTGATAAAACTGTTCGTCGCTTGAAGTTTCGCAACCATGAATTGAAGGGCTGTTTCTGCAGTAAGCAGATTTGCGTTTTCTTAGCACAAAGCCTCTACCGTTGCCTTTACAATATTGAGAGAAGTGGACAATTACTGCAGTAAACCCAACTGAGCCAAACTAAACGTGATATCGTTCTTTATATCAATAAGAGTCTTCATGATTGGGTCTTTTAGTGCCAAAAATCTTGAGATCATATCGGCCAAACTACTCCACCTGGTTTTACAGTGTAAAATCAAACCCATTTTTTTCTGTTCTTCTGGAAGGTAGTTATCGAGAAACTAATTCCTCAGTTCTCTAATTCGTTCTTAGATCGCCTTTTAACTGCGCACTCTTTTCTACTACTTTTTCTATAGCTACTTACATAAAAAATATAAAATTATCTTGCTCCACACTCGTGCAAATTGCAAATGACAGTGCCTAACCAACAACACCGTCAAATAACGCAAGAAAAAAATGACACGGAAAACACACCACGGATCAGGATGAAATGAAACGTTACAACCCATTACTGCTCAAGAATGTCTCTCCCTCCCTTCCGTTGGCGTTCCTGAAATTCCTCCTGATCACCCTGCTAACATAAGCAATTGTAACTCAAGAGGTTTAAGGACTTCTTGCAAGCCATCACATACACCTATTCGCAAAGATTACTTCACCGCACTGATTCCTGAGAGTGCCCGACCGCTTTCGAGCTTGGTATAGGTACTTTGTGCACATCAACGTTCTGAATTTGACGTTCAGGAAATTAGTCGAATATTCGAATATCAAAGATTCAATATTCGAATATTTGAAACAGTTTATTATTCGAATTATTCGAATATTCGAATATTCGAATGCAAGCCCTAATTACCATGCAAACTTCCACCGAAAATTGGTTTGAACGAGATCTAGTAAGTAGTTTTTTTAATACGTCATAAATCGTAAACCGCAATTTACCTACAACGAACTACAAGAACTTTTATATTATGTTATACTTGCTGCTACGGAACCCTTCATGGGCGAGTCCGACTCGCACTTGGCCGCTTTTTTTAAATTCCCTTTTTTTACTTGCCAGTTTGAATGCTATGCGTTTCTGGTTTTACTTCTGTTTACCTGTACGATTACGCAGTGTCTTCTCTTTAGACGATTTAAAAAGATCCACGTTTGTAGTAAACTACTCAAAGGTTCTATCGTTATATTCTAAAATGCGAGATTGCCGCACTTCCGACACAGTTTATCTGTATCCGCCACGTGGTTGCCACCTGCCTTAGCACCTGCCTTGATCCGCCCCCTGCCCGTTATTTCACCCTTCGAACCCCTACACACCACGTCCACCTACACACTAACGTATCAAATGTCAAAAACACCTGTCAGCGCTGCGCTATACGAAAGTGTAATTTTTATATCTGATTCTTAGATGAAAAGGAAATATGTAGTCCCATAATAAATTTTTTGAAGTCCTTTAGTAGGCTACGTGGCTGCATCCAAAATAAATTACGGAACTATTTTTTACTAAATTAAATTGCTTTTCCACTAAAATTTCAATGAAACAATTTATTTTGTTCTCATTCCATTTTTAATTAATGAAAAAAATGAGTCCATTAAGAAAGGTGAAAATCTTTGACGCTGCATCTTGGTATTTCAAATTTTTTTAGGACAAAATGGTATTTTTTGACAGATTATAAAAAGTCGCTCAAATGACTAGTCATCTACGCTATTGATACGAATTACGACGTCATTCAAAATATTTTTTAATCTTTCTCCCAAGTCTCTCCCGTACTAGTATTTCTGCTGCTATGTGAAATTATCAGGTTCGTAACGTAATACATAATCCTAGTATTCAACAGTATTCATCTCCAGACACGAGACAGCTCATAAGCTGTGTTTTTGCAATTATGTCTAGCCTTGGTCACACCGAGAGTCACTTCCTACTTAATTAACAATGGATGAGGCTCTCAAACTAGTACCTATTGTAGTTACAACTGAAAATAATATTCAAGATTTTTTTCATTTGTTGTAAAAGATAGGAAAACAAGTTGATAATACCTATACACACTTAAGGTCAGAGTAAATTCTAACAACTCGGACAACTCTAGGAAAATTGAGTTATAAATACATCAAAATAAACATACTTAGGTTGATTTTTTGAAGAATTCTGCTAATATCGTGTTAATTGTGTCTTGGGAGTGACACTTCAACGAATGGCTGGTTTTCCGGAGAATTAATGTCTTCCTGGTGATCAGCTCAAATAAACTAAACAAAGGAGATGAAAGTTTGAGATACATAAGAAAATTGATCTCTTATATCTTAGAATAACTATAAGACTTTTTGTTATATGGATGATATTGGCGTCGTTACAGTTTTAGGGGTAGTGTTTCTTCTTGGTCTGTTTTATGTCAGTGCCAACTCATTCCTTGATTATAAATCTCATCCTGGGCTAGTGGACGGTATGTTTTTACGTATGTGGCTAAACGGTTGGCTGGTTGTCTTCTAGAAACCTTGGAATCTCTCCTAAAGAGAAGTACATCTTCTTCCAAAAGATGGACATAACGTAAGCAAGCTCTATGATAAGTAAGAGCTATGAAAAAAAAAACAGCTGTATGCTCGTTTCTGGTGAAAAACGCTATATGACGTCCGAGCGCGTCGAATCGCACCCACAAGGACGCATCTATCATCCGTTCGCGAAATCCTCAGTTTCTCATGCCTAATAGTGTCCTATCCTATTGTTACGTTTCACACTGTAGTGTTAGAAAATTAAATAATAGAAACATATTAAACATATAGAACTGGTAATCTATATGGTTTAGGTTATCACCAGAATAAATTGGAATGGATCGCAAACATTTGTCGCAGAATTGTCATCAGATGGACAAAGTTAGTTCTGAAGTACAGATCGCTTTTAGGCAAGCGTGGGACGCCCAACTTAACAAAAAAATCGATTTCATGATGAAAGCCTAATTGAAATTGCTACATATCTTTTTGTTACACTCGGTATACAAAAAAGCTAGCCCGTACGCTACAATACCAAAATACTACCTATAAGTATTATCAATGAGGTCTTATTTTGTTCTGTAAGTAGATAGTATTATGTATGGGACCAAGACGTCTTATTGTACGTATTTTATTAACTTCAACAACCTTTGTAAGCTTGTGAGACAACCGACAGTTAATAGTTTTAACTTAGTTTATGTATCCTTGTAATAAACTCATTCTCATTTAACTTATAATAACATCGATCCTTAACCGCGACTGGAGATCAATATATTGCTGAGTTAATTTAATGTTATAACATCTTAATGATGTCATCCTTGTACACTTATTTATTGTAGTATAAACTCTTATTTAGCAAGCGGTATACAGACTACACAACATCCACGATACAGACATCACACGTGATTTCGTTGCTTTATAGCAGTTTGACTCATTGTCAGTGCATCGCTAATATTAGTTTTCCTTCCATAGTAATGATTTACATTGTGTTTCGTTAAAAAAATGGTGCCATCCGGCTCGAAGGACCAATGTTGCGGTTGGGGTTTTTAACCGATTTCAAAGTGTCCTATGAATTAACGTAGAAATGACGTCCTATGTGGTAAATAATTTAAAATTTTGGTTTGAATAACATTTATTACCAATAAATTATGGTATCTTGTGCTAATTGCAAAGTTTCAGTGATGGCGCCATTCCATTATACACAGATACGCGAGTGTGGCGTTGTGTCGTTCTTGTGTGTTATTTAGTTATTACCATTATCACCAGCCCACTTTTGTAGATATGTCCTCCCCTTAAATCAGGTAAAGTTAGTGATAGATTGCGCAGAAAAACTACCTAATCTACTGAATACAAATAGGAGCAACTACTTGATGTACTCAGTTTTGCTGTCCCATTTTTGTAGTACATATAACTTCACTATCTCTCCCATTTTGATTTCATCTAGGGAGCCCCCTATAAAAATCTTGCCGCAGCTGCCTTCGTCAGTAATCTGTGTAATGTTACATTTGTCTAACTAAACTAGGCCGTTACTCCAGAAAGCAATGACATCTACTGCGACCGATGTGCTGCTTGTTTCTAACAATTTCGGTATCTGTCACTTGTAGTTTCGCGTAGTTTGTCAGACTTGTTGACTTACATGTTTCATAAGCGTGTTCATCAAAGCTTTGTCAAGATCTATCATAATTTTTTGTTTTGTCAAAATTTCTGAAAAATACCAATCTTCCATTAATGTTACTGGTGACTTATTGGCTTAAATGATAGACAGATAGTGATGGATATAAACACATAATAGCATACATAAAATTGTCAATAATATCAACATTCACTACAATCAGATCATTAAAATTAAGAATTCCAACGTTTTTTACGATCCCGGTATCCCGGGATTTTTTTCTATGAAAATCTACAAATTTATTGGGAAAGGCATGTCCATACTATTCTTTCTAAAAACGAAATTGCATCCGAATTTCCGATCACTACTAATGACACATAGAACTCTAAAATCATATAAAGACATCGAAAAAATCATGGCCCTCCTTCTCAGGCACTCGGTTCATATTGTAATACATCATACTTGACGATGTGGTTGTACATAATGAATTAATGAGTGACAACAGGTAAACAGTTCCACCTTTCGACAATTGCTAACCTCGCCCGCATGGGCTTACCCTTGACACGGCGAGTGCGCGTGTCCCATATACCACTGCCTTTGTAATATTAATAGCATTACGCGATTCGCCATGCGTAATGTCGACTGTTTCACTACGTAATTTATGTTTGTGGATAGGTTAATGGGACTGGGTAATTTTAATTTGAAAACGAGAGTCGTTATCAACAATTTTCTCTCAGTTTTCTTAAGTGAAGAGGCAATTTGTTGTGACATGATTTCGAAGAATTCTTTACATAAATTGAGATTGAACTATCCGATATATTTGGATACTTAAAGATAATAATGATATTATAATTATTTGATTATTATTATTATTTTTTAACTTTTTTTAAATTTTAGTGTTGACATATTTTTGATCTTTATTTTAGCCATGCATTTTTTATTTTAATACTGCTATAATTTTTTTGTTGTTGTTAACTTATGTTTATAGTTTAATTTGTATTTCTAATAATTTTTTTGTGACATTATTACTTAGATATAATTAATTCCATTACAATTATTTAATTATTTTTAATATTCACATACAATATATATTGTTTATTGAATAAATAAAATGAAATGACTTAAATGACTTTAGAAACAAAGAGTGAAAGAAACCAAATAGGTAACTAAACGAAAGTTATTGTTAAGAAAGCTCTTTCGAAATTCCCGTGAAAGTGCTGAAGTTATCACTGACTTGCCGAAGATGAGACGTAGTCGTCAATATAAAGTGGTAGATTCGTCGAACATTGTCGAATCGTTGTGAAAATCAACCTCAGACCTCATAAAACTGAGATTCGGATATCCTCCATATTAATACAGGGTACTTAAGTTGATAAATTGAAATTGAAAATATCTTTAAATCGGTGCCACAAACACTACACCTAATTACATAGGAAGATATTTATAAGCTAAACAGAAAAATATTGGCGCAGCGCAGTGACAGCAGACCAGTTGACAAACAGATGCTGCTACATCTATAGATGGGTTTTTGCCCGGGCAGTTTTGAGTAAATGCCCAATAAACGTCCATTTATGCCCAATAAATGCCCAATTTGTATGGCGCAAATGGACGTTTATTGGGCATTTATTCAAAATGCCCGAAAATGCCCGGGCAAAAACCCATCTATAGCTACATCGCTTGCTTTCTGTAGTTGTAGGATCCTTTAGAGAAACTATTTTAGTTCGCAAAATTAAATGGAATTCCAAAAATAGTAGAACTTATCCTTAGAGCTTACCAGACTTAGATATTGTATAGTCAGGGTGTACATAAATTGTTTTTATCGTTAATCTTTCTTAGAAAAGGCTAAATGCATCTTCAAAGTTTACTGAGACTAATGCATTCAATGTAATGTGGAAGTGTTGGTTTCTCCGCATATGCGCGGACGCAGAATCGCCTCGCTTACGAGTACGCAAACATCCGGCGTTTAGTCGCCGATAAACCGGCTTCGTCCGCCGCCGCTGTCGCTGGCCCGATGATATCTTGTCGGCCTTGCTAATTGCCGAGCCGAGCCGAATGCTGCCTGTTGCATACTGACCAACGGAATTTGGATTTGCCCAAAGCCTAGATTCATATAGGTACATACTTCTTCACATCTAGAGAGGTTTTTTATAACGGTGTATTTTCAAGCTCTCTTTTATGATTGACTGGAATCGTTTGCCAATGGGGAAGAAAACTGATAAAACTCGCCGATAGAGGCGCTGATACCGCTTGACTCATAACAATCATCACTAACTGTCAAAACGTATAGAAAAACTGTTTACGTGAACTAAACATAAGATTTATTACAAAAATGCCGCGTTGTGTGGCGATTGGTTGCAATAATAATGGAAATCATTAATTTCCTAAAGATTCTCGGACGAAGAAGACGTGGGGAAAGTTACGTTTTCAGTAATGTATTTTTGAACTTCGCCTTTAATTGAGGAACATCCAAGTCGCACATATATTTTCCATTTAACAATTTTACAGAAAAAAACTATTTCATTACACCTCGATAATAAAAAACGCGGAACAAATTGAAAGTTGTTATGAGTCAAGCGTCCGTAGCGCCATCTGCAAATAGCTTTGCGTTTTCTTCCCCATTGGTGCGCTGGACTCGTTTATATACGCCTTTATTTTAAACAAAGTGAAATCAAATTCTTAAGCTAGGAAAATTTATAAAAAAATATTTTATTTCAACTATTCAGTTGCATGAAAGTTTCCTCCGTGGCTACTCAAATTTAGGGATCTGCCATCGGTGATTTTTTTTTTTTTTTTTTTTTTTACCGTCAATTGGTAAGCCCTTGGCATCATCTCACCTGATGGTAAGTGACGATGATGCCGAAGATGGAAGCGGGCTTACCAAGATTCCCCAACGCAATGGGGAACTGGCTATCTTATCTTCATGCCGGAACACATCAATGCTGTTAACATTGATGTTTGGCGGCAAGTCTTAGATAAGATCTAAGACTCCCAAAAATAAGGGTTGTTTAGGTTAAGCTATAATAAAAATTACCAGTAGATCATCTGAGGTTTACGTATATGTCTGTTATTAAAATAATCACTGCACGCGATCTACATCTCTCTCCACGAGCGGAGGCGGCGAGCATCCCTCTTATCTTGTTACACAGTAGCCTTTCCCAACAATGAGTCATGGTGCGCAAGATTGCCGCCTTATCAGTTTAAACAAACGCGCGCAGGTGTTGCGTCATCAGTGTCCTGAACAAGGAGTATAGTATACTTTTATCCCAAATAGATGACAGTTTCGTTCGGATTAGCCCGCTACCGGATTGCTGTGGTGTAAAGTTTATACTAAAGGGTTTATAAGTGGTTTTTTATCGGTGACGACGGTAAAACATTTTGGCAAGAATTTAGCTTGAAAAATTGTGCCAATGAAAATTTTCAAGTTCTTTCGAACGAGATGTCCATCTTCGTCAACGGGCGAGGTTAATTTGATTTTAAAATTCTTAAAAATGCCTTGTTTTGTTTGCTGCTTCGCCTTCGTAAATTATTGTTAATTGTTATTAGGAAAAGTGTACAGATATCGCTAAATGTATATCACAATGATGCTTTTTTTAAATTTAATACAATGTAAGCACAAATTTGACAGTATTTATTCACAAAAAGGCTTCGTTTAATATTGCAGCGCCCATAATTTCTAGCGTAACCTCAAGCTGTTATTCTTGAATCTTATCACGAACCCTCTTTGGCCAATTTGCACGATATTAACTTAATAACTGTAGTGCTTTAAATAAAAGGCCAATGTCAGTTAATTGCATTGCATTTGCGTTTACATCAATGAACGATGCGGGCAATGCATTGATAAAATTTCTGTTTTAAGTATCTGTTTAATAGGGGCCCATTCAAGACTCAACCTTACCTTGCGACTCGAGAACTAATCGCTGTTAGTGAATGTTGTGTGAATGCTCTGAATGGCTGTAATAGCATATACAGGGCGCAGTCAAAAGGGGGAAAAAAGGTGGGTTTCGTGCGTGAAACTGAACCACTTTTGTTCTACAACTTGCTGATGAAATTGCAAAAAATTTTAAAGTTGAAATTTCAATACTTAATTTACCAATCAGCCGATCTGTTTATGAGATAATTCGCAAAAAAAGTTTAGGAACAGACATTACAAAGTTACACGTGTATTCAAGGTGAATTTCAAAATAAAATCGTTTTTAATTTCATCCTGTATTATTCGTATCGTAGGCTATAATAGCGTTTATTTCATTTGCAATCGATGCAGCCATTTGCATGTTTGCTCGCATTTCATTCAGTTTAATGGTCTTACTTTAATTGGCATTCTACGGATAGTTCATTTTGCTGTTCATTTATTTCTATCTCTAGCGTCGCCCATTTCAAACGCATCACTGTGAAAATCCTATAATATTTATGTTACGTTAAAGATAGACAAATGATTTTTCTTTTTGATTATTCATCATCGTCTTTTTCTTCTTGAATTTAAAAATATTCCGCATAGCATCTTAAGCATCTTCATAAAATTTTCACTTTATAATATTTATATTTTCCTGTCTTCCAAAAACCACCGGATCGTACTGCAGTTTAGTATCAATTAATGGCAATCTACGTCATCAAAATGGAGACGTTTCGCACGCACAGTACCATTATAACCGGGTCTATAGAGCGTTTCAACGAATAGTTCCTATGCCGTTATGTTGGCTCCCCTGTCTATCAACGACATCAACACGCGAAGACGCTTCTACCGATTTTGTTAGTGTGTGTCTGCGTTCTATGTAGTGTGTGTCTAAGTTTTATGTAGTGTGTGTGAAAAACATTGCTGCCAACATAACGGCATAGGAACTATTCGTTGAAACGCTCTATAGTAAACATTAGCAGTGACATAATCACTGCAGGAACATCCTATCCGGTTGGCGGACTTCCAGCATATACCTCATCCATCCATATATAATCTATAAAGAACTATAGTTTTATAGACTATCCACAAAAAATTTGCATTTTGGCACAAGATTTTTTTTGGTTAGTCAATTGGTTATCGTTAAAGATACCGAAGATCCATCTGTTAAGCTAAGATACTTACAATTAGATCCCCAATTCTGTTAATCTTGATATGTGGTAGCAAAATACAGAAAATGTAGAGCAAAAGACTACAATTTGATATGACACATCAATGTTAACAGAATTACGGGAAATTGGTAACTTCGATCCGTACTAAATTAGCACTTGCTGCTTACAGAGCTGACAAAAATGGGTCCTACAGAGTTGGTCCTCATCAGGATTCATACCCGCGACATGATTGCGATTGAAGTAGTCCCTACGCTAAGGAGGTTTGAAAGGTGTTCGCAAAGCGTCAGTCGAAATAATGGCTCCTTAGTTTGAGTTGATGTTTCGTTATGTTTATATCCCAGGAAGAAGCCTTCCTTAAGTCTGCAAGAATATCTTAACTTCATCGTCCATCCCTTACTGCTGAAGAATGTTACCACGGTCTTGGGTCATGAGAACTGACCAGTAAAAATTGACCCCCACTATCAAGTTTCTATAAGTCAATAAACTGCCCGGGAGAGTTGTCAACCGAGTACTTTATGTTTGCAATAGTTAGTCACTGGAATTAGCGCTTACCTCGTGACTGCTGTAGTATTGAATAATTAAATAGTCTGTGGCTATGTCCTAGGCCCCAAGAGAGCAGTAAAGCGATGAATGCTTGCATTGTAAATGAATTGCGTGACTGTTGCGACATGTAGTTGGTTTGCACTGTGCAGTGATAGATAACAGTTAAATGTTTTTTTCTGAATTCTCTGAATTTCACTATTTCGTTATAGTATTTATTATTTTCAAAAAATAAACTATGAATCTATTCCTCTCTTATTCTAAGGCTTGTGTCGATGATGGATGTTTTTTTATTGTTACTTTATCTTTATCATCATAATTGGCCTTTCACATCTAGTATAACAGAAGATTTAATCAATGACATGAATACTTTGTGGCGTCATTCATTGTGTCACTTGTTACATGGTGGCTTTTAGTTTGCTGAAAAACGGCAAATTGTAGATGCTACAAATGAAACTAGACAAATTTCCGTGTTATTGAACTGAAATTGAACACCATCGCCAACATAGTGTAGACGCTTGCTTTAAAATTAGACGGCGATAATAGACGCTCGTCTATTTATACTTTAACGTGTGCATCCCTTTCATTTCCTTCAATAAACTTGGCTACTTAATCATCCTGCTGCCTAACATTTGTTTCCAGTTGTGTTCTCTTCCTTAGTTTTGTTTGCTCATTAATTTAAACCGTTTTGGGTTTAAAAGCGAGACCGTTAATTTAGCTTGTAATATGTTCTTCCACTTATTTGTGTTGTGTCTTTACTTTCATCGTTTGAATGTCAATGACCCGTTTAATTATGATTTAGTGATGATTTTTATTGGACCCGACTTTTGCTAACTGCATTTGTGATGCAATGTTAGTGATTACTACTTATCATAAAATGTTAATGCTTTTGTTCTGAAATTTAGTACATACACATTTGGTCAGTTTTATTTATCGAAATAGATTCTATGTTTATTGTTTATGCTTTCGTCTTTGAACTTCGGCGCGTATTTTCTGAAAATAGTTTTATTTGTGGATTTACTCTTTTTATAATGAGTTTTGGTCGTGGTTATATTTATTAATTAACTTGTATAATATTATGTATAATAAACTTATAGCATTAAATTGTTCAGCATGCAATATTACAAGTTATTAATATGCTATTGCCACAAAATAGATCAGCATTCTTAGTTCAGGGTTAGTTTAGGTTGGAACACCAACGTAATTATATATTTCCTTTTTGTTAGCGATGCTGATTCTAGCGACAATTTTTGAATATTTTACCTTTTATATGTGACTTTTAAAATGATTCTTTGACACATTTACAATTGCACGTTTTATTTACAGTTTACTACAAGATATTGTAATTTGAAAAGGAGAATGTTCACAATTCAACTGCATCATTTGTTCTTTCTATGTTAGGCGATATCTTCGCCGATTTAAATGGATATTGTTTCTTTTTTAATTATCTACATTTATAAACCAATCTCCTTTTCCACCAGATGAACGTCCGCGTGACGACGATGGACGCGGAGCTGGAATTCGCGATCCAGCAGACGACGACCGGCAAGCAGCTGTTCGACCAGGTGGTGAAGACCATCGGCCTCCGCGAGGTCTGGTTCTTCGGCCTCCAGTACACCGACTCCAAGGGAGATCTCACCTGGATCAAGCTCTATAAGAAGGTTAGTGATCAGTTACGTTTTGGTGATGAGATTGTGAATGAGCATACTTCTGCTGTCGATAATTGTAACAATCAAAGCGTGAATTGACTTGAAAACATATTATTTTGTAAGAAATTTAATGTTGTAACAGGCCAACTAAATATTTGGTCCGCTAGAAATCAGATAACGTCGATACCCGAGTGAATCTTATGATGATTATAATGACAGATTGTGGGCCTTTTTGGTGGTTGATTTCAGTTCAGTCAATTCATGGATGATAGTTCTATTTTTTTTTAAAGAAGGAGCATTCTCACTTAGCCTAGGGGTTTCAGTTAATAAATAGATAAGCTATGAAAAATGTGGAAGGTAGCTACATAATATAAGTTAGTCAAGCAACAGGATCCTTATTTCCTTCAAGTTTGACCATAAACAACCAAGTATATATTATGTTGATGATGACATAAATTAGATTGGTCTGTTTATCAATCTTATGAGAGTCGACAAATACTATTGTTGATATTATCTCTTTCTATATCTACCAGTACTCAAATATAGCTCAATTGACTTCACAAAAGCGAATGCTCGCACGCCGAATCGACATCAACGGACGATCTAATTAGTGCGCGGAACGAACCAAATAAACTTGAACTTGATCGACGGCTGCGCAGCGAACCGCTAAAAATAGTTACGTCGTCGCCTGCGCCTCGTAGAAAGAGTACGCACCGCGCATAGAATCATCAGTGGGATGAGATCTTTTAGGTTCATCTTCTTTGTTAATCATTTTGTGTAAGAGATCTTCTAAGATATACAGGGTGTAAAGGACAGGTTTCCGAAAACTTTAAGGGCTTGCTCAGTAGACGAAACTGAACAACTTTCCACAAGAATTTTTTTCAGGAAACGAAAAAAAAAATCGGCTTCTCCATACAAAATTATAAACTTGATTGGACAGTTTGTATGGACAAGCCGATTTTTTTTTTCGTTTCCTGAAAATATTTCTTGTTGAAAGTTGTTCAGTTTCGTCTACTGAGCAAGCCCTTAAAGTTTTCGGAAACCTGTCCTTTACACCCTGTATATCTTAGAAGATCTCTTACACAAAATGATTAACAAAGAAGATGAACCTAAAAGATCTCATCCCACTGATGATTCTATGCGCGGTGCGTACTCTTTCTACGAGGCGCAGGCGACGACGTAACCCTGTATATCTTCTCTATCATCTCACATATGATCCTATCAACAGTAATATTAGTGCTATTTTTGCTTTACTGCTACATCAGCTTTGTGTTCTTTATAAAATCTGTGTATTTAGTTTACCTATCTGCATACATATTTATATAGTTCTAAATATGTAATGATATTTCGAATTGGAATTCTTATTCAAATCAAGTCTCCGTCCATCTTGCAATCACATAAACACTTCTGTGAAATGATTTTCCTCACATGTCCGCCATTGGCCTGGAAAGACAATGTCGCCTATAAAGATATACCATCTTTAGCTAAACCTTCAAAGACTGGACCTCTCTCATTGCCAGATGTGTATTTACGGTCACGCGATACAATTTGTTTAGTACGTAGCATATATGTACTTATGTATTTCTTTTCTGAGAAGGAAAATATTTTGTGTGACCTTTTTTGATCGCCAACCCAATGCTGTCAAAATTATTAGTATCCTTGCAACCTTATGTTTGATCTATTTTAGTCTTAATGCAGTTTTGTCTTTCGACTGCTTTGCTATGTGATGTCTTATCAAGAATTTCCTAACTACCTCCAGTCCTTGATTCCAGGGTCTGCCATACCAATCATTTTCTCATTTACTATTGAATCTTTTAAATCTCCAGTTACACGCTCGATAATGATAACAAGTGTCGAAATGTCAAGCTCAATTTGTACACGTCTGTCAGTAAGGTCGCCCAGACGTGCCTCGGTCATGAATATGCATTAAGGCCACAGGTGGTTTACTTTCTTTATTATTCCACCAATTTGTTTGGACTTACGTTACATTGGCACTGTGCCATGCTTGCTCGCTTGTTTGTTGCACGTCAAATAATGGCTTTAATTCGAAGGTAATGAGTTTTGGTTATTTATTTATTACGATCTATTAATCAGACATTATTATGACTATCTTCACACAAAGATATCTGTTGAAAAATTTATTATCCTATCTTGTAACATCGTACGAAAAAGGGATTCTAATCTAGATGAGAATCTGTGAAACTAATGACATTTAAGAGTTTATATTCATAATTAATTGCTATCGCAAATTGTCTATGATTACATCAAGGTCCAGGCCGGATTTAGGAGTGCCAGTTATCTTTAGTTCCATTAAAAATTCTCTGATAAGATTATTCGACGCACCGATATATATATATATATATATATATATATATATATATATATATATATATATATATATATATATATATATATATTTTAATAAGATGGTTTTGAATGAATGATTATTCATTCCTCTGGCCATTCCGCAATACTTCTGGAACTGGCATTTGTTCTGACTTTGAGTAACTTGTTCTTGTATATTCCTGTTAATGTCTTATTAAGCCGTGCTACTTCATGCGACGGAGTAGACGGTACCCTGGTGTAGCAGTTAGAATAACCTGCAGTCACTGGCAGGAAATTTCGATTTATACCGCAGACGTGTACAACGCGTCCTTCATAGGCATCTAGTCATCAGATGTTCAGATTTTTGATGCTGTTTCAGTATTCTACCATTTGCGGTCATCTGACTTGGACTTGTAAAAGTATACAGGAAACAAATTATAACATTTCAAGTTATGTCATATCTTACGTACTTTATTTTAACGCAGTCTTATTTTTCTGTAGTCGATGTTAACATAGACTAGTAATTCGCAAAGCACACATCATCAGTCGCTTCGAACAGTTCGCGTGCGTATAAAGTTGGAGTGGTAACGCAATAAAGTATATTAAATTGAATGTTATAGCCAACGCAACGCATAACTTTAACGTTATTATCGTATTTTGTACTATAGTAACTAATTCTATAAACAACGCTTGCGAGATATTACGCCATGACATTGTCTCGTCACATCTGCATCCCGTCTGAACTATTTTTAGCGACAAAATTACTTTAGTTACGGTACAAAGTCTTGAGGATGTTATTTTGATGTCATTCAATAATAGTTGTTTTGAAATTTAAACGCATTGAGATTATAGATAATCTTGATTCTGTTTCTTTTTTTTGTTGGTGAGCGAACGTAAAAGTCTGCTTCTTTCCTTAAGGTACCGCAAAGTGCCACGAGCTTATTCAAAATTGATTTATTGAATAGAATATAAATATAAGCACTCACAGTATACTGCCTAATCATAAGCATTTTACGACTGACATATTGTAGATAATGAAAATCGCGATGAAAACCTTGGTAGGTGTAAATCATCCCCTTATACGTTAACGCAGGCGCAGGTAACGCTTAGTGCAACACCAGTAAGCGACACTTTTATCTCTTAGTGCGAGTATATGTCAGTTGACAGAACCATATGATAAAATTTTCGCTTTATCATCGATAGACATGGCGTCAAGGCAATGCCTATGATTTAATTTCAGGGAGGTGTGTCTAGGACATATTTATACTTAATAATTACTGCTGGAAGTTGATATTTAACTATGAGCACGCGTCGCCGGCCGTTGAATTGAAAGTTAGTATAAACTAACTAACCGCCATCGACGCGACGTATAAACGTCGCGTCGATGGCGGTTCAATGGAATGTTTACAGTACGGCACGAGGTCATGTTGTTATGTTCCTTGAACAGGTAGAAGCTATTAGTTTATCGAAGATGTTAGGTAGATAAATGCATTTGCAACTATAGCTTTCACCGTCCCTTTATAGTTACTCTCGCAGATGCTGTTTTGAATTCTTCCGATAGAAGAACTTCGATTCTCTTTTCGATTCCCACGAAATCTTTATTCATGAAGAGAAGATATGTCCATGGTTGAATGCAGGCCTATTCCGTTTATTCATATACCCAGCGACTTCTTTCAACCTTACCAGAGACAGATCATTACTTACTACTCCTGTCTGGGTAGCCGCCTGATACTACGTTTTCGGGCCCGCGGTCGCCACTCTTGAAACCTATATTGCCTGTTAACTTGCTTATACTATGCTATGAGCTATGCCTGTGTAACTTTGTCACCTCATTTCGTATTCAAGATTACGCTAAAGACGATGTTAATAGGTCCCTAGACTTCAGACGCTCGTCCCGCCAGTAACCATTTCTAATTCCATCAGTTTTGCCATGTGTTTTTGTCAGTTTTTAACAACAAAAAGCGTCTCATTGGTATAAGGCCTGGGTCTGTAAAACGGCGTACAATTCCTGCCATATCGAGGCTCTATTGTCCATTTGCACTGTCAACCATGACTCACGAACGGAAACGTACGCCACGCCGCTCAGTCGTACCACTAAACCGGTACAAAACACTTACTTAGTTACTATAGACAAGTGTTGTACCTGTGTGGATTGGTGTTCAAAATAAAGAAGTGCCATGTATAGTAGTATTTATAGCTGGCTGAATGATGTTTCGACGGTGTTCATACTCAAGGACAAAGATGACAATTACATGTTTCCGTAGGAATTCTGATGTTTTTGTTTGGCTATGTTTTTCGTGATTAGTTAATGCGATGGGTGAAATAGAAGGTGGTAGCTGTGCAGAATTTTATGCCCGAGTTGGTCTCGAAAATTTCAAGTTGAAGTGTCATCTTCACAAGAAGAGCGTAAGCACCAGCTTCTGGAACATTTTCAAAAAAAATATTGGTGATGGTTATTTAAAATCTCAAACAAAAGACGTTAGAGAAAAGAAGAATAATAAACATAGAGTTTTTATCTGATGAACTTCGCCCTTCAATATAGTGAACAGAATCAAGTGACCCCCCAGAATGAATTACATCACGAGTTTATTTTTATTACAAATTATGTTACAAGCGTTTCGGTAGCGTATCAATATCCTGATTAGGCCGGTACAGACCATGAAGAAAATATAGGAATCTGGTATCTAGGGAGGAGATGAAAACAGTACCAGTGTATTTCATGTTGCAGTCTGCTTAGGGCAACATTAAGCAAATACCATGTATATCTTGGGTTAGCACGTTTAAATAAGTCATACATTAAGAGAGACCTGATATTTATTTTACAACTGCGCAGCTGAAGTACATAATTCAAAGACTATAAGACTAAATCCCTCAAACTCATAGTCATAGTCCATTCCTGTGGAACCTGATCTGTCGGACCAAATCCCTTTTAGATATAAGTTACTAACATAGGTTAAGGTTTTTGTATACTAATATAGTTTGTATGTTTATGTTTTTTTTATTTTTTATCTGTTGTTATTATAACTAACATAGTCTGTAAGTCACTTTGTTACTAACTTTTATGGACCTTGGAAGTCTGATATAAATAAAATGAAACTCAAATAGGCATTTGGAATTTGATCAATCGTCGTATCCGAATAGGTAAAAGTACTTGAATAAGTTGCCCTTACCACCCTTAATTCATCTGAAGACCTACTAAATGAACCAAGTAGGTACTGAGGTTCGTTATCGTAGTGGGATCTCCAGAAACGTTGCACTTTTCAGTGCTCCGAAGACCGCATCCATATTTATAATAATAATAATATAATATCTGGGATAAATCACACACGGTCATCTGGCCCCAAACTAGGATTACCTGTATCTTGGGAACCAGATATACATACACATATACTTTTAAATACATACATATATAGATATAATACACCCAGACTCAGAGCAAACAATTCTGCTCATCACAGAAAAGTTTGCCCTATGTGGGGATCGAACCCACGACTCTCGGATCAGAGGTCAGGATCGCTAACCACTTAGCCACCGAGTCAGTCTATTTAATTTATCTTGATGTTTGGTCTTTTAAATGAAGTCGTTGAGTTTACAGAAAAATAGTTTAAATATTGTTTTGTTGGTAGCCTTATAATTTGATCGTTAACGGTTGGCAGCTGGGACGTCCATGTGTGGTGATAACAGTGGTTATAATAAGCTATGATTCATTTCATTTGTTTTACACTTTTGTGCCTTTGGCGTTGTTTAGGATAGCAACGGTTACATTTTAAATTGTATTTGTAACTGACGAAGATTGCAAATGGCACGTAAATGCCAATTTTGTGCGTGATTCTGCCTTTACTTTGTGTTTTCCTAACACAATGGGCCAGAATGAGTTTTATCCACGGAACAAAGCCAGTGATATTAAGAAAGATGCGCGTAGAAGAAGCAATCAAATAACTTGACAACGGCTTCATGGATGAATGTGGCTCAGGATACTGACAAGTGGAGGTCAATGGTGAAGACCAGCGATCAACAGTGAAGTCTTCCAGCTGGCATGATGATGATTATAGCTCCTAGTGCTCCTAGCAATGCATACCTTACTGGGTAAAATATTCAAACCAAATCGAAAGTACCTGCGTCTTTTGCTTTACGGAAAAGAGCAAAGACCTAAAAAAGACGAATCCGCAAATCACAGTCGGTCTTAAATACGAAATTTAGTTTTGCCAATAATGTGAATTTCAGTGATAAATTGAATTTACAATTTCATCCCAAATTCTTCGTCAAGAATTCTGAATGATTATAAACCTGCTTTGTGATTTTGTCTGGTAATAAAACAGTGTCGATTTGAAATCGATAGGCTCAATAAATTATCAGTTCAGGAATAAGCTATAAACCTTCATTGTGAATTCGTTCATTCACGAATCACGATACAGGTGTTCGTAGCAACCGGCGAGACTGGAGACTATAGCAATCTAATTGGATAGGATTACATTACAATACCGTACCTTGATCGATCGATAGATAACTCAAATTACAAAATACTACTTGTTTAATCGTACGCGTACGACATTTTGTTGTTATAATTGACCACGCTGAATACGTTAAAAACAACCGACTTTAGTCGCAACAACTCCAATTTTGCTATGTTTTTGTTGATTTTCTCAAAAACCGCTGAACCGATTTCGATAAAATTTATATGGGACCACCTGTGAAGTATACCCTTTTAAACAAAAAAAGAATTTTCCAAATCGGTTCAGGCGTCTTCGAGTAATCGGTGAGCATACATAAAAAAAAGATTCCGACGAATTGAGAACCTCCTCCTTTTTTTGAAGGCTGTTAAAAAGCAGAGTTTATCAAAATAAAGAGAATGTTTTTTTAACCTACTGATAGAAAAGTATTTTGAGTTGAGCAAGAAAATTTATAGATATCTTCGTAGCACGTTTGTGTTATTAGTTATTGCTTAAATGGTTGAAAAAATGCGTTCGAGGAATATTATTCCCTAATTTTATTCCTAACTTTCACGAATGCCTAAAGGCAATAGTAATAAGGATTAAAATTAGTTCTTGATACGAAAGGCTATGCATGTGCACTTGTGTCAATTTGAAGTCCCCCTATGTATACCAAGGCAGAATACTGCGTAAGGCGTTCAGCACTTTTTGTTTTGCTTTTTTAATTTTTCCAAGTTATTCTTGTTCACTCATTCATTATCAGTAAGTATGTGGTCTAACAAATTACACAAATATTGTACACCATAAATATCAGTGCCTCACACACGTGTCACTTACGTAATAAGCCGGTACCTGTGACTGGTATTTTACCTCGCCTTACCGATTATCATATGTGGCAATGTTTTCCGAACGCTTTTCCTCTACGTTCTTCTGTTTGTCATTTGATACCATATAGCTGTTACTGATTTTTAACTTAAATGTTTGAATATGTAGTTCAGGTATCTCAAATTGTAAGTAATAAATGTTTTGATGAGTATTGGGAATTTTGAAATTCTGTAGAAATCTATACATTTTTTTTTTACTAGTACTGTAGTCCTTTCATTTCAGATTTAACCCCAGTTTCAGACTCTATCAAAAATTGATTACGTACTTCACTTTAAGCCTAATCTTTTATCCCTTCTCTTTTAAAACGAAATCTCAAACAGTACAGTAGTTAATTAATTATACACAGCGCGTTGAATCATTTCGATTTCTTAAATATGAGTAATCCGCATGAGTTACTGAACTGATAAGGCGGTTCCGAGGATATTCCGAATTAATTTCTTTACTACGCTGCCATATTTATGCAGTGAATCAACATCAACAATTTCCGTAAGTTTATGGTTAGTTTTAAATTGTTGTCTCGCTCTTTTATGCTCACATCGTGTACAGTTTTGACGTCATCTTGCATTATTATCTTCTGTGTAAAATTTGGATATGGAAGCAAAATCGTCATAAAGTTATATTTTCAGAAAAACTTAATGTAAAGTATGATACAATAGAAGAAAGTATGTAAATATAATAACAAAATATAACAAATGCGAACATACAAAAATGTCCTCGAAAGATATTTAAAAAAAATTAGACTCTACACTTATAAAACAAGTTAACCTTCAGTGTTGTCTAACTATAATACACACTATCTTACGGCAAGGTGTAAGTGTATGTAATAGTATTTTCCAGTAATTGTTCAGTTAATACATACGTTGTTCTGGATGGTTCTGGTAGGAAAAACCAACAGTACAATTGTATGATTGTTATTCTAACTGTAGCATGTAGAAAATTTTAATAGATATGATGACAATAGCGAATGAATGGGTAATAAAATAAAGGAATGGGCAAATTTTATTTATTGTACATTAGAGTAGATTATAAAATTATTAGTATATTTTTACGAGTTCCCGGTAAATCCACAGTCAGTTTCGCTTCAGTGTTGATGCCAAAGATTAAGAAGTACCGCT
This sequence comes from Coleophora deauratella, assembly GCA_958295455.1. Lineage (NCBI taxonomy): Eukaryota > Metazoa > Arthropoda > Insecta > Lepidoptera > Coleophoridae > Coleophora > Coleophora deauratella. The sequence continues at coordinate 1,128,104 of OY282398.1, read as the reverse complement.
TGTGAAATTTTTAAATTCGCGACACTTTACTATCTTGTTCTGCTTTCTCATTATAAACTCTTGCATGATGATTGCTTGCTCGTCTCAAATACACATGCTTTGTGGTCACTCCACTCCATTCATAGAGAAATCTTCGACCAAGAACTCTGTACGTTGGCTTCCGACTTTCGCGCCATCATAGATACCAACAAAATGCCATTGCCAAGTAATTTCACCATACTTCGAGTACACACACTCTTATATACACAGATGCACATTTAAGTTTATGGTTTACGGCATGTTCGCTACTAAGTCATGAAAGTGAAACTTTGTTTTATCTATAAAACTTTATTGCGGGTGGGGTGGTTAACCTCTGGTTAGGTAGTCTAAATGATAAGTAAAATTAAAATAATGAGCAATCTTGATATGCCCCTTAAATACCAATACCAACGATTTTGTCATTTTCCCTTCAGATAAAGAGATTATTAACGTAGCTACATATACAAAATACTGACAAACTACAAAATACTGAATACTGAATGCTTACAGCTAGCTTAAAGGGGACTTGAAAGCCTGACCAGTCCTTGTATATTCAAAATGATGTCAACAATTTATCGAACGACAGAAAAGGTTTTAAGCTAGATCAAGATCTTATTTATTGTAAAAAAGTGGACTTTTGAAACCCGATAACGTGCCCTAGATAAATTCCTAAATGTATCTTCTATCGAAGAGCTGAGGAGCAGCAAGATAATGATACAGAGCTCATCTGCAATAATCATGCCAGTCTTTCACACAAAATGGATGCAATTGTTTCATGGTTGTGTAAAAGTAAAATAGCAAGCCACCCCTACCTAATCGGCCTCTGTTATTACAAAAATGTTATTCAAACTTTTTATGTAACATCAATTTTGGTGCGGTCTACCCACGCGATCGTCATTATTTATTTAGTCATCTCATCGCTTATATCGAGAGCGACCTGCCGTGCCGTGACGTCTTGTGTTTGTTGTAATGATTCGCATGCTGGATTTCATCATCTTCGAGTGTAACCGTGCTAATGGAGCCAGGGGACAAGGAGAACCGACCACAAGTAAATAGGCAGATGGTGATCTTTGTCTCTTTAGGCAGGTTATGTGTAGTGTTTTTGGAAGCTTTTGAAACAGTCTTGGTTCATTTGGAGTGTTGAACTCAATTTTTTTTAATGGCAGAGGTGGCAAACGAGCATACGGATCACCTGATGGTAAGCGATTACCGCCGCCCATAGACACCCGCAACACCAGAGGAGTCACATTCAAGTATTTTGTACGCCACAACACCACTTCCAGAATGAGAAGTTTGGTTTATCCAAAGTTCCATCTGAGCTTAAAATAAATAGCTTAAGGCCTTAAGATATGTGAAATGTCCAAATTCTTGGATATTTCAGGCAAATTGTTTCAATAACTGTTAATCTAATCTATAAATAAAAAATACACAATAATAGACAAGGGTTTAATTAATCTTTTGTCTTGATCAAAATTATATTTTTGACAACCGCCTCTCAGAAAAAAAATCCCTAAAGAACACCTATTTTGCCATAAATGTTATTTTCTCTCGGAAACGGCACAAGATATCGTGTTAATTTTTACACATGATAAACATCTTAACAATATTAACAGTTTGTCTTGAATATTTTATTTTTACTGCGTAATTTATTCGTGAAAAGTATTTATTTCTCCAAAATGGAAGTAAATCCGCGCGACCCTGCCTGCTCCACCATCCTGTAATCCCCCGCGGACTCTGCCGGCAGTCCGCGTCGCGATCTCATCGAGGGTGGACTGCGCGTCTGTTTCGGAGCGACGTCCTTGACAAAAACACTTCGCTTTTGAAGACTAAGCTCACTTGTGCATACTTTTTTTAATATCAGTAACTTAGTTAAGATATTTTCTACGCATTAGTGGGCGAAAAGTAAATGTAAATATTTTTTCACGAAAAAATATTTTTTTTATCTCGTCAAAGTAAAAGGAACCAACGATTGTTTGTTTCATGTAATAGAAATGCCTAAATACAAGAAAAAATATTAAGTCTGTTAAAGCAGGACGGCGATTACAAGAGTACTGATGTTATGACTTTTGGTTCAGTGATCAGGAGCGCTATCCTGACTACTGATCCACGGGTTGCGGGTTCGATTCCCGCCCAGAGCAAACATTTCTTTAACGATAGATTTGTTTGCTCTGTGTCTGGATGTATAATATTTATATATGTTTTTATTCCAAAAACGTATCTATTTACATATGTATATTATTCGTCTCTGGTTCCCATATTACAGAGAATCCTAGTATGAAGCCAGATGACCGCAGGATGATTGTATGTTAATTGTCCTGGATATTTATTTATTATCTTATAATTTTTGGATATTTGCACAGAACCCCTGAGGGTACCCTCTGACCGAAATCTAAATAAATAAAATAATATACAGGTTGTCCTAAAACTAATGCGACAAATTTTGGCTGGTGATAGCTTTGAGCAAGACCTAACAAAATAACGTAACATATCGTCGTATCTTACGAATAAGGGCATAATTGCAAAACGACAACTTTTCAGGAAGTGGTTTTAACTAGAGATGGGACGGATATCCGGTTACTATTCGGTATCCGGCCTATCCGGCCAGTATTTAATAGTAGGCCGGATACCGGATAATAGCTCAATAATCCGGCCCCCGCCGGATAGTTACAATTTCGTAAATGAATATCAAAAAACACAAAACCAATTTTTAGTCTAGTCCAATGGAACTCTTTAATGAGGTAGAAGAAAAAGAGTAGTAGAGTAGGAAAAAAAGCGTCGGTGGCGCAGCGGCTAGTGACTCCGTCCTCCTAACCAGAGGTTGTGGGTTCAAATCTTGGCCACTGCATCAATGAGTTTTTCGAAACTTACGTGCATTTTCATACAGACTGCTTTAACGGTGAAGGAAAACATCGTGAGGAAACCTGCACATTTGATTTCTAGATTTGTATGATAGTCACGTTGCACACGCCCGTAGGTGTAAATCTAAATGCCCTACACGTAACCGCGGGTGATGCTAAGTGCAACACTAGGCAACCGCCGTCTATATCTTGTGGGAAGAACGGTTGAATGTGCCACACGATAAGAAGAATAATGAGGTAGTAATTATGCTTTTTGAGCGCCGACGTTTCTGCCTTCTTCCCAGTGATACCTCGAGAAATCACCTCACATAAATTACACTTAGAAAATTGTTCCTCTTCGACGAAATCTCATCTCATCTCACCAATATTATAAATGCGAAATTATGGATGTTTGTTTGTGTTTTTGTTTGTTTGTTTATTTTAGTTTATTTTGTATTTTAGTTTATTTATTTGTTTGTTCCGCTTTTACACCACAACTACTGAATGGATGTAGATGAAATTTGGCAGGCAGATAGATAAAGCACTCAGCTAACACATATGATACTTTTTGTGCCGGAAACTTAAGGGTTCCTGGAGGAATGCTTAAAAACTCAAAAATTACCCTTCGTCACTAGATGGCGCCACCTTAACATTTTTTTCTCTCTGGATCCAATTTTAAAGTCCACGCAGGCGAGTCGCGGACGGAAGCTGATACGTCCATAAAGGCGACTTTTTCTGTACACTTGCCATTTTTACAAACACAAATTAAATTAGGACCACTATCACGATTAAATTTTTATCAGTAACTTAAAAAAGGAATCGCTATAAGCTATAAGATCGCCTACATTTTACCACTGTAACTTTAATATTGTGCCTTTTGTTGTTATATATTGTTTGTGTGTGTACAATAAAGAGTATATCAATCAAAAACGTTGTGATTGTTTGATTGAATACATAAACAAAACAAGCGAGTAAAGTAACTGTCCACGTTCGCTAGGTGTCAGCCCGAAGAAAGCCCGAATCAATGCAAAGCGTGGGCGCCACGCAGCCTCCCGCAGCTGCTGCGCATAGTCACGTCATAGCAATTAAGGCTGCCATCCGTTTGCAGACATTTTTAGACGGCAGGATAATTTAGCCGAATATTCGGTATCCGGTTATCCGGCCAAAACACTATACGTCCCATCCCTGGTTTTAACATTATATTTTCAACAGGAACTGATATTTTTGAAGTGTTGACATTCAAAACATAGATTAACTACTCTTGGGTTGTTATTAGCGATTTTATCTCAATAGGTATATAACGTTATGTACGCAATTTAACTCTTTCAGGATCTTGATCAACAATTAGGATATTACTGAGAACTTCGCGAATACAGCCGATACGAGTATAAAAACTATAGTGGTATCAAGGTGATGTATCAAACAATGAAGTAGGATAATCGAGTCATAGATACTTGTAGTCGACTGAGCAGGGAATGTTCGCTCTCTAGTTTGTAGTAGATCTATTAACTGCAGGTCAATGTTCACAATAACCATCATTGCTGATTAACATAGAGCAATTGACCCTTAATCCCTTCTAGACCTGGGAGTAGTTTTGCGTTTGATTATGTGTTTAGAAGTACCTGGATATTCAGGAAAGGAAATATACCAAATGCTACTAATACATTACCTATCAAACTGATGAAGTTGGATGATTGAGTCACAGAGGTCAACTTGGCAAGGAATGTTATGACTCCCAGTATCAGTACGGATTTGTGGTAGGTCTGTCAACGGTAAGTCAATGTTCACAATCACCATGATTGCTGAAGAACATAGAGCAAAATATTTAGTTTTGGCGATCCACTGCGAAGCAGAAAATTTAAACGCTTGATGTAGGTGATAGCACTCGAATTAGTGATTCGATCATATAGAATAATCTCTAAACATTTTTGGGAAATCATAAGATTACTAGATGTCATTTTGAATGGGACAGCCTAATATTTATTGTCATAGCGGCAAAAGAAATACACACTCTGTAAAATTTCATTTCTCTACTTATTACGGTTCATGAGATACAGCCCGCTGACAGATATACAGACGAACGGACGGACGGAAAGTGGAGGCTTAATAATAGGGTCCCGTTGGCTTTTGAACTTTGAACCCTAAAAAAGATAAATTTTGCCGCCACTTTTCTATCTTTCTTCCAAAACAACATCTCTACTTCGGCCAGGCAGTCTGTAAATCAGCAGCTTGGGTGTATTAAAAATCTAATAGTACAGTTGTCTACGATTAGGGTAGGTACTTTTGTCCCACAGTGTCGCCGCTGCTCTTTCACTCTTGCGATTTAAATGAAATGCTCACAGAGTTTGAATCGCTACAGAGTTTAAACACTACACAGAGTTTAAAATAATATTAAAAAATTAAAGGGGCTCCTCATACAAGAGACGTGTTTTTTAGAGTTTCTTGTACGATAGTACGGAACCCTTCATGTGCGAGTGCGACTCGTACTTGGCCAGTTTTATTTTTATTTTAGGTAGTTAGTCACGGTGACCTTCTAGAACAAACATAATATGATCGCCATTCTATTTTTAATCAATCTAATTAATTTTATTTGAAAACCTCGAATATAATAAGTCAGCACCTTGAGGTCAAAAATAGCAATTAACTCATTGTTTGTAAGGAAAATATCCAAGTATTATACATTTCTAAAATGGGCATGAAACAAGGATTTTTATAGCATACTATGCTCTATCTTATAATGTGAGACAAAAATTATTCAGTATTTTTTTTTACGTCGCAGATGTATAAAGTTTCGTTATCGAATATTTTAAAGCTTTTTTTAATTGATGATGTATTTCTGATGGCATCTTTAATATTTTTGTAGAATAAAGTAGTGAATCCGAGTGGAGACACTAATCAACGATATTTGAGTCCAAAAAACAAATTAATTAAAAAACATAGTAGTGTTTTTTTTTTATTAATCTGGTATACCTCGAAAACTATAAACTTTTGCAGAACATATGTTTCGTTATTTTGATAGGTCTTGATCAAAGCTATCACCAGCCAAAAGGAGATCATTAATTTTGAGCCTTTTATGAAAGTGCCGGCCAACAAAAAAGAAGTACGAATTGTTAGAACTATTTGGAGCAATAATTAATGTTAATATGACACAAAAGTTGAAAAATGTAAATTGTACCAGATGATAAACTCTAGTTATATCTGAGCTTTCAGGAATCAATAAATGTATGAAAATGACGATTCATCCATCTTATATAACATTGTTCAGAAAAACCCTACAACTTTTGTGTCATTTTAACTATTGCTCCAAATAGCAAGTTCTAATAATACATTTTTTTTTTTGGTTGACCGGCACTTAAAAAAAAGGCCAAAAAATGTATGGAGCCTGAATGATCTCCTTCGTCGCATTAGTTTTGGGACATAGTTAGTTAGACACAGTTAGAAGAATATTTTTTATATCACACCTAGTCCTAAAATCTAAAAACATAAACTTGACGGACTCGTTGGCTCAGTGGTTTGTGCCCCTGACAACATCCGAGAGTCGTGGGTTCAATCCCCACCCGGTGCAGGTCAAATATTTCTATGATGAGTAGATTTATTATTTTTCTCTCTGTTGTCGCGGGCAACAGCTAGTAATAAAATAGTGTACCCCATGTCACTCCCACAACTGAGAAAAATCTAATAACATCAAATACTGCAATCCGACAAAAGAAGTTGAATCCGATTTGGCTGTAGGCACGCTCTACATACTTACATACTTCGTATTGGTTCCTGACGCCTACTGGTCATAAAAAATAAAACTCAACACTTTGCACGTAACGATGACGTCAGTTGCAGTGATGTGCAAACAAAAATAGGCAGTTGTGTAGGATAACTAATAAATAACACTTGTCCCTTCTGCAGTTTTTATAGTATTTCAACTGTACCGACCGTTGCCGCTAGATGGCACTGACGTCTGCAAAACTCTCAGCGATCTCCGTTTCAGCAAGGTTATTCAGACTACTTAAAGCCTTAAATAAATAGCTTAAAATAAAATGTATGGTTTTTCAGGTTGTGTCTTTCTAGAACGTACGTTTACTTGTTTATTTACAAATGCGTATTATCGTCTTGCTAGTTTGAATGTCGAAATATTATTTAGTATCTACAAAGTACTATGGTATTTGTTAAACCCATGGTGCGCCTGCCCTTAACTAACATTTGCTGGTAACAGGTTAAATGTCATGGTCGAATTCTTGTCATGTGTCTCTAACTGAACGAAACTTCTTTTACGGTGTTAGATTTGTACCTCGCTACTAATAGAAATATGATTATCATTTGAAAGTGCATTTGGTAGTTTACACTGTTTTATCAATTGTACTTAATTGCCGCAAATAATGCTGCTTTGTTTGATTTAGTTTATATTTTGAAACTATTTGTGAAAACCTTTATCTGGCTGTCTAGAATTTAAGTTTTGTTATTTTGTTGTTGGTTTTCCGAATAAAATAAAATAAAAATAAATAATTTGCTGATTATAATTTTAAAAATTTGGCTCAGTCGCTCACTTAATTTCCAAAGTTTTAATTTAATCTCAAAACCAATCACTACATTCGTTACAATCATCCGTCGCTACTCGCTATCTCATACTAGTAGAAGCGTGTTATCAAAATAATTTTAATCTAAATCCATTTGGCGTCAATCGCGTCATGTTATACTTATATCAGCATTCCCAGACTCATTTTTTACGAAGAAACATTTATGTTGTGAACTAATGATGACTAACATTAACTGTCCCACGTGGTGATGAGCTCATTCAGAAAAAAATGTCGCTCTAACTTTTAGCTCATTGTTATGCATGGCTATTTGCAATTACCTAGAAACCTCTTGTCTGGTGGGGTTATTCTACTCGCCAGAAACGACTAATTTTAACTCAACAACATTGGTAAAATCGCAAGAAAATTCTTCGTCTCTCAAGAAATGGAGGGTAATAATGACCACGCTGAATACGTTAAAAACAACCGACTTCAACCGCAACAACTCCAATTTTGCTATGTTTTTGTTGGTTTTCTCAAAAACCGCTGAATCGATTTCGATAAAATTTATGTGGGACCCCCTGTGAAGTATACCCTTTTAAACAAAAAAAGAATTTTAGAAATCGGTTTAGGCGTCTTCGAGTAATCGGTGAACATACATAAAAAAAAAGATTCCGACGAATTGAGAACCTCCTCCTTTTTTTGAAGTCGGTTGAAAATGAAAAGGCAAAAGTGAAAATTTCACTAGCCTATCTTTTTACTATGTACTTACATAATTGATTGATATAAATGTATAAACTTTTTATTTTAGTAAAAGATGGCCATGAAATCATAGGCTGATGGATAATAACGTCATGAAGGACTAATATCGTATGTTCTGAGAAACGCTTTATATCTCCAGTGACTTCATCGTCTTTGAATTTGATATGTGCAAGAACCTTATACAGATTTAGCTTATATTTTGCACTATAGATTCTAAAGATCTTACGCGTCAGACAATATAATAATCTTTTTATTTATTCTCAGAGATTACCTTTTGTAGATACTCTCCGTACATAACTATTATTAAATTTGTAATATGGTTACATCATATCACTATTTTATTGTTTGTATTTTTTTGTATTCACAAGTAATACTACTTGCCGTATAGCTTCTTCAAATATCGCTTTGGCATCGAGTTCCAAATAATCCTTTCGTGTCTGCTCTTCATTCACCAATTCTACTACGAAACAGTTCAGAAATGAAATTCTCAGTGGGTTATACAATATTAATAATGGCTTAAAGTTATCGTAGTTTCTGTTAATACCACTGAATACCTAGTTCGATAGGGTTGCCGCATTTTTTTAGCTTTCTAGTTTTATGTATAAAATAAGTATAAAATAATTTTGATTAACAATTATAAACCGAGTATATTTTTTCTCACACAATGATGGTAATTCAAACTTATTTTCATCCTTTTCAATCCTAATATCGGGTTAATTTTATCACCCACCACAGTGAGTTGTCGAATCATGAATGACGTTTATTATTATTTATCGTTATCACTCCCAAACCCAATATGAAGATTATAGGTATTTTCATGCCCCACCAACTTCAAAATCTCCTTAATAATGTTTACAATTTTCCCTTATATCACAGTCCACAGCCCTACACGACATAAGCTGCGCACGCGATCCTGTTCCCTCACCTGAGCAGACATCGTTGTCGTGGAATGTGGGTTTTTGTCACGATAATTACCGATTATCTTGCCCCGAGCGACACCGATACGATACACTGTGACGGGGCCGTTGCGTCACATTGACTATCATACTACAACGCGGTATGATATTCCACAATAATTGTTTCTTCTTCTTGTCCTCGAGCGAATTCCATTCCACTATGTCGTCTTACCACAATAAAAAATACTCAGTTCCTGATAGGCGCCACGTTAATCTTTTCTTTCGCTGCTCTATTAAGTTTTACTGTGATTTTCTCCCTTCAGCGCTTTAATAATTTTAAGGTTACTGTATCGGGTCTCACTACAATCTTCTAATTCTGCGTCTGCTTATAAGTGTAAATCGAAATTTCCTACACATGACCGCGGGTAATGCTAAGTGCAACATCTCTTGGGATATCCACGTCGTATTTGCATGTCATCGTCTATGGCAGGAGTGCTTATTTATTTGTGGTATAAGTATGTATCTTTATTACCCTATTCATTGGCAAATAAAATTACATGTTTTGCCATTCTTATTGAAACTCCAGTATTTGAAGTAGAGTTATGGGTTAGCCAGTTTGCTTTACGCTCTTAATTTATAATCTCTCTAGCGTGTAATGACTTGAGTATGCCAAATCCTGCTTATACAATTTCGTTAATATGTTACGATAATTTCGCTTAATATCTTGCTAAGAGTAATGTAAGAAAAATGAACCAAATGGGATTTCGATACGTCCTTAGTATGTATAGTATCAAGTCTTCCGAAAAAAGTTTTACGTTTGGAAAAAATGTGAGAAGAACCAATTTATTCTCAAACGATATTGTCATTATCGCTGTATGCATGCCACCTACGTGTGCGATGATAAAATTCCCAACGTTGTCAATCAGATGTCATCCACCCTCAATATCATATTGATATCTAATGTGATAAGCTTCTAGATTATGTGCGGTGCAAGCACTTTCACTTGCTTCGTTCGATATTATTTTGGCTTATCCCTCATTCAAATAACAAGAAATTTACGAATATTTTCCATTTGAATCTTGAGTTGGCTTATGTGCTTCCTCATCTGTTTTAATCATCTGTTCCGTAATACATGTAATAATTAGCAGTCGGACTTTTTTACAACCTCATTCGAATACAAATTAAAAAATGCTTTGTAAAAGACAAAATTATCTGCAAGCAACTGACTTGGCTACCGTGTTTAGAGTATTCGCACTTTAATATTATAGATTAAATAATAATCAGCAAAAAAAAAATCTTCCGTTAACAATTTTGTGATAGATGTATCTAGCAAATTCATCACAATCTGCATGAGGCAGGCTGTGCACTGTGCAGACGCGGCTGGACGGCAGCGAAGCGCGTCGACGCGTCCGCATGACCCCGTTCCCACGAGCTCATCGCTGTTCAACACAATGATGCTCGCTGCCCTTGACTCGGCTGCACCCGAAACTAAACACCTGAAGTCTTGGTGCTGCTTGTTTTGGATACTGCGTTGTTGCCTGTGGTCTTCGGAAACATGATCCCTCTAAAGTTGGGACTGAATTCAAAGCTACGAGCCGTCTTAAACTAAAAAATCGCTGTACCTGACCCGACTGCACACAAAATACCAAACTTTTGGTGACATTTGTTTTGGATACTTACTGCGGCTGCGTTCTTACGTCAGACTTGCAAATTAATAACAATTTCTTATCTCTTCTGCACAATGTCTCTGCCCAACTGAGGACTCGGCTGCATTCGAAACTGCGAATATCTGAAGTTATATTGCCATTTGTTTTGAAAATCGTGTCGTTTCATTTTGTCTACGCAAACATTACTTTTCGCAGCATACTCATCGAGTAATGTTATGTATACTCCCGCAAAATACAGTCCAAGACTTTTCTCTATTGAGCTTTACTACAGAATTTTTAAACTGTTGTAAGCATTTGATCGAGTCATGCAAATGAAGATGGATTTAGTTTTCCTTTGTCCTGTTTGATTATAGACATACAACAAATTGGGAAAAACGCAAAATTTCTTAATATTACCTATGTTAAAAAAACTCTTTTATTAGCGTTTTAAACGTCACTTCGTGGTACATTATGTGACACAAAAATGTACAAAACTAGCAACATTTTACAACTTTTAGTCAATATGAACATACAACAAATTGGGAAAAACGCAAAATTTCTTAATATTACCTATGTTAAAAAAACTCTTTTATTAGCGTTTTAAACGTCAATTCGTGGTACATTATGTGACACAAAAATGTACAAAAATAGCAATATTTTACGACTTTTAGTCAATATGGTTATATCCATCCGAATTTACATTTATTTTCATTTGGCAACCATTGAAATAGAACGGTAAATAGAAGTGAAGTAGAATTTTGAAGCTCATCAAATATGATCGATGTTTCCGACAATCGTAAACCGAAACGAGCAGAGCTCAACACTCGTTGATAGCTGTTCACTATGCATGCATGTCTCGTATGAAGATGATTGACGCGCGAAAAACGTCTTCCTATTCGAAGGTAATGCTGCTGACGTAACAGTTTCGTCAATATCAATAGTTTGTATAGTGTTCGCATAAGTAAGAGGTCATGTCGGACAGTCAGCAACGCGTCGATATAGTAACACTATCAGTATAAAATGGTTTCATTGGTAAGAAGTCTTATTTGAAGCTTAGTTTAGATTACACTGGTATTATCGTTACCATGCGGTTGATCCGTACTATTTTTGACATCTGCTAATGGATACCTTACCTTACCTCTTTACCTTACTGTTGTCAAGCGTTATCGCGCCGTCTATTAATGAAATTTTAATTCTCAATGTCTGTGATTTTGGGTGTCGGAAGTTATATGACGGAACTACATAAAACACACGACACGAGTTCAGTTTTTAAATAATATACAAATACATATCTGTTTCAGAAAATAATCATTTCTCTAGTGTGTCATTTCTACGCGCAAATACATACATATTTAACATATTTTAGATCTCGAACGTACATTATTCAATCTTAACCTGTATCATAGTAATTACCTACTGATATCACATCAAGATATACCCAAGAAAAGCACGTAGAAAATGTAACTGACTGCATTGAATACCTGACAAGGTTGAGACGCGTATAGAAACGTGCAGCAATGCCGATATGGTGCTGAATTGCTGATAGCACTCACACACGCCACTCGTACCTGTTGACTGCATTCGAGAGAAAGTGTCTCGGGCCTCGGTGTGACTGCGACCTTGTCTTGTGCGCCCGCGTAATGGATTCGTGATGTACTTACCTGCGCCGACGACAGTAATGCCGTTCACGCAATTCGGAAGAATATTTTCGCTAAATGTTATCAGATCACTTGTCGCTGGAAGACAATTGATGAGATATTTAAAGATAAAAAAAATATTACATCTTTTTATCTACGATTGTCAAAGTTACCTCATCAGCTTACCTGAGTATTAGTGATGATGATGCAAATAGTATAGTGAAAGCTGAGTTATCTAGAAGCCCCAAGCAGCAACAAGAAAATGTAACTTTGCCTTCAATGCTGGAAATCATTATTGCTGTTAACAGTTGACGTTTGGTAGCAAAACTTGCACATGTGAAATGAATAATGATACAAAATTATATATTGCAGAGTTGCAAGTGTATATTGCGATTCAAAATATAATTCTTAATGGAGCCTCTTTGCATCCTCTTGGTTATGTCGTCATAGATAGTTATCGTACATAACAGCTGCACTTCTGGTCAAGGGTCATAAGTTAATTTGTGATGCAATTAAAATTTCCTGCTCATGTGTCGACAAGATAACAGACTTTTTCATTTTGAGTTTATGTGAAAAGGCGCATCATTTTAAATTAGCTACTTACAGCTTTTCATTTATGTCATCCACATATTACATTAGAACGCCTCCAAGCGACATAATAGTCATTCAGTTTAATAGATATGGCTAACTAACATATGAACGAGCAATCAGTAATCAATCACCGTGTGTCCTCAAAATATATTTTGCTTTGTAGGCTTTCAATGTAATAAAAAAAGTTTTAAGGCTCATAACCATTTCCGATTTCATCTTATAAAACAGTAATGTTTTATCAAATAATTTGTTACTTGATAAAACATTCTAAACAGACTAAAATTTTGTGTACGTTATCTTTGTGCCATTTTCAAGTCTTGATTCTGGATCTCAAATATCAATCGGCATAGCGCTGACTACGTAACGTTGTTAGGATCTATGGATTTCCCGTTCACGATGACTGTTTAGGGAAAATCAAATCTTTTTCCTTGATGACCTATGGTAACTAACCTCAAATATCATTATTTTGACGCGATATCCCAAAGGTTTGGGGCCTTTTGCTAAGCTTTACATCTGTCGCGATCAAAGATTTGCTTTTACAGAATTGTGCAACATGACTTTCATACTTTATCAATGGATTTTTTACAATATCAAATACCTGTTTTGCGTGTCAGTCAATCGTAGTCTGTCTTGTATATTCTACTATGGTTTGCAATAATCCCTGACATTTTCACATCAAAGTTTTGATAATGCCGCACAAGTAACAGAATCTCTGGCGTAGTCTATCTGTGGCTCCAATAATATAAGCATCTTTTATTGTTTTTATATACACAAATTGGTAATCCCTTGACTTCATCACATCTTTCGTGGTGTGGTGTAACATTTCTGAAGGATAATGTCTAATATCTTCCAGCCGAAATAACTTTCGTTTACATTACCTGCAATGTTTATGAGCTAAGCTAGGAAAACAATTTTTTGGGTATCGATTTTGTTTCAAACGCTTCGGCTGGTCTTATCATTCTGTTGTACAAATGCACTTAGATTGAATAAATAAGCCCATCCCAAGATATGTTTTGTTGAACAAAATTATCTGTATTTCCACTGTCGTGCGCTTATCCCCTCCACTCCGACAAAGGTATCTCAGACTCGTAATGAATGGGAGTAATTGTGACAAAACGGTCAAAGAGAAGGGTAGCAAGGTGCTTAAGCTCGACAAGTGGGCTAGCGGCACGCGACAAGTAGATATGGGCGTCTCTGTCTCGCGCGGTCAGCAGATTAGCCGACTTTGGAAAATTAGCTCGTGTCAATGTGTCAAATGATTTAGTTTTCTTTTGCGAAGATTCTTGTATTGAATATTCAATACTCGGCACGGGTTAGAAGATTAGTTTGCTTGCTGCTTCAGTTTTAGTTTTGGCAGAAGCCAATCAAAAACAAAACCTACACAAGGTTCTGTATATTGTTTATGTATATTTTATTTTTAATTTTTAGTTTTCAGTTGTAGTCCACCGAGATGGACTAGACAAATGACAAGGCCAGGCAAGATTCAGGTTCAGTAACGTATGCTATTTCGCTCCAGCAGCCAGCACGCTTATCTTCCTTTCCAGTTTATCATTATAATCCAATAATATAAAAAATGATTCGATTAATTTTACCCCACGAAGATGTTATAATACAATCTCTTCTTCCTCATCATTCAGATTCAGATTCCGGATTTCATTCAGATCTCATTGTAAATCTATACACTTACAAGTTTTGTGAACGTAAATTATTTTGCAATCATTGGTAACTTTGTTTTCTAAATGATAGGTTTCGTATTTATTTCAAGGTGGATAACTTTTGTTTGTCTAGTGAATCCTACAATATATTTCGAAAGAAACTGTACCTTAACTAGACTAGCAGATTTATTGAAACATTGCTTATCTTATCATTTTGCCGTTGCCCTAGAAATTAGCTAGACGCAACGTTGTAATCACATTAGTGTCATACGTTTTATGAGGTATTAATCCTAGTTCTAACTGTCCTGTGTCGTGTAGTTAACCTCGTAGTGTCAACGTCTTTTATGACCAAGATATACGAATGTGGAACTCCTATGAGTGATTAGTTATTTAACGATGGATATCAAAGATTAGAGTTTGATGTCATTTTGTCATGTATATCAGTCTCTGGTTCTCAAGATACAGCGAATCCTAGTTTGGGGCCAGATGACCGTGTGTGATTTGTCCCAGATATTATTATTATTATTTTACTGTTAATGCATTGCATTTTGAATATTTCCATCTTTTGCAAATCTGACTTCGGTCAGACTATTCTTTCTACTGAATTGAGTATGGAGAAAATGTACATAAATATGTATACTCGTTATCACGAAGAAAACTTCAAATCATCTTCAACATTCATGGCTATTAAAGCATAATTGTGAGTATCATCTTCAGGGCTTATCGTGGTTCATCGTATGAATCACTATAACCTTTCTATAGAATAGCAAATCTTCCAAGCGATCCACAGCCCGATCACCTTTAGGGCATCAAAATTCGTAATCAAAAGTAGAGAATCAAAGAGTCATTCAGTGCAATGGTACTGGTAGGCAGAGAAGACACCTAGTAAGGATGTTGCCTCATGCACCATTCGAATATCTAGTGCATCCTTGAAAAGCAGGTTTCTTGGTTGAAGAGAAACAACGATCGCCTTTAGCCGACAAGTGTATGACCAAACCACTGGTCACATCAACGCAACGCATATCAATCTCACTTGGCACCGCTGCCGCACGCAAAACAGCTGATTGTAGGATCGCGGCCGCGGGTTCAACGACCGTACTTTCGCCTCTCCCACGGCTGGCTGCTGCGTTGCTCAACGCGCGCCTAAGACGACGCCTCGCCACCGCAACGTGTGTAGATTAGAAGAAAGTTGTAAGAATGATTACTAGTTACGTTTTGCAGTCTTGTCCTGTTGCACCTATTGAAATGTTTTGTTGGTCCAGTGATCCAGGATACATTTGCCAGTAGAGAATTTAAGGTCCTCGTGTTTGTGATGTAGTAGTATTTCAGTTGTAGAAGAAAAGTCGAATGGTGACCGCGGCCTAGAAGCAGACAGCAAAGATATCTCTATTACACTGATGATTGATTTATAGGTAGTGAAGCTAGCAGACATCCGCCGTTGATTCGTCATTACGCATCTGACTGTGACGAAAAAGGTTTATCAACTTGGAAGTGTACATAGAACGATTTTTTATTTTCATATTCAAATTACCTAAAATGATTACTAAATTATGAGAAATGTATATAAAAAGGAAGGTGCAAGCTACTTTTACTATGACTAGACTCTTTAGATTTACCGACACGTTATAACTCTAAAAACACACTGGTCTGTGTCTTAGGGTCTATACCAGTAAATCTATAAATTCTAACGTCTATTTATCCAGCGGATACACTAATTAGGACTGCAGCTAATAAAGAAAGCACAGTGCGCAAAGAAGCAGCATTTTAGCACCACTTAACACCTCCACTTCACTCGATGCGAGAATCTTGAACACCTGTGCGTTTGACTCATTGAATATACTCGAATGTTATCTGCGCCATGCGATCTTTAATAGATACCTGCATTGCATAGACTGTGATTGAAGGAGTCGTGTGTGGTCGGCTTTCGTAGTGGCATTGGGTTAACTGACTACAAACACAGTCAAAAGTGGGATTTTAAAGCGAACAAGACACTATCAGTAATAATGATAGTATTTTTACATCAGTATATTGACATTCCATCGTTTAGTATGCGTCAGATCATCAGTCCAACCACTACACTGTCAGTATATTGTCATTATTTGAAAATACTGTCATTATTACTGATAGAGTCTGGTCCGCTTAACTGTTCGAACCATTTACTGTAACTGTTTTCGTGTTCCCCAAGCCACGTTAACCCTTTGATGATGGTTTCTATCACCATACAGCAGTCGTTAAGCTTTATTCTAATACTGTGGTAGCTCATTAATAAAATAAATAAATAAATAAATAACCGAGACAAATCACACACGGTCAAACGAACAAACCATTCGCAAACCATTCTGAAAATCAGGGATTGGCAATAGGTATTTTTTACTTTATTTAGGTGTAAGATCTCTTAATCTTTTTAAACTCTGTGAGAAAGGACTAAAAAAAAAATGTATATGGCATTATAATAGCAAAATAAGTAGATCACGAATTTATAACAGCAATCTGTAGCGTCTGCAGTTATCTACACTACAACTAATCTGCATCAACAACTCTTGTGTGTTTGTTTGTCAATGTCAGCTGTAATAAAAAAATGTCATTAACTATTTAATTCTTATTAGATTTACGATAAACACGAGCAAAACATAATTTGAGAAAATAATTTTCACCCACACAAAAGCAATATTACGATAATGGTGATGTTGAGTATAATACGTAGAAGCCTCAGTCAACGGGTGCTACTCCTGGCTCATTACGTCCTGTTTATTGCGTCCGTGTGCACAATTTACTTCAATAGCTCACACTTGTTACTTTAAACCTGTTGTATTTAAAACTATTTTCGGACAAGTCATCCGTCGCTCCTCCTAGATGAGAATCTCCTATTTCTACAACCTTTGTCTTAATTAAGACGCGTGATCTCTTAGGTCCTGTAACGTCATAATTGTAACACGTGTGTTCTACATAAGAGAAATGTATCGCATTGGTACAGTTTGTATTGTTCAATATGCATTCAGGGCTGATAACATCTCAATTGTGTTCAATCAGTTAGTCAACAGATAATTGTCCAGTCATCCAATCTGTTGTGTGTGTTTCACTAGATTAGATCTTATGTCAATGACATTTTGAACCATTTCAATTAAGGTCCAGATTATGCTGCTGTGGTTAGGTAAATCAAAACAGATCATATTGTGACAAAGAGTATAGACTTCAGAGATAACGCATTAAATGACAAAAATACTATAAGCTAATTCAGAACAATATGTCAACAAAACTGTGTTTTTTTATCAATATGTTTGTCCCCTTCTGTTTTTTCTGTTGATACATTTTTTACTTTTTTTACATACCCATTTACAATTTTGTTAACAAACAAGCCTGACACAATAGTGGAGAAGACAGCTAAATGCATAACAACAGCAGTAAAGAAACTGATGAAGCCTGAAGAAGATGACGAAGAGGCCGCCTATGACAGAGATGATGACCTGGTAAGGTCGGGTGTTAGTGTAGCTAGACTAGAGACGCTAGATTTAGAAACTGTTGAAGTAACTTAAATACTAGAAGCGAGTGAACTTACTGAACTGAAAGTTAACTAACATTCAGGAGTTGTTAAAACTATATTAAATGTGCTCGATTTTAAAAATACAGTAAGACTAAGAACTGAAAAAGAGGATCTGGTTAAACCAGAGATTGATGAAGTTATTGTAGACTTGCTAGATTTCAAAGTAAATAGAGCCGATTTAGACCAAGCTAATGATTTTGTACTTTTTAAAACTAATAAATAAGTAGATAACGCTAGAGTTAACATAAGCGGATAAGTTATAAAAATGTCGATGAGCATCAAGGGATTACGAAATTCTTACTGTGTTTGTTAGAAGGTATTATTAGAAACCAATGAGTGAGGGTATCGAGGATAATCCTGTGAAAAATGTAGAAGACACGCGATATAGTGAGAGTGTGAATAACGGATATGTGTTTTATAACATCGCACGATATCGTTTGATTAAGATATCGTGTCGTCGTCATTTACCAGCAGTGGGCAGCCATGGGGCACTCTTGTTACACCCCAGTCCCAGACGCTCCATACAAATATCGCGGTATACCGTCGTTCGATACCCTTTTGTGTACTAGGTATAAAATGATGTGGTTTTAAAATGCAATTTTGCACTTAGCTGTTGTACATAACAATAAGTCATTTAAGCCAATCAATTTTAACTCTTAATGGCGTAATTGTCTAGTAATTCCTCGTGGTGCCACGTAATGCTGAGGTCATAGCAACACGCTTTGCTGGGCTAACAATAATGATAAGTAGGTAATTGATTTGTGTTATAAATTATAATTAACAACGCTGCCGCTGGTCTCCATGTGTGTTCAGGCTACCCGATTTTGAACGTCGACACAATGACCGCTTTTCAGTAATATTATCGAATTCCAAAAGATGGCATTGTACGTTACAATATCATAAAGGTGGTAATGAGGAATGAGGAATTAAATATAATAGATAGATAAGGTGTAGGCTCGGTTGAAAATGAAATTGTGTGACTCATAAAATTCCCTGGGTCCACTAAGATCCATTGTAAAGATCCATTGATGGATCTTTTTGCACTATTTTTACAAATTATTCCACTATTACACGTTTGCTTTCACATGTCTATCAGAGTCAGTTTTAATTGAAATTATACAGATTATACAGAATAATTACGATTATGAAGTGCGACTGTGTTCTTAATATTATCTCTGTATATACTTGATTGTCTTTATCTACGACCAGTTACAAACATTGTCAGTTTTAGTTTCTAAATCGTAACGTGTCGACTGCAAAAAAAAACAACCATTCATAGCTATAGATGAGTCTCAGCATTCAAAATACTTCAATTGTAGCAAGTATGCTTAAAATTTACTCGCTCGAGTACTATGTAATTGCTGTTGAAATAAGTGTTTAGATTAGTATGGTTTTGGGTGAGATACTGGCACGTCGTGGGCTTATCAACAAATCTAGATAAAGCTGTTATCAGTTTACATCACCACTGTGCCTGTACGCGACACACTCGTGTTTTGTTAAAATATACATATATCCGATAGTATGCCTACGTTATGATCGTGTAAACATGGTCATTTATTTGTTTTTGCTTATTCATTACGATATGACTATTTTTAAATAATTTTTTTGCTCGATAGGGGTATGATGCCTTAGCCTTAGATAGATTTAACAAATATGTTTTTCATTATAACCTTTTCTATATTCTACATAAACCACACATTAAAAATTGGGGCCTAAAAATGTAAAATTTCAGATCTTCCCACGGATTTTTTATGGCGTACAAGTAAAAGTACCTAAGTCAATTAAGAGAGGCAGTGCTAATGAAGGGTTAAGCACAGACATTGCTCTACATGAGCTGACCTGCGTGAACCGCATGCGCAAGGCCCTGTGCAGGGGTCAAGACGTGGCACTAAGATTTGCTTGTAGTCTGCCTTTATTATTTATTACTCCAGTTAAAACCTCGTACCAGTAACTCCATAGTAAAAGCAGGGATTCCATACATGCATTCGCGTGACTTATTCGTCAGTGATGGTTCTTAGACTGTAAATATAATATTATGATTTTTAAGACGTTTCGAATTTTCATCTGCCAGCGCCAAGTTCTTGTCAATAGTTTCTACTTGAAAAATAAAATTTAATAACAGATTTATCACAAAACTATATTATATATTTGGACGCCCATGGCTGATTATAATGAATATTTTATATTTACCCATGTAAATGTGTAAAGACAAACAAACACGACGTCTTTACACACATCCTTCATTTATTTGATAACGCTAACACCCGTGGGTGATGTCATTTGTGGCGCATGCGGCGGGCGCTGTCACATGGAGCCCACTATTAACAACTAAATTGTAAAACGTCGTTAGACCACCGACCTAACCGACCGATCTGTGGACGAGTCTGAGTTTTACAAAAATGCCGCTTGCCCTTTGTCCTACCAAGAGCTGTTTGGATTGACGTATAACTGTCAGGTGGTGATGCAGGAATGCAAGCATTTATATTATTGCTTGAGCCATAAAACTGGCTGTTAAAATCGGTACCATTTTCGGAAGTCCTCGCTCATAGATGTAAGGTCTTTGGCCGTGAAACTAGTTGACTTTCCAACCGGCGCAGTGACTGGTTCAAAATGAGTCAGTCTGAGACCAGTCACTAACATTTTACTACTATTTTAATGAGTTTAAGCAGTTTAGGAAATATACAAATTATGTATTTGATTGAGATGAGGTCAAATGTAGCTATAGACTGTATAATTATGTAGTCTGTATCGCTAATTTCTGCTTAATATATAAGGTCAAACACAACTGAAACTATTCAAACTGCGGCTTAATCTGCCCCAAGAAACCCATACTTAAATTAATAAAAAAATATTTTATTTATCTAAAATTGAGGTCCATTTTTTTGCGAATCGTCAGTTGATTTCCTTGAACGATCTGGTCTCCGAATTCAAATGACACTTTTGTCTGGGGACAATCACACAAATTATAGTTTGTATGGAAATACATTGTGTCATTCATTATTCATCAAATATTATGTATTCCAATACCTTTAAACCTAAATTCTCAAATAGTTCAACTACGAATCAAACTGTAGACTCATGTCAGCATGCTGTCATCGGTTTTGAATTGTTAATGTTCAGTAAAGGTTCTAAATTGTAATTAATTGTTGCCTTTTTAACGCTTTCTCTGGACTCTGTGGGCACGCAACGAAGTCAGGGTCGCTCCCTTTCTCCAGATGGGTAAGAATGTAGTAGATTTGATTACATCATTAGCCAAAAATACTCCATTAAAAACTTAAATTCAGAACATTCTCTGTACAGTTGTCAATGCAATATGAGTTGAAAATTGAAGAAAAAATTTGGAATATTTTTGGTTTGTGTTTGCTGTTGATTCAGTTAACTTACTGTATAGTTTTTTTTATTCCTTGAGGCTTATGGTTTATGATACTAAATTTTAAATATTTCGAAAGGCTATGAAGATAAAACTACACTAGTTTTATGCTATGTTCCTATAAAATTGATATATCATATTAAGAATTTATCTTGTTAAGTAATAACATTTTAAAGACTAACCACCTCTGCAACAAATCTTACAGTTGTCTCAGCCTCTTATCGCCAATCGTCCCAATCCAGTCTGTTGGCTAGTTAGCAAAGACTTTTGTAACTGCATTAATTTCATAAAAAGTAATATTTGTAAATATTTCTTCGCAGGTGATGCAACAGGATGTGAAGAAAGAGAACCCGCTACAGTTCAAGTTCCGCGCCAAATTCTACCCCGAAGACGTGGCGGACGAGCTCATTCAGGAGATCACGCTCAAGCTCTTCTATCTTCAGGTAATATAATTAATTATTTATTAACCATTATTTGTTCTCGAGTGGCGACCGCGCACCGGAAGACGAAGCATAGGCAGGCCTTCCATTTGGTGGATCGATAACCTGGTACAAGTAGCGGGAAATCGCAGGACGCGAGCAGCGTAGCAACGGTCGCTAAAAATTCCCGGACCGGATATTAAGATTCAATCTTTGGGGATCAGTGTTATCTATGAGATTAGTTTTACGTGAGCAACCTTATTGAAATGTATATGTATGTTTCGAAGAGCGACCAAAGCTTACTTAGACTTACACCTAATTCCTTAAAGGATGTGGTTTAAGCAGCAAATGATGGAGTACTTAATGATAGTAATTTCATTTCCTGTCAGTAAAAGGGTAGTGAAAGGAGAGACGGCGGATGCTCTAGAGGATCAATTAGTTGTCCTACAGTTGAGTATTAATTTTCTCTACGTGTGTCGGAAGACATGCATTAGGTACCTAATTATCTGTATCCTGTGTTAGAAATGATAGATTAACTCGTGATTTGAAACGTTCATAACTAATTCAAAGTCGTGTATTTTGGAACAAAGTTCCAGTTATGTAGTCATATTAATAATATTCCAAAACAAAATCACATTAACCGCCTGGCCAGGACAGTTTACTTTCTAGTCCTAAATTAGGGTTCTCTGCTCTGGGAACCTACTGAGTACTTCTTATCGTGTGGCACAATTTAATCGTGCTATCACTAGGTACAGACGGCAATTGTCTGGTGGTTCACTGAGTACTTACATCGACGGGTGTAACGCTATTTGTATTTTTATAAGTAAGTACTCCACACGCGGCTACCAAGTCCAGACTTGCCGGTCTAGTGTCTATCCTGACTGCTTTCCAAAAAGTACTGTTTCTTATCCGGTTCAGTCGCCACGCTGCTAACAAAGGCCTCTGCCCTCTGTTGCACCACAAATGTCTATATGAAATCCCAATTATTTTCAACATAGGTGAAGAATGCCATCCTATCGGACGAGATCTACTGTCCGCCGGAGACGTCGGTGCTTCTGGCGTCGTACGCGGTTCAAGCGCGCCACGGGGACCACAACCCCGCGCTGCACGCGCCCGGCTTTCTCGCCAACGACCGCCTGCTGCCGCAGCGCGTCACCGACCAGCACAAGGTAGGGTGACGCCGACACGACACGACACGACACGACACGACACGACACTTAACAGAGTACACGATAACACCAGCACAACAAGTAAACAACACAAGAAAACACCGACACAACACAATGTAATGTTGTATTAGGTAACAACAGAATATGTACAAGAAAACACCAGTAGAACACAAAAACAACACAAGATTATACTAATGCTACACAATACAATGTAAAACAATACGAAGTAACATCGAAACAATATAACACCATAGGTATTAAGTGTCATAATCATAATTATAATGGATATGGCGACCACAACCCCGTGTTGAATCGTATGGTACCCGAATCCTCGCTAACGAATTCCTCACTTTCGCAGCGCTTCACAGATTGACTTAATCTCACTCTAGGTTCCTATATTGCATGTGGTAATATATTTAAATGGCGCATCTTTCCGCAGATGTCCCGCGAAGAGTGGGAGCAGAGCATAACGAACTGGTGGCAGGAGCACCGCGGCATGCTGCGAGAGGACGCCATGATGGAGTACCTCAAGATCGCGCAGGACCTCGAGATGTACGGCGTCAATTACTTCGAGATCCGCAACAAGAAGAATACTGAGCTCTGGTTGGGCGTTGACGCGCTTGGACTCAACATCTACGAGAAAGATGACAAGTGAGTATACCGTAGCTTTGTTGGTGTGGAGAGAAAAATAGGCGACCTACAACTTCGCCTGCAACATGCAGAGTTGCACGAAAACTTCAGACACGAGTACGATTCTCCATGCAAACCTACAACGCGCTATCGAAGTGCGCCACAAACTTTAAGATCCCCGTATGTCCCCACATAAAAATTCGAGGACAAGCACGCAGGGATAAAAGGGAACAACCCTTCCTGTTCGTGCCAAGTTTGACCACCAGAAAAACAAGTTCACCGCTGGAAAATGGAGTTGCTAAGATTATGCTCTCAGATATTCGTACGTCGCTTTGTTCCATGTGATGGTTTCTCTCTTATCGTGTAACATAATTTAACCGTCCTATCCACAAGGCATAGGTGGCGGTTGCCTGGTGTTGCACTTTACATCACCCGCGGTCACGTGTAGGGCATATAGATTTACATTTAATGTAACGTTATGTCCATGATTGCAGGCTGACGCCCAAGATCGGGTTCCCGTGGTCGGAGATCCGCAACATCTCGTTCAACGACCGCAAGTTCATCATCAAGCCCATCGACAAGAAAGCGCCGGACTTTGTATTCTTCGCGCCCCGCGTCCGCGTCAACAAGGTAGGTCCATGAGTTTCTCTTGTCTGTAGTAACTTTACGAAAAATGGGCTGCATTTAAATCATTTTAGATGAATTTGATGTGGTACCCATATCTACACCACTACACGGGCACGGGTCTCTTCCCATTCATCGGGAAGGTTAGGCCCAAACTTCACATACGGGTGTTCGTTTTTCAACCGATTTTAAAAAAAAGAGGAGGTTCTCAATTCGTATGTATGTTCACCGATTACTCGAAGACGCCTGAACTGATTTGGAAAATTCTTTTTTTGTTTAAAAGGGTATACTTCACAGGTGGTCCCGTATAAATTTTATCGAAATCGATTCAGCGGTTTTTGAGAAAATCAACAAAAACACAGCAAAATTGGAGTTGTTGCGATTGAAGTCGGTTGTTTTTAACGTATTCAGCGTGGTCAATTATGATAAAATATGATAATAAGTAACTCAAATGACTAGCAGTCGGAGTATCCGCGTATGCGCTGAGTGATTATGAGCGATGAGTGTCCGCGAATGTGCAGGAGTAGTGATGAGCGATGAGTGGTGGGCGGCGTGTTGCGAATGCTCTACGATAGTGATAGTTGAGCAGTGAATGACGGGCGCTGTGTATCTGTCGGCAGCGTATCCTGGCTTTGTGCATGGGCAACCACGAGCTGTACATGCGCCGGCGCAAGCCCGACACTATCGACGTGCAGCAGATGAAGGCACAGGCGCGCGAGGAGAAGCTGGCCAAGCAGGCGCAGAGGTGGGGCACTGCACTACACTACACTCTACACGCTACACACCACACACTATACACCACACACTACATACCACACATCACACAATACACACTACACATCACACATAACACGCTACACATTACACACACTACACCAAACTACACACGCTACACACTTCACACAACACACATTCCCTATAAAAACTTGCGTCACTTAATTTATTAGCGACACCTAGTGATCACCTTTGAAAGTTCATGTTAAATTGTTAGTGAGTCTTAGAATCTTCACATTTTAACCATTTTTTTTTTATCATACGCGGTCATCCGACTCTAAAACTAGGATTCTTTATATTATAGGTACCAAAGACTGATACATATATAGATATAATACACCCAGAAACACAGAAAAGGAATCTGTTCATCACATTTTCTTTTGCCCTGCGTGGGAATCGATCCCACGATTCTCGATCTTTAGTCAGGAGCTTTAACCACTGAGCCGAGTCAGTTATAAGCCAAATAAAATATGAAATAGGATATATAATAAAATTGTAAACTAGCTGATGTGTGATATTTGCGCAGGGAGAAGCTGCAGCTGGAGATCGCGGCCCGCGAGCGCGCGGAGAAGAAGCAGCAGGAGTACGAGGACCGCCTGCGCCACATGCAGGAGGAGATGGAGCGCTCGCAGGTGCGGCTGACACATTATTTTTTATCGTCTTTCCGCCATCGTTCTACGCGACAACATATTCATCCCCATCGCATAGATGGTTGGCAGTCCACAACTGTGCGTTTCACTAGAAACTTTCTGCCTCGCACGACCAAACTGTGGAATGAATTGTCGCCTGCGGTATTTCCGGACCGATACGACATTCAAACCTTCAAGAAAAGAGCGTACTCCCGGCAACGCACTTGTGACTCCTCTGGTGTTGCGGGTGTCTATGGGCGGCGGTAATCGCTTACCATCAGGTGATCCGTCTGCTCGTTTGCCACCTAAAAAAAACCTGTAAGATGACATAAGGCTGACGGCCCACCTGATGGAAAGTGGCATCCGCCGCCTATGAGCATCTATAACCCAAGAAGGGTTACTTTTGTTGAGGGCTAAGATGGAATGCCTCTTATGCCGGTAATTGCGCTGGCTATCTCGCGCCACCCGCCGGAACTGCCTCTGGACAGACTACTGTAATGCTTATATTAACAAAAACATCTTTCGCGTTCCCCGTTGCGGGCGAAGCCTGTATATGAGACCGTTTTTTTTATAGATTACGCCAAAAAAAAGTATTCCGATTTCACAGCAGTTGAAATACTATGCAGGTGTAGTTTTTTTTAACGCTTACATTCATTATAAAACCGTCCGTTTTCCCTATTGCAGGCCAATCTGCTAGAGGCCCAGGACATGATCCGACGGCTGGAGGAGCAGCTGCGGCAACTGCAGGCCGCCAAGGAGGAGCTGGAGCGGCGCCAGAACGAGCTGCAGGCCATGATGACGCGCCTCGAGGAGACCAAGGTGAGACTGAGGGACTGCTGGATTCGGCGGCTAGTGCTGAAGCCATAGTTGCAACTGCAAGGGCACGGGTTTCTTCCCATACCTCGGGAGGATTAGGTCGTACGTTTAAGTGAAGAAATTCAAAATATTAAGGGCTATGACTTCTTAAAGAGTAGTCAAGTTGTCCCATAGATTTATAAGGGCCGTTAAAATAATAGGCTATGTTCTGCACCAGAATTACAAATTTCTTACCCCTCCGATCTATTGTTGTTACGTTCTACTACAAGAATCTTTTTAAATGACTTTGCAAAATGCACCTGAAAATTTACCAATTTTATGAAAAAGTATTAAAAAATAAAATCTCATCCACCATTTTCAATCTCATTTCCAGAACATGGAAGCGGCGGAGCGAGCCAAGCTCGAGGAGGAGATCCGCAGCAAGCAGGAGGAGGTGTCCCGCATCCAGTCGGAGGTGGAGGCCAAGGACTCGGAGACCCGCCGCCTGCAGGAGGAGGTGGAGGAGGCCCGCCGCAAGCAGGTCAGCTCCCGGCCCCGTCCTAGCCCTGCTCCAGGGCCGCAGTCAGCAGTAGGCATCCAGTCGGAGGTGGAGGCCAAGGACTCGGAGACCCGCCGCCTGCAGGAGGAGGTGGAGGAGGCCCGCCGCAAGCAGGTCAGCTCCCGGCCCCGTCCTAGCCCTGCTCCAGGGCCGCAGTCAGCAGTAGGCATCCAGTCGGAGGTGGAGGCCAAGGACTCGGAGACCCGCCGCCTGCAGGAGGAGGTGGAGGAGGCGCGCCGCAAGCAGGTCAGCTCCCGGCCCCGTCCTAGCCCTGCTCCAGGGCCGCAGTCAGCAGTAGGCATCCAGTCGGAGGTGGAGGCCAAGGACTCGGAGACCCGCCGCCTGCAGGAGGAGGTGGAGGAGGCGCGCCGCAAGCAGGTCAGCTCCCGGCCCCGTCCTAGCCCTGCTCCAGGGCCGCAGTCAGCAGTAGGCATCCAGTCGGAGGTGGAGGCCAAGGACGAGTCAGCCGCCTTTAGTTCCTCATTAAGTGAGCGCTTCGGCCTCGCTGGTTCTGTCCTGCTTAGGTGGACACTTGCTGTACTCATCGAGATCCAAACCGGGGTCTAGGTAGCTTACCTCGGTCAGTTAGGTAACCAGTAGACGCCCGTTATGGAAACTAAAGATTCCAGTGCTTGCCGTCTGTAAGAAGAGATTGAGGAAGCACAAGCAGATCAGCACCTGGTTCATACCCATTTCCAGCTGTATACGTCACGTGCTCCAAGGACGTGTCAGTCGCCTTCAGTTCCTCATTAAGTGAGCGCTTCGACCTCGCTGGTTCTGTCCTGGTTAGGTGGTCGCTTGCTGCGATTTAAGCCGTGATCTGGATAGCATAACTTGATGAATTAGGTGATCAATAGAAGTGGTCCGTAATAGAAACTAAAGAACGCAAGCAGGTCAGCGCCAGTTAAGTGGACACTTGCTGCACCCTGCATGAGCCAAAATGTGATCTCGATGACTTAACTTGGTCGCTTGGGTGGTCAATAGAGGTGATCCATTATGAAAACAGAATTATGAAGACAAAAAACCTTCCAAAAGCATACTGTGCTACCTTCTAATAATAGTAAATATTTTGCTTTGACAAAAAAGTAACGACTTCCGGAATATGTACCTCTTAATATTTTTTAGTTTTATTTTTCATTAAACGTAACGTCTGCTTCAGGACGAGGCAGCGGCCATGCTAGCGGCGGCCACCACGCCGCAGCACCACCACGTGTCGGAAGCGGAGGGCAACGGGGGCGCGGACGGCGACGGCGCCTCGGACGGGGGCTCGGAGTCCGGCACGGGCGAGCTGGGCCGCGCGCCCGACGACCTGGTGGACCCCGTGCAGGACCGCCGCACGCTCGCCGAGCGCAACGAGCGCCTGCACAACCAGCTCAAGGTGACTCCACCGGGAATATCGCTCTACGCATGATACGAACACTACACTACTACATGCAATACACAGATTATTACCGAAGGTTCGGTTTCGGCCAGTTTCGGCCAAAAAATCATGTATCGGGCATAGTTTCGGCTTCGACCAAAAATCGGCCGAAACTTCGTTCGGGTGAGTTCGTGGCTCGTGTTCGCAGGTAAACCTTGTATCAATCCAAAATAAATAAAAGGAAGTCCTTATTAGGCGATTGAAGTTTTCATGTATCAATTCCCTAGAAAGATTATTTACCTTTTATTTATTTTAAATATGAATAAGGTACAAAAGTGGCTCGTGACTTTTAAATATAGTACCTCTTACAACTGTTACTCTTACTAAGAAAAACATTTAATTACACTTTTTTTCAATTCAACACGAATTAAATATCACGCCAGAGATATTTTTGACTATTATTCACATGTCTGAGTTTCGGTTTCGACCGAAATTGAGACAGGCCGAAGGTTCAGTTTCGGCTGATAATCTTGTTTCGGTCGGACACTAACACAAATATTACATACACATTGCACGTACTACACAATACGCTTCCCCAGTGGTCAGTTCCAAAAAAATGCCATTGATCGATTCAGTCGAGTTTAAAATTGTCAGTGACCGTTTATAACAAAAACTTATTTGGCATCAATTTCTATATTTACCTTAACTCTTTATTTTACTACCCTCAACAGGCTTTGAAGCAAGACCTGGCGCAATCGCGCGACGAGACCAAGGAGACGGCGATGGACAAGATCCACCGCGAGAACGTGCGCCAGGGCCGCGACAAGTACAAGACGCTGCGCGAGATCCGCAAGGGCAACACCAAGCGCCGCGTCGACCAGTTCGAGAATATGTAAATGCGGCTCGCGGGTCTATGGCCGCTGGTCGCTGGCTGCTGGCTACTGGCTACTGGCTACTCGCGGCTGAATCACCAGTTATGTTGTATTGTTATTGTTGGGTACCATTTGGAAATTGACACTGTAAAATAGCTATCTTAAATTTGGAAATACATAGTCATTGTTAAAATAACTGTCTTCAATTTGGGTACCGTTCGGAAATAGCCACTGTAAAAATAACTGTCTTGAATAATATACAGACCACTAAAGAATATACTAATTTAATTTGAAATTAATTTTAATGGATTGGTATCCCAAAACGTTTAAAGATTTGGAAATTATTTAAGAACAAGAATTGTCTGAAACTGTTATTGAGATTGTTTAAGAAATATTCGAAATAACATATTTTGTTGAAAAATCTTAAATCGAAAGTTAATTCAGTTTTGCATTTTAAAAAAGTATTGAAAGTAACGTAATTC
Organism: Coleophora deauratella; assembly: GCA_958295455.1. Taxonomy (NCBI): domain Eukaryota; kingdom Metazoa; phylum Arthropoda; class Insecta; order Lepidoptera; family Coleophoridae; genus Coleophora; species Coleophora deauratella. The sequence goes on along the minus strand of OY282398.1, from coordinate 1,098,333 downwards.
AGCCAACAATTAGCCAGTAACTTAAATGATAAAGACGAGAGATTGTTAGCTACGGATAAGTGTACACAATTATAGTCTTTACGGGAAAGGTGGAAAGGTTATAATTGCATCGTGGCATGGTCTGCAACGTTCGCATCAAATGCATACAAGTGCCAGAGGTCCTCAAATTGTAAAACGAGTTGAACTCTTCAGTATAAAATAGTTCCTTTATATCTGGAATTGTATAATTATTGTGACTATGTGGAAGCGGGCGCGTGGACCGATGTTTTAATGACAAAATGTAAGTAGGATATATTAATAGAGCGAGTATTTTTACACATTTATACACCGTCCTAAGGTAGTGCTTGAGCGAGCGCCGCGGCCGTGAATTGGGAACATTCAGTGTAAATATTGATTATAATTACTTAATAGTAATTTTATTTTAGACCATAATGTGCTATAACCGAGTATGTATACATTATTGAATCATGTCGTCATATTTCGAAGTACCGAAATCTGATCGCTAAGACACGTATTCTATTCGTTTTTATTATTATTGTGTAATTTTATTTTTATTATAGTGAATCGGTTTTTTAACTGTAACTTTATATTTTTATCGGGAGTAATTATTGAGTCAAATGTTTATAATTCTGCGTGCTCAGTGTGCGGTGGACGTTATGCTGTGGTTCGCGTTGTGCAGGAGCGAGCAATGAGACCGGTCGCGTGTCACGTGGTCTCGAAACAACCATAATATTGTATTTGATGATGATACTTAAATTTTGCTCAAACAGACGCCGGAGTGCCTGTCGGATCGTGAGCAGCGGTGAAAGGGAGGGGCCTCGCCCCTTATTTATTTTTATAATCATTTATATTTTAGATGTAGGAGTCGATTAGAGCTTCAAGTGTAATTATCGTTTCCCGGTTCAATTTCATTGTTGTTTACTTACTTGATGCTCTGTAAATTTATGCTGATATTACGTTATGTTTATGTATACGTTACTAAGTATATGAGTAGTTACGTTAAGCTCTGACTGCCACGGTCACTCACAGATATCGGCCTATAACTGTCCCCACTTACTTGCTTCGTTTCTTGAACAAAATTCTAAATAGCTACTAAAATATTTAATTGTATGCTTATAGGAAGTGTATAATGTTAATTTTTAAGTGAGCTAAAGGCATTCCAATAAGTTTACAATGCGGTGGCGTTTTCTTGGTTTCGATTGAAATTGAAAATAGTTGCAATATTTTTCGTGTTTTGTTGAAACATTGTGCCATCCGTCGCAAGCCCGGGACGTCGGCGCGTGCGTCTCGTCACACGTGTTGCTTGTGTCGTTTCACACGTGCCGCGTGCGTCACGTCACACGTGTTGCGTGTGTCGTTTCACACGTGCCGCGTGCGTCACGTCACACGTGTTGCGTGTGTCGTTTCACACGTGCCGCGTGCGTCACGTCACACGTGTTGCGTGTGTCGTTTCACACGTGCCGCGTGCGTCACGTCACACGTGTTGCGTGTGTCGTTTCACACGTGCCGCGTGCGTCACGTCACACGTGTTGCGTGTGTCGTTTCACACATGCCGCGTGCGTCACGTCACACGCTCACGTCTCGTGGAGCGCAGCGCACGCGCCGCGACCCCTATACCAGTATTGACCTATTTATCTTGTCATTATTTTCTAAAATAATACAATACCATATTGCCTTTTCAATCTAGGATGAAATTTTTCCAATAAAATGTTTAAGTAAATATAAAGTGTTTTATTTTTTAAGGTCTAGTAGTATCTCTACAATATCAGAACCTTTTATGAACAATTGTTTTCCTGTTTTATATAGTTTCCATCATGAACAATATCACAAGTTTCTGTTCCGATCATCACATCCATATGGCGCTTGACGTGATAAAAAAGTGTATTTAAAATACGGTCGGCTCGGCCGCCGGTTTATTTTTTAACGATTTGTCAAAACGTAGGTAGTTAAAATCACTTTCTAATTGACGAAAATTATAAACGTAGTCTTTCACTAACATTTTGTATGTTTATGGCCCTAGGGGTCGCAAGAATTATCTTTAAAGGGGTGGTCAGGTAACATTCGGGTAATAAAAAAGGTTAAATTAAAACACTACAGGAAGCCTAAAACTATAGGCGTACGAATTCGCAGGCACCAACTAGTAATATCATACCTAATATTTAGTTTCATACGGCAGACAGACGAACATCGGGTTTTCTTGGTTCCCTAAAAGATTGCGACACGGTCGTTCTTTGATTCACGTTTTTATTCTGTTTATGTAGAGCCTTTCCATTGAGTTTATTTCCATTTTCCATTTAAAGTGCTGTCAGCTGTAAAACAAATACTATGAAACATTTAATTTGTACCTAGCGTTTGTAGATCAACCGTAGACCTAGAATCGCATCGCGCACAGTGGAAACTGCTGAAAAAAATCCCAAAAGAACTTGTATCTAAGCCAAAAAACTCACAAAAAAAGGTAAAACAATCAGTGTGACCATTTGTGGCAGATTTCTGCCATTTTGGCAATTATTTTTAGCTCTGGCAGAATAAGCTGACGATTTAAAAAAGTGGCAGAATTTGGCAGATTTCAAGGAAATCCTTATTATTTTTGAAATACAAATAGAAAACTTCTAATTTTCTGTCTTATTATTTACTTTATTTTTTATGACTTATTTGGTGGAGTCACTGAAAGAATATTCTCTCAAGTAAACTTAAATAAAACAAAAATAAGGAACAGGTTCCTAAAAAAACATGTATGGGCATTAATCACAACAAAAGAAGACTGTATTTCCTTTAAACCATTTAAAGAAATGATTAAAAAGATGTCGTTAAAATCAATGTATAATGAAAATGAACAAAATGAAGAATTTGAAGCAAATATTGACAAATAGTAATGTCCGCACAATAAAGAAATTATTTTGAATAATTTATTTATTTTTTAAAGTTCCATGTCGTAGAGTTTCATATTCTTAAATTATTATAGACTACGAAGCTAGCTAATTGGCTTATTTGCAGTCAGTGAGTTCTAACAAAATATAATATTTTTTCTATTGAACATAAATACCTAATGTTTGAACATAAGTAACGTTTTTTAAGTTTTCATTTTACTTTCAGATGCATATACGTATTTTATTTATTCATTCCCATCCCCCTGGAGGCAATAATAATGACGGCATATTTTTGGCATTTTCCGGAGTCGAGTTTGGCAGATTTTGGCAGATTTTTTGCCAGTCGGGCAGATTCTCTAGTTTTGAGATGGTCACCCTGAAAACAATGTAATGTCAGTGTCAATATGAGGAATCGATGCGTTGGTTTTTATTGCATATTTGTTATTTGTAAAAGTAATTTCATAAAACGATTACAAGAAAGCGGGAGAAATCTTCTAAACTAACATTGAAAAGTATAATTCATAATATTTTGATATAAATTCGTGGCTACCATACTATTTGAGGTTATATATTCATACACTTGGGCAAATTCGTAGTTTTTAGCTTCGTCAACTATCGAATCGTAAAAAGAGGTTCCTGTTCCGTTCCCTGACCACGTTTCTAAACCCAAGCTACCACGTTTATTATGATTATATGAAGTTCAGTTAGTGTCGTGGGAGTATTATGAAAATGCGGACGTACACTCGCAAGCGGCCAGAGCACCAAGTGATCGAGGACGTCCACAGCCTGTGCCGGATGTGCCTGGCCAGGGCCGAGAAGCCGGTGCCCATCTTCACGCAGCAGACGGACGTGTGCGCGCTGGCCATCAGGATCATGATCTGCGTGGGGTTGGAAGTGAGTATTGTTGCTACTCTTTTATAGGCTCTCATTCTCTGAAGTCTTAAGCTAAGTCCCATATACAGGCTTCAGTCACAACCCAATCTTATGTTCACTCCAACCTCAGGAGTGTTCCATGGGTACACTGTGATAGCAACCATTCACTCTAAGAAAAGGATAGCCAGGTTGCTGTCAGAACATAGCCTATGGAACATACTGTTGTTGTTCACTTTATTTCCGAAATACTGACATCTCTCTACTGCTCTATTTGAGCTATCTATAATGTGTATAGCTGTAGTGCAAAAAGTGCAGTGTTTCTCATTTTGTTAAGACTGCCAAACAAAACACTTCCCGAAACGTTGAGTGTACACGTCCTGGGTGGTAGAGACTTTGTACTAGGTAGAAAAAGAAAAGATTATTTAAAGCATGTGTAAAGCATTTACTTAAATAAAAAATATTTTATTTATTAATAGTTTTGATTATAGGATATCAACTTTGATATTTCAGATAACTAATGAAGAATATTTCCCAAATATCATATGTTCAAATTGCCATGAAATGCTGGAACGATTCTACAGTTTTAGAAAAAAATGTGAAGCTTCCTATCAAAAGCTAAAGTCCCACCAGGCAGCATTTAAAATGATGAACTATAAAGGGGAACAGAAGGAAAAAGAGCCAGTTAAAGCAAGCTACTCTCCACCTCCGCCACAGAGGTTGAGAATTGAAGAAGCTAAAAACATATATTTCAAATTGGATTCAGATGGAGTTGTGCAGATATGTGATGAAAATAGTAAAAATACCTTTGCTAAGGTGAGTAAATATTAATGTTGCATAGTTTTATATTTTGCACTTCAAGTCTGCGTCAGGGACCTGATTGTTTTAATTTTGAGTTTATGACAGGGTGTTTGCAATACATTTTAATTTTCATTAAATTAATTTTCAGCATAAACTAGTTAGTATTGTCAAAATAGATAAACCACTGAAGCAAGAAGACCAACATATTGTGTGCATAAACAATAACATAAATATTGAAACACATACTGAAAATAGTTATGAATCACAGTATAATAATAGTAATACAAATGAAAATAGCATAAACTGTAAAAAAATAATTTTTGATAATGAAAATATGGAAATTATTCAAAATGATAAACAGTGTGAAATCTTTGAACAGAATATTGTGTTATCAAGAGAAGGAAATAGTAACATTATTGGTGTGAGTAACACCCAAGTTGCACAAACGAATACTATTATTGATAGTAATAGCAAAAATAGTACTTATAGTAATGCAGTAGATGCTAAAGATATAAGTACTGTTGGGATAAATCATCTTGTTATTGAACCCCTTAATATTGATCCTACAAGAAATACAACAAGTAATACAGAAGTTTTAGATGTCAAACATGTAGTGGTAGATGACAATGTAGTTATGGAAACCAGTGAGTTAGCAGATGAGAGACGTCAAGGGAATCTAGTAATAAATGAAATTGATACCAATGAAGTTGCTGCAGATGGATTAATAAACATTGATCATAATCAGGTAAGCCTTAATATGATTGATGTCTTGTTTATTAGAATTGTACTATTATTCTGCCAAATCAAATATGCCAAAAATCACTGACATAGATCACAGACTCAAGTGAAAAGTGTTGTTTATATGATGTGTTAGTGGAATAATAATAACATGCATGATTTTAGTTTGTGTTTATGTGTAAGTCTTTGTGTTTCTCAAATACTTTATTTTTTCCTGCTTTATCAAACCTCTAAAATGGCGGGCATATAAAGGACAAAAATAATTTTGTACAAGTATAAAAGGTTTAGAAAAATATATTTTTTCTCTGACAAGGCTAATAGGAAAAAATCTGTTAGATTTTATATGAAATTAAGTACTTTGTTGGACAGACAGATCCACAGAACTCTGGCCTGCCAGAAGTCCTGACGTCAGTACTGCTAGATTTGGGTGTGCTGACGCGGCATGGAGACTCCCTCGTAGTGCTGGACCACACCAGGACAGTGGCACTCGAGACGGAAGATGGAAACCAGTTCACACTGGAATTTGTTGAAGAGCCAGGGGTAAGCTTGTTTTTACTAGATTTAAAAAACTAAGACCCGACTGCATAAAATCTATCTACCCAGATCAATCTTCCAACATATATCAAGCTGTTTTAAGTACTTGTTACTTACTCACTGAAGTACTTATGTTTATTTAGTTTAAATTGTTTTCAGGGGCAAGATATTCAACAAGTGACAGCTGACAATGAAAAGAAAAACGCTCCAGTTCCTAAAAACAAGACCAAGAAACTCAGCAAAGATTTCGCAGTGTAAGAATATAATCATAATATTATCCTAAATGTCAATCGATGAATAATTTGGATATCAATTCTTCCTGAAGTCACAAAATTTCTTATCCAACCCAAGTACTATAAATGTCGCCACATGGATCCAAATATAATGAAATTAGATCGAATTTAAAATAAAAATCCTGAGTACTTAAAATATATTCTGTGATATCCAATGGTTGACCCTTAGCTAATAAATGACTTCTCGCATGCCAGTAACACCCATCGAGCACTCAACCATTACCACAGATTTAAAAGTCTTTATAAAGTATGATTATTGTTGCCCAAATAAATTTTATTTTTAATCAAGCCTTCTACTTGGAAGACAGTGACCTGGTGAAGGTTGCGGCAAGCCGCTGTATACGGGCAGCTCAGGACTGGTCGGTGTGGAATCCTTGGGGGAAGCCTTTGTCCAGCAGTGGACGTCTTTCGGTTGATGATGATGAATTTTATTTTATTGTTAACAGCTTGTTTGAAAACAAAGCGGTATGCAACGTATGCGGTAAAGGATTCGTGTCTAACAGCGGTCTGAAACGACACACGTGGTCCGTCCACGGCAAGCAGAAGCCGCACCAGTGCCGCGTGTGCGGCCGCGCCTTCGGACAGAAGGAGGTCATGTTGCGACACGAGCTGGTTCACAGCGGTGAGTGAGATGGCTTCTATGCGATATGGCAGTGAGTGAGTGAGACAGCACCAGTGCCGCGTGTGCGGCTGCGCCTTCGGACAGAAGGAGGTCATGTTGCGACATGAGCTGGTTCACAGCGGTGAGTGAGATGGCTTCTATGCGATGTGGTAGTGAGTGAGTGAGACAGCACCAGTGCCGCGCGTGCGGCCGCGCCTTCGGACAGAAGGAGGTCATGTTGCGACATGAGCTGGTTCATAGTGGTGAGTGAGATGGCTTCTATGCGATATGGCAGTGAGTGAGTGAGACAGCACTAGTGCAGTGTGAATCAGGAAGATGTCTGTTGAGACATGAGCTAATTCATAGCGGTGAGTGAGACACTTTCTGTGCGATATGGTAGTGAGAAAGTGAGACAACACTATTGTAGCGGGACTAGAAAGAGGTCAGATCAAGACATAAGATGGTCACAGTGCTGAGCGAGACAGCATCTATGAAATATGGTAATAGGTACGTGAGATGGCATGTATGATCTTTGCACGCTAGATGTTGAGATATGAAATGGTTCACAGCCATCGATATGGGAAACATTAGATAAGGTTACTCGCCCTGTTTGTTTCTGAACCAGCGTGTTCGTCTTGCGAGGGCTGAAGCGGGGTGAAGAGGGAGGCATTTATTTAAACAAATATCGCCGTTGTGTGATAAGCTTAAGGTTTATGTATTTAATGTTATCTACTAGCGACATCTAGCGACGAGTAGGGAGGCATGTATTTAATTAATGTTATCTTCTAGCGACATCTAGCGACGAGTAGCGTAGCATTACTATAAAATGACAAAATATTCATAAAATAACAAGAATAAAGTGATAAGAAATGTTGCTGTTAGTTTTGTTCTTTATTTTTTTATTGTTTTAGCACATTTCACTGCTCTGTAAGACATATTTTCATTTAAACACGGGATGTTTACTCGTCGCTTGTCAGATTGCGAATGGTGCGCGAAAAGGCGGCGCTACTCAACATAGGGGAGCAAACCACTATCAGCGACTACGCTGTCGTGGAGTATTAACCACATCTAATTGTTCTCTTATATCGATGTTCACAGCTGTGAGTGAGATAGCGTCTATGCGATATAGCAATGAGTGAACAAGACAACAGGCATAGATAGAGATTGTTCAAAATTTAAAATATTATTTAAGTAGATTCTGTACGCATACTTTTAAATCGTCTTTTTTCTGTTTGTACTAATGTCGATGTGAGCGCTCAGTTTGCTAGGTGGTAATACCAGAAGCTAATTCATAGAACCGCACGGAAAAGGACGGACGGTTTAAGTCCGCAAACTGTATGTTCTTAACAGGCTAGGCTTAAGTCAGTGGCAATTTATTTTTAACTGCGAAACACGCTCGCTCTTCATAGCACGAATCCGTGCTTTGTGGATTCTGCGGTCTACTTCTCCCCTGCCCTTCGGCTCTCGGTTATAGTTCACCAGTAATTATGCGGCATTGTGGACTGTGGGCTGTGGGGCGCAGTGAGTGACTCGTTGTGAAATGTGTCGGGGCAAGTTTCTTTTGGACTCGACGTTTCTTCTCGCTCCGCTAAATTTCCCGAAACGTTAAGTGTACAGTCCGACTAGGGTCTTTTGGCGTGTGGTAAAAGACGGAACTGACGTTGTCATCTTGATAATTGACCACGCTGAATACGTTAAAAACAACCGATTTGAAATCGGTTGTTTTTAACGTATTCGCAACAACTCCAATTTTAAGGTTTTGTTGATTTTCTCAAAAATCGCTGCATCGATTTCGATTATAGTAGTTGGTTTTAGTTACTATACTGTATGTAATACTGTGTGCTGAATAAAAACTTTTTCTATTCTATTCTATTCTAAGTCGGTTAATAAATGACACTTTGTATGACGTACACGTAAGATTTACGATAAAAGCGTAATAAGCGTAGTCAGACTACAAGTTCAGAGTGGCAAGAACATTCTACTAGGTAGAAAAAAAGACGATTTAAAGGATGTGCACATCGTCTATTTAAATAAAAAAGATTTTGATTTCATCTTCCGCGTTACCCGTGTCCGGCAGAGCGGCGGCCGTTCCAGTGCGCGTCGTGCCCCAAGAGCTTCACGCAGCGGCAGGCCCTGCACGCGCACGCGCGCTCGCACGCCCCCCCCCACGCGCGCGCGCTGCAGCTGTACCGCTGCGCGCGCTGCCCCAAGGTGTTCCTGTACCCCTCCGGTGAGTGCGCCTGCCCCAGGTGTTCCTGTACCCCTCCGGTGAGTGCGCCTGCCCCAGGTGTTCCTGTACCCCTCCGGTGAGTGCGCCTGCCCCAGGTGTTCCTGTACCCCTCCGGTGAGTGCGCCTGCCCCAGGTGTTCCTGTACCCCTCCGGTGAGTGCGCCTGCCCCAGGTGTTCCTGTACCCCTCCGGTGAGTGCGCCTGCCCCAGGTGTTCCTGTACCCCTCCGGTGAGTGCGCCTGCCCCAGGTGTTCCTGTACCCCTCCGGTGAGTGCGCCTGCCCCAGGTGTTCCTGTACCCCTCCGGTGAGTGCGCCTGCCCCAGGTGTTCCTGTACCCCTCCGGTGAGTGCGCCTGCCCCAGGTGTTCCTGTACCCCTCCGGTGAGTGCGCCTGCCCCAGGTGTTCCTGTACCCCTCCGGTGAGTGCGCCTGCCCCAGGTGTTCCTGTACCCCTCCGGTGAGTGCGCCTGCCCCAGGTGTTCCTGTACCCCTCCGGTGAGTGCGCCTGCCCCAGGTGTTCCTGTACCCCTCCGGTGAGTGCGCCTGCCCCAGGTGTTCCTGTACCCCTCCGGTGAGTGCGCCTGCCCCAGGTGTTCCTGTACCCCTCCGGTGAGTGCGCCTGCCCCAGGTGTTCCTGTACCCCTCCGGTGAGTGCGCCTGCCCCAGGTGTTCCTGTACCCCTCCGGTGAGTGCGCCTGCCCCAGGTGTTCCTGTACCCCTCCGGTGAGTGCGCCTGCCCCAGGTGTTCCTGTACCACTCCGGTGAGTGCGCCTGCCCCAGGTGTTCCTGTACCCCTCCGGTGAGTGCGCCTGCCCCAGGTGTTCCTGTACCCCTCCGGTGAGTGCGCCTGCCCCAGGTGTTCCTGTACCCCTCCGGTGAGTGCGCCTGCCCCAGGTGTTCCTGTACCCCTCCGGTGAGTGCGCCTGCCCCAGGTGTTCCTGTACCCCTCCGGTGAGTGCGCCTGCCCCAGGTGTTCCTGTACCCCTCCGGTGAGTGCGCCTGCCCCAGGTGTTCCTGTACCCCTCCGGTGAGTGCGCCTGCCCCAGGTGTTCCTGTACCCCTCCGGTGAGTGCGCCTGCCCCAGGTGTTCCTGTACCCCTCCGGTGAGTGCGCCTGCCCCAGGTGTTCCTGTACCCCTCCGGTGAGTGCGCCTGCCCCAGGTGTTCCTGTACCCCTCCGGTGAGTGCGCCTGCCCCAGGTGTTCCTGTACCCCTCCGGTGAGTGCGCCTGCCCCAGGTGTGCCCGTGCCCCTCCGGTGAGTGCGCGTGCCCCAGGTGTGCCCGTGCCCCTCCGGTGAGTGCGCGTGCCCCAGGTGTGCCCGTGCCCCTCCGGTGAGTGCGCGTGCCCCAGGCGTGCCCGTGCACCTCCGGTGAGTGCGCCTGCCCCAGGCGTGCCTGTGCCCCTCCGGTGAGTGCGCCTGCCCCAGGTGTGCCTGTGCCCCTCCGGTGAGTGCGCCTGCCCCAGGTGTGCCTGTGCCCCTCCGGTGAGTGCGCCTGCCCCAGGTGTGCCTGTGCCCCTCCGGTGAGTGCGCGTGCCCCAGGTGTGCCTGTGCCCCTCCGGTGAGTGCGCGTGCCCCAGGTGTGCCTGTGCCCCTCCGGTGAGTGCGCCTGCCCCAGGTGTGCCTGTGCCCCTCCGGTGAGTGCGCGTGCCCCAGGTGTGCCTGTGCCCCTCCGGTGAGTGCGCCTGCCCCAGGTGTGCCTGTGCCCCTCCGGTGAGTGCGCCTGCCCCAGGCGTGCCTGTGCCCCTCCGGTGAGTGCGCGTGCCCCTCCGGTGAGTGCGCCTGCCCCAGGTGTGCCTGTGCCCCTCCGGTGAGTGCGCCTGCCTCAGGTGTGCCTGTGCCCCTCCGGTGAGTGCGCGTGCCCCAGGTGTGCCTGTGCCCCTACGGAGAGTGCGCCTGCCCCAGGCGTGCCTGTGCCCCTCCGGTGAGTGCGCGTGCCCCAGGTGTGCCTGTGCCCCTCCGGTGAGTGCGCCTGCCCCAGGTGTGCCTGTGCCCCTCCGGTGAGTGCGCCTGCCCCAGGTGTGCCTGTGCCCCTCCGGTGAGTGCGCGTGCCCCCAGGTGTGCCTGTGCCCCTCCGGTGAGTGCGCCTGCCCCAGGTGTGCCTGTGTCCCTCCGGTGAGTGCGCCTGCCCCAGGTGTGCCTGTGCCCCTCCGGTGAGTGCGCGTGCCCCAGGTGTGCCTGTGCCCCTCCGGTGAGTGCGCCTGCCCCAGGTGTGCCTGTGCCCCTCCGGTGAGTGCGCCTGCCCCAGGCGTGCCTGTGCCCCTCCGGTGAGTGCGCGTGCCCCTCCGGTGAGTGCGCCTGCCCCAGGTGTGCCTGTGCCCCTCCGGTGAGTGCGCCTGCCTCAGGTGTGCCTGTGCCCCTCCGGTGAGTGCGCGTGCCCCAGGTGTGCCTGTGCCCCTACGGAGAGTGCGCCTGCCCCAGGCGTGCCTGTGCCCCTCCGGTGAGTGCGCGTGCCCCAGGTGTGCCTGTGCCCCTCCGGTGAGTGCGCCTGCCCCAGGTGTGCCTGTGCCCCTCCGGTGAGTGCGCCTGCCCCAGGTGTGCCTGTGCCCCTCCGGTGAGTGCGCGTGCCCCCAGGTGTGCCTGTGCCCCTCCGGTGAGTGCGCCTGCCCCAGGTGTGCCTGTGCCCCTCCGGTGAGTGCGCCTGCCCCAGGTGTGCCTGTGCCCCTCCGGTGAGTGCGCCTGCCCCAGGTGTGCCTGTGCCCCTCCGGTGAGTGCGCGTGCCCCAGGTGTGCCTGTGCCCCTCCGGTGAGTGCGCCTGCCCCAGGTGTGCCTGTGCCCCTCCGGTGAGTGCGCCTGCCCCAGGTGTGCCTGTGCCCCTCCGGTGAGTGCGCCTGCCCCAGGTGTGCCTGTGCCCCTCCGGTGAGTGCGCGTGCCCCCAGGTGTGCCTGTGCCCCTCCGGTGAGTGCGCGTTAATGATAATGATGATGAATTTAAACAGCGACTATATTTTTCATTCCAAAATTAGTTTTATCTCTCTGCAAGTTATTAATTAAGTCAATAATGAAATGACTTATACTCCAGGTCTCAGCCGGCACACGATGACGCACAGCGGGCGCGTCTTCGTCTGCGGCGGCTGCCAGAAAGCCTTCAAAGACAAGAGCTCGCTCAAGCGGCACATGAACAACACCAAGCATGGGCAGACGCCCCCCGCGGCCCCCGCACAGCCCCCCGCCCCCGTCCCCGGGGCACAGGCCCCGCAAAGCACGTGATCGGTAACAACTAGGCCATCGGAGATCTAAACACTTGATCTAGCTCATCAACATCAGCTGAAAGGCGACCTGTCTAGCGCTGCCCACATCTAGCTGCTTCCTGCGTCCTCACCAGCACGGGAAGCATGAAGCGTAGACAAAGCTGTTTGTCGCGCCAAACGCAAGAAAATAGCTCAGCTGTCTCTTTCATTAGCTTAGCGTTAGAACGGAACAAATGCTTTTAAAACTCGCGTCGCGCGCGAGATGCGTCGCCATGCCACCGGTGCTGGTCATCGGTCCACAGAGTGGGAGGCCTGCCTACGCTACGACTAGCGGTGCGCGGTCGCCACTCGAGAACTTTCCTGCTCTAGCGGAGCATAGGGGCATCTGTTCTACGACCTATGTGATCAGAAAGTGAACAGGTTGATCAGAATATGTGAACAAATTGATCACAATCACAATGGGTGAATTATGACATCAGAAAGTAAACAACTCATTGCGACTAATATGTACTGTTTCGGCACGGTTCTGCTTATCTGGCTGGATGCCTTATCTGGCTAGTGGTGTAGCTTACTTTTCGGCCCATTAGATCCGTTTCCCAAATCATCCAGTATGTTCAAAAATAGTCGGAAAGTTCGTAAGCCACCTATAAAGCCTACGGTATACCTTAAAAACCTGTAGGGATCGAAACTGGTCAGTAAAAGTAAGTTAAAAAAAGGACGGTTTTGTCAGTTTTTAGGGTTTGGAATTAAGTTTTCATATCAGACCCCTATTTATATTTAATAATTCATTGTGAAAGTTCATGTTGAAATTTAAAAAAAAACATATCTGACATTATATTTAAAATAATGATATTTATGTTTATGATAGTGAATGAATTTGGATAATTCTTAATTACGTAATATATGTTTATGACCACGAAATAGCTTCATATTAATATTTATTGAAGAATCCTTATTATTATTATTGCCTAAATAAATGTGTACTTATATTCTTTTTTATTGAAAACAGAAATAAACACAAAATACATGAAATGCATAAGTTTTATTTCACAAAATATCTAGAATATGCTCTCTCACCAAACGTGCCTGATCCTATAATGTTGAGACACTCTAAATCGAACCCGTGAATTAACTTTGTGTAGGCAGTGGAAGATCTCCCTGTTACGCGTTGAAAGGGACAATTGCGAGTGGGACGTTACCGTGCGAATCGAACTCCCGAACAGAAATGTTCACACTTCTATTCCATTCCATGCCCCTTCACACAGGAAACCCAACTACAAATATGCCTTTACTGTAAATTCCCAAAAGACAGGAACGGAACTATATCCAGAAGTACTTCCCGAAATGTTGAGTGTACAAGTCCCGCGTGGTAGGGACTTTGTACTAGGTAGAAAAAAAACATTGACGATTTAAAAGCATGTGTAAAGCATCTACTTGATTAAAAAACATTTTGAGTTTTGAGTTATCTAATTAATAGAACCGTCCGTCTTTTAGGTCTGTCTCTATATTGCATCGCATTCCGTATCTATCTTTTTCCTTGTTCTAGTCTATGGACAGTTGTCTCTAGCATGCATCAAGAACTAGAGTTTGACAAATTAAAGCGTGACCTGAGAAAACGCGGCAAATTCAAAAAATCTTCATGTGGTATCACCACCTATAGCAGGAAAAATTGATTTAAAACTTGTGTAATAAATATTTAAAAACGATTGGTGTATGGATTGTTTTAAGTGGCAAAAAGCTGATATACACACACATGTACATATAAATACATATATATACAATTATACAGGGTGTAACAGAAGTGTGTGACATTACTTCAAGGTTGGCTTTTACCCATCAAACTGAACAACTTTTATTCTACAACTTTGTTGAAATAGCAAAAAAATTTTTGGACTTTTCATACAAACTTGGTTCGCCAGCTGATCGATTTGTATGAAAAGTCCAAAAAAAATTTTGCGATTTCAACAAAGTTGTAGAACAAAAGTTGTTCAGTTTGATGGGTAAAAGCCAACCTTGAAGTATTGTCACACACTTCTGTTACACCCTGTACAAGAAAACATGTTTGTATTTATTCACATAACATGACCTTATTTATTTTCAGTAACATAGGAACCATACTATTACATAATATCCTTCCTCTGAGATAATATACACATTTATCACCACATAATATTCTAAGATCATGAAACATTTTATTATCGTACTCAAAATGTGACTAAAAATTCGACCTGCAGGGATAAAAAATCCACCTACATAATAAATATGAATATTAAGCCAACAACTATCAATATTATCAGTTGTACTAGTATAGAAATTTAAACATTGTTGATTTTCTTAGAAAACAACTTGTTACCCCTCTTGTTTTTGTCTGAATTTACTGATCATGGTATGTAGCATACTTCTCACATACTTTTAATCGTTTTGCCCATTATTAAATAAACAAATATTTTACGTAGTTAATTTTTTCGCAAAAAACAATGACAGCCACGGAAAACTTTTTTACTGTTGCCATGTAAAAACTTTTCAGAAAATTCCAGGTCACGCTTTCATTTGTCAGACTCTAGTCGACTCAATACAAATACATACTTCTTTATAGCCTCGTACAATTCCTCAGTAGTGTGATATTTGGTCGTATTTTACAACATTAGCTAGACGTTTGTTCTGTTCTGTATTCTATAGTTGGCGTTTAAGTGAATGGAGCCTCTGTGCTATTTTGTTATAATTTGGGCCCTTTTTAACATGAATGACTATCACCGTGATTCATTCGTCACTCATCACTTTCAAGGGTATGATTGGAATCGTAAAAATCAGGTGACTGCATCCATTGACGAATGGGAGACAAATGAATGATAATGGGGCGGGGAGAGGGTCATATCTCAATCAAATTACCGTTATGTAAATAATTACATTCAATTTATTTGATAAACTTTGACAGTCTTAACTGACATGCAACATATTAACACTTCTGATGCTCAAGTCGGTCTAACACGACTAGACATTCATGCTACGCTGCGTTTAACAAGTAGTGGGCAGCAAGGTTTTTTTTTATTGTCATGCGGATTTCTGCCCGCATGCGTGCTGCGTTTCCAAAGAGTCCCGCGTACGTGTGCCACGCATGACAATAAAAGGGCCCTAAAAACAAATAATGAAACGATAGGTTGCGGGCGGCACGCATGCGGGCATGGCCCGCGTGCGGGTACAAATCCGCATGACAATAAGGGCGCTTTTATTGTCATGCGTGCGGCGTTTCCAAAGCCACCCGCGTGCGGGTGCCACGCATGACAAAAAAAGAGCCCTAAAAACATGTAATGAAACGATAGGTAGCGGGCGGCACGCAAGCGTGCACCAAAACGCATGACAATAAAGCGCCCTAATTGTGTCAAGTAGAGACATCTATACACTTTTATATATAAAAAAAATTAAAAGATAAATTTTACAAACCTAAATTCGTATTAAAAAAAAGTAAATAAATGCTTCGTAACAACACTGGGTCTGTCTGCGCCAGTGGCGTAGCGTGGGTTTTCGCCGCCCGGGGCCGATCGAAAATTTGCCGCCCCTTTCTATTTTCATTTCTAAATAAAGTCAAATAAAGCAACCAAATTCTGTAATCAATTAAAATACTATTTAAAATATTGTACTTGTCGATGTGTATGTCATGTTCGATTGCTAATATAGCTAAATTCGATATCCGTAATACCAAGTAAACCCCGCCGGACATAGAACCTGCAATCTCCTGATATGAAGTGAGGCGCATTATATTCTTCCGTGGGCGAGTGTACACGATGCAATTAATTTAGAAAAAGCGCGAGCGAAGCGAGCGCGAAAATTTTTAACATATCTAAAAATATTAATGTTAAACCAGCAAAAACCCTTTTACTTGAAGCGCTCAGTGCCGTTTCTGTTACGGTACGTACCCCAACTACCAGGGTGCTTGGCGCCCCTATGAGCTCGAAGCTTGGCACAGGGCTTCGAGCAAACCCGTACAGCACCGGCGCACGGTCGCTGTTTTGCACGGGCAGGGCTGGCTTTTGATTGTCACCCCGGCCCCGGGTGGCACGAACCAAGGGCCGGCCTTGACTGTGTAGAATGGTGACTGTACGCTGTTGCTGTACTGGTTTCATTCTTCATACGATAACATTTGTTTTTATGACGTTTTAGGTGGGTCATATAACTTTGAATATTTTTTATCATATATTCCGATCTCTCAATTTGCCGCCCCCACTAGGTAAAAAAAGACGGCGCTCGCCGCCCCTACCCATGTGCCGCCCGGGGCCATGGCCCCCCCGGCCCCCCCCACGCTACGCCACTGGTCTGCGCTGCGTATATAATATATTTGTATTTTTAGGTCTTCCGTATTTACACTTATCTAGTATAAAAGTTTAAATTTAAATAAAAGTATGTAATATAATATATAGAGGATAGGTACCAATAAACGTTACAATATTGTTATGGCACCGATTAGTTACAGACTGGAAAAAGCTTATTAAAATGGAATGAAGAATGGGGAATATTGGTCTTAATAAAATTATTTCTACAAGTTTTGAACATTTACCAAATATTCAAACTGCTGATGTACAGCACTTGAGCACTCTATATTAGATATAGGGACAGACATCTCTGTCTTTTGGGAATATTCTGTCAAATATTGTAGATTTCATATATCTAATTTTTATATTTGTACAAAAATATGGTATTTACTCTTAAACAATTCATTTAAATTCATTCTTAAACCCTGCTACAAGTTTTACTTAAAAATACTATTTCAAACGCATCTCAACGGTAACTTACCATTTTATGCACTGGCCCTGCTTTGTAAGAAGGGTTCGATAAGGCATATTCAGTTAAGACCGGTTTTCCACAAGAGATGTGCAAGTTTCACTTCTCCACTACACATTCTTGTACCATTCAGCTTCCAACAAAGCTCTGGTGGAAAACCAACCACATACTGGTAGTGCGTTCGATTAAATAGGGGAATTGACTGCATCAACAATTAGTAATGAAATATTTTTCACTTGATAGCTCTTAAAGAAACTGTAGAAAAACTTACTGGCTTAGGATTTCATTACATGGATTTTTTTTATTTATAAATATTTCACAATGAATTGGGAACGACTATACGAAATTATGAGGTCATAGCTCGCTATTTCAAAAAATTTTAGAACAAATTTTCGTTTTTCAAATTTGATAAAAAATAACGAAGATAACTAGCAGGCAGCTAACTACCCTATAACCGAAGCTTACTTACATTCTGAGCTTACAATTTAAAGTTTTTTTGGCTAGCGAACCTAAGCTCCTCATTTTCAGGTAGTTTTTTGAAGTAGCTCTCGACGTAGTCATCTGTGACCTCGGCTAGCGTCTTGGGGTTCCACTGGGGCTTGTTGTCCTTGTCTATCAGGAGAGCGCGCACGCCTGTTAAAAAGGGACAAGATATTGAACTTATATTCAGTACTGGCGCAACGCTAGCGTGATACATGCTACATGGTGTACAGTTGACAAAATACCACACCATGGAAACTTAAACATGCTTAAACGGTGGGTCTTCCTAAGCAGCCAATACTGAATTCTCAAAAAAAATTATAAACAGACCAGTTTCTTTATAGGTTCTATAGGAAAAGTTGTTCATTTTCATGTCATCATCCAGTTAGTTTTAGTAGAGAAAAGGCCAATAGTGGTTCCAGGATCTATCCTTCCGGACCCAATCTTTACTACTAGTCCAAAAAAGGAGTGTAATAATTTTTGTGTTCATGTAGTTTGAGAAATCTTGGTAAGTCCGCTTCCATCTTCGGCACCATCATCACTTACCACCAGATGAGATGGTGCCAAGGGCTTACCAATTGGGATTTTTTATGATGAGTTACGAGTCATAATGTAGGCATACCCTCGGGGAAGTCGTGGTTGCGCGTGGCGCGGCAGGCCAGCCGGTACTCCATCTGCAGGCACTGGCCCAGCTCCAGCTGCGCGCCCCGCTGCAGCGCGCGGAGCGTGATCTTCAGCGAGCCCGGACACACCTGCCGCAGGGTCTGCGGATGGGGACGGGGACGGTCGGGGCATTATAGTTGTGTTCTGGGTTCTGGGCAGTATTTCATTAGGTACGGCTTGTAAGAGACCACAAAACAACCCTATAGCCCCTACTGCAAGGGCACGAGTCTCTTCCAAACCTCGAGAATGTTAGGCCATACTCCACAATGGAAGCCAAATCCGGATTGGTGGAGGATAAATAATAATAATAGTAAAAGCTAGTGGCATTATAACGTGTTTGGAACTTGGAATATCGTGTATAGTACAAGGCACATCTACTATTATGCTTAAAAGTGTAGTTTTCTAATCGTAGCATAGTAAACGAATCGAAATATGGATGTGGAAGGCTATACATATTAAACAAAAATACGGATGTGAAAGGCTACACATATTAAACAAAAAAAATTATGTTACACATACCTCCAGTGTCTTTTCTGACCAACTATTCTTAACCTTTTCAAGCCGCTCTATAATCTCCTCAATGGTTGAAGCCGCGAAGCAGTAGTTGATGTGTTTGATGTGCGGCGCCAAGGAGAACTCTTCCGGAGGCTCATTGAACTTCCCCAGGAGAGAGCTCACTTCTGCTTCACTTTGGCACCGAGATAACAACTTTTCGAGCTCATACAAACGTTTGCTCGGTACAAAGTGTGTCGCTATTCCAGCTTTGACAACGTCTTTGCCTTTTAACCTGTCACCTGTAAGTGACGTAAGAAACATTAAACCAAGAAAATAGTTCTTGCATTTATATTTATAATACTGTTACGACTTTTTATAAAATCATTAATAAAAGTTCAAAGGAGATCATTCAGGCTCCATACATTTTTGGGCCTTTTTTGGAAGTGCCGGCCAACAAAAAAAATTTGTTTGTATTGTTAGAATTTGCTATTTGGAGCAATAGTTAATATGACACAAAAGGTGTCGGGTTATTATGAGCAATATTATACACGTTTGATATATCGTCACTTTCATAAAGTACCGATATTGCCAGAGCTTATCATTTGGAACAATTTTCATTACATTTTTCAACTTAGGTGTCATATTAACTATTGCTCCAAATAGCTAGTTCTATCTAACACTATGTACTTTTTTTTTTGTTGGCCGGCACTTTCATAAAAGGCCCAAAATGAATGATCTCCTTTATCATTTTAATATTACTCAATACTTTTATTGTATACCATATTATTGTTTGTCTAAAACGTAAATTATTATAACAGAAATAAAGTTAGAACTCTTCAAAAAAGTCATTTTGTTCTGTAACTTTGTTGAAAATGTGAAAAATTGATATGACGTTACACAAACTTGGCCACACAGCTACTTGGAGCAATTTGAAAAATCCAAGTGAGTTTTCACTAATTTATTAATTTTAAGTTAACACAAGTCCTGCACCTACACTGATACACTTATATATTGTTTATAATAATAATAAATCTTTATTTCGACAGAGTCATAGTGGCTGTTAAGCCGGGTCCGCTGCGCCGTGTTTTCGTGTTTGCAAACAGGATAACATTGTTTGCTAACCGAATAGGGGCGTGGCCTAACAGTTTTGTTACCAAAAACACAATAACATGTTTGCCGAGACGAATGGATAACATCCCCCGCGTTCGTCTGCGGGGAGGGAAAGTCACGCATTTTGTGTTCGCGCTCACTAGAGGAAGACGTCTGTTTCTTCTTTGGAAAGCTAAATCTACTACTGCTATAACAGCTTCCACGTCTTCGTCTGAAGTGTCGTAAGTGGTTCGGATAACATCCCCCGCGTTCGTCTGCGGGGAGGGAAAGTCACGCATTTTGTGTTCGCGCTCACTAGAGGAAGACGTCTGTTTCTTCTTTGGAAAGCTATATCTACTACTGCTATAACAGCTTCCACGTCTTCTTCGTCGGAACTCATTTTTGAAATGAAACAAAAACAATAACAAGAATAGGCGCAGCGGACTGGCGGTTTTGCTAACATGTTTTGCTAACTTGTTTTGATAACATGTTTTGTTAGAAAATTGGCGCTCCGGACCCGGCTTTAGTAAAACTTAAAAATTATGTTAGTAGATACATTCAATTAAAATCATCAAATTTTTAGTTCCTATTTGGGACACTGGGTGGGTACATGTGAGTATTCATCCAGTGACACAATATAGGACAATCCGGCGTCTCTGATATTGTCATCAGGATGCTGTAAGCACAAAGCTGTTTATAAGCACACTGAAATAAATAAAGATGCATGCTGGAAAAGAAATGTTTTCAAAAAACTGATTGTGACGTTAAATGTCTTAACTATTTGGCCTTATTACTTACCAGTCAATCCCAGGTAAAGTCCTAGATTGACCTGCAACCTAGGCAGAAAGTATGATCCACCAACATCTGGGAACAATCCAATTTTTGTCTCCGGCATAGCAACAACTGTCTTCTCCGTTGCCACTCTGTACCGTCCATGAACAGATAAACCCAGACCTCCTCCCATTGTGATACCATCTATGAACGCTATGTACGGAATCTTGTATTTGCCTATCGTGTAGTTAACATTATATTCTGCATAGAAGAATTTTGGTCCTTCAACTTTGTCTATAGCTGCTTTGACATCGCCACCAGCACAAAAGGCTTTTTCCCCAGCGCCTTTAACGATTACAAGAGACTTGGTGTGTTCCCATTCCTGTAGTTTCGGTAATAATTTTGTTACCATAGAAGTGTTGAGAGAGTTAAGGGCTTTAGGACGGTTTAGAGTGATAATGCCGGCGTTGTTCAAAGTTTCAAATAAAACGTCGGACTCCTGACTGGACATGGTACGTTTTAGAAGTAGGGATGTGTTTCTCGTTAAGTTTATTCCTAGTTTGAACATCTGAAACAAATATGTATGAATTCAGCATTGTGTTATTCAGTAGTAAATTTACATAACAAATTATATCAGTAGTAACGTAACTAATCTTAAGCAAACTTAAAAAATATGTAGACAAAGATAAGAAACTGATATTGATATGAAAATGCTTCTTGTGAAGGTATAAAGTTGGTAAGTACAAGATGCCTAAAATTCTAATTAAATGTAGTTATCAACTGTATGTGAAACATGTAAACAATTACATAATGTAGTTTCACGTGTTACTTACTGTTGTAGTGAACTTTTGAACTCCGACAAAAAGCCGTATTGTATGCAAAGTAGATGCGATTGTTACACACAGGATTAAAACCTATAAACTAAAACTTCCGTATTTCTCCTTATACCTAGTTTATTTATGAAGGATATAAGTATATTTATATCCTTGCTGATGTGAAAATAAAGTACAAAAACGAGATAAACAGGTCAAAAAAGACCCAAACCACTCTCCACACCACACGAAGCTGTCAATGTCAAAAGTTGAACCGGCACCGCTGTGTTCCCTTTTGCGCATAGCGCATCATAATCACAGAACACGCAACAGAAAGAAATATTTACAAAGCGCCGCGCTGCCGCCGCCGCCGTGGGCCGCGCCGCACGCTGCCTATGCCTCGCTGAAGAAAGCGCACTTTTTCACGACGGAACTATTATTCTACAGTTCTCAGTCGTACATCGAAATAGAAAACTGATAATTAGTGGCAGAACGCAAAAACTGTGAAGACACGTCCTCTGTCTATCTCGCTTGCTTTCAAAGAGCTGATCGCATTGTATTTGTATGTATGTCTATCTGATCCAATTCAATGCGCTGATCGCGTTGTGGGGAGACTAATGTGTAACTTATCGAAAGACATGCGAAAGAAAAGCAGCAGGTGAATAATCTTAATAATTGAACTGATGAAAGTTTATGGGTACTCGCAGTGATATGAGTAATTGTGAAGATAAGGAACTGATACAAAAATTTCACGGGTAACGGCCATCGATTTCAACTAAGATAGTAGGAAAGACAATCTTTATATTGTTTTATGGCGACGACAAGAGCACCGGTTAGATGCGCCGCGCCGCCGGCAACTACTAAGGCAGAAAACACATTGCTCCGCTCACCGCGACGAATTGCGGTGAAGCGGATTTAAACTTTGTACTGTAAAATGTTGATTTGTAAATACAAAAATCGCGGGGTAAGTACCCACGCTGTGCGATTCGCAGGGTACCACACACTGGCGCTGCTTCTCCGTCCGGCGGAGGCGCGATTCGCAGTGTATACCACTGCACCGTACCGTCCGGATTTTTGTCTACGACGAAATTTGGACGAAATCCATCCGGTGAGGTGGAATCCGCGCCTTCGTCGTGCACCGCAGCTTCGGACGAAATTCGGGCGGAAACCGTCCGGTGGAGCGGAACGCTGCCGCATGCGAATTTCTTCGTCCGCACTCCCGTCCGATTTCCCCCTCAGTGTGATATCCGCGTAACCAACTTGATTTTATTAGTCGATAAAGAATCCTTTTACATTGATGGAACAACGGAAAAGTGCTACAATTGAGTTTCGTTTTTTGTTTCATTTTTGCAATGGTATTTTTCTGATTAAGTTATTGTTCAAAGTATATATATTATTTATTATTTATAGCATTAAATGTAAAGCAAAATTATTAGCTTGTTCTCAAAAATAATAACTCTGGCTTTTTAGAGGCATCATCAAAATGTCTCTATATAGAGCATGCACCATCGGATCGTTTTATCTGGTTTTATGTATTATCGTGAACGAAGCAGCCCTTTGACAGCTATCAGCTGTTTTTGACAAACAGATCTCACTATAACTTCATAACCTAATTTTCGTCAATTTCGTTCTAATATTTCTTCTAAAAACTCGTGAAAAAATGGGTGTAACAAGAAAAGTACTGAATTGGTATGCCAAATTGTCTCCAGCCCGAGGCCGCTTAAAGCCCCCATACGAGCACGTCGTACAAATCGGAGATCCAACGCTTCGACGGATTTCGGAACCTGTACCTCTTGATAGGATAAAAAGTGAAGAAATCCAAAAGGTTATACATAAACTGAAACTCGTCCTCTACAAGTATGGAAGCGTTGGAATGTCGGCACCTCAGATTGGAGTGAACATGAGGATATTTGCGATGCTACTTACAAAAAAGCAAATATTGCAGGTTTCTAGGGAAAAAGTGTCTTTTAACGGGATGGTGGAAGTACCGTTCACTGTAAGTAAGTAATATCACATTACTAATACTTTGGCCATACATATCAAAATGTGTTGTCATACATATAAAATGTAATTTTCAGGTGTTCATTAACCCTAAGATGAAGGTGGTAGACTATCAGAAAGTTGTGCGTCCTGAGGGCTGCGAGAGTGTCAGAGGGTTATCTGCTGATGTAGCGCGATACAAGGAAGTGGAAGTTACAGGTACTATTATCACCTGGTCATTAGGAGTGTAGGCTTTGCAGTGTTTTTCTTTCAGTCCACACTAAATCTCCTATGCAGTTTATATATCATATTTTGATTTGATCTAAAAGTTAGAATGTTCTCATATCATGTCTAAGTTACAATTTATGAAAACCAATCACCATCAGGTGGTCAAATTGGACTGCCGGTAAAAAAAGTTCCAGTGGTCATAGAGAAAAAAGTGATTCTATTTTATCTCTGCTGTGGCCTACCCAGAGTAACTAAGCAGGTGAACCACCACCAATACAAGAGAAAGCATATACATACATTACAAAGAAGAAAAGAAATATGAGCTCACAGTAAGGGCTCATTCCAATACTAGTAAATGATTACTCCACAATATTCTGTTGTAGGGTGATCATTACCTTTTCAAATGTGTATGGAACAAAACCCAAGAGATAAAGATATCACAAGTGGGATCCTATAACTATCCAAATGTATGAAATTATCATATTACATCCTGTAACCGTTATTTAGTAACAGCTTTTGAACTTATTTCCCAGGTTTAGACTCAAATGGTGACCCCACAACAAAGACATTCAAGGACTGGGCAGCACGGATAGCGCAGCACGAGCTGGACCACCTCGATGGGAAGCTGTACACCGACATCATGGACCGGAAGAGTCTGTTCTGCACTTGCTGGGACGAAGTCAATGTTACGCAGGGGAAACTAGTCATACCGTTCACTCCTGAGTGATATGCGACTACTTTTTACCATTTCGTTTGAGAATTTGTCAGATCACGGGTCTTTAATAATTAGACCATACAGTCAAAGAATATACTTATAATACAGGGTGTAACAGAAAGGTGTGATAATACTTCAAGGTTGGCTTTTACCCATCAAACTGAACAATTTTTGTTCTACAACTTTGTTGAAATCGCAAAGAAATTTTCGGACTTTTCATACAAACTTGGTTCGCCAGCTGATCGATTTGTATGAAAAGTCCAAAAAAAAATTTGGAAACACACAACAACATTGAACAAAAGTTGTTCAGTTTGATGGGTAAAAGCCAACCTTGAAGTATTATCACACCTTTCTGTTACATGTTAATATACCATACCCTGCAAGTTGCAACAAAGTGGCACTAGCATACATTTGTCACTTTATCCTGCTCAGTCCTGCATGATAGAGAGAAATGCACAGTAGGCTCAGCTTGTTTCCACACTATGGTCTAGCAGAAGGGATGGAATGCTCCTCTCTTGATTATTTATACTTCTATTCAGATATTTCCAATGTATATTTGAATTTAAATAAAATAGATATAGGGATGTTGTAAATAAAAGTTGTAGATTATAATTTAAAGCAGTTTATTTTAATAAAGCATAAATATAAATATTCTATAAGTACCTTGTTTACAAATATAATATAATAACCTGTCTTTTAATATACAAAACCTATAGCTAAAATCTAAAACAATGATAAAAGTAAGTAACTTAAATAACCATGGAGCTATTCTTACTAGATTTGTCCAAAATTCAACTTAACTGTATGCTATTAGTTTATATAAAAGAGTGAAGTTAGATGTTTATTGAAATGCGTGACGTGAATAATATGAAATGCTGTAAGATATATGTATACTTTTGATAACAGGTAATTCAGCTGAGTATTCAGAAGAAAGTTACAATTTTCGATAATTTGACTATATCCTATTACATTTATCAACGTTTATGAATACCAAAATAGACTTTCTCTAGCTAAAAACAAAAAATGTCCCTCGGCTCACCTGATAGTAAGTGACGAAGTTAGAAATGGGCTCTCCCATAACAGATTATAGAAATATACAAAATATAAAAACCACTTCCGGAGATTTAAATGGTGTTTTTTCTGAGGAAACTATACGGAATACGCAGAAAAAAATGAACTTTTGATACAATTAATTGGTCAATCAGCCAATTTTGTATAGAGTTTCTTGGAGAAATTGGTTCAGCTATTTGAGTGGAAACCAAATGGTCTTTTTATTGCACACCCTGTATAAACACATAGGAATAAAATTGGGTATTACAAAAATGAAACAAGCCAGATATCTATCTAAATGAGTACAAACCTGTTGTATCTTCAGACAGGCCTGAACATTTTGCGCTCAATAATTCAATTATTTTTGCCAACTAAACGGTGAATATTTTTACTTTTGCATCTAGAACAGCGCCCCATCTAGCGTTAAAACGTAGTACTTCTGTTGACATCAGAAACAGCGCCATCTAGCGTTAAAACGCAGTACCTCCATTCACATCACAAACAGCGCCATCTAACGTTAAAACACAGTACTTCTGTTGACATCAGAAACAGCGCCATCTAGCGTTAAAGCGCAGTACTCCCGTAAACGTAGACTAGGTAGTATCACAAGCTTATCGCAGGGGGTTGGCGGGCAGGGAGGCGAGGCTGGAGAAAGAAGAGGGCTCGGTGACAGCTAGGCCTAGTCGGTCAGCGTCCTCGTCCGCTTGATTGTGTCGCAACTCTTGAAGTGTGTACATCAGCTTCGTCCACTCGTCGTGGCGGGGTTGAGCCACGCTCTGCGGGAGGAAGTAACATAAATTACAGTGTTATCAAAAAAATAAAATTAAAATATCATAGCTATAAAAACCGATAAGGTTTAACTTTGTGCTATTGAAAGTCGTGAAGTATTAAAATAATTGAAAACACATTTTTTTTACATATGCAAATTTATAAAATATTGTACTTGATCAAATGGCCGTAGTTATGCCATAATGATCCAACTCACTGAAAGTAAGTAAGGGATAATGTACTTCATGTCAGTGACATGCTTCACGTGTCAGTGACAAAGTACATTATCGCTTACTTACTTTAAAGTCAGTTGGATCGTTATGGCATAAATACGGGCAAATAAAATCAATATAAAAGTGTGAATAAAAAAATGGCGTGGTATGATGGATGAAGTGGCTCTGACGGTTTAGGTGTGGCATGCCACATGAGGGAAGAAGTGTGGCATGACATTTCTTCTACGACATAAGGTTTTAATTCAAAGGTCATCTGGCCCCAAATTCCCTGTATTACCTCAGCGATCTCGTAGACCCAGATCTGGCCCGCGTCGTCGCCCGCCGTGATGTGCCCGCCGCCGGGCGCCCACGACACGCGGTTGAACGCCGCGCCCGTGCTCGACTGGATCGACGCTATCGGCACCTGGGGAATGACAACTATGTTTCAATCCAATCTTAATAAAAGATAAACTAACTTCTTGCGGTTTTGGTATTTAGAAGCGGTCGTGGCTCAGTGCGATTTGCGTGGTCGCGTCGATCACGCAAGTTAAATAACTACAGACACGGTTATAACCTGGATGGGTTTGACTGTTAGTGGCCTTTATCTCGACCGTTTCCGTGTTTTGCAAGGCACGTTAACCCGTTGGTGCCGGCTGCTATCGCTAGATGGCATGTCAGTCGTTAAGCCATGTCGGAGGCCATATAGGCGACTTGAAAACTTCTGACACTGGGGTTGGCCACTAGCCCCACAACCTCCATCAATCCGGACTTGGCCCCCGTGTATGGAGTAACCTAACCTAACCTGACCGAAGATGGGAAGAGACATAGACATATCTTTATTGGTAAAATAAAGACCCGTGCCCGTGCAGTGGGGACAACATGGATCGTTCACTCGGTGTCCTTGTTGAAGTGGTTTCCTCGAACGAGTATAGCGGCTTCCTGTCCTGTGGTGGGGGAGGGGGGGAGACATGGGTCGCAGGCTACTGACCTCGGTGTCCTTGTTGAGGTGCCACAGGTCGAGGCGGCCGGCCGCGTCCGCCGCGCCGAACAGCGCGGGGTGAGTCGGCGACCAGCGAGCTTCGCACACGTAGGAACCGCTTTCCTCGAACGAGTATAGCGGCTTGCTTTCCTGCAGGTAGGACGAGGCCGCCGTCAGTATTACACGAGTAAAGTACTAATCGTCATTTGTTTTATTTTAGAATAGAAAAATAAACAAAAAATGAATAATACCTACATAAAAAAATAAATCTAATGAAAATTCGTCGTCGAACGTGTTAGAAAAGCATAGAAATTAAATGTAATTGTAAGCGATCGGGAATCGAGGTTTCAATGACAATCGTTACTGAGAGGCTTTTTGTCCCATATAAACACAGAAGTTGACACAATAAGCTATTTCGCAGTATATTTATTAAAACAAAGGCTTTGTTATTAATTGTATGTGTGTGGGGGAGGGGGGGGGGGGCAGTGACCTTGAGGCTCCACAGCTTGACGCTCCAGTCCATGGAGCAGGTGAGGTACAGGTGCGACAGGTCGATGGCGCCGGCGGCGGCGTGGCAGGAGACGCCGGTGACGGGCCCCGCGTGGGCTTCCACGCAGTCCGTGACGCCGGCGCGTTGCCCGTACAGGCAGCCTGCCACAGACAAGACAAGACATGTGTGTTAATACCATGCTTTTTCATCGGAGAAGTCTTAATGAAATCCGCTATTAGAGATTATCAGATCTGCCATTTGCTATGTTCGGAGTTTTCCTACGTGATCGAATCAAAAAATGAGGACATACGTAGGAGAACTAACGCAACCGACAAAGCTCACAGAATCGCGAAACTGAAGTGGCAGTGGGCGGGGCATATAGCTCGTAGAACAGATGGCCGTTGGGGCAAAGTTCTCGAGTGGCGACCGCGCACCGGAAAACGTAGCGTAGGCAGGCCTCCCACTCAGTGGACCGATGACCTGGTGAAGGTTGCGAGTAACCACTGGATGCGGGCAGCGCAGGACCGGTCGGTGTAGAAATCTTTGTGGGAGACCTTTGTCCAGCAGTGGCCATCTTTTGTCTGATGATGATATTTGGTGGGGTACTTCAGTTAACAGAATGGATACTTAAATTAGCGAATTAGTCTTCAACAAACAGAACCAAAACCTATGCGTGATAAATAAAAATTAGCATGCTTTTTCGGGTTAAAATCATTTTGCCTTAGTGCGTCGGAGTGATGGCAGACTCACCCGTGTACACATTGCCATCCTCGCTACCCAGCACGAAGTTGTTGACGTCTCCATGCGGGAAACCCATGCAGGTGACGGCCACGGCCTTGCTCTGGCGATGCTGCAGCTCCAGCGCCTCTTGGGGCTGGGAGAGCATGTCCAGCGACCAGGAGCACAGCCTCCCGTCGGTAGATACCGAGATCAGGTTGTGGGCGTTCTGACTGCCTACGACTGAGAGGCAGTAGACTGGGTGCTGCGGGGAACGGGGGAATCACGTGATTACCAGGTACAGGGGCAGTATACCGGATCCTGGGAGTCCGGGGAGGACGGGGGAGTTACCACAGATTAGCCCAGATGACTGCATCAAAAAAATAAATTATAAGCGAAGTTCACTAAATGGCCCTCCTATTGAAAGCACAAAAAACCATATTATTTATTTTGTTATCTATAGCATCTTTGCTGCGGCAAGTGCGGCAGCATGTCCAGAGACCAGGAGCACAGCCTCCCGTCGGTGGATACCGAGATCAGGTTGTTTGCGTTCTGGCTGCCTACTACTGAGAGGCAGTAGACTGGGTGCTGCGGGGAGGGGGGAACCGTGTGATTAGTTACATTGTGCACTTGTTTTAATAGTTCAGCGGTCTTAAATTTATTTGAAATCTGCCTTTAAAACATGCGCGATGTTTAATATTCTGTAAATGTAACCTACTATGATCACATCATTTAGACGGTCCATTATGGCCGCGTAGAAGGTTACATGAGCCTTATTCGACTGTCTTAGGTTGAAGGTTACATGGATGGTATATTTGCTTATTGTACCGTCTGAATGGTTTGATTCTTGTCAGCCGGCTATTTTTCGATTGTTCGATTGCCTCAGTACGTATGGTGGCAAAAAAAAACCGGCGAATTCGCGCGTCGGACTCGCGCACCAAGGGTTCCGTATAAATTCATATTCACAGATGTCTTGAACTCTGTATCAAATATTCAGGCTTGCAACGAAGTGATTCTGTAAGGGTTCCTTTATTCCTTTTGAGGTACAGTGACCTAAAAATGCTAAATCTGTCAGAAAACAGAGCAACTAAGTGACAAACCGTGTGCGCCTGCGAGGAGAGCGGCGTGCGCTGCACCGGCGTGCGCTTCTGCACGCGGTTGTCCCACAGCACGATCTGGCCGGAGTACGTGCCGCCCAGGATCAGGTTGGGGTGGAACCTGGCCGCGAACGAATAAAACCAAACTCAAAATACATTTATTCGAAGTAGGTAGCATTGTACACTTTTCGAAGGGTATATTTTTTCTACCTAATACGAAGCTCTTACCACTTGGAAAT
The DNA here is from genome assembly GCA_958295455.1 of Coleophora deauratella. Taxonomy (NCBI): domain Eukaryota; kingdom Metazoa; phylum Arthropoda; class Insecta; order Lepidoptera; family Coleophoridae; genus Coleophora; species Coleophora deauratella. Next base: position 1,068,651 of record OY282398.1, on the reverse strand, counting down.
CGTATACCCAACATTTCGGGAAGAGTTGCACAAAATGTTGTCTGTTATTTAATGAAATTGTAGTTTATACATTGTGCTATTGCATTTTTAAAGACGTAATATTTAAAATAAATATGTATAGTAACCATGAATATTGCTTACTTAAAAATATAATGTTTGGTTTTCATCTTAGGTTTTCATAAAAATGACAAGCAGGGCAGTTTCCGAACACAACCAATTAAAAACATTATAATAAAAAACTATATTATTGTCTCCAAAGAGAATTTAATCAACTACGTTTTAACTTTTCTCGCTGGTCGAGGTAAAAAGTTGTATGTTTAACACGAGAGCAAGTTATTTTTATGTCTCGTGCCTTTAAATCACTTACTGTGCTCAGTAGTCTATTAGAATCACTCGCTACGCTCATGATTCAATTCTAGACTACTTTGCTAGTTCGTGATTTAAAGTCGGCACTCGTAGCAAAAAATAACTTTGCTCACTAATTGAACAAATAACTATTTCCATATATTTACCCGCCTTCTTTCTTATCAGGTCAGAGATATCATTGGTGGACTGGATCCCAAGGGCGTCCTACAGTTTATCAGAATTATCGGCCATGAGGAAGTATTATAATAGGCGCACTCCTGCACCTTATTTATTCATAGAATGTTTGGACATATTTCCGGGATTAGTCCCGGAACATCCAAAAACTTTTTTTACCCAAAATTTGTAAGCCCTTGGCATTAACTCACATGATGGTAAGTGATGATGATGGAAGTGGACTTTCCAAATGCCGTCAAATCCGAACCTATAAAACTGCACACGTAACAAGTTACCTAGCAAAAGTGGCGCTCATGACCGGCGACTGACAGTGGAAGATGTCTTCCGGAGTGGTCTTCTTGAACTTGGTGTTCCAGACGAGGCAGACGCCATCGGGGTCGTGAGGGGCGTCGTCGCTGTTGTGATACGAGGCTAACAGGAGCTCGGGATGGGCCGTAGACCAGTCCAGACATGTCACGCAACGTCCTTTGGACCAACGCTCGTCGTAGAACGTCCGGACGAGGGATAAGCGGGCGTCGGATTTGTCGTCCCTGGGAAAATCACAAATCAAAATGGTTTTCATTTAATTAGATGCTTTACGCGTTCTTTTAAATCATTTTCTTTCCTACTTAGTACAAAGTTCCAACCACGCGGAACTTGTACACTCAACGTTTCGGGAAGTGCTTGCGAAGCGAGAAGGAACATCGAGGAATAAAAACTCAATTAAGCAAGTATTTGTAAAAAGCTATCGACTTGCGCAGAATGGAATGAAACCAGCAGTTAATGACGTCATTTCTTTTATTATCGTCGTCGGTATCCTACACGCTTTAAAAGGATCAGAAACTTCTCTGGAGCTAAAACTTACTGTGCGTTCTCACTATCCCCGCCTCCGGTGTAATCGGTGTAAATGTCCACAGACTCGGCCAAGGCCCGCTCGATGACTCTTCCGGCCCGACTGATGAACGACTGGAAACTAGGCGACAGCATGATGGTCTGTTTCTCGTCGGCACTCAGCTCACGTACTGAAAAATGTGAAAGACGAATAATACCAGTGAGTTAAGAATAATATTAACTAGTATTCAAAGCAACTCATTAGAGCGATGAGTTCTAAGCGAACTATACTATATACTGCAAATTCTCGTATATGACCGATAGTTGAATTTCTATGTTATTCAGAAGGCTATGCGGTAGAATACTAATGACAACTTGCCATCTTATATCCTATCATCAAGTTAACATAATTTCTAGATTATCCTTACTTTTCTTCTCTTTTTCTTCCTCCTTCTTGACCACCGGTTCCTCAGTGACAGCTGGCTGGACTTCCTTGACAGTCGGCAGGCCATGAGGCAGGATCCCGGGAGGCAGTTTTCCATGGAAGGCAGCGTCCTCTTCGTCACCTTGCCGCGCGGCGTCACCGTCGAATGTAAGCACTGGACGGTGAATAAGAATGGCCCTAGCCGGGTGCGTGTGTGTGTAGTGTTGTTTGGTAGTGAGTGTAAGACGGACGATTGGTAATGAATGATACTTAGACATTAATAAGATTGACGGGAACGGGTTATTTAGACGTCTACGGTTAGCGAGTTGTAATGTCAATATTTTAAAACAAAACCATGAGATATAGTTAAACTGGCAACTAATAAAAGTTAAAATAAGACTGAATGATTTGGATGATAAACGAACAAGATTTTCTACGTTGTGTGTGCCATCTTTTTTGACGTGTAATTAAAAATCGTCCGTAATGAACGTGACTTTCATGAAACTTCTCAAAAATATTTTTTGATAGCAGTCAGGCAAGTATTTTTTTAGAAATTTCACGAAGCCACAAATGTGTGAGTTTAGATATGTATATTTTTAACTACTAAAATAGCTAACTACAGTGTAAGTAGAGGAACTACTGAAGGATATCCGAAGCAGTGAACTACAGTTTTTAGTGTATGTAAGTCAAATCACAAATGCAAAAGTAAGCAAAATAAAAGTTCTTTAAAAGATATGCCAAACGGGTATCATCAAATATAAATAAATGCAAAAAGTAAATAATAAGATTTCTAATACAGATAATTACTAGTAAATATATGTTTTAAAACACTTGGTTCAATAATTAAAAATGCATACATAAGGACTGCATTATTGCATATACTGAAAACTGTAATAAAATAAAATAAGAAGTATAGTGTATATGGATGATATACTTATTTATGGGACTTCAAATCAGCAAGATTTCAAGACAGACAACAATACCAAATTAGATAGACGAGAAATTTGGAAAGTTAGAAGCAAACCTACTTGATGATGATGAATGAGAAAGAAAATGTTTGATTACGAATTTTGACGAAATAGCTGCAGTAATCGCTAATCATTCTATTTTTTTTAAATAATTATAACATGAAGGAACTCAAATATTTACGAGACGAATTTGATCACTTTAATAAGTTCCTACCATTTTAATCATTGAGACATCCAAATACTGTGCAAGAAGTAAAGTAAGCAATATCTCAATCTGTTTACAATAGCAGAAATAAAATAGTTTACAAAATAATACTGCAGTATATCGTGCAACAATATAAGTTTCTATTCTAATGACAAATACATCGAGTTTATACCACGCTTGATCGTACCGTCTTCTGAAGGCAGCGTTAACATTAGCATTATTACTGTAACTATTATCTCGATAAATGTAAGGAAACTTACAGTTTCTAACAATCTGTTTTTAAATATGTAATCGTATTGTAATGGTGTTAAAGTAATAAAATATGAATTTTTAATGTTAGTTGTTTATCAAGCTTAATAAGAAACTGTTAGTTTCAAAATGTGAACAGTCAAAATTCAGTATATATCTTTAGGCTAAAAATAATTACATTGCTCTCTAGATAAAACGTTGAACATAAAACAGTTTTTTTTTTTGATAAAACAAGAAAAAAATTGGAAAAAACTGAATCATGTGCAAGTTGTGCAACTATGTCACTCATATATTAATTAATTTATCAATAAGCATAAAAACTTGGTGACAGTAAAGCAACTAAAATAGACATCAAAATCATAATCTTCCGGAGCTCTCCACAGAGAGATAATAAGTAAATATAAAATATTGTATAAAAAATACGATGACTAAATGTCATGCATACACACAAACTTAATCTGTCACATGCAAATTGAATAAATATAAAAATATGGAACTATTTATTTAAACTGTAGCTCACAATAATAATATTGAATTTACTCTTTGGAATATCTAATATTTAATATAAAATTGAGATTTTAATTAAATTAAATAAGATGGGTAATTTTCAAATTACAGCATTTGATTTTAACGTTCAATTTTGTCGTTAAATTGTTACCTTTGTTCAAGGTAATAAAACTGCATTTAAAATAATTTACTTGAAACTTCTGAACTATTTAAACTTGGTAGATGTTAGTGTTCAAAACACTCGTTATATTAGCGAAAAACAATGTGCTAAGTTAAATTGTTAGCTTCTATAGAAAGCATTACATATATGAAGGAGCCATTATATGTAGATATGAACGAAAAGTTATAACAAAAACCATGCAAGGATAGTGGCACAGGCTCTACGGGGCGAGGTAAGGTTTAGTCCACAATGGTGTCTATGTTCCAGAATTGAAACCTACCTGTGAACTCGTCCTCCCACTCTAAACCCGGGTTTAGATTGTACTCGTCTTGAAAAAGGGAGGAAAAACAAAAAAAATAATCAGTATCTTTCGACCATAGTTTTAATAATACGAATGGATAATTATAAAAATCAGACTATACATATAAGTTAATAATAATAAATAATATTTTGGTGCTTTTATAGTTTACAGCATGACGCATTTTGGAATCTATGCTATGGAGTAAATTTTGAAAAACGTCATGCACAAAATTTTACTGTACCGGTACCGAAAAGATATACATACTAAAATTTTTGTTAAAATGGAACAGATATTTTGAAGGGCGTTCTAAACATAAAACCAAAGAATTAATTTTCTACAGCTTTAATGAAATCGCAAAAATTGACTACTCATACAAATCTGTAACTTACTTTGTATGAGAAGGCCAAACATTGTTTTACGATTTAACCAAAGTTGTAGAAAAAAAGTTGTTATTTTTTACGAATAGAAGCCCGTACAAAATCTGTTCTATTGTAGCTAACGTTACCTAAGTATATTTGTAAGATATTAATAATATTACAATATGGATTGTGAGGACACCCCGTTTTTTAATAGCACTCTCAGCATAGAATCCAAAATATTAAAGTCCTGTGCAGTGTTGGTTAATCGAATCGGAAGGGTAAGTCAGCGTGAGATGATATTATGGCAACCCCATGACTACCACCATAAAATACACAAATTACTATATTTAACTTTATATCTTTTTTCTTTTTATAGATATAATATATGTTTAAAGACAGCGGCCGTAATAAAGTGCGTTTCGTTTTTGAAAAACGCGTGGAGAACTCTGGAAGGCCACATTTAAGGAACACGCTGTATATAAATGCGTTAGTTTTGATGTAGAAACCCCGCCCTAAAACAGATTTTTTCAGATTTCTTGATAACAAAATACCAGTTTGAATACTCTGATGGTGTTTGTTCTATATGAAAGTACTTTTACACTATATATTTATCAAGAACTCTGCTAACAACGCCTATAAAAACGGTGTTAGTAGGAAATTTCTAGAAGCATGATAGATAGGAAACTATTTACAAGTACTATCTATAGTTTGTTTTTAAGTGAGAACAATATGGTGCATTCCATGACCGACACCGAGTTATTGACCGACAATGAAGAGGGAGGTTACGTTGTTACGAGAGAGAGAAAGAGAGACATTCAGGAGGAATAATGACTTACCGTAGTAGTCGGTTGCGTGTGCTAGAATGGGACAGAAAATACAATTTGTTCGTCAAAATTACTGTGGATTAAATTTGTATAGTATAAACATACGAGTAAAACAGTAGAGATACGTCATATTATATAACAAAATGTCACCTTTACCTTTAATGGTGTAAAAATATGCTAAAAACCAAATCTTAAAATTTGTAAACCACATAATCTTATTCCAAGAACTCCTTTATCATATAAAAACGACTACATACATTTCACATCCCCATAATACCTATACAAATACACACACATATTATACATGTTTCCCATAAAACTATGTTATATTTTAACCCATGGTATAGACAATGACAAATTGTTAATATTCTTATTCAGTTATTTCAAAAGCCCATGCGATTTATTAATCAAGTGCCGATGGGACATGCTTTCACAAACTTGTTTTTTGTGATAAATCGTAAATTATATTCAGCAAAATAATATTATATTTTATAAAAAAAGAACTTTTAACATCTTTAAGGTGAAATGTAACAAAAACATAAACCTTATTGTTTTAAGTGTGGCATTATATCTAACATTCAAAATATTTATGTTATTGTTACATTTCTCCTTGCATGCATTTTCAATTCTCATAAACACAACCTCTTTCATAAATGTAAGTTAATATGTCGATTATTTTATTCGCCGACAAGTGCAAACTAGTAGATGGTACTCATGAAATTGTTTTTTTTTAAAAACCTATACAATTGGAACAAAAAACCTTTAATATCTACAAAGCATATTAACTGACAAATTATTGACAATTAAACGAGAACTTTTTTGCTTCCATTTTATGGATTCCTTCGATATGGATTACTTATTCAGTTTTATAAGTTCATGCCTCATTTGCCGTTTTTCGGTTCAAAAAAGCCACCCTGTATAATTATACAAATGCTTCCGAAATAATATTTATAAAAAAGCTGTATTTATGGGAATCCCAAATACAGACTCAGTGCAAATCTAGCTATTTGAAAACTGCGTTCTTTTTACTTGAGAAATGAACAATTGGGCGTTTATTGAGTGGGAATTTCAAATTAAGCCGGATTTTACCACTGGATAACAACATATACAATCTACTGGATTAAACGCAGCTGCCAAATAGCTATGATAGTTGCACAGAGAACCCGTTAAGCTCAATACTATAATTAATAATTATGTTATATATAATAGTTACCTTTGCGCGGCCGCCACCAGTCCTCCATATATCCTGCAAGCGGTGACGCATTGGAAGAGCCTTCTTTAGGGAGCACGGACACAAACGGACGGACACTCAAACAGCATTTACTTTTATAGAGTTTTTTGTATGGGTTTCAATACAGATATGACGGAAGAGATGAATTTCAAAATGGGAACAGACAACACAAAAAGCTGGACTCGATCAAGATTTTGCCTGAATTTATTAAGGGTGGAAAAAGGCCTGAACTGGTGGAGATTGTAAGTCCGATTTTCCTTTATCCGGACTTTGCCCCTTGTGTAGAGTTTGGCCTAGTCACCTCCCAATTTGGGACAACCCGTGCCCTTGTAGTGGGGAATAGGGATATTAATATTAGATTAAAAAATAATAATTTCCGATTTTCAACACAAAAACCCCGAGAGTTTGTTGTTGGTTGTCTCTCATAGTTCAATTAATATACTTTAACATTAATGATATGTATAATGATAATTAATTCTCAGCAGTCAATGTCTGAGATATGATAACCATTTCTGTTCTTTAAAATGTAGAAACGTTTTAAGCTCAACATTAGTAGGTAAAAATGTCCAAGTATAAATTCAGGCAATCAACAAAAGGCAAAAACAAAAAGTAAATACTGCTTTTGTAACTATTTAAAGATGTCGTCTATTGGTTAGGGATAGATTCATTTGCAAACAAAATCAAGAGTGTATGGAAAATTAAAACACAAAATATTTTTAGTGTAAATGGTTATGGGGGAATTCAACATTCATATTAGTAGTTTTAGAAAACACAGAAGATTCCATGTTAAAATATATTACATATTTGCAAATGAAATTGTTAAAGTTAAAAAAATAGATATGCTAGTACCCAGACATCACAGTTCACAGTTAGATAATATTTTTTATTGTTATTTCATTATATTATTAAAGTCATACAATTTCTAAATCTTTTGTCCCAAGGAAGATAATTGATTGAGAATTTGTATGACTTTGGTGAGAATGTTTTACTTTTATTGTATTAAATAAATAACAGTAAGTACCATGATATCTGATTGCATTTATCTAACTGATTGAATGTGACCCCGATTTTGACATTTCTTCTCGTATGAATTGAAATTTTTAAAAGAAGGAAATCGAATGCATTTCATTATACACAGATACAATTATTTATATCAATATCGAAGTCAATATATCTACTTTCACGCAATCAGTTTTTTTCTAAATTGAAAATTTCTTTCCAATTCTATTTAACAATCACACACACGCACACTCAATGGTATTAACCTAATTTCCCATTTCAATGTAACAATATCCACACAAACATTTCAATTCACCCCTTGCAGTTCAGCTACAGTTAATTCCAATAAAAATAAAGCAAAAGGTAAACAAACTTACTATAGAACTGACGTTGACATGTGGCTAATTCCATAGTAAGTTTGTTTACCTTTTGCTTTTTTTTGATTGGAATTAAGTATACATATATTGTTCTCTGCCATTTTACTGCTTAATGCGGCGCTAAATGTTAGGTCTTGGCTAACATCTCAGCGCTTGCGAGACCTGAGTCTTGCGTCTGCAAACGCAGAGGGAACATCATCATCAGTCCAAAGATGTCAACTGCTGAATAAAAGCCTTGCCCAAGAATTTCCACAACAACCGGCCTAGAGCCATATCCCATAAAACAGTTGAGACATTTCTGGTAACAAATAAACACGCAACAATTCCCACACAATCCACACATACAACTTAAGACATTCCTTGCATTACCAGCAACAGAATACAATGGATAAGTTATTTTAAAAAAAGCAACCAAGTGCGAGTCGGACTCACGCAAAATGTACAAATATTGTGTTATATGTCTTAACCAAGAATTTTTTTTTGTTAGTATGTCTGCTATAATTACAAATCTTATCCACTGTTTTCTGATATCAATCTCCATACAACATAACTTTTGGTTCCTATACAACAAACTTACCATCTCTGAGTTCATTGACGCCACCCGTGGTGGTGGTTTGAGTCTGCTTTGTGTAGACCACATTCTCCTTCGGGGGGATGTCTGTGGACTGCACGGAGACTACTTGGAGAGCCACCGATTTCTTTTGTCCACTGTTTGCAATCAAGATTGGTTGTTAAATGTAGTAATGTACTTTATAATATTGACAACACTATCTATATCAAAAACTTTTGAAAAGTCATATTGTATTCCAACAAAAGCATTCTGATAAGAGTCAAGTCCTGGTTATTATTATTTGGACATAAAATGTTGTGAAATCTGACAAAGAGGCAATTCTAAAGGATTGACTGTGAGAAAGCAAATGATTTTGACTAAAAATAACAGTTCATCTTGCTTTTACTAATTCATGTTTGGAAAATTACATGAAAAAAAGCCTGTATAGAAGAGGATGGATATAGTAGATGGCAGCTGATATGGACCAGTGCTATGATTATGGCAACTGTATAGGAATCAATGGAGGAAAACAGGGTTGCTAAGGCTGCCCAACAGTGGGACAGTCTAGCGAGATTATAAAAAAAAAACTGGGTATGAGTCTTACCCCTGAGGGGGCAAGCTAGACTTGTCTGTGTGCGGCAGACTGACGTCCGGTGAAGCAGTCTGCGGCGGAGTCAATGACGTCATCGACGACAGTGACGACAGCACATCCTTGACTGGGGCCACTCCGAGGGAGGAGAGCATTTCGTCCAGGTCTCGACGGCTGTCCAGGCTGGAAGTAGCTGACGCTCTTTGCTGAAAGATTTGGGGTTAGATAGATATATCTTTGTAATTGTTTATTTCACTCAAACTCAAAGAGGAGTTGATATATCTGAAAACATTGTAGTAGAACAATACTCATTAAAATGTGTTACAGGAGGGGCTATTCTAGAAAATATCTATTATAGCCTGTGGCTACATCATATGCTTTTTAAGGTACCTATTGCAGGGATGGCAAACCCTTAAACATCTACATGATATTTTATTCAAAAAAGTGACCATAGAAGAATACCATACCATTATATGGCCATAGAAGAATCCTGACTGAGTTTCTATTACTGGTTGTAAAAAATAAAATGTTTGTGATATTGGAAGGGGCCTACCATCTCCAAATTAATGTTATTCCTTGTTTGGGATTTGACTATAAATTCACATGCCAATTGCTGTCCAGCCCTGCCCTTCTAACAATACAGCAAAAAATTGCTAAAGATTCATATTAGAATCTGATAAGCAGGAATTGAAGCTTGACTCTTGAGTTATAAGGTAAATCCATCGCTTTTATTGTGGCATGTTTAAAATACCTTGAACTAGTACTTTAATAAGAAATAAAAATGAAGGAAATTTTAAAATAAGCTTTTTCATCTTTGTCATATCCTTATGGCTGAGGTGGACCATATTAATTTAAAGGAATATACATATATAAAGGAATATATATTTATTTAATAGTTTCATCGTGAGTTATGAAGGTGAATTTAATGCAACTATTTAAGTAAAACAACATTTAAGTTTTTGCATGCCTTATTTCTTTCTTTTTTTTTCTTTATTTAGTCAAACTTCATTTATTTTCTCTTTGATTTCTGAATATTATTACTTTACTATGTTCTTGCAATAAACTCTTTAAGTTTGGCATCACCTTCTTTAGATAGGGAAAGAGGCCCATGTCCATGCAATGGGGCCACTATGGGTGGTTCACAAATAATGAAATGAGCATAACATCAAACAATAGCCTCACCATTGCTTCCTCGGCATCCTTTTGCTCTTTCTCTCGCTGGCGGCGATATTTTTCTTCTCTCAAGGCCTGGAGCTTGGCCTTCTTGCGCTCCAGCTCCGCCTTCCGGTCAGACATGCTCGACATGGTTCCTGTTGGGAATATCAAATGCATGAGTGGGTAACTAATAATAATAATGATAATAAATTATAATTAGATAGGTAGATAGACTCATTTATTCCATGACAAGACGCAGTTCATAAAAAAAAAAGATGAAATAATAAAAAGATGTAGTGGAGAAAATGGCTGTCAAGGGGTATCTTTATTTTGATAAACTGGGAATGTGTTGAATTGGGAGCACCATGTAGAGGAAACATAATGATATTGTAAACTGTAGTTGGGGTGCTCGTAAGGTCTGCCTTAATGATTTTATAAGATATTTGATAATCATCACTGGTTGTTATTGGGCGAAGTATTAAACGTCAACGTAACGTAACTTAATCGCAACAATGCCTTTTATGATGTACAAATATTATGGGCTCTTGAATTCCTAAACAGGATGACATCATGATTCATACTGCGACCCTCGAAGAGAGCCGCCGGTGACTCCATCATCGAAATATCAACTTACCCTAGTTTTTAGGCACTATAGTACACCAAAGACCATTGTATCACCATAAATAAACTAAAATAAATCGACTAAACGTGGCATATGCAAAGTATGGATGGGAACAACGGGATCGCGAGATGTCTCAAGTTTAGAACAAGAAAATACTTTATATCACATCACAACGTTTCCTATCGTGTACTTTTACGTCCATGCAAGAAATTTTGAGGTAAACCTTCCGACTTTTCAGTATTTTCTATAAAAATCAATCAATAAAATGATCGAACGCAAGTTTCTTTCCTTCGTTTTGACTTTTTTGGGGAGAAATTATTAGGGTGACCAACTTAGTCTTAATTTTGCCGTATTTTGCATTACCTTTGAAATGAAAAAGTGACAGCCGAACCGCCGCCTCCGCCCGTGCCCGCCGCCGCCGCCGCGGTGCACACACGGTTCACCTAATTCACCTCAGGTACATGCATGAAACGACGAAATACAATGTAGGTACTACCTACAACTAAAATTACATTTATTTTGCCGTTAACCAGGCACTTTTTATATGTCGGTCAACACTTAAATATGTAAACTCTGTTTTTCTGAACGAAAAGCAGGCTAATTTCTAAACGTACTTGTCAACTTAGGTTTCGTTCCTAAAAGCATCTGAAATAATTGTAACTATGATACCAGGAATAAAGGATAGCATATTGTCAATTTACGAGGTGTGAAAGAGACAGTCCATTTTAAAGTACAAATTAACAGACTTGGAACGGATTCCAATTTTGTTTTCTATGCTCAGTATGTGACGCATGCTTTGGTGTTTTGCCCAACAGCACTGCAGTATTTTAAATATTTGACGTTGTTATTGTTCAATGAGAACACTAGGGTGTTGTCCGGCGGCTTTCCGTTCCGTCTTCCGTCCGTATGACAACGCTCGTAACGTAATGATCAAACAATTTTACAGAATTTCCTGACTGATTCTGTTCTTTAGAATTACTTATTTTGTGTTCAAATCAAGTATGATATTATAATGAGTGATTTTGTGTACTATTTGTTTGTGTTCCTTTGCTATAGCACATCAAAATCTAGCGCAGGTGAGGTTTACTATTTAGCTTCGTTTTCCCTTCAATTTTCCGTTACTACGATGTGCTCAAGCGTTTCTGCATTTTATTTTTAATGCGGACACAATATTACTTGCTTCTCTGTAGCTTTAAACATGAAATTGGTCTGTTTGTCTTATTGGTTATTCCTACTCTTTTCCCTTAGACTAGACCCATGCATTCCACTGTTCAGTTTATTTGTGGTTACCTATTTGCTACCTAAATAGGGTAACGGGTACAATGATTGGCCCTTTAAGCAAACTTTTTACTTTGAACCCATATAACTCTGAATATTGGCTAACAGTTGACTGCTGAATTGTATGTTACCATTCTGTAAGGGCCTAAGAAGTAAATTAATATGATTTGAACCCTAAATAATTGCGTTTAAATAGATATTTATGGAATTTTAGTAAAAACCACCCAAAAGTAGTATTATTGGCCCCCTTGAGCACAGTGATTGTCCTAACGATTTGATAGTGAATGACCGGGCCAATCACTGTATACGTGGTGTGCCAATGAATGTAGCAAAACGAGCAATAGTGATGGGAAACAAAGAATCAAATAAAATAAAATATGTTTAAATTTTTTATTTTATTCTTTTATTATCTCAGTAGAAAATTACAAAATAATAAAACAACAAAAGATATAAAATGGTTTTCGTTTTCACTGTATCTCATTACTAATGTAAGGTAAGTAAATTAAGAGAATAGGCATTTATTTTTTAGGATTTTGTATATCTAGCTAGGTAAATAAAATAAATTTGTTAAAATATAATAAAATGCGCACATCACTGTCGTGTTCTTTGAGAAACGGTATATTGATTGGCCCTAACAAAATACAATGATTGGCATTGCCAATCCCATCAAAAACACAGTGATTGGCCCGGCCAGTTTTTGTTTAGACAAGGGCTATGATGGTTTATGCATGAATTTAATAAATAACTCCGTTAACACAGCGCAAATAAAGTTCAAAATCTTATTGTATTTTATAAAACCGTCTTTTAGTGATTGGCCGCCATGCCATTCAATTGGACTTCCATATAAGGCCTAAGTACAGTGATTGACCCCCTAATATTTCTGAATTATACGTTAGAAACTAGTTACTTTTGCGTTATTTAACATCAAATCGACCTAATAAATGAAATAAATAACTCTTACAATGTAACAAATCACGATACAATAAGAAACAAAGCAATAAACCTACCTAGTCTTAACAAATTTTGATAAAAATCTGCAGTACATTGAAACGACTGCGACACACGAACAAAAAGACTTTAGTTTTCAGTGTTGCTAGAATCGAAATCAAAAAAGCTATTATAAACTATACAAAGCATAAAATGCTTCTTTTTACAAAAATATAAGACGATATTTTTAGTAGCGGTAACCCTTAATATTGTGCTATAAAGTTCAAAAGGCCATTCACTGGAGGGGGGCCAACGATACTACTCGTTACCCTAGGTAAAATAAAAAAAAGAGATTCTCGTAATGACTTTTAAAATTGACAAAATTGAACAATGGTTTTTTTTAATAATCATTTCGTACCACTTTAAAACACATGAGACGGTTGGGGTGCACTTAATAGGGGCTGCCTTAATTGGTTTGGGTTGAATAAAAAAAATAGAAAACTAATAAAATAATATTAAACTTGCAGAATCAGTTAAGTACTACTATGACTACGAATGCAATGAGCCATTAGTTGCGAACTCTAAGCTCACCGCTACCTCCAGCCTTCGCGACCGTGGACCGGAGAATGCTCAGTTATATGGTAAGTTTATGATGTTTGTTTGTTAACTTTGCAATAACTATTGACATTTAGAAGGCTATGTGTATTGTGCTTATGAAACTTAATACAAAATCCCTTTCAGCCATCAATATACATGACACAGGTTTATGATAAATCAGGGTTTTGATAAAAAACCTAGGTTTTTGATTAAGAACCGGAAGAAGCCAAAATTATTACTTAATATTATCATAAACCTAAGAAGTTTTTGATCAAAAACCTGAACTTGTTTATATTGTAGTAAAATTTTAGAACTATTTAAAAAAATATATGTCTCCAAGAAAAGCCAATATTTGTTATAATTTTAGAATCATTTAGGAAATAGGTAATCAAAATTGTTCCTCCAACAAATACTTATACCTTATTCCAAATTGAGACAACCTAATTTGACAGAAAAATTGTTCTAAAATTATAAGAAATATTGGTGTTTTCCGGATTTTCTTAGGTTTATGATAATATTAAGTAATAATTTGGACTTCTTCCGGTTCTTGATCAAAGCCCTGATTGAATCAAAAACCTACGACATACATATTGTTCAGTGGAAGGGAGATTTTTTGTTTATTGAAAAGTAGCTGATGCTGCTTATAGAAATTAATTATTTGAACAAAATTTTTTTACTTACCAGTAACAAACTACACCTTGTTCCAGTCAAGAAAAAGCAATAGGTAAACAAACTTACTATGGATGGAACTGACACATGTCAACGTCAGTTTCCTACTAAGTTTGTTTTAACTTTTGCTTTTTTTTATTGGAATGAACTATACTACTGTAACTATCAGTAATAATAATTGAACAGTTGATTTGGAAATTTATTAAACTGCATCTACTATTGTATTTGCTGCTTTTCATTATTTTTTTAAATAACAAGGTAATCAGTTTTTTTTTCTAATACATGCCAGAGTAAATGTTGAGTATCCATACAAGCAAATACATATAACCATGGTTACAAGTAGCTTATAATATAAATAAATTAAGATATTGATGTCTGTGATTTGAGATGTTAACCTTTTTGAAGTTATTTGGTATTTTCAATATAAAAAAACTAATTTAATACCCTCCCAGATCTTCTAAATGCCTACTTTGTTTTCAAAGTTTCAAAAAATACTTTGATTGTTTCATTAATTTAACAAAAGAGCATAATTATAATTACGAAATTGCTATCCATTGTGTTCCAGTGCCTAAAATTAACCAATTTAAAAGGTCACTATTAACACTTCATTAAGAGTCGAATCAGAAAAGTAAATGGATTCATTAGAAAAATTATATGATAATTGATTGTGAAAAACCAAATGTTGATGATGCACTAGTTTTTGGATTAGGTATAAACAGGGTTCGTAAATATCCGATATTTATAATAAATATCAAAATATCCGATATTTTTGATATATATCCGATTTTACGATATTTTTGATATTTATCAAAATTACATACTAATTTCAATTTCTTACTCTAATATATATTTTTTTCGAAATAGCTGAATTTAAATGTAGGTATATGTTTGATAATTTGAAGATGTTTATCAAAATAACATTCAAATTTTATACTCTGATATGTTTTTCGAAATAACTGAATCTAAAATGTTTATCTTATTTTTGTCAATTTGAAGATAGTTAATTAAAATAAACTCATTTATTTATTATTGTTATAATCATATCTTTATTCTTTGGATTTGGCATATTCATGCTTAAGAATCAGCTCTTAAAAGCTCGGAAAATATAAATATCAATATTGATATATATCAAACATAAATATCAATTGATGTATATCATGATATATATATATATATATATATCCAATATATATCAATTGATATATATCATGCGAACCCTGGGTATAAATTATCATCATTAAAATAAATAAATGAAACATATTCTTAGTAGGTAGTATGTATGTATGTGTTGTAATAAATATTACAGGAATTACTTGAACTTTGTCGATATAATTTTTAAAATTGATGTTAACATTGCAAAGCAGTTTTCCCCTCTTCTTTATTCATATCAAAGACATTAGAAGCAAGAACCCCTGTGGAGTGGAGTTGAAAGAGTGTTATTCATAATACAATTTCAACACCATCAATTTTCCTCCCTACCTGCATTCGGGTTCCACACTACATCACAATAGTCCTCCATTAGTGGAGTAGGCACTTAAGTTTCACTTAGAAAATTCATTCATATTTCTTTTATATTTTCGTAGTTGAGTAGGCATTTGTACGATTTATGCTTCAGTTGTTTTCTATAGCTAGTATAGCCAAACTTTGTTTTGTGCATGTGTGAATTATTTGTATTTTTCGAGTGTGTATTTTTATTTCGCCTCCCTAAAAAATCCCAATTAAAACAAAGGACGATGAAGAAGAAATTCAAAAGTAACAAGCTTCGTTCGTCTACAGGTCCACAAACACTGTAGAAAATTGAGAACTTGGACCTCAACAATATCACAAATAAAAGCCCTTTCTACAAGAGAACCTCATACGAAAATGGCTAAACATAATGTTAGATGGGCCTTCAATACCAGTACTTGGAATCCATCTGAGGGAGATATTCTAAGTGCTTCTAGCTACATACAGACTGCAGAGAAACAACGAATCTCAGCTTTCTTCTTTTTAGAAGACGCAAAATCAGCCCTCATAGGCA
The DNA here is from genome assembly GCA_958295455.1 of Coleophora deauratella. NCBI lineage: Eukaryota > Metazoa > Arthropoda > Insecta > Lepidoptera > Coleophoridae > Coleophora > Coleophora deauratella. The sequence goes on along the minus strand of OY282398.1, from coordinate 1,052,290 downwards.
GACTGATGTTGCGAAAATTCATTCACACATCAACTTCTATTCCCTATGAAGAGATAAGACTAAACAGAGATGATCTTGGGAAGCCAATCTTAATAGGAGCTGGAGAAAGTCCTCTTAGCTTCAACATTTCACATCAAGGTGACTATGTTGTGTTAGCTGGGCACACAGAGAGGAATATAGGAGTAGATCTGATGAAGATTGAACCACCAGTAGATAAAAATGTACCAGAATTCTTCAGGCTGATGAGACGACAGTTTTCCCAACAAGAATGGGCTACTATCCGCAGATATCCAACAGAAAAGGAACAGATGGCGTGTTTCTACAGATTTTGGTGCTTGAAAGAAAGCTATGTGAAGAATATTGGCTTGGGACTTCGGATTCCATTGGAGCAGCTAAGCTTTTCTATCAAAACTGAATTAAAACTCGGTTGTTTGGTAACTGATACAATTTTGTACGAGAAAGAAGTGCTGAAAGACGACTTCGTGTTTGAAGAATCGATGTTAGATCTTAAACATTCTGTTGCCGTAGCTATACGTATGAAGGAAAGAGAGGAACACATACCAGTGCCTTTTTCATTTCTGTCGTATGAAGAACTGGTGCAGGAAGCGAAGCCAGTACAAGAACCTGACCGCAGTTTTATGAAAAACTTTACCAAGAAACAGTTAAAAGCTGCTAATTTTAAATGACGATAAAGAAAGTAGTTATAAGTTGATGGTGCATGGTGTTGCGTTTTTTTTTTTCAACTTTATTTAAGGTGCTTAGATGTATGATTTTTGGGGGTTAAATACAAGGTATGTCATTTGCAATGTTATAAGTGAGAAAAGAGTAAAAGGTAAGGGGATAAGTTGGTTATAATTTATTAGTAAATAAAGTTACAGAAACATCAAATTAAGGGCTTTTTCATTGACTAACAAACCATTACGTGTAACTAACAATCACACCCACCATCTCTATGTAAAACAAAAGAAGCAGTTAAAAACAATGAAAATAATAAAGGTCTGAACGCGTGGACTGCTTCGGAGAATGACTTCGACCAGCAGCTCGCCATAGACCTTGGGACTGTGAAGAACATCACTCGAGTCGCCACTCAAGGTCGTGCACACTCCCAAGAGTTCGTCCAGGAATACCACATAAGCTATGGTTCGAACGGACTCGACTATGTCCAGTATAAAGCCGCCGGAGGCGAAGTCAAGGTAAACTTGTAAAAAGTACGACTAACTTGTAAAAGGTGCGACTAACTTGTAAAATGTGCGACTAACTTGTAAAAAGTGAGACTAACTTGTAAATAGTTGAGACAACCATAAAATATGGATTTTACAAAAAACATGGTTATAAGGTGGAAAGTGGACTAATAAATAACATTATTAAATAAACGAACATGGGACAGGAAGAGGTAACGTTAGCATGGTCTGTCTTAAGTAGTTATGCTTTATCGGTTGAGGTTTGAATATTGGTTTAATAGAGCACCCATTGTTTATAATCACACAAACTCACATTCATTTGTTTCACCTATTTTGATATGCTCTGAAGTGCATGTTTTGATTATTTTCTGTCTGATTTTTCTTTGTACTAAACGAACTATGTATGTACCTTCTTTAAAATAATTCCTGTTTTTTAATAAATTATAATTTTATGACCTCTATACCTTATTTTACCTTAATTAACTAGGCAGGAATTTATTTATCCTTAGTATTGCAACCCTGGGGTAATTTTTTATACAAGATATCTGATTATAATGACACTTTGCATTCTCCTTGTACATACGATTACTAAAGAGGCTTCAAAGCACCTCGAATGTCATTACAATCAGAAACAGCACACTAACAAATGAATAACCAACTAAAACGGGGTGAAGGGACATCCTCATGGACGGCGCAGGAGAGCTCGTACTACCAACATTTGACGGTTAACCTGCGGGAACGGAAGGAGTTGCACGCGATCGCCACTAGAGGGCGGTATGCGACTGACGAGTATGTCTCCCAGTATATGCTGCAGTATTCTGATGATGGGGAGGGGTGGAGGTCCGTTGTCAGTCCTGAAGGTGATCTTCAGGTAAGGTTTACATGGAATATCAGCAAATCTTCTATGACAAAGAATTGTCATATTTTTCTTTCAACTTTAAGAGTGGGAAAGCGTGAATGCAATAATTCTCACTAACCAGAATATTTTTTTGGAAGTCCAGAAGTGCTACAAAATAACATTGTGTAAAAAAATTATTAAATATTGTGTCAAGAAACGGCCCATTAAATTCAATTGAATTGGACGTTGTTTACAAAAACTTTGTCATTTCCTTGATATTTAATTGAGCAGCAGGTCCAACAATTGTTCTCGGTATTTGAATTGCCATCTTGAAGCCTAAGTTGCACCGCGTAGTCAGACTGTTTCAGTGTTTAGAAATCCAGGATGACAGATGCATTGAAAACCAGTAACACTAACAACGATGGAACCATAACCATACTGACAGACGATATCTCATTTACTAAAAGATTTGCTGATGTCTAATATCTATGTAGATAATTGTAAAAAGTTTGAATGAACGGTGTGAGGAAATGTAGTTAGATTTACTAATCAATGTTTACTATTAAGAATCATACAAGAAGTTAGCGCCCATATAAACTAATTCATATAATTATTTATTGAAATCTAGCTTTTGCACGCAGTTCCGCCCGCAACGTGTTTATGACTGTCATAGAGGCGCGCATAGTGCGCAAGCCACGAGCCCCAGCGGTTCGCGAGATCGGAGATGACTTTTCAGAATAAAACTATCCAAGTTGTTGCTTTAGTCCTACCCTCTTTGCCAAACAAATTGCGAAGCGTTTTCAAATTGCATTATTTTTGGGGTTCACAGTGTAATCCAGAGAAAACTTGATATTTTTACAGGTTAGAATGTAGCCTATGTCACGTTCCACCCCTTCAAATATGTCTGGCAAAAAATATGTAGATTGTTTGCTACCTGCGAAGTGAAAGTTTGACAAAAATAAACAAATGCAATTCTAGTTGATTACATGAAAAATCACTGAACTGATTAAAAAAAAAGAATCGCAATGAAACCTCTTTTCAAAGAAGAAAACCGCATTAAAAAGGGTCACCCCTTTAAGAGCTAAAATCACTCTACAATAGTCGTCAAGCTGATGGCACCAGTCTTTACTGGTTTATGATTATTTATCCAGACTTACAACACCAGTCTTTTGCAAAGTGTTTATGACACATAAATTCTATATAATCCAGATGTTTGAGGGCAATCACGATGGCAACACAGTGCAGAAGAATGAGTTCGAGGTGCCGATCATAGCGCAGTACATCCGCATCAACCCGATGCGGTGGCGCGACAAGATCTCCATGCGGGTTGAGGTCTACGGCTGTGACTATGGTACGTACTACAACTACACTGTTACATTGACATACTGAGATATTCTGAAAGTTGACTGCATAAAAAATAAGTTATGATATCGAGGGTTCACGGGCGACTTGTATTAAGCGACATTTTTAGAAATGTTCAGGAGACTGATTTAAAAAAATATTTCTTAGAAAAATAATCATTAAAACTTAACTTCTTAGTATTATATAGATTCTCGATATTCTTAATATTTTAAATATTATTCAGAAGTTATTTTTTCTGAGGTATTTTGTAAGAAATAAATTTTTAAAGTAGAGGTTACCTGTGTTTCCAAAAATGTCGCCTAATACAAGTCGCCCGTGAACCCTCGATATGTATATCTTTTGCTACATAGCTCTCTCAATAAAATTGCATAAAAACTTATTTTAGTTACTTTATATTATTTTCATTACTTTAACGGTTTGTTGTTTGTATTGTCTTCTTTGGAGGAGTCGTTAAAGTACATTTTAACCGTCAGATTTTAATATACAGGATGTTAAAAAAGTGCATTTGACATTTTAAGGGGTTGCTCAGCATCAAGCATAGAATACAGGAAAAATATTAAAAAAATCCGATCCGCAATATTTTTTTTTCGGTTTCAAATTCTTGATTTACTATTCAGATTTTGTGTGGGAAACTGAAAAAAAAAACTTGCAGATCGGATTTTTTCAATATTTTTCCTGTATTCTATACTTGATGGTGAGAATATGAATATGAAAAATATACTGATTTTTTAACACTATCTATTATGATTTTTAAGCTTTTTCGTTCCAAAACTAATCACACTGAAATTTCAGTGGCCGACACTATCTACTTCAATGGATCCTCGCTCATCAAAATGGACCTCCTACGTGACCCCATATCGGCTTCCCGGGAGGTGATCCGCTTCAGGTTCAAGACCAGCACAGCATCAGGAGCCTTGATATACTCCAGGGGAACCCAAGGAGATTACTTGGCGTTACAATTGAGGGATAACAGACTAGTGCTTAATATGGATCTAGGTGAGTTAAATGTGTTGAAGTGTTCATGTTTTTTAGACTATCTATCTGTCTATATTATAGAGTTTCTTTTTCAGAAGCTATCTATAGAGCATAAAACTGTTACGTGATCGCATTGGTTATGCCCTGATATCAACTACTGTCGTGACTTGATGAGTTTATAAGTCGTTCATTTCCGTGTCTTGTAAGCCTCGTTAAGCCATTGTGGACGGTTGCTATCATTAGATGGCAGTTTAAAAAGTATAGAATATTGGCGAGTCTCCATAAAATAACCTGATCTTTCAAAGGTTTCCCAGATACTCGATAGAAGATAAGACATTTGCTACGAGTATGCGTTGTTTACAACAACATCAGGGCACATTAATGTGCACACAAAAAGTGAATGTCACTGCTCTATGGGCACTTAAAGACGCTCCACGTGGTGGTTTCCTGCTGGAACTCAGAAAACAGAGCTTTCTCTCAAGCTAATCCTCTTCTCATTATTACAAAACCTGAATCAGTATAGTACTAACCGCCCCTTCCGTCCCCAGGCTCGGGCCAGTCCACCTCCCTCTCGGTGGGCAGTCTGCTGGACGACAACGTGTGGCACGATGTGGTGATCTCTCGCAAGCGGCGCGACGTACTGTTCTCCGTCGATCGGGTCGTGGTGCAGGGCCGGGTCAAGGGGGAGTTCTCACGGCTGAATCTCAATAGAGCTGTGAGTATTAGAAACAGAAACCCTCACTCCTTTACTGTATTTACCATAGGTCATAAAAGGTCGTAATATGTGTACGATATAAGAAAAAGTTAATTTAAAATTTACAATTTGCTATGTCTTCCGGTGCGCGGTCGCAATTCAGGAACTTAATGATGACCTACATATTTTTTAAATTATATTCTCTCGATGAATTTATGCCCTTCTTGCATTGTGAAACAAATATCGATTAGTTCAGAAAATGCATTAATTTAATTTCGCAACTTGTAGGAATTTCAAAGGCTTAAGTCCGTTCTGTCTGACCGACGACGGAGCGCTACAATTCATCAGTTAAGTCTTTATAATTCATCTTCTATAAGTCCACAACCTCTCACATTGCTAACACGTCTGTTCGTCTGTTCCCCTTCACAGCTGTACATAGGAGGAGTGCCGAACTCCCAAGAGGGCCTCGTAGTGAACCAGAACTTCACAGGGTGTATCGAGAACATGTATCTCAACACAACGAACGTCATCGCCGACATGAAGCAAGGCTACGAGACTGGCGAAGCGTTCAAGTTCCAGAAAGTTAACACGCTGTATGCGTGTCCGGTAAGTTTTGTAATCAAATTTTTTGTGTGTGTTAGTTCTTTTCGGAGGGAAAGAGAGGTGCGTCAGGCGATGGTATGCCTGGAGACAAGCTGTGGCCCAACTAATGATGGTTGAAAGTTACATATGCACTTCCGTTCAAAGAAACTTCGACAGTTCTATTTTTGGAGAATTTATACATGTACGGATATGAACGGTCAGCGCTATCTGGTGTTGTGGAAAAGCTTACACTATCTTACTTTTACAGCCGAACTATCGAAGCTTACAGCCCACTGCATTACTGCTAGATGGAGTGTAGGCAGGCCTCCCACTCGGTTGACCGATGACCTGGTGAAGGTCGCGGGAAGCCGCTGGATGCGAGTAGCACCGGACCGGTCGGTGTGGAAATCCTTGGGGGATGCCTTTGTCTAGCAGTGGACGTCCTTTGGCTGATGATGAATCCTTGGGGTAGCCATTTGTCCAACAGTGGACATCTTTTGCCTGATTATGATGTTAAGTATTAATAACCCATTACGTCTCCACTGCAGGGGCACGGGTCTCATCCCATAACTCGGGAAGGTTAGGCCATACTCCACTCACGGGGGCCAAGTCCGGATCGGTGGAGGTTGTGGGGCTAGTGGCCAGCCCAAGTGCCAGAAGTTTTCAAGCCGCCTGTAAGGCCTCTGACATGGCTTAACGACTGATAGCGATAGCAGCCGGTACCAACGGCTTAACGTGCCTTGCGAAGCACGGAAACGGTCGAGATAAATGCCACTAACAGTCAAACCCATCCGGTTATGACCGTGTCTGTAGTCAGTTAACCTGCGTGATCGATGCGACCACGCAAGCCGCTCTGAGCCACGACCGCTTCTGACACTTGATGATGACGACGAAGTGAGATTACTAGTTGTCAACTGGTGGATTAACGTGTATTGTCTTGGGTAGTTTTGAAATTTTACAGAATTTTGCTTAATTTATGTTTCGATGAATTCTATTGTATAATCATGCACGTATGAAAGTTTTATGCTAGTTAGTTTTATGTTAATTATCAATTATTTTTATTTTAGTTCTTAAATGAAATTCCTATATACATATAACGTAAAACTATAAGGTATAACTAATTAATAAGCTTATTACTGTGAAATGTATACGAAAAAGTCTTACTTAATTTATAATTTAAAATGGGAATAAATGGCTTTATTATTATTATTATTATTATTGTGTTGGGTAGGAGCCGCCAGTAGTGCCAGTGACGTTTCTCAAGACGTCGGCCTACGCTCGCCTGCGCGGCTTCCCGGGCGGCGGCGCGCTCAACGCGTCGCTCGAGTTCCGCACCTACGAGGAACATGCGCTGCTGCTGTACCACAAGTTCAAGACTGAGGGCTATGTCAAGGTTCGTGACACTCATTGCATGAGTTCATTATTATTTATTTAATCGTATGGCGTTTACACATACACATTTAATATTGTTATACATTCTAAACTATAAATCCCAATCAGGTTCCTAAGCCACGAGGCTAATTACGAACGCTTCAGCCGGAGAATCGAAAAAAACCAAATTTACTAAATTAAATTTATTACACAAAGCAATTGTTACAATTTAAGTTATAATTAGACTTAAAGTAAAAAGCAAGTGACTACGATCGATACTAGATACGAAGTGCGCGATGCGGCGTTCCCAGGATCCACGGTGCGCCGGGGCACGTTGCGCTTGGTCAGCAGTCACGTTGTGCAAATTCTGCATGCTCGTGTAGCCTAGTTACTGCGGTAAATTTCTGCAGACTCGGCATTTTACTTTGATTAGGGTACCGTAATTGGCTGCGTCTGCGTCGTCTATTATTATCATTAATTGGTAAGCCCTAGGCATCATCTCACATGGTGGTAAGTGATGATGATGCCGAAGATGGAAGCGGGTTGACCAAGATTCCCCAACGCAATGGGGAACTGGCGAAGTTTAGTAAAAATTAAATACCTGGTTGGCTGTTTTCTTGACACAGCCGTAAGTTTTACGTGGATACGTCTATGTATAAGTGGATGTTCGGGAAATTGGAAGAACAATATGAATTAATATTTCAAAATGTTTATTAAGCACATGTAGATGAAGGGAAAAGCTCACGTGCTAGTGAATTGTCGATATAGTAACATGTGTAATTACAACAAGCTCTGATTATGATCGCCACACCAAAGAAATACGTAATAAAATTTTGACATACAAGTTTGCTAAAAAAAATTAACTCTCGCCTAAGATGCTCTCGCGACAATTCCTTATTCTAAATACTAAAACACTATTCCCTTATCTCAGGTGTACATAGAAGACGGCAAAGTGAAGGTGGAGCTGTACACGGAGGGCTCCCCTAAAGTCCGCCTGGACAACTACGAGGAGACCTTCAACGACGGCCGCTGGCACGCCCTGATGCTGACCATGTCTGCTGATACCTTGATCCTGTCGGTGGACTTCAGGCCGGTTAGGACCACCAAGAAGCTGCGGTTCATGACTGGCAGCTACTATTATATTGCTGGTAAGGACTTAGAAGACGAGGGGAATGTATAGGGGGGAAGACGTGGGAATGTATTCTAAAATAACTGGAAAAAATACAGTGGCTTCTACTCATGAAATAGAATAACTTTCCCTGAGGAACCTATACTCAATTCTTTAAAAAAAATTTGGACTATCCATACGATATTCCAGGGTCAGTTGATCAATTCGTCTGAGGATACTTATTTCAATTGAATTTGAAGTCTGTTCAGTGGTTTTCGAGGTATTCAAATTTTACTGTCGGTGCTAACATTTTCATGAGACGGATGATGATTTAGACTGGCGGTCAGCCATATTCCGATTGTTGGCTGTAAAAATGTTGCCATTTTACACAGCCAAAAAAATGTTTTATATCATAATATGTGAATGAACTGACCAATGTTTGTAACTAAAAAATAAGCACCAATCTGGTTTTGTGGCATAAGTTTATTTAATTTAACTTTTGTTTATTAATGTCTATGGCCAGGCGGCACCAAGGGCCCCCCGCGAGGCTTCATCGGCTGCATGCGCAAGATAGCCATCGACGGCAACTACCGGCTGCCCACCGACTGGACCAAGGAGGAGTACTGCTGCCCCAACGAGGTGGTCTTCGATGCTTGCCAGATGATCGACAGGTGACGGTCACATTCAAAATAATTTAGTGTTCTTACACAGGTTTTGTTGTACACAGGTAGTAAGGTGATAAATACATAGTATAACAGCTCTGTGATCTGCCCTTTGAAAACGTTTATTTTAATTCGACCCATTGACCGCTACGCTATGCTACTCTGGCAAATCGTGCCGCCAACGACAACGTCGGCTGCAGTACAGTCGATTATAATGTATGAAAATCTCAAATCCTGGCGCCTCTGGCTCGGAAACCGGTTGACGGCTCAAAGGGTTAACACATTCACTGCTTTAAGACATGAAGAGATTTATTACAGGTGCCCAAATATTTTAATTGTTTTTTGCTATGTGCCACGACGCCGTATGCGGGGCACTCCGCTCCCTCTACGGCGCCGTGTAATGGGCAGTGAATGTGTTATGAGGCTCTACTGTGCCAATCACCTTGAGCAGTTCCGCTTGCCGACACTCCACTACTCATTCCTTCCCTCTTCCAACTTTTTTGAAACTAATGTGCTATGTCGCAACGCTATTGAAAAAAGCAAATTCTTCTCTTTGAGCCTCTTATAACCTCGCAGGCTTGGTTCAGTTTTCCGCAATGAACTGGATTTAGATTAGTTAAATTTTGGATTTGTTTAGGCAGTTACATGAAATTGAATGAGGGCTCACATTTTTATTTATTTATTACATGCTCTGTTTCATAGTAAATTTTATCAGTTTTATAAGTAGACTGCTCCAATAACATGATTTTAGTCATTTCAGAATGATATGTGTGTATGTTTGCACAGATGCAACCCGAACCCGTGCGAGCACGGCGGCGTCTGTTCCCAGACGTCCGAGGAGTTCACCTGCAACTGCCAGGGCACCGGGTACGCGGGCGCCGTCTGCCACTCCTGTGAGTCTCTGGTTACATACTGCAGCATGCCGCCGCTTGCTGAGCCAGTGGCTGTCGCCGCGCCGACGGATCCTTTCACAGTCTTGTATAATATAATGGTATGCAACTAAATCTAAGATAGCTGATCAAGTTGTACCTATGCAAACCAATTTTTTTTTTGTTTAAAATTTTACAATAGATCACGAATATAAACTTTTAATATTTTCGGTACAGCCGTTCGCCGTAGTATTGTAGTCATGCATATAAAACTGTATAAATGTACAGCCGTGCACCCGCTGTCGTGCCAGGCGTACAAGAACGTGCAGGCCGTGTCCCGCGCGGCCGACATCCACATCGACGTCGACGGCTCCGGCCCGCTGCCCGCCTTCCCCGTCACCTGCGAGTTCTACTGTGAGTGGACAGCGCTATTCATTTTATCTTACTGCCTCATTAGTAGTTAAGACAAAGGTCAAACAGGTATTAAACTAGTGAAGAATCAAGTCCAATCACAAGCTGAAATCAAACATTCAAGAAACTTAAAAAGAAACATAAAAAACGAAACGAATGTCATTTTCGTTTTTTTAAGTCACAAGCTATAAAACATAAACTACCACGAAAAATACATTTGCTCTCTGATTTCGAGTATTCATTGATTTTAAATCATGGAAAAGTTTAATTTCATATTTCTTTGTATAAATATTTAGTTGGATCACAGTTTTCTCAAAGACTCTGTTTACCAATTTAAGAAAGAGTGTTTGTTGAACGTATGGTTAAGATCAATCCTAGCGGCATCTAGTGCGCTGAAAAATGCTGGGAAAAACAAAATGCCCATTGTAATATTTCGTTTTAACCATTCAGTTTCTCTCCACAGCGGACGACCGAGTCCTTACAGCGGTCCAGCACTCCGTCTCCGAGAACTCCGTGGTAGACGGATACCAGGAGCCAGGCTCGTTCAAGCTGGAAGTGGTGTACGAAGCCAACCGCGCACAACTGGAGGCACTCGTCAATAGATCCCACGCCTGCTCCCAGCGCCTGGAGTACCGCTGTCGGCACTCGCGGCTGCTCAACTCGCCCAGTGAGTGGTTCATCATCATGAGCCGAAAGACGTCCATTGCTTGACAAAGGCCTCCTGCAAGGATTTCCACACCGACTGGCCCTGCGCTGCCCGCATCCAGCGGCTTCCGGCAACCTTCACCAGGTCGTCGGTCTACCGAGTCGGAGGCTTGCCTACACTGCGTCTTTCGGTGCGCGGTCGCCACTCGAGAACTTTCATGCCCCAACGTTTTATCTGTTCTACAAGCTATGTGCCCTGCCCACTGCCACTTAAGTTTAGCGATTCTGTGAGCTATGTCGGTAAATTTAGTTCTCCTACGTATCTCCTCATTTCTGAGTCGATCATGTAGGGAAACACCGAGAATTCACGCTCCATCGTCCTTTGGGTGACCTTGAGCCTTCTTATGAGGCCCATAGTAAGCGACCATGTATCGGTTTTATATTTCATCACTGGCAACACACAGTGGCTGTGGCTATAGCGACTGGATAGGATACATTATTAGAAGTTATTATAAGATAAAGCCTATAAGCCTATAAGATAAAGCCTATAAGCCTATAAGATAAAGCCTATGAGCCTATAAGATAAAGCCTATAAGCCTATCCATATCAGAGGCTAAGTGCCCGCTAAAGGATCAAGATTAGTTGAGGCGTTAAGGTTGGGGCATCATAAGGAACGAAGAAACAAACATGTTTTCACATTTACGTTGACGTAACAATAGTTACAACTGTCCACTTACCCTTTCCGCAGGCGACGAGGCGAACTTCCACCCTTACGCTTGGTGGGTGTCCCGAACGGGCCAGAAAATGGACCACTGGGCAGGCGCACCCGCGGGCTCGCGTATGTGTCAATGCGGCGTGCTGGGTGCCTGCCGCGACCCCACCAAGTGGTGCAACTGCGACGCCGAGTATTCGCCTCAAACGGGAGACGGTAACTGTTCACTCCTGGGTCTTCTTCTTTAGGTCCTGGAACACCAAGTGGTGCGACTGCGACGCCGAGTATTCACCTCAAACGGGAGACGGTAACTGTTTACACCTGGGTCTTCTTCTTTAGGTCCTGGAACACCAAGTGGTGCGACTGCGACGCCGAGCACGAGCCCCAGGCGAGAGACGGTAACTTCACCTCACAGTATAAGGACATTATACAGTATGGATACTCACTGCAACTATGAAGGCTACCTCAGCCCCGCAGTGTGACCAGTTGTCAGCCCCAAACGAGAGAAGGAACTAGCCCCGCGTCCGAGGATACGCTTCGACGGCAACCGTTCACTCTGACAACAGGATAGCAGACTACAAATGGTTGCCATCAGAGCACCCTCGGAACGCAGCCCTGAGTCTACTTCTATAGTACTCTAACACCAAGTGGTGCGACTGCGATGCCGAGTATTCGCCCCAGGCGAGAGACGGTAATTAATCTTGATGGGAGCTGCCCAAGCAGCGACACTTCTACCCAGAGGGATCTTTAGTGTCCACCCCTTAAAACCCTTGTACCTATCCCTAGTCAGCGATGTGTTGCATTAGTGGCGCGATTCCGCTGAAGGGTAGGTGCCTGTATTCCTCCGGTGTAAAGTAACCACTACCTAGGAGGCTCATACGCTTATTAGCCAAGACATCGCAGTGACAATAAGTGCTCCATTGATTCTGTGTCTTCACCACAGGCTCTGCAAGTTTCATAATTTGTCAAACCTAAAAACGAGAATGATTTGTAAGAGTTAACGGATGAAATGCAGTTTTAACTAATTGTTTCAGAGTTCCAATCGGATGGAGGTGAAATAACTGAGAAGGACTACTTGCCTGTAAAGCAACTTCGATTCGGAGACACGGGAAGCCATCTCGATGAGAAAGAAGGACGGTATACACTCGGGCCTCTGTTGTGTGAGGGAGATGGTGAGACATATTTGTTTATTTTAGTTTTTTTTAAACGAATTTGTCGATCTCTTTAATGACCCACATTATCCCCACTGTAAGGGCACGGGTTGTATTGTTTATGGCTACCTATATCTATGAGATAGGTATAGTACGCTGTCTCAGTCACACAGGTATCCAGGTTAGTAGCTGACAACCAGTCAGTCGTGAATTGCGCGTTCTCATCACTCTTCATTGATGAAAGTGCTAAGCTGACATCTCTTTGCAGATCTGTTCAGTAACACGGTGACGTTCCGTATCTCGGACGCGGTGATCATCCTTCCGACCTTCGACCTGGGCCACAGCGGGGACATTTACTTCGAGTTCCGGACGACCAAGGAGAACGCAGTGCTTTTGCATTCTAAGGTAACCATTCTTTGTGAACTCTTTATAGTTCAACGCTTTAATATGAAGTTTGTATTCGAGTTTTTAAAACAGTGAGGTTGTACGAAGGAGGTTTTATTCCCAAGCACTAATAGACGATAGAATAGTTGCAAATTACTTAGTGTGGAAAAAGTTAAAAGACACTGGATAGACCCACCCAGTCACCGGTAAGAATTTTGATCACATAACAAGTCGATTTCCAAAGAAGTTCTATGTATTAACCGTATTATTTGCAAACGCCTATTTATATAGCGTACGCAGACTAAGGAAAGACCTCATAGTATTCTTTAGGTTTTACTTTCTTAATAATTCTTGTGCCATATTTATGTCACTGAGCCATCCTCAAGATTTATTGCTTTTACATCACCTTACTGTTAATACTTTTACCATCAGACACTCCAACAAACTGGCCTGTTATAATCGCCTATTACTAAAACAAACAAGTGACATTTAATAATAATAATAATATTCGGGACAAATCACACACGGTCATCTGGTCCCAAACTAGGATTGCCTGTGCTATGGGAACCAGAGACTGATATACATACACATATACATTTAAATACATACATATATAGAAATAATACACTCAGACTCAGAGCAACCAATTCTGCTCATCACAGAAAAGTTTGCCCTGTGTGGGGATCGAACCCACGACTCTCGGATCAGTGGTCAGGATCGCTAATCACTTAGCCACCGAGTCATTTGTGACTATCTTACCCGCAGGGGCGGTGAGGTCGCTTTTAGATGGCGATAAGGAGTGGCCATACTGTACCGTCACACTAAAAAAAATACTGTGCTTCCTCAGGGCATCCAAGACTACATAAAGCTGTCCATCATCGGAGGCGACCAGCTGCAGTTCCAGTTCCAGGTGGGAGACACGCCGCTGGGCGTCAGCGTGGAGACCAGCAACCGGCTGGCTGACAACCGGTGGCACTCGGTCTCCATCGAGCGGAACAGGTACAGAGGAACATATGAAACGATCGTGTCTTGTTAGATTCGCAGCCTCAGTTCAGGTGACAGAAGTGTAGTCGTTATGTGTGAAATATCACTTACGAAATAGTTGTTTTATTAAATTGCAGAAAAACATAATCGCTTGTATTTTTATCACATGTACGAATTTAAAATAAACATAATTATTAATGATTATTATACATAAGTACTAATTATATTGAACAACGACGTCACTATTCATTAAACATTTTTAGTTCAAAATTTTCTCTTTGGCATTTCATAAAAGTAACTGTTAGTTAGATCATGAAATAACTAGCCATGTCTTTAAGGAGCTTCGAAAAGGCCCTAGGTTAAGTTACCCATGGTTCTGTCAGAGCTCCTAGAAGATATGCATCTGTTGTATTTTTTACGAACTCATGTACATGTATTTGTTTGTGTGGAACAGGAAAGAAGCCCGCGTCGTCGTCGACGGGGCGCTCAAGAACGAGATCCGCACCGGGCGAGAGCGCATGCGGGCGCTTCAACTCACAACTGGCTTAGTCCTGGGGGCTGCGCTGGACCGCAATGACGGCTTCGTGGGCTGCATGCGGGCGTTATTGCTCAATGGACAGCCAGTGGACCTGAGGAGTTATGCTAGGCGAGGTCAGTGCATGGAGTAACAGGGTTATAGATGGACTGGGTCGTTGGATGGTGAAAGGGCAGAGAGAGGCAGTGACACCATTAATAAAATACCTCCTTCATCATAAAAAAGTAAAAAGATCAATACAAATCGATTACCTGAGTAGCCAACTTTGTATGGAAAATCCATTTTTTTTGCTCCGATTGCATTGAAAAAGTTGTTCAGTTTCATGAGTAGAACACTGTTAAAGTTTCCTCGAGTCGTCTTTTAATATTATGTAGGTAACTTATTTAATAAAATGGTGTCTTTAGAATAGGTTCCATTATAAACTTATTCAGTTTCATAGAACACTGTTAAAGCTTTCTTGAGTTGTATTTTAATGCCTTGTATACATTTTTTAACATAATACGTCATCACATCAGGTCTATACGGCGTGTCGGAAGGCTGCGTGGGCAAGTGCGACTCTTCCCCTTGCCTCAATAACGGCACCTGCCTCGAGGGGTACGACTCCTACTCCTGCGACTGCCGCTGGACCGCTTTCAAGGGACCCATCTGTGCTGACGGTGAGTTGAGATAGATAGTTGGATGGACAGACAGACAGATAGACAATAGTGTTTTTTTTTAATTCCATCATTCAAATCAAAATATGTTTATTCCAAGTAAGTAGCAGTGTACAGTTTTTGAAGGTCATTTTTTAATCTACTTTTTATACGAAGTTCCTCCCACTTGGAACTCGTATTTCGGATAGTGTTTGTGGAGAGAAAGAAACGTCGGGTCCAAAAGAAACTCTCCAACACATTTTTTTCAAATATTAGTCTTATACGATAATTGGTAATCATTGTGTAGTTCTGGGCATTATCTCACCTGAAATGAAATGAAACGAAATTGTTTATTTGCAAAAATCATGGTAAAAAAGATGTAAAAATAACAATATACAGCGCAAAGACATGATTTGCCACAGTGATGGCATGCAAACGAGTTGTCTGATTGGTAAGTGATGATGATGTCGAAAGATAAAGCAAGCTTACCAAGAACTGGGTATCTTGTCTTGTTGGAAAAATAGAAAAAAATTAGGTAAGATGGTGTTAGCTAGCCAAGCTAAATAAGATTAGAGAATATTGCCACCAATCAAACAGTGTCCAACTTTATAGAAGGATTTGAAACAGCGACCACTTGTTGTTGAAACATGTGAACTAGCCACATGTTTAAACCGAAACGAACAAGGAATAACTCTGCGAGAACCGTTATATTTCTGTGAAAATGTTGTATATGTTTGTTTTTCTGAAGAAACTTCTATAGCGCCTTCTAGTAATTGTAGTTTGTGGTGAATACTACAGATGTAGCCAAAATCTCACTACAGAAACATGTCCTTAACAGAAACATTACAAAAACAATTATATTGGCTTTATTTATAATATGTATCTTTTCTCTCAGAAATCGGCGTGAACCTCCGCCCCAACTCCATGGTAAAATATGACTTCCTGGGTTCGTGGCGTTCCACGATCGCGGAGAAGATCCGCGTGGGCTTCACCACGACCAACCCCAAGGGCTTCCTGCTGGGGCTGTTCAGCAACATCACCGGGGAGTACCTCACGCTGATGGTCTCCAACTCAGGTACCTCATTCATCATTATTATCATGGATGATGCTACTTTCGCTAGCGGCGCAAGCATCGGATGTACGGTCTAATTTTAATAAAACATATACTTTTTAAAGTGGCCCTTTCAGAATCCTTTTCCATCTTTTCAGAATGTCATAGCACAATACTTAATAATGTTTTCTACTACGGAAGTACTAAATAATGGTTACTATTTTTGTTTAAAAGAATAGACTACACGAAACATTTTTCTTTTACGCATGGCTCTTAAACTGATTGATTATGTAAACAGCCAGTACCAGAATTGTAACGTTTTTTTATTTCAACATGATGATCACCATCAGCAAAAACACGCCCACCGCTGGACAAAGGCAACGTTTACCAGGTCATCGGTCCACCGAGTGAGAGGCCTGCCTACACTACGTTTTACATACGCGGTCTTTACTCGAGAACTTTAACGCCCCATCGGACATCTGTTCTTCTTTCATATAGTATTTATAAAGGTTATATTCTGTATGACATTCCCTTGTCCACAGGCCATTTGCGAGTGATTTTCGACTTCGGTTTCGAGCGGCAAGAGATCATATTCCAAGGGAAGCACTTCGGTCTCGGCCAGTACCACGACGTGAGATTGTCGCGTAAGAACAGCGGCGCTACTATGGTGTTGCAGGTATGTTGAGGATGTCATCGATTCGAATCAGTCGTGGCTCATCACGGCTTGCGTGGTCGCGTCGAATTACCACAGATAAACAAAGACTTTTGTCGTTTGAATTGTTCTGAAATAAATAGGTACTATTGTTTGCACCTTTTAAGGTTGCAAAGCCATAATTATTCTTTCCGATAATGTTTGTTAGCCAGAGTCGTTCCAAAATACTTGTCACTCCAGAACCACTTGCAACCGTTCATAAACCATATTATTTTCTTTTCTTTGAAATTTTTTCGTCTCTTTCATTTTCCGAGTAAAATCCTACCTTCTTTTTGGAACGACTTCTAACACAGTATATTTTGACATATTAAGTAAGGCCCTACATTTTACCAAAAGGTGGACAACTACGAAACCCAAGAGTACGACTTCAACATAAAGGAGTCAGCGGACGCCCAATTCAACAATATCCAGTACATGTACATCGGGCGTAACGAGACTATGACCGAAGGCTTCGTGGGTTGCGTCAGTCGAGTGGAGTTTGACGATATCTATCCTCTGAAGCTGCTGTTCCAGCAAGATCCGCCGCCTAATGTTCGCAGTTTGGGGGGTGAGTGCATCATCAATATTAAAATCATCAACAACATTATCAACATTAACTTTATCATAATCATCATGAGCAAAAAGACGTCGAATGCTGGACAAAGGCCTCCCACAAGGATTTCCACGACGACCGGTCCTGCGTTGCCCGCATCCAGTGGCTTCCCGTAACATTTACCAGGTCGTAGGTCCACCGAGTTCCCACTCGGCCTGCCTACGCATTACAATAATTGAGCGTTTTTATGGGCAAGAGGGATGTGTCTCAGATGCGACGGGTACTGGCCCGTCCAATGTCCCAGTCCAGTGGCTGCCCATTGCTGCGTTATTTACCAATTACCACTCTTAAATTACAATGTATTATTTATCATCCTACCGAGATTATTAAATCTTACAAAAAAAATTGACGAAATAGCACCAATATGATTGGCGATATTGTCAAGGAAAATCTAGATTCAAGATACATTGTAACAAGGAGCATGTTTGTCCCAGGTACGCTCCACGAAGACTTCTGCGGTGTAGAACCAGTGACCCATCCTCCGGAACCGGTGGAAACCAGACCTCCGCCCTCCGTGGACCTGCAGAAAGAACTGGACTATCACAAGACGGACGAAGCTATACTTGGCAGTACGTATTTATAATCTTTCTAAGCTTATTTAACCAATCAAGAAAAAATGTTCTCTCATCGTACTTGCTACCTTGAAGAGAAAGTAGTGTGCGGCTCTTCACCACGCGGACTGATGATATGGTGAAGTACTCAGTCTCAATATGCCGCTGTATGTACGTGGCTTAGAAGCGCGCTGATTGGTCGTCACTAAAAAGGAAGGTTCACCCATTTACTTTCCAAAATGACCGTCTTCTGTCAGACGCATAAATAGTGTATGATAGATGCTTCTGCAATGTTTAAGAACTGCCCTCAAGAACCAGAAAGAACAGTATAGATATACCATATCCACAGACATGCAACCCGCTCCCCTCCTATAGACTAGCAATGCAGGGCATCGGCCGCTCGCCGCAAGGTGGGCAGATGGCCAAGTTAAATTGAAATGTCATTTTCGTTCAATTTTCATATTTCAGTCTATTTCTGTCAATGGTCGAGGTAACATCGGACAAAATATGTGTAAATTTATCGTAAAAATGCCAAGTTGCATCGTTGTCTGATGCGGAAACCGCACTGGTCATCTCAATAAATCAAATGTGCGGGGTTTCATACCAGAAGTGAGCCATATATTAACTAATTTTTATTTAAATAACTTCGTTGCAAAACATATGGTTGTGATGTAACACTTCATCGACTTTTCGATAGGCATAGCAAAAATTTTAGCAACAAAAAATATCAGACTGCATATTTACTTAGTTTTATCCAACGTAGACATGAAATGTCTTTGACTTATTTTTTCTTCTAATTATTTTCAGTTTCCAAAGAAACCCAAATAAAAATTAAACGAGAATTAAGACTATGAGCAGACACGACAGCTGGAAAATTTTCTCCTAACATTTCCGCCCAGCTTGGCTATAGATATGTTTTGGAAGTTACGATTCGGTTTGATTTTTAGTTTTAAAAAATATATTTTTTGTTTTAATATGTATTTTTACTGTATTATATTTGTGAATTTTTATTAGTATTGTTTATGTATTAAGATCTAACAAGGAACAATATGCTTAATTTATTTTGTTATCCTCATTTTACAAATTATCGTAAGAATTTTCGATATTTGTGATCCTTTCTATTACCTCCATCACTAGATCTTTCAGTCGTATTTTGAGTTTTGTCATTTTCAAATACTCTATTGCTATTCGACGATTTAGTTGACATCTTGCGGTGATTGGTCGCAATTCAAACATATGACATTCTTAGATTCAACAATTCGAACAGTTATGAAGCTTCCCCCTCCCGCCCCTCAGATTTTCCCCTCAACTTCGCCCACGCGGTTTCATATTGAAACTGACGTATTAGCGTTCTATAGAGGAGCGGAGCGACGATATAAAACTTCTTTGACCATATCATATAGCGCCATCCCTGTCTTTTGGGGATATTCATTGGAATATACTGAACCTATCGGAACAAGCGATATATCTGTTAAACTAAAAGTAAACATGCATTAGTACCAATATTAATTAGTGCAAAGAATAATCTAGATTTATTGTTGCAGCGGTGCTGGCGTTTATATTCTTACTGCTTCTGGTCGTGGCCATCGTGTTGGTGCGAGCCCTATCGAGGCATAAGGGAGAATATCTCACACAGGTCAGTTTTATTTATAACGTCTTCTTCTTGGCTTAATTTCCTCGGAAAAGGGTGCATTGAGATTATGATGGTCTGTAAATGAAACCATTATTATATTAGAACACTATACCTTCCCTTAACAACTTATATAACCCCACTGTGATACGGGTCTCTTCCCATGTGAGACATGTTAGGTCGTACTCCACAGTTCCTGGATGTTCCGTATATTTGACTTACATATGTATTGATTAATGCGCAATAATCCGCGGACTAATCTACGGTCAAAACCTGGATGGGTTTGGCTGTTAGTGGCATTTATCTCTACAGTTTCCTTACGTGAACATTTCTGACACTGGGGTTGGCCACTAGCCCCGACACTAGCAATCCCGACTTGGCCCCCGTGTGTGGAGTATGCTGCCCTGATAAGAAAGTTACTATATAGTTTCCAAACACTTAGCCGCCTTTTTTCTTATGAGGTGGCCTAACGTTCCCGAGGTACGGGACGAGACCCGTGCCCCTGCAGTGGGGACGATATGGGTTGTTAACCCCGCTATGTGTGTGTGGCAGGAGGAGCGCGGCGCGGAGGGCGCGGCGGACCCGGACGCGGCCGCGCTGCACGCCGCCACGGGCCCGCGCGTCACCAAGCGCCGCGAGTTCTTCATCTAGTGCCGCCAGCCCCACTGTTCCCTGTCTATACTGCGACAATTAACCCGTGGTAGCTGATTATGTTACAAAAGAGTTGAAATATACTCATGGACAAAAATATCGGCTCAAGGTTTCTGGCACGACTTGAAAAAGTAACTCTATCTACCAAAAAAACACTAAATCAAAAGTTCAAAATCTGCGTGTTTACTCTTTATGATTTTAGTTTGGTGATTTTCTAGATTTTTGTTTTTTCTATTTAGTAGTTTTGTAGACTGAGTTCTTTTTTCAAAAGTCGGTCAACATATTTTGAGTTGATTTTTTAGTCCACCGGTGTTATATCTGGCCGTTAGGAATCGCATCTTCCCGTAGCGCTCAGAAACATCAAACTTAGAACTCAAACTCAAAATGATTTTTATTTAAGTAGATGCTTCACACATTCTTTTCTGGAAGTGTTTGCGAATCGTTCGCTAAAGCGAGAAAAACATCTCTCTCTCAGAGCAGCTCTTTAGCATCGCCGGTGCAGACGCCACTGGTATTCTCTTCTCGCTCTAGCGAACGATATTTCTGAGCGACAGAAAAGGATAGCGGTACGGTAGAAAGCGATTCTATGCGGCCAATTTTCTTTCAGTGTTACCATATTGGCGTAGACACTGAAGTGGTCTTCTGTTTGATGGTTGAAAACCTGATAAATGACAAATCTTGTTCATTTCATTATACATAATTTATACAAGTTTTTATTCATCAACTTTGTACAATCAAATGCTTCACAAAAGACATATGCATTGTATTATAACATCGTCGCTTAAATGAATATAACTGCCAAAAAGTACAAACCTATTATATCATGCTACGATAAACGACCTAAAATTAATACCGGCCTTTTTAATATCTCATCTCATTCGCTAATAAATTCTAAAATATTAATCTATAATTTCCCCGAGAATTTTGATTTGGTGTAAAGGCCGTTTGCGACCAAATAGTGCCACAAATGCGTAAAATATAATTAATTAGTCTCTATTCCAAATTTAATGATATGGGTGACAGCTGCCAGCTGCGTACTTCTAGCGCTGCATCTCAAAAGACGATTATCGATTAACGACTTTATGAAAATGATATAAGGTACGTCCTATGGATATGTCACCCATATCATCAAGCTTGGAATAGTGTTGTAGTAAACTTATTTTTTAGTTTTGTGAGAAACACTAGTGGTTTTGCATCACTAATTTTTTTAATTGAATTGTATAAAAAATAACCACATATGATTAGCCAAAACATTTTAGTCAGGCATGACATTTTTTAACTTTTATATTTTTACTTCGACTCGAATGTAATTTATCACAACTTTAACTATCTTAAGCTCATTAACAAAACTTTATGCTCTAACTAAAGTCTCTCGTAATGTGCCACCGCGTAGAATCTCACCATTTTTATCCAATAGGGTAGTTTACTGCTACTCATCAGAGTTATTTTTTATTTTGCTATTTTTTTATCAAATGTTTCAAGAACGACAGTTTGTTCTAAAAATTTGGAATAGTAATGACGTCATAATTTTGTGTGGTCGTTTCCACACTCATTACGAATTTTTTATAAATAAAAAATTGAACGTGTATTAAAATTCAAGCTAGTAACTTTTTCTTCTGTTTCAATGAAAGAGCAATTTAGAGAGAAATGAATGCAGTCAACTAACCTATTGAAAATTATGATAAGGATGACAGCTGTCTAATTAAAACAACTTATAGTGACAGGTGATTTTCATTTATTTGGCAATCGAAAGCAGTGGCTTTTGGGTTTGTGAATTGTTTTAGTAAATATCCTCTTTTTAATATCCACTCTAATGTATTTTATCATCTACATCAGAGTTTGGCGCAGCTGTCACATTGGTATAGTAGGTAAAGTAAATCTATTTTATACAGTATGGATAATGACCACTGCCGGTAACTTAAACGGTGGGTTCCGCTCATTAAACTGAACAACTTTTTTCAAGGAACTGAATTCTCGAAAAAATGTTTGGTCTCTCCATACAAAATTGCCCGTTTGGCCGATCAATTTGTATGAGATGTCGCAACTCTTTTTTCGAATTTTGTATAGGTTTCATAGGAAAAGTTATTCAGTTTTTATTAAGTTTGTGGTCTTTTAACATCTTGTATTTCAATCCACTATTAAATCATGAATCTCATTCATATAAAAGTGATTACAAATTTTATTTAGTAGGTATTTTTTAATCAAGTTTTTAATGTTCTCTCAAAAAAAGTCTTACTTTTTATTGCATTTATAAATGTCGTTCTTATGCTTTGATTTGAACACTTGAAGTCTTTCCGAGTTTTTTACTTTTTACAAATTAGCGTAAGGGTTTCTTATCAGGTTCTTATAGACTGTTTTAATTGTCGTAAGTAATTATGAATAGTTTTATATGATATTAATAGTTAAGAAAAAAGTATTGTGTGTATTTTTTAATTTATTTTTTGTCCGTCCAAAAGAGTTTTCGTTACTGTAATACAATTAAATAGATTTTGTACTGAACCATACTTTTCTATGTTTCAAATTTGCAAAAACTTGGAACTTAGTGCCGTAAGAATATGTACAGAATGCTTGTGAATTTATTTATTTAGTTATCCGACCGAAACGTCTGTGGTTTTACAATAAAAAAAGTATAATGTATATTTTACCGATATCTAAAAGGAGGTTCTCAATTTGTCTATGTATAGAGTGTTTTTTTGTCGTGCCATGAAACTAATTTTCTCCAAGAAATCATTCAGGTAAACAATTACATTTGTATTTCCATACAGTTTGCAAATATACTGTACAATACATTTGTATGGTGGACGCGAATGAAGAAGATATGTATAACTTTTTGATAACAATTGGTTGTTATTTGCAAAATACTGATGACATTTTTGAGAAGTTTCTTTCACAGATATTTCCGTCACTAGTTAATATTTTTTATATAAATTTTGTTCGTTTGTCACCCCATCTCATGAATAAGTGAGTCATTGTAACTTGTAATTGTAAGGTCTCGTGCCTTAACTGTAGGGAGGCACTAGCAAAGTTCACGTCGACACGTAGTGGGATAGTTTATTTTAATACTGCGGTATCACCAATAAATTTTCCATAAATATACTGTTTGTAGTTTTACTTTATTTATCCAAACCAGACACAAGACACTCATAAACGTATACACGCACACACACACACACACGCACACGCACACGCACACGCACACGCACATGCGCACACGCACGCGCACACGCACACGCGCACACACACACACGCACACACACACACGCACACACACACACAAACACACACGTACACACAAACACACACGCACACGCGCATACACAAACACACGCACACGCGCATACACAAACACACAAAATAAAAACATTGTTGTGAACGTATATGGGCAGCACAGAACTATGGATGAAGTGGTATCAGCTGAAAATATTATGCTGTACAACTTTATAGCTGAATTTTTTTTACTCCTTGTTCAGCTGTTTGGCCAATTTTGTATGGGGAGTAGGGTTTGCATTATCCGTTCAAATTTACTATCCGGATAAAACGGATATTTAATTTCAAAATATCCGGATATCCGGATAAAACGGATAATTCGGATAATTTTGAAATACTTTAAGAGTTAATAGTTTTCTTCGTTAAATAGGGTGTATGGGAATAAAATGTAACAAATACATTGCCACCCAGATTATTCTATTTCCAACACCCTTAAAACTAAGTAAAGTAAGGATTTATTTCAATAACTTTTTAATTATACGGACACTTGTTTATTTATATCGCAATTCGTGACTTAAAGCGAACGCATACATAACTGTTCTAGAAAAATTCTTCAAGAGATAATTCAGCTTCTAGAAACCACTAAAAATACAATAGTTTTTCTCATGTGTATTTAAATCGATAGATTTGATATACTTGTTTTTTCAATAAAAATATAAGGCTTTTGTAGGAATTGGCGTTATCCTAGAGTTTTCTTTCCAACGCAAGGTATGACTACAATATCAGCAGTAAATAAAAGGTGGTTAATGTAGTAGTCGTTGATGTTATGGCTGAGTCCTCTCCAGTCCAGAAGCTTGAAGACATCTTCCAGGGCAGTAGTGAACAGTTTCGGAGAAATACTACCTATGTAAGTGTCACCCCTCGCAGCAGCCTAGGTTTTGAATTCTTATTCTGGAGACAGACTGCCATGGTGGCGTTTTCGTACAAACACTTCAACACTTCGATATATTGATAATCTCTCTCAAATCAAATCAAAGTCTTTCTCATAGTCCATTATTGCCAATCATAGTGGCTGATTATACTCTTCAGTCTTCTATTGTGTTAAAATATGTGCCACAAATCATAATATATGTGGTCTATTGTATTGAAACCTTTTCGGAACTGGCTTGTTTGGGTGGTTAAAAGTCATCATACCTACGTGCGAAACGATTTCTAATGACTCTCAAAAACAGTTAGTAAAAAATAGATCTTATTTTCTTGGTCGGTTCACTCTTGACAGAGTGGTCGAGGTCATCATATCGTAGCTTTAGTGGGCCGTCAAACAACATATCGCCATTCCTCTCGCACCACAGCTCTTCCAGGGAATTCATTTAGGGGAACTCCCCGCGCAGAGTTGAACTGATATGTCCAGCGCATAAGAGACCTGCGGCGTGTTCTGGTGCCTTCAACTTTGCCCTAACCAAACCGAAGGTTTAAAATATATGTTAGAAAACTTTATAGCTAAACGTTTATTCATGTTTCCTGGGATCACCAACAAAACAAAACAGCCTGTAGACATGACTCTAGAAATAAGATGGTTCTATAGTTCTTCAGCAGGATATTATGTATTATTGCCCTTAATGGAAGAAGATCACCACATTTCTATGCCATCATGCCATTAGCGTTCGTCCCTCAAGCATAACGGAATTAAACAACTTCTTACGAGCGTGTAGTACCGGTTTTCCACCTGCTTTCTAAAAGATCAGTCTTAATCCATCATCACCCGATGCCTTGATGTTCTTAAGCTGTTTAAGAGCTATTCTTATCTCGTACATGTTGACGCCCGGGAAATACGGACTTCGGTACAGAGCATCAGGTCTATCTGGCTCTTGGGTCTTCAGCCACATTTCTGACAGATAGGCTTATTATGGTCGCCTATATAATTATTTGTGCTATGAACTTCTTAGCTTCTTTCAAGAATTCAGAAGATATAAATAAAAAGAATAACTAAATTGGGAGTTGTTCCATGTTATCTCCTTTTTGTCCAGAAGAAAATTACTGATACGTTTCTCCTTAGTTTAGTGAGGCAGGATGGTTAATTTTGTACTTGCGTGCGATACACAAAATTGATTAGTGGTGTATCCATACTAAACAAAGTCTCTACATAATTTTAATATCTACCTATTGTACTAAAAATTCAAAGTTTTTTCTATGAAGACCGAACAAGCATTAGTTGACGTAATTCGATTAAAATATGCCTCTGTAATCGCCTTCTAAACAACTTTTATATTATCCGGATATTCGGATATGTTACTACAAATAATCCGGATAATAAAATTGGCGGATATCCGGATAAAACGGATATCCGGATATCCGGATTGCAAACCCTAATGGGGAGCCCATTCATTTTTAATTATAATTTCAAAAAAGTCTTAGAATAAATGTTGTTTAGTATGATGAGTAACAGCGCGTTATCGGGTCCTACTCCTGCACTTTTTTTTTGTTACACCCTGTATGTGTGTAGATTAGTCCTGCTATTTATGGGTTATGGGGATTATTTGAGAATAAGCGTATTAATTGTCACAGTTCTAAATAGACTCCCCCCTACCATTGTGCAACCATTTCGCCCTTAACAGGTGCATTTCTCTTTCACACACTGCCCTCGAGGCCTTAAGCACCGGTAAGCACTTAACCCGTTTGTGAAGCGCTGACTTGGGCGCTCAAAACGATACGCTGGGCAATAGAGATGGGCGTCGAATAACAGTTTCGATGTTTATTTTATGCTGCGAGGGCATTGGTGTTGAATTGTATGACACAGGGTGACTGACGTTTAACCTTAATACTAAATGTCATTCGGTAATTTGGCACATGCTTGTAGGGAAAGTAAGTAAATATATTGCACACCAGCATAAAGATAAATTTCAAATGTTTTTTTATTTATTTTAATGTTTGCTATTTACTAAGCGGACATTAAGAAAAGGATATTTCGGAAAAGGACATACACATACACATTAGATAGGTCGTGTTTTGTATCTGTATATCGAACATAAAAAAATATAGGTATCTGGAGGAAATGTTTAGTTAGATAAGGATTCCTTCGACGTCACATTATGCCCCTCACTAGCCTGTGAACTGAGTGCATAAGTAGGCTGCGAAGAATCGGGCGCCAACCACAATCGAGCACGCGCCGACTCTCGATCACCTTTCAGGCC
Organism: Coleophora deauratella; assembly: GCA_958295455.1. Classification (NCBI taxonomy): domain Eukaryota; kingdom Metazoa; phylum Arthropoda; class Insecta; order Lepidoptera; family Coleophoridae; genus Coleophora; species Coleophora deauratella. Next base: position 1,025,609 of record OY282398.1, on the reverse strand, counting down.
GCACTTTTAGTTTACTGGGTCACTGGAGCAGGTGAAGTAGTTATTGTAGGTTTCCCTAGCTTAATGGTTCCTCCATTCCTTCATATGTGCTCGCGGCGTCGGTATACGACGAGGTAAAAGTTTGTAAGACTTGGTTTGGTTGGTGGTGGGTAGGTAAGGCAATTGTAAGCCCGCCTGGCGATAGCCAGGGGGAAACAGTAACGCACGACCAAATAACGTTGCCGGCGCTACTGCACCGGCACCGTTTTTAACCGACTTCAAAAAAGGAGGAGGTTTTCAGTTCGACTGTATGTTGTTTTTTTTGTATGTATGTTACGCGATTACTCCGCCAATTATGAACCGATTTTGACGATTATTTTTTGTTTGGTAGGTTTTATCTAGACTGACGCAGCACTTTTTGAAAAATCAACAAAAACAAAAATACATAGCAAAATTATAGTAGTTACGATTGAAGTCGGTTTTTTAACTTGTTCAGCGTTGTAGATTATATCAAAGTAAAACCACTAAACATCAGTGGTAACAGCATTCATTACTTCAGACACATTTTATTTTCATAATTATAAAACAGACGCCTAATTATTTAAGGCAATCTAATTATAATGAAGGTACAATCACATCCACCCACCTGATCAATAGTACTTGATTAAGCTCTAAATTACAAAGACGGAGTTGATCATAGTACTTACCTAAACAGGATCAAAATAGGCTGCCTGTAATCAAATTATCAAGCGCGGCCGTCTAATGCCACCTTTTCAAATAAGATTAGAGGGTAGATTTGAATCAACTGTCAGTTATGTACACCACAAAGGGTGAAGGTGCGCATCTCATGGGGTTTGGCCAAATTACTAGGCGCGGTACCTAAGCTGCATAACTGTCAACTACGTGTCCTCGTAATCCTTTATAGTAAAAAATTGACGTCTCCCTAATTTTTCATACAAAGTTGGGCAGTCAGATTTGTATGGAAATTCCACCTTTTGGCGACTTTCGCAAAATCACAACAGAAGTTGTTCACAACTTTTTTAACTTTTTTTAAACCTCACGTTGTCGTTGTCGTAAAAAAATAATTTTATCAAGTTTATTTAGGTGTCATTTACAAAAGATTAACTAAGCAATAAATATCTTGTAGTTATACCTACCAGAATCAATATTATCGCAGCAGAGTCCTCACAGACTTAAAAGGATAAAACCCACTTAAACCGTCGCAAAACCAATTAAAACCAGTTTAGAACCGAATCCAATCGACTCCATCCATCACCCGTCCATAACCCCCAAACTCTAATCTCATAGCTGTACATTAAACAACAATTCAGGGAGATTCAGGTATCATAATAAATCTTCTAATCGCCCCTGTCTGAAACCTGCTCAATAATTTTAACTGCCACTTTATTCTGCCACAAATTTTACAAAAATCACCCTTAATGTAAGTACCGCAAGGTGCATGACAACGGTGTAGGTGTAGCTGGCCATGGGGTTCAAAATGGCCGAGACATAAGGCCTTATGCACACGGACACAGTCAGATATTAATCCGTCTGATTGTGATTAGATTCAGAGGCACGGAGTAATATATTATCTGAGGTGCTAAGAGTAGGGAAGGGGTTGGTTGTCATGTAATGATGGTGGTATCGATAAAATTTGGCAGGTACCTATTTACTCTTCGAATTTATGTATGTAACTTAGAGTGAAATAACAAAACAAGAATAATATTGAAATAATAATCAACAATTCAACAAAAAAAGGAACTAAAGGAATTTTCGAATTTTTATGAATTATGGACACAATATTCTATTTGAATATGTTATGGAAAATTTCTAAATCGCTATACAGTAATTATAATTGCACCTAAAGGTTTCTCTGTAACTATACAGATGAAAATACGTCAGGAAAATACTGCTAGTTATTACACGCTGAAAGTAAAATGGATTAATTCTACTTACATAAAAAATACATAATATAGCAAATAATAAAAATTATTATTTGCTTTTGTTATCTTTCCTTTGTATGCTTTGCTACGCTTCGTAGCATTTGGCTTTAAAACAGCAGTTATCGAAAACATCCCGTCTCAACACTAAGTATCGACAGTCGATAGACGGGGCGTGCCGCGGCAAACGACTAGTGTCTTAACGTGCCGAGGTGGGCACCTTCGAATATTGTTATCTTGAGCAAACTTAGGTAAGCTGCCATCTTAGGAACATAGTTTAATCTAGTTTAATTTATGCATGTAAGGGGTCGTTCATTAATCACGTGAGGCTGAAAAGGGGGGGGGGGTGGAGGGGGTTCGGAAAAAATCACGAAATATCACAAGGGGGAGGGGGGGTGTAGTGAGATATCACGTGTATTAGTTTTTCGTTAAACACTTGATTCCTAGAGTAAGTTTCAAATGTCGGACTGTTGTTGTTACGTTGTTTGTAACTCATCCAACGATTCGAAACGGCTTCAGGCAGTCAGAAACAACCTGCAACCTTAATGTCTGTCTGGACATTTTTATCACGGTGCTTAATTTTCCAGACTTAAATTACATTACATCTGTATTTAAAGATAACATTTTGTACCAAAAAATACACGTGATTTTAGGTGGGGGGTGGGGGGGTAGTCTAAAACCTCACCACGTATCACTAGGGGGGGGGGGGGCTAAAAAGTTGCTATAAACGTCACGTGATTAATGGACGACCCCTAAGAATATGAAATGAAACTGTGTGTGTATTATATATTTTAATGTATACTAGGAAAACAATCCTAACAAATTCAATAAAAGTGTAAAACTCGACAGTTTAAAATAGTATAATACAAAAGTAAATAAATAAATCGTACAATTTTAAATAATATCTTACGATGAAGTGCTAAAGAATCCTAACACAACAAGATTTTATCTTTCTCTCTTTTCTCAGTTTTCAGTAGTTTTCAGTAGTTTTCAGTAGTTTTCAGTTATCGTGTTATTGTATACAGGATGTCACAAAATTGGTGTAGGACCCGTTAACTGGGGATTCTACTCATCGTACTGAACAACTTTGCTTAAATCGCAAAAAAAAATTTTGGTCTCAAGTGGCAAAACAGATGATCAATTTGTATGGAGAGTCCAAAAATTTTTTTGCGATTTTAGTAAAGTCGTAGAACAAAAGTTGTTCAGTACGATGAGTAGAATCCCCAGTTAACGGGTCCTACGCCAATTTTGTTACACACTGTATAGGGTGATAAATAAAGTGCGTTTGAAATAAGGAGTTTATAAAATATGTAGTGATCATTGTTAATTAATATTAAACCCGTTAATATTATCATGTACAATCGATTAGTAAATTTGGTAGCGAATAATTTCATAAATATTTTTTTGTTCCGGTAGTAAAATCAACATAGATTTTTTAAAATAAGCTACTTAGTTATTTACTTACTTGAGTAATTAGAAAGAAGAAAATACATAAGTACAGATAAAATTTTCACTATTACTCGATTCACCCAGGGGTAGTAATATTTTTCGGGTATGCCCATTTTATTTTTACTATCAGTAACCTAGCCAAATTAAACCAAATAGGGTGCAGTGCCTTGTGTTGATCTATAGTTCATTCCAATAAAAAAAAAAGCAAAAGGTAAACAAACTTACTATGGAAATGACACATGTCAATGTCAGATGCATACTATCTTTGTTTACCTTTTGCTTTTTTTTTGATTGGAATAAACTATACAGAATGACAAATACTAAAAGCAGTTGGATATTATTACTTTTTGATGGAAATGTACTCTTTTTTAACGGGCAAGTTACGATTTAAAACTTTTAACCTGTCTCGTCATTACCGAGAAGACCTCCCAACGTTCAGAGCCTTCCACAAATTTTGGAAAAGCCTGAAGCTCCTGGCACCGTAGGTAATTACCAACTTTGCAATCCGCTTTCGATGTTAAGCGACGAAAATTAGTTGCAAATTAAAATACTCGCCCTCCGTCCACCTGTCTGAGCCGATTAGTCGAATCGGCGTACTTTTAAATTTGACAGGTTTGCAGATTGACGTTACGTTTATTGCGCGAAATATTTTAGACAAAGCTTTATTGATAGTATTACCACAAAATAGACACAGAAGGTCCGCTCAATACAAACCACTAAAATCGTAAGCATATACATGCTTATAGAAATATACGGTCGTTCGAGGCAAGGTCACAATATCGCACAGTACGTGATTCTGCCTTAAAACGACCGTATACGTATATAAGCATGTATATGCTTAGGATTTTTGTGAGAGTATTGAGCGGACCTTCTGTATCTATGTGTTTTGTGGTATTACTGTTTCTAAGACTGTGATACTATTGATCGATATGAAAATGACATTTTAATTAATGAGAAGGTACTTATATGACAATACCTACCTTGGTTTATCAAAAATCAAAATTGCAGTTTCCATACAAAGTTAGCTAATGAGGTGGTGGATCTGTTTGTAAACTCGATAAATAATTTCTTTCAAACGTAAGTAGTTCAGTTTCGTGAGCAGAGGCTTATCTTAAAGTAATTAGATCAAGTGCTGTCCAACTTTATATGGAAGTCATTTTTTTTTACGAATTCAACAAACTTGTAGAACAAAAGTTGTTCAGTTTGACTAGTAAATGGCCCACCTTTTGAGGCTAGTTTAGATAACTGACCTAACTTGCTTAGTTGACGATCAAGCTATATGATTTCTGCTAAGACATAGAAATTGCTACACTTTTTTACTCGAGTGCGCGATATCAGATTTTATGTTTAACCAGCTACGTGTACATGCATCCGACTGCAATTATTTAATAAAGGTACATTGAAATGGCCAGTGATTTCATGATCCGGTCAACTCCTTGTTTCTGACCACTACCTTCCACTACATATAAACTAAATCCAGATTCTTTGAATATTTCGCCTGTATATACTAGTAGGTATAGTCAATCTTTTAATGACAGGCCCTGAATTCGTCAGTCTTACTCAAAACTTGCCTAGATCTCGAATCAGATGAATCGAAATAATATTACGAAAAAGTGATATTATCCTGAAATATCTTCCTCAATTCGCACCTAAACCATTAAGAGCTTACATTAAGCTATTAAACATCTTCAACACGGGTTCCTCCTCAAAATTGTCTGTCTCGAAACTTATTCTCATAAAAAGATTTCGCGAAGTGCCATCGGGAGGTGGGAGGTGAAAATTTTTCTTCGCAAGCACCTGCTCCAAGACGAGGTAAGGCTGCGTTTATATTGGGTGGATAATCGGCTACGATTATACGCAGATAAAGTTTTTTTTAATGTTTGATATGCGGTATTGGTTTGTAAGGATATCTTTTGTAGTTGGTCCACGGTACCACCGTACCACCCTTCGGCTTATAAAAGGTTACTCAGTGTTAGGAACGGATTTGCAACCTATGTGAACACAGCCTAAGGTTCTAACTTCGCAGGAACCTCGACGAAACTTGGCGAAACTTCACACCGGATGTTGTTATCGGCCGGAAGCGCTTTAGGCAGGTTCCTGTTTTGACGGACGCGCGAAAAAACCGTCCCCGCTCCTGGGGGCAGGACCAACTTTAGCAAAAGTTTCTTCTTAATCGTGGTGCTAATGTTGTTTTAATAAGATTACCTGTGATGAATTAGGTGACAGTTTAAAACAAGCAATATTTTCCTATTATGGTAATATTCATTTTGTCATCGCATACTACAAAGTGTTGTTTAGATCGATAACCTTATTTTATGACTACCTTATTTTCTTTTTTACCTTTTTGCGTATAACTTTTTTTGCCATCAGTGAAGTGGGCAGTTAAGCAAAACAACAAGTATACGGTGTTAAGTTTTTAGAAAACAATATTTAAAGTGGAAGAAACTTTAAGAAATCCTACAAAATTTCAATTCGTAATGCAATTGATGATATACATTGTACTAAATATAAAGATTTTTTTAATATGTTGATGGTAAGAAATAAAGAATGAAAATAAGTTTATTCGGCAAAATTAACAAAATACAATATGTATTTTTAATCAATACATGATAACTTAACTAAAACTAAAATAAAATAAACTACACTAAAAGCATATACAAACTATGAGTTACCGAAAAGGTTCCTGGACAAAAGCATAATGCTGTGGTAGTTTCTTTTATTCTCGAAGTTTCATATTGCTTCGTTAAAGCTTCTCGAAAAGTTGAGTGTTACTGAGGATCTTACTTGACAGAAAAAAATATAATTTAAAACAATGGGAATGCAAACAGAGTTTTTGTAAATGCAACCCATTACGTCCCCACTGCAGGGGCACGGGTCTCTTCCCATTACTCGGGAAGGTTAGGCCATACTCCACACACGGGGGCCAAGTCCGGATTGGTGGAGGTTGTGGAGAATACAACACAACAGAGACACAGTTTTTAATCTGAAAAAAAAATGGTTTCGGACTAGAAAAACGAAAACGAGATTATGTTTTTTGAGAAAATTGTTCACTTTCACGAGAGAAAACCCTAGTTTAAAAGGTGTGTTAGTACTTTTGTTATACGCGTGTAACAAAAAAAAAGTTTTGTTTAAGGCTGGTTTATATTTCTGAAACTGAACGCTTTTTATTCAGAGGCTTTCCTGAAACAAAGAATATTTGAGCTTACGTTAAACCGATCATGGCCATGAAGTGTTTCAGCAGGTGTCAAGGTGATCATCAATCTATATTATAAAAGCTTTTGTTACGAGTAGTGATCGGAAATTCGGGGGCAATCATACCTAAAGTTGGGGAGCTAGCATAATATGGACATGCCGTTTTGAATTAACAGAACGTTGAATTAATGTTTTTAATAGCATACAAAAAATTTTCAATAAGATCAACATTCACTACAATCAAATCATTACAATTAAGAATCCTAACGCTTGTTATGATCCCGGTACCCCGGGAACTTTTTGTATGAAAATCTATAAATTTATTCAGAAAGGCATATCCATACTATTCTTTCTTGAGAAAAAATGAAATTGCCCCCGAATTTCCGATCACTAGTTATGAGTAATACAAAGGTTTGGAAGAGATATTTTGCCCGCTTTCCTGTTTAAAATTTCTTCGTGTAATTACCTTCAAAAAGTGTACGAGTACACGCTGCCTACTTCGAGTAATTTATTTTCATTACATCTGTTTCAGTGCATAATAATTTATATTTTCATTTTCTATGTAATTCCTTTATATTTATTTCTTAGTTTCCTCCACGTTTCCTCCTCGCACTATCAGGAGGGACCTCCCATCTAAAACTGCGCTTGCCTGAGGCTTACACCTTATAACACTTTGAAAAATGGCCCTCCCCTCACTCGAGACAAGAACGCGATAAAAGTTTTAAGTAATTTCCTACTTTTTCCTCTTGAAGAACCTCCGACAGGTTACCGTGATACTTTTATTGAGAAAACCTCCTGAAAAATGAGGTGAGCTTGAGTAGGTATTGTCATGTTCAACGATTTGATGGGTGAGCGAAAACGATGGAGTTTTAAAAGCTTTTGTATCACGCCGCTTCTTACAAAATATCACTTTGGGACACTTGAGATCTGTAGTGGTATATTTTTGTACAGGGTATGGATAAGAAAGGTTATTCTGGTGCCAGGTAAGGATGTAGGTACATCTATTATCTTAGTAAGAACCGAGGTCGTAGCGCAGTAAAAACACACTATAAAATACGAGTAGTTTCTTTTTTTTATAAAGGAGATTTGTGAGATGGAATATAGTTTGTGTATGGCATATAATATATAGCATATAGAATTAATTTGAACTTTAAAACATTTTCAACGCATCGTCGTCGCAGTCGCAGAAATAGTTCCAATGCGCGGCTGTAGTGATAACATCTCTGAAGTACGCTTCAAGCATTAACCAATTTGAGTAAAAATTAAGAAGGAGGCGACCACACAGAATGTTTTCTTTATTAATCTGGGGATCATAAAAACACATGATATAGCAGTCAGAAGATTTTGGGGAATGCCCTACCACCAACCAAACTTGTATACGTATATTTTTTATTCTATATATTTTTTCAAACTGTGTGCTACAAAGTTGGACTTTGACGAGACACGAACCCGTAATCACATGATGTAAAGCGAGTGGACTTACCACTACGTTACGGAAGCGAGGCGGTAGAAGATATTCGTTTTTGTTGCCTATACATAAATAATCAATGTTGCCATTTCACTATAATTGATGAAACTTTACTAATGTAAAGTTATTTTGTAAGTACATCATTAGAAAGTTCAATAGAAGTCCCTTCAACTTGTTAAAGTCTCGCTTCTACCCTCAAAGTCCCTCCGTCCTCCAATCTGCCCCCTGGCCATGGCAGCGCGGGCGCCACGTCGGCGACCTCGTAAAACTCGACAATATCATCAACAGACCAGTAATTAATGATCACCTCTAAGGTGTCGGCGGTGTCGGCGCGAACACTTTTAAAAAGTTCGTCGAGCACGAATTATTAATAGGTTTCTTTCTGCTAGCGTCTAGCGAGATTTTAGGGATGCGGATGGAAACGGTTACAAAATGGCGATAGTGACAACACAAATCAAAATGAAAAAGCGCAGTTCTTTGAGAGGTTTTCATACTTCTTATATTCTCGAGCTGAGACACCGTGCTGCAGCAGTAAAATATTAAAAAAAAAGTGAAATACGAAGATGACAGATCGGTCTTAGTTAATTTAGTTTAGCAATAAAACATAATTATACAAAAACGCGTGAAAAGGCCTAACTTAAAAGAGTGAAAAAGGATAATCGGTAGCGACACGACAGTGTTAACGGATTAAACTTACGCGTAACTTACACCGCGGTGTGCTAATAAGTTTCTCAATCCCAATAGCTCGGTTAATACGATAAGAAGACGTTTTTTCTTGAGGTTTGACAATGGCATACCTGAGAAGAGCAGTTCTTCCTAAAAGATTTTACATCGATACTTTTAATCTCAAATTCCCATCTCTAGCCCAACAACACCTTGCCACGATGTAAAAATTAGTGAGGAGGGTGATTTTTAAAGCCTCCATCCACTTCGAGTTAGAGTCGCCACATTAATTCTTCCCGTCGATTACTCGGCAGTTCCCGAGTCGCAGATAAAAAACGAGCTCCACCTGAAACTTTGGACGTAATGATGGAAGTCCGCGAGTTGAAAAAAATAGGAAAATGCGGGATATTAAGTGGGTCGAGTTTTATGGGAAGAGATACGTATTTCAGGTACACCGTTCTAAATAATGTATCTATGTATTTTATATGTCACAACCAAATTGTAGGTATAGTTAATTGTTTTAAAAACGAGCTTAACCATTTTGTAAACTCCTGTGCTAAACGCAAAAAAAAAAACGATATTTTTCATAGCTCAAAGATTTCTAGTTCGGGAAATTCAGACTACTTCTGTAATGTAGTCACAAAATATATTATTTATTTATACTCACAAAGTGAATGTGAATTTGTAATAAACTCTGCTCCCGTGCGTTCCGTTCTATGGTCGACAAATCAACGTCGCTTACCGTCGGCTGCGTTTCCAATTTGCGCGGAGACGCGGCGTGCTCGTAAGTGCAGTGTATGCGCGCCTTTATGAAGAGCTACGAAGTATGGTTTGTGTAGGTAGAGGTGACTTTTTTATATTATACAAAAGCAGTACAAGTCGTTGTAGTAGTGATGTGTCCCAGGCCTTCCGGAACACGAAAAATAAAAGAATATTTAAAAAGCACGTTGCTTTATTTCGCCATATTCCAATTGACAGACCATCGATGAACCACAGACACACCATTATATAGAAACAATGACAGCTATCTTTGGATACATATCAAGTAGTAGTTGTAGTTATTTTGAAGTTAGAATCATGGAGACTGTAAATGTGCAATAAAATCATTTACCTGCATTTTCCGTAGATTTTTCGATATATCCATATGTTTATTTGACAGAAATATCTTAGGTGGTTAATTCTATCCGTGATACGTCACTGTATAGTCAGTACATAGTAGCGTCTATAGGTTCTTTACGCTTCATTTTATCTTAACCTCCTCAGTCCTGAAGCATTATTTCGTTTGTAACACTGAAAAAAATTACTTCGACCTACTGAGGGGGTTTTATATACGTAAAATATATATTTTGTTTGTCCTCTATGTAACACTTTTTTGTGTCTAGTTCCAATGCATTGCAATAATATTTATTTAAAAGATCGCCAGGGAAAGCCTCACGGAAAATGTCTCCTATAGAGGACGCGAGGACCGAGGGCGAGGAGGTTAAAAAGTCAATTTGGCAACTGTAGCCCTTTAGCGTTATATCATTCGCTATTTATTCATAAATGTTCAATAAACATTGCAAAAGAGACATTATATTATTCCGCAGTCATCTCTATCAGCAATCACTATTACAGATGTATCGAGTAGCGATAGAAAAATAAGGGCATATCCAAAGGCAAACTCATCCAACTTTGTCTTACTCCAGTATAAAGTGCATTGAATGCATCTGCCTTGCACTAATGACAAAATTTATCCGCTCTTCGTCCGCTGCGTCTCGGGAATGCATCGAGACAGTGTGTGTTGCTATAAATTGCAGTGAAATCTACTATTAGTTAGAATAACCTAACCAAATTAGCAAAATAAATAACCTAAGCATATTTAAAAAGAAACTGCCGACTGCATTAAAATGTAGGTATCCTGTGTCAATCTGGGTATCAAGACGAATCGAACGACACGTCACAATCCATCAAGCCGTTTAGGCTATAGAGCGTGTCAAAGAAATATACATACATACATACACTCGAGAAACATAACCCTCCTTCTGGCGCAGTCAGGTAAAAACCTAATCGCTTCAAACATAAGGTCCTCTTGAAATACCTGTTATTTAAAAAAACTCGGTGTCCACATTTGAGACTGAATAACTATTCCCAAAGAAGTGGTTCGTATAATGAAAGAAATTGAGTTTCATTAGTTTCATATAAAATACTCGAATTAGCTGATAAATCAATTAGGTACTATGAAACGCAATTTTTTGCTATTTCGTATTAGTTCTTTGGGGAAAGTTCTTGAGTTTAATGAAAAAGGAAGCCACAGTCTATTTTTCTTTTTTTTTAGAAGGACTCTTCGCGTCGAAATGTTTATTTGGGTATCAAGGTAACCCAACGAGAATGCGAACTCAAAATGCGTAAAGCTGTTTTGGCTACATGCGGTAATAACTAATAATGCATACGTAGCCGTACAACATTGTCCCCCATTGCGTTGGGGAATCTCGGTAAGCCCAATTCCATCTTCGGTACCATCATCACCACCAGGTGAGGTGATACCAAGGGCTTACCAATTGTGGATATTAATAAAAAAACATTACCCGTCCGTTGAGGAAGTCGGGTAAAAAAGCGCTGGAGTTCCGCAGAGCGTAGCGTGTAGCAAAAAGTTTTCCTATACATTCGCGTTTTATTGCAAAAGCTCAATATTATACATATACAGGATAAAACAAAATAGATATACTAAACAACTATTGTTCTGCGACTTTTCTAAAATCACAAAGATAATTTTGGACTCTTAATTTTGTAAATTGGCCAAACATTAGATTTTTTTTTAATGAATACTCCAAAAAATTTTTTTTCGATTTCAGCAAAGCCGTAGAACAAGTGTAGTTCAGAAGCCTCAGTTGCCGGATTAGTTACGGGACAGTTCCTACACCTGTTTTTTTGCGCTTGTGACTCCTCTGGTGTTGCGGGTGTCTATGGGCGGCGGTAATCGCTTACCATCAGGTGATCCGTCTGCTCGTTTGCCACCTATCACATTAAAAAAAACCTGTATACAGAGTGCTAAAAAAGTGCGTTTGAAATTTTAAGGGTTAGTTTATCAGAATCCAGTATTGAATATAGGAAAAATATTGAAAAAATCAGTTTCCCATACTAAATCCAAATAGTGAACCAAGAATTTGTATGGGAAAAAAATAAACTTGAAGATAGCATTTTTTCAATATTTTTCCTGTTACTTAAAATTGTAAAAATTAAATGAAGATATTTGTTGCAATACCTCTTTACCTTCAGCCATTTATATTCTGTGTCCACAAAAGCGGGGTTGCGGATGAATTCAGCGAGCTTCCTTTACATTTGATTAACATAACATCGCCTTGTCCACAAAACTAACAAAGAAGATAAATCAGGGGAAAGATTCCTGCGGGCATTCCTGTAGCGTTAAAAAGGCGTTAAGTCATTGTTAATTGAAATAATAATTATACTTATTGGGGTTCAATTATTAATTTGTACATAAATGTTAACTGGCCCAGCTTTTAGATTAAGATTTTTGACTGAAATCTACTCAGTAAATTAATGTTAGTAAACGGCGTTAGTAATGTTATCTCGTCTTGTTATGTATATATTTTACATATTTTTTTGTTTGAGGACTTATGATCTATTGTAGTTGGGCTTGCAGGAAGCAATTGGATACGTATGGCTCAAAACCGTGCTAAGTGAAAACGCCTTTGTGATAGCCAATTAATATCATTTATATACTTACCACAGCACAGTTACGTATGTTTTTTTTTATTTATTAGAACATCATGACAAATTGATACAGGAAACATAGATTAGAAAAATATGAAGCAAAGCTTATTTTCTCGCCATCGACTTTTGCCTTCTTAACGCTCAGCGGCTCACTGAAAAATCGTGATATCACAGAAAGCCCTGCACCCATACACTACACTCCCCATACATTACATTAGTAACATTCGCATTCGTTCTGACGTCATATCGTTTGCATCGCAGAGCAGGAGGGGAGGGGGAAGTTTGCACAAAATATTTGTATGTAAAGCAGAAAAGCAATCCACTTATGCTGTCTCTTACCTGCACGGCTGTCGTCCGTTACATGCTGCCTGCCGGTCACGGGACAGAGATATGCGTGGAGAGGACAGTGAGTGTCCTTGTCCAAAAAAACTAATTCGTTAAATTAACAAACTGATTACGATATTTGGAAGATATTGATCTTTAAATAGCCAACATACTGAAATGTCAAAAAAAAGTCACTTGCGTCGTTACATTTTTTTTCATTAAAATTTTATTATGTTATGGCGATTAAAACCAATGAACTCACGTCATGTCATTTTTTTAAAACTATCTTAGATGATAAGTTGTCTTTGGACTAGTACTATAAAAATATGTAGGTATTTATTTAAAACACTCGTAGTTAATATTAAGACACTAAAAACTAAAAAGGGGGGCGGTTAAGTATTTAAATCTCTGGTCAAAGGGATTGATTTTTTATTAAATAATGCCAACCAAAGTAAGTTACCTAATTTGGAACATACTAGATGGCGCTACCAGAAATCTGAGCTGAAACGTGCTAACAACATGAGAAAATAGAAGCAAGTAGTAATATAAAACATTAAAAAAAAAAAAAAAAAAAAATCCTACTTTATCTAAGAACAGTCATTTTTTTTAAAAAAACTTTTGTCGTAGACCGCCCTCTGGCGGTGTTATTTTGATCTCAGCAATTTTTCCTCTAACTTGTTATTATCAAAATGTAAGAGGTCTTAGGTTAAATACTATTAAGGTTCAACAACAAATACTAAAAAATAATTATGATGTCATAATTTTTACAGAGACATGGCTCAATCAAAGTTTCTTTGATTTAGAAATATTTGATGACAGATATACTGTATATAGACGTGACAGGGAGAGTTCTCCTTTGTTTAATTTTAGGAACATGGGAGGTGGTGTGTTAATCGCTGTGCAAAAGAAATTTGAGTCAAGTAGGGTCCGTGACTGGGAGAGCGATTGTGAAGATATTTGGGTTGAAATAAAATTGAACAAATCTGAAAAAGAATTATTTAATTTATGTGCAGTTTATTTACCTCCACCTGTTACGCAATTGTCTTTAGATAATTACTTAGACAAATGCTGTAGGGCTTTTGAATCTGATTCTGTCGCTATAATTTTTGGTGATTTTAACTTGAGTAGAATAATTTGGGAAACATGTAACGACTCTACATACACATCGCCAAGCAACTACAGTAATTGCTCTCTGAGTAGTAGTTTGATAGATTTTATGTCCTTAAATGATATTGTTCAACATAATCATATATTGAATAAGAATGACAAGATCCTTGATCTTATACTAAGTAACTTAATTAATGGAGTAAACATTATTGAATGTACTGACCCCCTAAGAGATATTGACAAACTCCATCCCCCCTTAGATATTATTATTGAATTTATAGCACATTCAAATAAAACAAACAAATCAAGCCCAGTATCTAAACTTAATTTTCTAAAAGCGGACTATAATTTAATTAACCTTAAACTAAGTAATGTTAACTGGAATAGTGAATTCAAAGATTGTTTGAGTGTTGATGATATGGTTGATAAATTCTATTTTATTGTCTTTGGAATAATTCAAGAGCATGCTCCTCTTATTACAAAATTTAAAAATAATAAATACCCTGTCTGGTTTACTCCATCTCTAATAAAGCTGATAAAACTTAAATATAAATATCATGTAAAATTTAAAAGATTTGGCAACCCACTTGACAAGGTAGAGTTTAATTATTTGCGAGAAGACTGTGATAAATTATTGCGTGAGTGTTATAATAAATACATTGAATCTTTAGAACAACTTATAGTAAAGAACTCTAAATATTTCTGGACACATATTAAAAACAAACGCAAAAATAGCTCTAATTATCCACCCGTAATGAGTTTACATGACAATAAAAGTAATGATTTGAAAATAATTTGCAATATGTTTGCATCACATTTTTCTTCGGTTTTTGAACTTGATAATATATCTCAAAATAATATAATAAGTGACAGTAGTATGAATGTAGTTCAGAATATTCATGAAATTGAAATTAAAACAAGCTCTGTAGAGTCCAAATTAAATCGTCTTGATGTTAATAAAGGGCCTGGTCCCGACAATATTCCTCCAATATTTCTAAAAAATTGTTCAGAATATCTATCAATACCCTTGTGCATAATATTTAACAAGTCACTGTCGACTGGTGTGTTTCCAATAAAATGGAAAGAAGCCAGAATTGTACCTATTTATAAAAATGGAAACAAGGAACTTATTACAAATTATCGGCCAATTTCAATCTTGTCAACCGCTGCCAAGGTTTTCGAGTCTGTAGTTTACCCATATATTTACAATCATATCAGGAGACATTTATCCTTACATCAATACGGATTTATGACGAAAAGATCTACGGATGCCAATCTTTTTCAATATGTGGATGATCTTGCAGTTGAAGTGGATAATGGGGGTCAAATTGACGCAGTGTACACAGATTTTTCTAAAGCGTTTGATAAGGTCAACCACCGCATTTTAATAAACAAACTTTCTGGGTTTGGCATCCGTGGCGCTTTGATTGAGTGGTGTAAATCATACCTTCTTCGTAGAACCTCGTTAGTTGTAATTGATGGGTGTAGTTCTGATCCTTTTGTGGCTTATTCTGGGGTACCGCAGGGATCAAATTTGGGGCCTTTGTTTTTTAATTTATTCATTAATGATATAACTGATATTTTTAAAAACTCAAATTATTACTTATTTGCTGATGATCTTAAACTAATGCGTTCAGTTAAAAATGATACAGATGTTGCATTACTACAAGATGATATAGATGGACTTTATGAATGTTGTCAACTTAATAAGATGTACCTAAATCCATCTAAATGCTTTCATATCAAATTTACATTGAAACGTAATAAGGTCAACAGTATTTACAATATCTCAGGACAAACATTAAAAGAAGTAAATGAAATTCGTGACCTAGGGATAACCATAGACACAAAGCTTAAATTTACTAGTCACGTTAATAACATACTCACATCGACCAACAGGTCTTTAGGATTCATTATTAGGAATGGTAAAGAATTTAAAAATGTTTCAACTACATTAATGCTATATAACAGTTACGTCAGAAGCAAATTAGATTATTGCTGTGTGGTTTGGTCTCCTACTTACAAAGTTCATGTTAACAGAATTGAGAGAACTCAGAAAAAGTTACTTAAACACCTCTGTTACCGTTTCAGACCACCGAGACATGTAAAATCTTATAAGGAACGCGTCAATTACTTTAAATTAGAAACCCTTTATAACAGAAGAATTGCTCTTAATATGTCATTCCTGTATAAAGTTATGAACAGTCTCATAGATACTCCAACAATTCTCAGTAAATTCTCTTTGAGTGTTCCTAACAGAATACCACGTAAACCTCAACCGTTATTCCATGTTCGCTTTAGCAGAACGAACCTGGGCAAACATTCCCCTGTACCTCGCTTGTCACGTTTATATAACGAACTAGTACGCAAAAGAGAGTCTATAGATTTATTTGATAAATCTCTAAATAAATTTAAAAAACAAATATTAGATGTGTTTGTTGAACCTTGAATTAATTTTATAATTATACTGTTGTCTTAAAATTTTCTTTTTATTATTGTAATATTTGGTGCATGATGTGGCTGCCTGTAATAAGAGTTGCAATAAGTATTTGTTATTAACATATAATTTTTATTTCATGTAAAATTGTAAACTCTGTTGGCAATCCTTAAATAAAAAAAAATAAAAAAAATAAAATAAAATAAAAAATAAATGTTATTATTATAGTATATGTTGCATTTTTCAGTATACTATCTTTTTGAATCAATTTTCAATTTTCTAATATTTTTGGAAGCATGACAACAAAGAATGTTATGCTTATTTGTATGTATTATTGACAGGGTGTCCGCTTTCTGGAAAAGTCCAGGAAGCTTTTGGTAGTCAAAAAAATCAAATCAAAATCAAAAATCTTTTTTATTTAAGTAGATGCTTTACACATACTTTTAAATCGTCATATTATTCTACCTAGTACAAAGTTCCTACCACTCGGAACTTGTACACTCAACGTTTCGGGAAGTGTTAGCGGAGCGAGAAGAAACGTCGAGCCCCAAAGAAACTCGCCCCAACACATTTTTTGAAATAAAAACTTAATAGCTATTACAATTGATGTTATTACTAAAGCTATGAGCTGAAGGATCTATACATGTCCACACATCTTTGTCATTTACATAATCTATGGTTTTATAATATCCTCTTGAACACAGGCATTTCTTTACATAAGTTTTAAACTTATTTTCGGATAAACTTGTAACATTTTCAGGTATTTTATTGTAAAATTTTATACACTGCCCCATGAACGACTTATTTACCTTACTCAGTCTCGAATAAGCAACTTCAATATTATTTCTATTTCTAAGGTTAAAATTATGCCTGTCACTGTTTTTTGGAAATAACTCTAAATTCTTACGAACATACATGATGTTTTCGTATATGAACTGACTGGCAACAGTTAAGATATTTATTTCTTTAAACTTGTTCCTCAAGGACTCTCGAGATCGCAACTGATAGATAGCGCGAATGGCTCTTTTTTGCAGTATAAAAATAGTTTCTATGTCAGCCGCATGTCCCCAAATTAAGATGCCGTAAGACATTATACTATGAAAATAGCTAAAATAGACTAGTCTAGCAGTTTCTACATTTGTTAGTTGCCTTATTTTCTTCACGGCGTAGGCAGCTGAACTAAGCTTTCCTGCTAGGGTTTCTATATGTGGTCCCCATTGTAAGGAAGCATCTAAAGTAATACCAAGAAAAACAGTACTATTTACGAATTCTAAAACATTACTATCTAATATTACATTATCGTGAGTTTGTTTGACATTTGGTAATTTGAATTTTACAACTTTCGTTTTTGTAGCATTTAATAGCAAGTTGTTAACAGTAAACCATTTATGTATCTCTGAAAGTGTGTTGTTTACTTCGTCAATTTTGCTGTATTTCCTGTCTACCTTAAAAATAAGAGATGTGTCATCTGCAAACAACACAATATTTGAGCGATGTTGCACCATAAATGGCAAGTCATTAATATAAACAAGGAAGAGAAAGGGTCCTAATATAGATCCCTGGGGAACACCTCATGGAAATAACCCCAGTCATGGAAATAACCTGGCAACCTGGAAAAATCAGGGATATTTGAGTTATTTTTACCCAATGATTGTAAAGAAAACATGAATGCTCTAATGGGATATTTCCGTCTTTGCTGATATTTAATCCAGAATTTTGAACATTTTTTTCCAGTTATCACTGACCTACATCATGACTTCGCATTCCATAGCTTGAGGGTTCTAGTTAAGAAGCATCTCTGAAACCTTACCAAGACCAATTTGGTTTGATTTAGTATACAATCGGTCAGGTGAAAATTACATATGTTTCGATTGGTCACTCAACAAATCACGTAAGTAACGACTGGTCAGGCCCACAATCAGTAGAGAGCTATTCGTCAGGTCTGCTGTTGGTTCTGACTCGTCAGGTCTTCATTCTGTTCCAGTTCTGTTCTCTTCAGGGCTTCGAACCGACCGTTTTTATTGGTCAGAAGGTAAAATAATTTTATTTTGGTAAATAAGAGATTATACTACATATTTATAAACAAAATCAAAATAAAATACTATCTAATAAAAAAAATACTAATTGTACGCCTGACCTGTCACTACTAAGTAATTCGTGATTTGTCACCTGACCAATCGAAACAAAATTTTCGTCTGACCAATCCATATCCATACTATTATAAATGCGAAAGTAACTCTGTCTGTCTGTCTGTACGCCTAAGCCGCTGAACTGATTTTCATGGATAGATGGGACCTTGGGAAAGGACATAGGTTACTTTTTGTTGGCCGTGACTCGGTGGGCTTGCAAAGTCGCCTGGACCATGCAGGTTAACTGACTACAGATACGGTAATGACCACGACGAGTTTGACTGTAAGTGGCATGTATCTCGACCGTTTCCGTGCTTTGCAAGGTACGTTAAGCCGATGGGGCTGGCTGCTATCACTAGATAGCAGTCGTTAAGGCATGTCGGAAGGCCTTATTATCTGCTCGAAAACATCTGATACTAGGTATGACCCTAGAGCCACAACCTTCACCAATCCTGATACGAAGTTTTGCCCTGTCTGTGGAGTATAGCCTAACCTTCCCGAGGTGTAGGAAGAGACCCGTGCCACTGCATTGGGGAATAGGTCGTTAACACTGAAAATGCTTTGACGTAGGGAATCACTGAGAAGATTTATAAAAAATCATAAAATTCATTCGAAATCGGTTAAAAATTATATAAAAGTTAAAATAGTATGGAGCTGGCCTTTTTTTTTAGTCTATATCGAGTTGCAAATATTTTTGAAAGACGGTGACAAGCGTTTCGTCAAATCAAAATCAAATAAAATCAGTCTTCTATTTATTCACGTTGTCAACGCGGGCGAAGCTGCGGACGGAAAGCTTTATAAATTGTAAAACCAGAAAAAAATTTAAATGTTTAAGAATAGTCAGGATTGTTTTGAAGAGCCTTTGTTAAATGGTCAGAGTAGTATGAGTAAGGAACAAGATCATATTCTGAACAGGAAGGCTGTTGAAAAGAGTGAAAGGAGAGATGTTGGTAACTACGTCACGAGGTCTAGATGAAGAGGTCAGGTGAGATGATGCCAAGGGCTTACCAATTGAGGGTAAAAAAAAAACAGTCAATAAACCTAAATATTTGTATGATTATTGTACTGACAATGTTTAAAGATGACATGATTGAATATTGTTTTGAAATAAAAAAAATAAAGTTTTGGAATTGATTATACTGTGTTTTTTAAGAATGATTATCTTTCTTGTTTTCAAGAAAAGGAGGATGTAACATAGATATAATGTTATGATTGATGTGGCAACTCCATGTAGCATTTGCTCTCTCTCTCTCTTGGTTTGGTTATTATATTTAACAATGACTGTATGTGGTGTGATTTATAATTAAAAAAATAAAGAAAGTCTTGCAGTCATATAATTTTTTAATTAGAAAACAACATAATTTACAATCCTCCTCCTTTACTACCTCCTTCTGGCGTAGTCGGGTAACAATCGAACAACAACAGATGTCTAAAATTTTTTGCATCAATAGCGACTCCACGCCCCTCCCTCCAACAATTTGCCGAGGACTTACCTCTTCATAAAGAGGGTAGGAATTTTTCTTTATTGTCGGGATTATTTGAGCGGCCCTCGTGAAAGCTTTACGCGATCTCAAGATGGCTGCCGATGCTTGCGATCTCCTTTACGGCCTTATCAAAGTGCCGTTCACCTTTATTAAGTTATTGGCAAGGGTTCTTGCGAGTTACGGCTCTGCGCTTGAATATATTTTATTATCTGTGTAGGTTATAGGCTTGTTATATTAAGAGGACTTGATAGGATTGATTGATTGATATACTCGATATACTTGGATTGATTAAACGTGTGATTTTACAATAAAAGAGTATGAAAAAATATCACGCATCATTTAAAAAATATTGAAAATAATTTAACGAAAATTTTAAAGCGACTTCAAAAAAATTCGCGGCAACAAGTTTTATGGCTTCGGTATATTAAAGCTGTAGTTCTTTTTTAATTATTTTTCACTGTTTGTGCTAATAATGTACTCATTAAAAGTGATATGTCTTAGTCATACAAAAGACATCAACGAGGGATGCGTTATAATTTTTGGCTGAATAGGCTGATGATGATGATGATTGTCCAAGCCAAAGACCATAGATCTTGACAACCATTGACCTTTTTTTTTGTTTTAATTTACCCCGAGATGGGGAAGGCAAAGGATCAGAGCCATACAGCCTAGTCTGTTGAAAATCTTCTGTCTTATTTAAAGGCCAAAAGCCATTTCTTCCGTATTTCTTCATCTTCATAGAAAAATTGAATTAAGGCCAAAACCATTTCTTTCGTCTTAAAATTTTTCTATTCTTCAACAAAATGATAGCACTTTTGATGAAGATTACATGGACTTCTTGAGAGCACTCGAAACACAGTCTACACACTTTTATTTAATTATCCTACATATTAGACACTTAAATGGTACTTTATTGAATAATACACTATCAAATTATGCATTAAAAACCACGATATCTATTTTTTCGGATAATAAAAGAAAACTGACAAACTGTTGCTACGAGTTCCCGCCAAAAAGTCCAACCATAGACCACACCTAGCTAAGACGTCTTCTAACGTTTTTTAGAAGATGGCGTATACTTACAAAAATGGCGTATACGTACTATACTTACAAAAAAAACACAAACATACATTTATATGCCAAAAAGAGAAACACTTTTTTCATTTGTTTAAAAAGAAGTCTAGATGACTTAATTAGATTTTACCAAACCGTAAACTTCAACGTTAAAAATTGAATTTTAAAGGAAAATTTGATCTATGGACACCTTAGAGTCGATCTTGCCATCAAAACAGCCAGTAGAATTACAAGGGAACTACAATTTTAAGTATGAAAATCACCACTAGGTGCACAACATACTAAATGTGAGACTACATTAGTGCGGAGTCTCATTACCAGTAAGGTTTTTTAAACACCTAATTTCCTCATTTCCGTACACGTCACAAGCATTTCCGGTAATTTTCTTTCCAAGTAAAAATTAAATTTAGAACTGCCAACTTACCTGCGGTCTGTGCTATTCTAAAACTGACCTTTTTGCAAGGAAATAAGTGTCTGTGGGTGTGCAGAAAGCACTGTTGTGGTTTAAGAGGATGCTTCTGACACTTCGCGAGGTGACTACTTGAGGTGCAAATGGCTCATTTAAATTCTAAAGAACAAATTCTTTTTAAAATTGAATCTCTATTTTTTTTTCGCTTCTGTATGTGGTCTTTTATAACTGAATAGTCATGTTAGATAGATAGTTTAAGATTTTCAGTTCTAATATTTTCGTATGTTTCTGTATGAGGAGATGCGTGAAGAATGGAAAAGTACGTATATTAATTCATTAAAAAAAATTGTGAAACGCATTGCGCGTTTAGTATAATTCTCCCTTTACTTGGAACTGTATTAATAAAATGAAATCCAAAATATTTATAATTTTAAAATGATGGTTTACACATTAATTTAATTGTAATTCTTCAAATGTTTTTGAAAAGAGTTAGCTTGCATCAAAACTTTTTTAAAACGAACTTGGATTATTATGTATGTATATTGTATAATTTCTATCGTCAATACGGTTTCTTCTTTCAGCTGAAAGATCTATTCACGTCCATTAATTTTTTCTTTTACAAAATCTAGTCTTTTAGAGGACCTGAATATGATCATGTATCTTTCACATACAGAACGCAAGCAACATACTAATGTTATTTTTCAACATTTCTTCCAGAGCACTTATGAAGGTATGTCGTAGGTAAGTCCCGTATAATCCTGACGGATGGCGCGCGCTCAATGCCGGAAGGTAGAGCCTTAGGACCAGCATTATTGTCGTGCAGCAATTTATCAAGGGCTGTGATGGATCGGTGCGAGTTATTGATATAGAAAAATTATCTTTTTTTTTCAAATTATTTTAGGGGTTTTCGCTGGGATGTATCTACCTCGAAGTTTTGGAACAAAATGCATTTGTTTTTAGAAGTTTATATAAAAATAAGATTAAAAAATATTATTATCGATGACAAAAAACAAATAAGTGCCGTAGTTTGGAGGGATACCATGGTTTATAATAAAAAGGATAAAACTGATCCGTAATCTTTACCTGTAGGTAAGTACATTAAAATCAGCTATTTAATAAAAATAAAATAAATAAAGGCTACTCAAAGGCTATTAAAACATGGTTTTGATGAGATTTTGAAACTTATCAATAGTAATTAACCTAAAATATCATTAAATATCAGTTATTAAACTTTCAAAGAAGATTCCTTAATTTGTATCGAAAACTACCCACAAACTCTACTGCTATTCACTTCCACCTGCAAATCCACATTACCACTAAATCCTAGCTCCCACAATGATCCTAATGAGATTAGTTTAAACGTCCATTCGGCTGGCTACGAGCTGGATATCTCCTGGAGATGTCAGTACAAGGTAGAGGAGGAAGCGGATTTTGTTTTGAGCGGGCAATATAGGTAACATCAGCTTCTTACTCTTCTTCTTTGAAGCTAAAAGCATAGCTTTAAAACAACATGAAACTTGACGAAATAATTATGTTGTATTTATGTATGTATTTCAGATTTTTTAAACTAAATTATAGAAGAAAAGGAGAATGGCTTTGACGCAAATCGCAACAAAATATATAGGATAAAAAAATTATAAACAACAACCAAATTTAAAAACACCGAATAATTCGATTACGACTGAATTGATGTTCACCCAACTTAGTTAAAAAAAAACAATTCGATTCATCCACTTGAGATCTACGATGTCCGAGAAAGAAACATACAACACCTCTTTTTTAAAATAATTACTATACAAGCAAATCAACTATCATGTGTGTGTATGAGAATTCATTTTTTCTCCATTCGCGTGGAAGGCCCAGGAAGCGCTGGCTTGACGTAGTGAGAGCGGACATGAGAGCAAATGACCTCACTGAGGAGGATGTTGAAGATCGGGCAGGGTGGAGTAGATTGAGTCGGAAAGCGGACCCTGGCTCCAGCCGGGATAACGCTAAGTGGAAGAAGAAGAGTATAATTTCTCTAGGTAATGTCGACCAGTTACATGAGTAGCTTGAGTTGAGTAGAATCAACTATTTTTCGATTTTTATCAAGTATGACCACGCTGAATACGTTAAAACAACCGACTTCAATCGCAACAACTCCAATTTTGCTGTTTTTTTTTATTTTCTCAGAAACCACTGAATCGATTTCGATAAAATTTATACGGGACCTTCTGTAAAGTATACCCTTTTAAACAAAAAAAGAATTTTTCAAATCGGTTCAGGTGTCTTCGAGTAATCGGTGAACATACATAAAAAAAAAGATTCCGACGAATTGAGAACCTCCTCCTTTTTTTTAAGTCGGTTAAAAAGTGTAATGTATAGTGTAAAACCATTGATTAACCATTAAGCGAGCACTTGACTCTTATCACTCGACCACAGATCACATAATGGTTACATTGGCCCGGCTGGCAACATTAAGGTGCGCGCAGACTTACAGACAGATTAGCCCGATGAATGTAGACTCCGCCACTCAAAAGCCGTCTTGTGAAGAGGGTGGTTTTATATTGCCTCTGAGGTAAAACGTTATTACGGTGAGTGACACACAGTCACCTGGCCTCAAACTAGGATTCCCCGTTTCATAGGAACCAGCGACTGATACTCGTATAGATACATACGTTTAAAAACGAGTACATACAAATGTCCGCAAAATACACACAAAAACAGAGCAAAAAAAATTGCTTATTACAGAAATATTTGCCTCCGGTGGCAATCGAACCCATAACACTCGGATCAGTAGTCAGAAGCGCTTACCAATAAACCATCGACTCATCGATTCAGTATGGGTGATATTTTTTTATTATATTTTATGTAATAGGGACACAGAAAAATGAAGTAATCAGGAAAACACGTCCGTTTCGAAAGTTAATACGGGCGATAAAATTTGTATTTTTCACGTATACTTCATAGATAATTATATTTATTTACACTCTCTACTGAGCAGGAGGGCGATACTAGCAGACCACTATCAGTCCAGGAGACGGCAGGAAAGTTAAGACTCCATTACACTGAGTTAGACAATTAAATCCTCCATCATTGAGGTGGGTCGTTCGAGCTAAGTCGGCCGATGTCAGTTAGTTGGTCGGAGAAAAAGTTTCAATAGGTCTTATGAAGGGGAAAAAAATATGAATGTTTTTGTTAAGTGTTCGGGGTTTTAAGTAAATACACACTGGGAGGGATTTGCCCAAGTTTTGGGTAATTTGAGATGTTTTTAAGTATACGTGTACGTCGGTATTAAAAGCAATTTTTATTAAGGGGGATGTCAACGGGTAAAAGGAAAAATGAGGTATAGGGCTGTAATGAGTCCAGCTGGGGACTTGAACACTCGCCTATGCTACGTAGGCGTCCCATCCAAAAATAATAATAAATTTTGTATGTCAGTTTCTTATAAAATAAATATAAATGAACTGAATTAAATTAAAAATAGACAATTAAAAACAAGCAATACAGGGAAACAAGAATGAGTTGTTAAAAAAAAACTTCCCAAGAAAGGTATGTGAAGTTCACGGCGCTTTTTCTACATTTTCCCCTCGAGAGGGCCCCATAAACCCAATCACATTATTACCACAATGGCGTCACCCACCTGCCCTCGAGCCATAACTCGAATTCTTCTTCACTAGGGTCACCATGAAGTTTCCGTTTAAAACGCACATTTTATACTTTCTAATGATAGTTTTCGAAGTTTAGACAGAATTCCTATCAACATTTTAATGTTGAGCGGAAGAGATCCGGTTTTGTTCCGTGTTATTTTGATTTATTATATTTAATTTTTGATTGCAATTTTAAAACACAAGTTCGACATTTAAATTTAGATTTTTTTGAATCGTTTGATGAAAATACCGAGCTATTTTTTAAATAGTTGGATATATTTTAAGGCTTGTAAGTAACAAAAATGCTGTCGTCAGAATAACTTAAACAGTTGTGTCCTGTCGAAGTGGGGTCTTTAGAAGTTGTTGTTGACGAAGTTCAGTCCTCCGCTCGTTTTTGATAAATTACATTACGTAATGACAGATTTTCGTTAAATAGTTCTAGAATTATTAATATAGATACGTGGAGCCCTAAATTTAAATTGCGCCAAGATAGCGTCCCTTCTGCGGGTCTCTTTTCATAGCTAGGGAAGGTTAGGCCTTAATATACACACGGGAGTCAAGTACGGATTGGCTAACCAAGATTATTACCAACCTCCATAACAACCTTCTTCGGATGATATATCTATGTTTACAAATTGTACGTACATCCTTTAAAATTTATATTTTTTTTCCTAGGTATTGTATTTTTGTAACACTTTAGGTATATTTGTCCTAAAATCTCAAATGATGGTCACCCTACCCCGACTGTCCCTCCCGTGCTCACTGCCCGGAGACCCATAAACGTCGCTTCGTTCTATTGTAGTGGCAAATAAAGGTTTTTCCCCGGACTAGCATTGTGCCCTGGACACGGCAGGTATTCGGAAAATTGACGCGGTCTAGACAGACGGACAAAAACTATTTTTTATTTTCTTAATACGGGCAATCAACAAGTACAATATAAGGTGTTAAGAAATTAGTGACCATAATTTAAACTGGGGCTTCTAATAGTGAAACTAAACAACTTTTCCCAAAAAACCCATAGTCAAGTCGCGAAAAAAATTTTGTACTTTTCTAACAAGTCGGTCCCCTGATCGGCCCACTTAGTATTGGAAGTAAAAAGCGTCGGTGGCTAAGCGGTGCTAACTTCGACCTTCTAACCAGAGGTCGTGGGTTTAAATCCTGGCCAGTGCACCAATGAGTTTTTCGAAACTTACGTGAATTTTCATACCGACTGCTTTAACAGTGAAGGAAAACATTGTGCGGATACCTGCACTTCTGATTACGAGATGTGTATGATGGTCGCGTTGCACACGTCCGTAGTTGTAAATCTAAAAATGCCCTACACGTGACCGCGGGTGATGCTAAGTGCAACACCAGGCAACCGCCGTCTATACCTTGTGGATAGAACGGTTAAATGTGTACACGATAAGAAAAAGAAGTATGGGGAGTCCAATTTTTTTTTACGAATTCACTATGGGTTCCTTTGGGAAAGTTGTTCAGTTTCATGAGTAGAAGCCCCAGTTTAAGTAATGACAACTAATTTGTTAACGCCTTGTATAATACACAGACTTTTCTATAGCTTCCACAGAAATAAAACGATGAGAGTGTACATCAGTTCTAAAAATATTTTTCCAAGATGTTAATCGTAATAACAAACAATTTTATGTAGTGTTTTTTTATTGAGTTTGTAAGTTTCAATGGCTAGGCTCTACTCGTGAAACTGAAGATTTTTCCCAAGACAAAGACTCAACAAAAATGTTGGGATCAGCCAACTTATGTTTGCTTCAATAATTTGTATGTTTTGTTTTGGATAATTAGTAATGTTTGAATGGGGAAACTTAAAGATTTTAATGAAAAAAGGCTACCTTTTAAAGCTTACCCATTTTTAAAACAAATATTTGTTATTTTAATTATAATTATCTCAGTTTCCAATCAATTTTTGGGCTGTATTCCAGTATTGTTCGTAAATCCAAGGAGTATCACAAACTGCTACGCGCGCTACAAATCTACTACGATACGCGGTTGTAGTACTCGTAAGCGGCATTTCTAAAAATCCTTAATTTTCCAACTTCCTAACACATTTAAATTCTCTTTTTCATAAATTTTAATATTAATAACAAGTATTTGATATAAACAACTATGGCCCTGATTATAAATAATTCATTTTCCAGGCAATAAACCAAACAAAATGTGTCACAGAGTCGTAATTAAGAATAAAGATATCAGGTAGGCGAGCAGTGATACACTAGGGGCGGTTGGCGCGACTCCAGCTTTTAAACTTGGCCGTATTATAGCCTGGGAAAAGACATTTTATTTATGGACGCGCCCGGTCTGATACTTTAGCATCTATTTAGGTAGTGGTAGGATCTGTTCATGTCCAAATAAGTGGGTACAGACCGTCACATCATCAGCGTAAAGGCGGAAAGAAGTCCACTTTTGAATATAGGCCTTCTTCAAGACTTCCCAGTTCTGAGCCTGCCTGCATGCAGAGCGGCTTTCTGAAAGTTTTTCATACGATAACTTTGAACGGGGTGTGAAAATATAACAGGACAGTATCGAATTATAGTTATTTTGAATAAAGATATAGGTTTTTATTCTTTTTCTTTTTTCTGCAATTCGAAACGCCTATTCTTTACAAGTAACGTCTGCGGCCGAGGTGCACTGCCTCATTTTACTTTGTTTCATTTCTTCGTTTTATTTTATTTCTGTTTGAATGAAATGTAGTTTGATTTAAGAATGTAGCCGACCGTTATTGTTTAGTTTCGTTAAGTATACCAAAGTTTTTCGGTAAAGCGGTATGTAGGACTATTAACAGTAACGAACTTATAAATTTTGTAGAGGTGAAACATTTTTTAGACTTGGAACTACGCCGTTATTAGTTGGGTGCTTAGAGTACCTACCTATTTAATAGTAGAAAAAACAATAATTCTAGAATAACATTTTTATAACCGGAATCTTTATAACCATACATACCTATTAAATATGAATATTACTATTTAAACTTTATCCGCCCTTATGGCTTTAATGTTGACAAATACGTCTCTTCTCATGTCTAGGGAAGTTTAGGCAGTACCTCAAACACATGGGCCTAATCTTAATTGGAGGAAGGTATGGGGTTGATAAACGCAATGACTAATGAGTTAACTATTGTCATGCCATCTACTGCTAAAAGAATAAAGAGCACGGAAGCAATCTCACCATCAACAGTCAAACCCATCCAGATAATGACTCTGTTTGTATTAAGCTTGTTGTGACGTGCCCACACAAAAGTCATACTGATCAAAGAAGTCATTCATGTTCTTACAACAAACCATAAAAGAACGACCACACAATTCCCTTTAAAAGTCGTAAAGCACTTTCACACTTGACCACTGAACCGTTAAAACCTGCGCCCGAGTCAAGGAGCCGGCCGGAAGTGGCGGGACAGGTGGCGCGGAAATGGCGGGCACTTCCGGTCACACATATTGCTCACTCGATGGCTCGATAGAGCTTTCAACTTTGAAGTTAAGGTGCTGGGAAAGGACAGGAATGTTTTTTGTTGAAGATTTTAAAATATTTTTGAGATTAAATTTCAGCTGATGGAAAAGCGGAGGGTAAAGATTTCGGGTGTAAGTATGAATGTATATCCATTTGTATAGCACAGTTTGCACTAAAACACGATGCAAACTAAATGAATAAATAACTTTTTTAGGAACCTATTTCATAACAAATAACTTAAGAAAAAAATAAAAGAAGACAATGCGAGATTTAGGTTGGCTAATAATCATAATCATTTATTCATAATATTCATTACACGTCAATAGTACAAAAAATAATAAATGTCATTTAAGTACATTGATTGATTGATTGATTGATATACTCTTTATTGTACACACACAAAAATAATAATATATAAAACAACAAAAGACACAATATTAAAATAACAGTGGTACAATTTGGGCGGTCTTATCGCTAAAAGCGATTTCTTCCAGACAACCCGGTGTCCGAAAAAAAAACAGGAAAAATAGGTAGAGCAAAAGTTACATACTAAAAGAAAGAAACTTATCAATATAAATTAAACTTAAATGTGAATAATGGATATATATTCAAAATATATAAACATAAATGAAACATATACAAAAGACCTAAATATATACAAAATATATAAAAAATATATATAATAAACCAAAGCAAAAACGGAGGAAGGAATCAAAACACATATTATTACGCTCGTTAAAATTCAAGAAGATGTGCTTTGACTAGATTCCGAAAGGAGTGCAGGGATGAAGCTTGTCTTGTGGAGACGGGGAGGGAATTCCAAAGACGGATAGCTTGAAGAGTAAAAGAGTGAGCATAAAAGTTTGTAGAGTGAGGAGGTACATAGAGGCGAAGGTTGTCTGTAGAGCGAAGAGGTCGAGTGTGAGTTGAAGAAAGGAAAATAAAGCGTTCTTTGAGATACATTGGGGATTTCCCTATAAAGAGGATAGAATATAGGAGGCAAAGAATATGGAAGTCACGACGTTGACGGATTGGAAGCCATTTAAGTTCCTTGCGGTATTCGGATACATGGTTATATTTACGTAACCCAAATATGAACCTAATCGCAAGGTTCTGCAAGCGATCAAGCTTGTTGAGGAAAACCACGTTCAAATCAGGGTAACACACGTCAGCGTAATCAAGGATAGGTAACATAAGTGATTGTGCTAGCAAGATTTTAGTGGCTGTGGGAAGGAAGTTACGCAGGCGATTAAGGGCCTTGAAGGAAGCAAAAGTCTTTCTGCTCACCTCACCAACCTGGGCCTCCCAAGACAAAGTTTGATCGAATAAGATACCAAAATTTTTGACCTTACTGCTGTACGGAATACGGATGCCATTGAATACAACAGGAGGGAGACATGCAATGTTAAGCCTGGAAATAAAGTAAGGACTACCAATTATAATGGTCTGCGTTTTACTTGGATTAACTTGTAACCCGAAGGACTTACTCCAGCCTAGAATTTTAAAAGAACTTCATTAGTTGTTTCGATGGCATCCGTAATGTTTTTAAGTTCGGCCTGAGAGTAGATTTGTAGGTCATCAGCATACAGATGGTAAGAAGAAGAAAGTGTTTGTGTTATAGAATTAATAAATATAGCAAAAAGAAGCGGAGACAACACACCACCCTGAGGCACGCCGGCAGTCGTTGGACACCAAGATGAGTAAATGTCATTAACACGAATACGTTGCCTGCGGCCGTGCAGGTAACTGTGGAACCAGGTAATCACGGTCGGAGAGAAATTGAGTAAACGCAACAACCCTAGCAGGATGTCAAAATCTATAGTATTAAAAGCTTTACTAAAATCAAGTAACGTTAAGACAGTGAGCTGCTGCTTTTCCATACCAAACCTGATGTCGTCGGTAAACAGTACATTCATTCCTAAATTAACATAATATTCGATATCGATTATCGATAATCAATATCGACCAGTATTCACATAGCAGCCATTCCACTCAAATACTTGTAGTAACATCTATATTCTGTTAAACGTTAAGGTTTAGCAGAAACAGCTGGAGACCGGAACTCTGCAACCATTCGATGTGGCGGCTGTGCTGCAATTTTATCGCGACGACAACGCAATCAGGTGTGAAATGACTCTTACATTATGTCGTATTTTATTAACATTTACAACACATTACCTTACAGGGGTACACCCATATCGATAATGTTACAAACTTTCATCTTAAGAGATTGTCCTTAAAGCTGTTTCTGCGAATTTTAGAACACTATAGAATAAATAAACTGTTCTTTATTACAGAAAATGTGGTAGAGATAATGTTTACATTTATTAGTTTATAAATTTTGTTGTTATTTTTTTATTTTAGAATGTTGTATTTTAAGAAAGATTATAAACAAATGTAAACAAAAAAATATGTCTGTTTGCTTATTGTGTGGCACAACTGTATGTAGTGTGTCCATGGGCGGCGGTAATCGCTTACCATCAGGTGATCCGTCTGCTCGTTTGCCACCTATCACATAAAAAAAAAATGTAGGTAACCACGCTAAAAAGGATGATTGCATGCTTAATTTTGCACTTTCTTATGTATTGGTGCATTAGCAAGGTCAGGTTTCCTATCTGGAGACTTGTGGTTTCTACAAGTCTTTCAGAAGATCTAGATCCCTGTTTTCTAGTTAAAATAAGCCACTTATATTAATCTCCCATTATAAGAAATTATTTGCTGAGCCTTCTAAATGTTAACAGGTTTTTTCTAAAGTAAATTTTATTGTAGTTGTTTTATTTCCGATACATTCTGCGACCTATGAGTCAGGCCAGGTCTCGCACAGGTACAGATTAGACGTCTAGTCTAGACTCTCACCCTTATTTATGGTCCCACGACATGTGTTCTCAATTTAGATAGCAATTTTTTTAACGCACAGCACTTAGCGTGGAATTTATTGTTTCTCCTTTCCTTTCTTATGCGCTTTCTTTGGAAACAGAAGATTGAAAAGGGAATTCAGTGTAAAGGACAATATTTTATTAGTTTTTTAGCCTATTAGTAAGAAGTATAACTACTGTTTTTTTTTCTACGAGACTGTTAATTGCCTTAAAATATCTTTTGTGGACGAAACTAAATGTGTAAATTGTTACTAAGGATATATTCTCCATATAATGATTTTCTTCTCTGTTACTATATTTTAAGGCTGTATAGGACACGCCTAGCCTTTTCAGCAGATCGTATTCATATATTTTTTTGTTGTTATCCAGTTGACATACGCTTCTTACGTCCTTGCAGACCTTAATACCCTAACGGAGGACCATCACCATTATCGTAAGGTTTATGCCGCCATTTTTACCTTTTTTCAGAAAAAAATGAGCGTTGTAAAATACACTAGGTTGAGATTTCGCCATCGCTGGCACGCGACCAAACTACCTGGGCAGTAAATAGTACGAGCCGGGCGTGGTGCGCGGGCGACTTTGCGATTCCTGTTCCAGGATTTAATCGCAACTTCTGCTCATGAAGTCAAAGGAACTGCAAAAAACATATTGCCAATATTATTGGCTGAATAGTGAACTTTGTAGGAGTACAGGTAAAAATAAAGAACAAAAGTGTCAAGACCGACAATCTTAAATCAACTATGTGCCATGTAACTCTACCCAATGAACAATGTAACTCTACCCAACTTGCAACCTCTAATTTCAATTAGAATTACAGCCAAATTATTATTTTTTTCATTGTACCGATACATTGACGACGTTATGCTTTGGAATAGATAATAAAATCAGTCTTTGAACTCTTTCGAATAAAACTTTATGTTGAATTAACAGTTGAACTTTTTTTCTTCTAATCCCCATCGCTTATGGGTTTTCAAAGCTAAGACATGTTTAAATACTCATGATTATTCAATAAAAACAAAAATAAAATTCTTTACCAAACCAAACAAGTAAAATCTAACTTTTCTTGAATGGGAAGAGACGTGTGCCCCAGTAGAGAGAACGATATGGGTTGTTAACGATTTTTTCAGTCGCAAAGTCGCACGTCTACCACTGTCTACCGATAACTGTCGCAGTTACGGCAAAGCTACCCATATAGCAAAGCGAATGTTTTACTTATGCACCGATCTGTGGCACCGTATTGACTCTGTAATGCGGGGTTCCCGGTTCGATTCCTGCGCGAGGCATGTAAGTGTTAGTGCGCTACGGTGACATAACCTATAGTTTTGGAGCTTGTTCTGACTTTTATTGCGTCTGTGGTCGGAAAGTTCTTTAAAAGACTGTTATGAAAGCTTATGGTTATAGTGTCACCTGAATATAAGTGCTATCTTAGATTGTAGGCGACTTGACAAGGAAAGAAAAGTAAGAAAGAAAGTGTTAAAACTACTTGAATAAATTTATTAAAATTTGAATTTTGTTCAATTCATTATGCCACACCATCCAATCTAAACTAATATTATAAATGCGAAAGTAACTCTATCTTTCTGTCTAACTGTTACGTTTTCACGCCTTAACCGCTGAACCAATTTTGATGAATTTTGGTATGGAGATACTTAGCATCTTGCAGAAGGACATAGGCTACTTTTCGGTTAAAATCATAACCCTCATTTTGCTTCGCCGTAGTCGGGTAAAAAGCAAGTACTGTAAATAAGGGCGGAGAAACTTTATTTCGTTCTTGCGAGCTATTATCGTCCCGCCTCATAATTGGAATTAAAAAGTCAATTCGCATTTTTTGTATGGAAAGACATTCAATCGGAGTATGATTGTGTTTTTTCTTGGAAAACGCTGTTCAGTGTCATAAGTAATAATAAAAACTCTACTACCAAACAGTCTGTTTAAAATTACCTTTTACCCTTTTAGCTTACAGATATTATCATGAAAACCAGTGTTTTTCAACCTTTTTTAATGCCCGACCTCTTTATGAGTTAAAACATTCTTGCGACCGCCCTAGAGCCATTAAACATACAAAATATTATTGATATGAAAGACTACGTTTATATTGGCGCATAATTTTCTTCGATTAGAAAATGATTTAGTTATTATATTAATGTCCCCGGGGGGTCGCGACCCTCAGGTTGAAAAACACTGATGTAAACAACAACAATACGCTCCTAAAACCGTACAAAGTTTACTTGCAAAATAAATCACCTCCGGTGTGCGAATTCAATTAAATACGACATAATCTCAAGTGTACACTTCCACCGTACAGTAGCTGGCAAACAAATGTGTCCAGCGGAAATTTATTCGTCGCGACGATCCCGCAGGTGATGTTCGGACGTGGTCCGTTTATTTTGCAGCGCAGTGTATGAGTTGTGCTCTCTTTTTCATCGTGCTGAAAATAATTACAGTGGCGTGCATGAAATGGTAAATATTAACAATACGTTTTGATGAAAAGGTAAGGTAGATTTTCAAAGGAGACCAAAAGTATATGTAGGGTTAAAGCTTCATCATAGGTGCCAGGGTAAAGCTAAAGATTTAAAACCCTGCTAACGTCCAGCAACATTAACATTAATTAATATTTTAACTTCTTAATGTAAGATGAATGATGATGAAGCGTCATGGGTCAGTGTGGTTTGCGTAGTCGCATCGAACGCATGTAGACCGTTTACAAGTACGGTTATAATTTGGAAGGGTTTGGCTGTTATTGGCATTTATTTTTACCGTTGGTAGGTTAGTATTATAAGCTGTGTGAGAGGCTTATATGGCTTAAAAATTCCTGACGTTAAGACTGTCCACTAGTCCCATGACCTCTATTAAACTGGACTTGGCCCCCGTGTGTGGAATATGGCCTAACCCTCCCAAGGTGTGAGAAGAGACCCGTGCCCCTGCAGTGGGGACGATATGGGTTATTAACGAATGTTAAATGAAAAATGTAAAGAAACACATTATTTATAAAACCACTGGAAACCGTCTAGTGTAGATAAATCTTCTTTCGCGAGCAGAAATAAAACAAAAAGGGCGGTAAGTAATAAGTGTCAAAACGCTGTAGTTAATTCTTTAGCGAGGTAGCTTAACGAGGCTCGGTGTGAAGCATGGCTTAAGGTGCGCGATACACTGACAGCTAACA
Organism: Coleophora deauratella; assembly: GCA_958295455.1. NCBI lineage: Eukaryota > Metazoa > Arthropoda > Insecta > Lepidoptera > Coleophoridae > Coleophora > Coleophora deauratella. The sequence continues at coordinate 991,119 of OY282398.1, read as the reverse complement.
TAGCACTTGTATAATGACTATCGACTTCATCAGCGTAAACTTCGAATTTTCCACACAATTTTAACAATCCACTTAATTTTAGATATTTGAAAATTTTGATTTGCGAAAAACCGTTGCATGCTCTTTTAGTGGCTTTATTCTAGTTTTATGTTTGGAAAGCTGTCAGTCAATTTATGTTGCCTCTAGAGAGGGCAAAGAGTTCCCATTCTCCCATACTGTCCATGTGCCACTAACAGTCAAACCCATCCAGTTAGGACCGTGTCTGTAGTCAGTTAACATGCTGATCGACACGACCACACCAGCCACACTGAGCTACTTCTAGCATCGTCTTGTAACATATCAAACTCAAAATTAAAGTATACACATTCGTTTACGAGTAAATCTTATTTTTTTCATATCCTTCCATAGCTCGACAGTGTAGCACCGGCCTTAGCGTCACGCTCACCGCGCAGCGCCATAAATAAGCGTAGAGACAACACCTTGTTAACTGGAAATAATTAACGCGAAAATAAAACTAGTGTCCGGTGGAAAGCGAGCTTTACTTTTTGTTTGTTGTTAGCTTCGACTAATTTTGCACAAATGCAGGACACGATGGGTTTCTTGCCCGACTGCCCTAGTGTCTGTATGTTTGTTTGATTAAATCTGTAAGTGACTTGATAGATATTCCCAATCCCAACTCGCAAAAAAATATTGAAAACTGTAAATAATTTTGTTGTTTTTTTTGTACAATATAGTTGCTTTTTGTTTTTTTTTTGTTACTTTTATGAAAAGGTAGGTACTGACCCGATTTTCACTTCGGAGTTGGATAATTACTAAAAATCGGCGTAAAATCACATCTTAATGAAACAATCATTAAAAATCGGCGAAGGTAAAACTAAAAAATATCCAATCGAATTGAGAACCTGTTTGAAACATGTATTGGAACTCGGTTGATAATATAACAAAAATTCAACTGTTATTTAAAATCAAAACGGAAAAAAAACAAAAGTTCTTACAGTTCAAATAAAAACAATATATGCGTCTACATAAAAACATGTGAATTACGCTTTTAGTGAATCAAAGTTTAAATGACACATTACGACACTACGGAAACGACTTTTGACTCAGAATAAGTGAAACCAATCATTAGGCATGCACCTTGCATCCTCCACCCTTCCGCGAAGTGGCAATAGTTCCCATCTCTCTCGGGGGCTCATTTCACCCCGTTACGTCACTTCAATGGGCCAACTTTTCCAATCTACTTCACTTTGATTCACCTTTGGTAGTTACTCTTTGCACTTACAGACTTTTTACTTTGTCAAAGTTTCTTTGGAAGAAAGTTTTAAAAACTACGTGGCTTGGGATGAGCGGAATCGCGTTTTAGTGAGAGAGGGTCATATTTTATATTAGTGAATGATTTCATGACGAGACTGAGGTGGCGCGAAAGGGTATCGTGAAAAACAGTTTTATGTAATGTGCAAAGATTTTTTCACTTAATCTAATACTACTGATATAAAGAACTTATTTCAGAAGAAACAAGAATACAGTTAAAATTCAACGTCATCATCTTAGCAGCCCAAAAACCTATACTCTTGAATACAGTGTTCCTCCAAAGATTTCCAAAACAATCGGTCTTGCACTGCCTGCATCCATGAAAGACTTCCACTGATGAACGACCTCCCCCCAAGGATTTCCACAACGACCGGTCTAATGCTGCCCGCATCCTGCAGCTTCCCGCAACCTTCACTAGGTCATCGTTTCACCGAGATAAAATTCAGTAAAAAGTTTTATAAGCTTAATAGGAAATCGATTGGAGGCTTTCGCCTGACAATAAGATAACATGAGCTAGTAATTTTAATAAAAGTGTACATTATAGGTGGTAATGTAATTTAGTCAGAAAACACCTGTAAAATGTAGATGTTTCTATTGGTGTTACACAAAGTATAGAGCACAATCTCTACGCGTCTGTTTTCCCCATAAATCCATGCGTTTTATGGGGCGACTGTGTCCTCACCCCTATAATTTCGTAGTTGCTTATGGCCTGTTTATGGGATACCTGCCATGATTTATAAACGTGGCTCTTGTCTTGAAGTATGGTGTGCTCATGTTTTTCGTAAATAGCTTTTCTTTCATAAGATTTTACTATTATTATTATAAAAAATATTATTTCATAATATTTAATATAATAAAAAAATTTTTTTTGAACAATAGTAAATAAAACCTGCTGGCTCTTTTTTACCCGACTGCGCTAGAAGAAGGGTTATGTTTTTCGAGTGTATGTATTTCTTTGCATGCTCTGTAGCCTAAACGGCTTGATGGGTTGAAGGTTGAGAGGTGCCGTTAGATTCGTCTTGATCCCCAGATTGACATAGGATAGTCTTAATGCTGTCGGGGTCGTTTTTCTAAATATGGTTAGGTTATTTTAATACAATATGCTTAATAATTTTTAGTAGCTTATCGTAACTGAAGCTGGGAGAGAACTTAGCTTTAGAGTATTTCTCTCCCCCTACAGGATCCTGAATGCTCCTTCCTGTAAAGCTTTCCTCGAGACAACCCTTCCCCTGGGCAGTGTGGAAGTCTTTGAACAGACTCCAAGCAGGCCTGGTCAAATTTGATGTAAAGAGAAAAATGAGGCGATTGGTATAAAAAGTATACCGCTGAGGTACGGCTCTCTTCCTTTATCTTGAAATTATTAAACCCGTAACTTTGAGCCATGAAAATCAAAAACGATTAATTTAAACATAACTTTCATTGGGTTGTGGCTATTTAAGGAGTCTAATGAAGTAAAGTGAGATCTCATGTTAAAGTAAAACGGCTAGGTCAGAAGAGGACTAGAGGTGTTACTATCACTTTAAGTAACATTACCACACAAAAATCCCCGCAATTTAGAATAAATTACTCTAGTTTAATATGTAATCATCTTCACTCAAACTATTGTTGTAATGTGTAGTTAGGTGTGTGTCGGAGAGTTCAAAAGCGCCGCTTTGATCTCACCGCGCGTGACTACCTCAAAGGGCCCGTACCGTAGCTCCTTTAGGGTTCCTCTCTAAAAGGGAGAAAGCCTTTCTGCGTAATGATGACACATGCTTTTTGGTGTCAAAAGATATGATTGCACGCAGGGCACGTAACTTTTGGTGAATCCTTTTCTCAATTTTTAGTTCTTCATTTGTTGGTAAAAAAAAACAAATGTTATAAATACAGGGATAGAAGTAATTTTTTTGGAAGTGAATTATAGAATATAATTAGTTTGGTTGCTGAGACTCTGTTCTGACTACACACCTGTTGAGTTGATTTTATAAATATTATTGTTTTAAATTATTTTCAACGTTATATTTGTGATGCATAAATAGCTGTGATTTAAACATAGTGCTAAGTGGTCATAAAAAGAGTATTAACTTGGGAGTCAGCACCTTTTCCCAGTTCCAGCAGCAAACCACTAAGTGGAGCGTCTTTACGTGTCCTTTAAGTGCTTTACTTTTGAGCGTTGATCTCCACTGAATTTTCGCCAATTTTTATTGGAAATTCTCCAATGCCAAATAGAAAAGAAGAATAATCAAATTCAATAACATGTTTTCTATAGTAATGCTGATAATTGATGTTTCGATCAACCGATTCTTGATAGATTCGAACCAACTAAGATAGGATAGTTGGTCTGTAGGATAAACACATTGTACGAGTAAAATAAAATAACTTTGACATTTAGCTCTAGGATCTATGACAATTATGGAGGCAGCAAAGTAAAGTTTGAATGGATTCCATTAAAATATCAACACCGACAGTTATTTGCTTTATGGTCCGGCCTCGGGCTCAGCAGGATCAAGTCAAGGTTGAATATTGAAAATTTGTGTTTTTTATTGACTAGCACTCGATCGTAACAGCATTCCAGTATTTTGTTTAATATTTTGAAAAATCCTTGAAATTTTGTTTATGTTATTTGTTAGGTATAAAATGAACTTTAAATAGAATTGGAATTTAAAGAAAATAGTGGTCAATTGAAGCGTTTCATACAAATTAATTAACACACAAGCCAGCTAATGAAAATAGGGTCATAATGGCTGAAAATTAGTTTTATTATTATTATTATTATTTTATACACTAGCAGCTCTATGAGCTGATGCGTGTATATCACTGCACTTGTGTTCTTTAATTATTATTTAAATGTTTGTCAAGTCTATTTTTAAAACAGTTAACTGTTGGAGCACTTATAACAGTTTCCGGAAGAGAGTTCCATAAGTTCATCACGCGATATGGCAAGAAGTGTGTTCTGGGGTTGCTAGCACATGGAGGTTTGGTTAACTTCAGGGAATGGCCTCTTAGATACATTAAAATACATACATACAAACATACATACATATAAATATATACATACATACATATATACATTTAAATTCATTTTATTTTAAATATATTATTATATGCTGTTTTTACAGCTTAATTGTTTTCATCTTAAGTACTACTTTAAAAGGCTTACACTGTATAAGGTTTCCATGCTCAAACTGGCATTATTAAAATTTTAATACAAATATTTTATTTGTTTCCAAGAAAAGTTAATTGTATAAGACACAAAAGGACACCATAAAAGGTCCCATCAGAGGAGTAATGGAGTCGTGAGGAGTCGGCGCAAGGTCGTGGGATACCGTGTCGGACATCCAGTGCTGTACTAAGGACATATAAGGGACCTAAGGGACACAAATCCTGCTGTGATAATGATGAAACGGGCTGTCAGAGAGGGCATAAAAGATTACCAAAAATTGTTGTCGACTTTGGACCCTCTCGCACGTGTAGAGGGACCCTTTGATGACAGCTTACAAATGTCAGGGAATCATTGCACAATTTTGTGTAGAGTTTACTCAAATTGGAGTATAAATATAGTAATGCCCATTATCTCATCTTATTAGGAATCTTAATTATGTTGCTTTACTGATAAATGACCTGGGATAGTATGAATTTTGAAAGATTTCACAATTTGCATGTGAAACTTACTAACTTTCCTCTGTCTTTTGTTTCGTTCATAAATTTTAAGTCACTATGCGAGTAGAACCTAAGTCCGTACCTGTTTCATTCAACTACTACGCGAGTGTTATTACTGAATAAAGTTTTGCGGAATCACGTTAACTCAAAGGGCAAAGCTATTGAGAAATTACGATCTTTCGATTGAAAATAAATTGCTATGAATCATCTTCGCTCAGCAAAACCAGTCCCTAAGTACCTAAAACGAATTTATTTTGTTTGCATCGACTGATGGGTTATAATGATTTACTTTGTGGATAATTGGATTCGATTGCCGCATTTCATTTAATTTCAGATTTGTATCAGGCTACTGGTGTATAGCTGGGTGCGCGTACGCATTGCCTATATTCTGTCTGCCTGGCAACCCTCTATGTCCAACAGTATTAAAAGTGAAGGGGTCAAAAAAAGGACTGATTTTACTGGAGATATAGAAATAATTTCAGATTTAAATAATATTTGCTTTTATTGTGTTTAGAATAATAGAGTCATTCGGGTCAAGTGCGCGCACTTTGGTAAATAATGGCTCACCACGCATAAAATAAAAGACTTAGATATATAAAAAAATACTCTTGAGAGAAACCATACAGTAGCCTCTATATTGAAATAAAAATAAGATTAAAAATCTTAGCAGTTTTATTTCTATTAGCATTTTATTACATAAAATCGAAATGCGCTCACTTGACCCACCTTTAGGGTCAATTTCAATTTCAATAGTTTATTGCAATCCATAATGTATAATAAATAGGTGTACATGTCAGAATAGATCATTATGGACCCTGTCGGGCACCGCAATATGGTTAGAAGAGAGGAAAACGCATTTTTATTTTAAATAAAATAATAATAATTACAAAAAATAATAATTTTATAGATAAGTAAATATAAATTATTCAATTTTTCCTATTTCTGTCTAAATACTGTGCGCAATGGTATGGGGTAAGTATACGCATATGAGGTAAGTAAGGCATTGTTTGCATCTATGCAAAAAAAAAAACAGTATTCAAGAACACAAGTCATTTATTGTACTTAATGCTACTGAGAATTATTTTTTTTGAAATTATTAATATTTAAATATCAACCTGATGATGACCGGTGCAAGTTTTGGTTTTTTTCTCATATAATTTCGCAGCATGGCGATGAGATACTGACAAATATTATAAAATAGTGTTAGTAAACCCTACATCCCGTACAACAACATACAAAGGAAATTACCACCGAAGGGGTTAGTGTAAGCATGCGCACACTTACCCGCGCACACTTTCCCCAGAACTCCAAATTGCGAATGGATGCTCATAAAATAAATTGAAAGCAAATATAATTTCAAACTTTATTGTTAAATGAAGCGTAAATATGTACTTATTCAAACAAAAAACAACTTACCGTTGTGTATTCAATAACGTTGATGTTTTACTGTTTTCCATTAGTCAAAAATCTACGGATTGAAATACCAAATACAGATTTTTATGAAAAATAAAATATTCGTCAACCGCACGCTACTGTGACAGGTCGCTACTAGTTGGGCAGTCTAGCACCGCTCTCCCGCCCAAACAAACAACCGCTCCCCTGGCTCTCACTGCGCTCACTTACCCACTGCGCTCAGTTACTCCGAATGACTCTATATGTATGTAAATATAATATTTAAAAATTTGATGTTGTACACGTTCTTGTAAATTTTAAAAATTTCTACCTTTTACAAAGTTCCTATCATCACAAAGTTTACTACGTAGAAACTAAATTTTGAGGCAAAAATATGTATTTTTAATCACTACATAGTATAAAACAAAGTCGCTTCCCGCTGTCTGTCTGTCCCTATTTATGCCAAGATCTTTAAAACTACGCAACGGATTTTGATATGGTTTTTTTAATAGATAGAGTGATTCAAGAGGAAGGTTTATAAGTATATAATACATTGCACCCGTGTGAATAAAAAAAAACAAAAATCTTCCTTCATCATCCTCTCCATCAAATAACTCTTTATCATTCTGAACTCTTCAATAACTTGGATATTTGTTTAGTAAGTATTTAAACCAATATTATAACTTCTCGTTTACATTTTTTTAAATTTCTTAATCAATTAAGTAGCGGCAGACCGCTTAGGTTCAATTAAACTTAACTTTCAGTTACACAAGACCGTTTGCACTCTTAACGCATAAACATTTGCATAACCGATTACTAATTCGGCAAGTATAGTGAACATGCAATAAATGGATAAATCATGCGTCTGCGTCGGTGTTGAAACGGCCTCGCTATGGTATGGATCATCTTCACCGAATTATGCATACCAGACGCGGCGCGCGCGTCACTCGACGCATTGAATGTGCGGCTCCATTGAACTGCGATGGAAGTATGTGTGTATGTGTCGTGGCCAGATCATAGAATTGATCATTTCATGATGTGGCCGACCATTTCATGAAATGGTCGTATTTCATGAAATGGCCAGCTAAAACTGACCATATCGTTTAAACGTCAACGTTTAATGATATGTCCATCCACGTTTGGCCATATCATTAATGTAGGGTTTCCATTATATCAAAGGTTTAATAAGAATTAAAAATACGTTCAAAACTTACTGGCATCCTTTAAATCTGAGTAATCTCGGTTGACAGATAAATTATACATTTTTAATACTTAGCTTTTAAGATTGATATCTACTAACCTATAATATACGATATACGAGTACTTTCCGAACGTCAAGGTTTTTACGTTGCGCTCGTTTTTTGATTGACTTTCGAAAAATTATTTTAGTTTAGTGTCGTAACGGCATTTAACTTCTATTTTATCTTCAATTGGCGCATTATTAATAGATTGTTTTTTATTAATTGTACGCCGCCATGATGCATCACAAAAACTAAAAGATATCAGCACCTCTAACGGTGGATACTGTAACTATTTTACGATATGATCACTAATGCTTGACCATTTCATGAAATAGCCGTGCGTTTAGCTGTATATCGTCAAACGTTGATGTATTCATTGATCTGGCCAGATCATATCATGATGTGATCAGCGGATATTTTCCATTTTATGAAATACGACCATTTCATGAAATGGTCGGCCACATCATGAAGTGATCAATTCCATGATCTGGCCACGACATATGTCTATTTGTGTAGTGAGAATGAATTGACTTATTTTGAAGTACGAGGTGCCATGAAAATTGTCAATTAATCTATTATTTTTTGATTTAATTTGATAGAAGATTAAGGAAGAACTTGAGACTTTGAAGCAGATCGATTATTTGTACAAACAGAGCCCAAAAAGCTAAAATCTCTCTCTCTTTATTCTCTCTCTCTCTCTCTCTCTCTCTCTCTCTGTGTGTGCGTGTTATGTGTATTGCTACGCTGATTACTAACCCTATTCTTTGCTACTAATTGTAAATGTTTATTATTGATTTGTACTGAGAATTGTTATATCAGCAGATGGTAAAAGGTTTCGAGAAAGTATGCATAACATCGCTGTACTTTTTTTTATTGTAATCGTATTTACAGTGAAAATTTACGCAAGCGCGACGTTTATTTCTCAGTTTAGAAAACATCAAAACATTGATGAAATAGAATAGAGTAGAGTAGAATAGAATAAAATAATCTTTTTTGAAAAAAGTTTCGTATCGAATCGAATCCAACAATGGACTCGTGCCAGTCACGCGCCGTACAAGTGGCATTCTTGCGCACCTATCGAGACGAGTTATATTTTTATATTTATTCCGTAATTATGTTAAGCTGTGACATTCGGCGTGTCAAGGTAAGCCTCTCGCTGTTAGATGAAGCATCGCAGACGAGACAGTAGGTAATAAAGTTATGGTTCATATTCATATTCATATTCATATTCTTTATTTGCATGTCACATGGTAAATAAAAGATGTTACAAAGGTATAAGTACATGACATATGATACCCCGTCGGGGCACCGCAAACGAGAGAGCACTACTTATTAAACTTAAACTAAGTACAAAACTTAAGATATATGTAGAAAACTATATTCAAAATTAAACTCTTAACTAACATGATAACATATTATAGGACTTTAAGTACTTTTTATGTATTATACGATAATTAATAATTATATAACACAAAGAGGCATTTATACTAAAATTATATAATACTTACTACATGGCACTCAGTCAGACTTATCGTTAAATAATTCTTCTAGATTATAAAAAGCTTTATTTAATAAATAATTTTTTAGGTGGCTGTTAAAGATATGTAATTTTTCATGGTTTTTTATGCAGTTTGGAATGCTATTGTAGATTTGAATTGCCATTGAGTGTGGGCCTGATCTATATAAAGAAAGAGTAGTTGCTGGAAGTTTTAGTTTATTTAAATATCTATTGTTTCTTTTTATTGCTTTTATTGGAGAGTAGAGATGATAATTTTGTTTTACGAATTTACAACACTCTAGTATGTATATGGACGTTAATGTTAAAATTTTGTGTTTAATAAAAAAGGGTTTACATGAATCAGTTTGTTTTATATTAGTCAGAATTCTGATGGCTTTCTTTTGTAAAACGAAGATCTCCTGGATATTTGTACAATTTCCCCATAATATAATCCCGTAAGTAAGTCTGGAATGGATATACGCATAATATGCTGTGAGGGAAGTCTTAAAATCGGTTGTTTTTTTTAGTTGAATTAACATATAAGTGAGGGAGGACAGTTGTTTTGTAAGTTTATGGATATGGGATTTCCAGTTTAAGCTAGTGTCAATATCAATTCCTAGTAAGGTAGCCGTATTATCTGTAGATATATTAATGTTGTTGTAAGCATACTGAAGGTTTAGTGATTGTTTTTGGAAAGGTCTAAATTCTATAATTTTGGTCTTTTTAAGATTTAACTGGAGGTTGTGTACTTCCAGCCAGTTTTGAATCTTATCAAGAGTCGTGTCTAATTTAATTTTTATTTCATGAGCGTCTTTGCATGAGAATATAACAGAAATGTCGTCTGCGAATAAAGTACAGTGTTCATTTAAAATTTTGGGCAGATCGTTAATATAAATTAGAAACAAAATACAACCAAGTACAGTGCCTTGTGGAATTGAATTATGTATGTCGGTCTTTTCTGATCTTATGTATTGAATTTTTCCGGTGTTAAAATCTATATTTTCTATTTCTACATATTGGTTGCGTTTTGAAAGATACGAGGATAACCATGTGTGCGCTACGCCTCTAACGCCCGTGCCGTAGAGTTTGCGAAGAAGTATGTCGTACTTGACACGGTCATAGGCTTTACTCATGTCAAGCAAGAGTCCTACAGCGTACTTTCTTTTGTTCAGTATATCTAATATGTTTTGGGTATATTTGTTATTATTTTACAGGTGTAATAAAGTAAAAAGTGGGACTCTTTAACTGGGTCTTCTGCTTACCATATTGAAAAGCTTTTGTTCTATGACTTTGCGGTAATCGCAAAAGGTTAGCGATTGAGATTTACGATTTTTGCTTTACAAACATTAAAAATAGTGAAATGACAGAGAAATGTGAGATTAGTATATGTATTACTAATTCAGCATGCAGGGACAAAATATTTATGGCTTTTAGTTAATTACAGGTACTGTACAGAGTGTAACAAAATTGATGTAGGACCCGTTAACTGCGGATTCTATTCATCGTACTGAACAACTTTTGTTCGACGACTTTGCTCCAATCGCAATAAAAATTTTGGACTCTCAAAACAAATTGATTATCTGTTTTGCCATTTTTGTATGGAGAGTCCAATTTTTTTTGCTATTTGAGCAAAGTCGTAGAACAAAAGATGTTCAGTACAATGAGTAGTACGACCCAGTTAACGGGTCCTACACCAATTTTGTTACACTCTGTATAAAGAAATAATTGGCCCCCGTGTATGGAGTATGGCCTAACCGAGGTATGGGAAGAGACCCGTGCCCCTGCAGTGGGGACGATATGGGTTGTTAACGACGACTATCTTAATAATTTACCTATATAATAGTGTTTTTAATGATAATGAAAAAAAAAATTGTGATCAAGTACAATCCGGTTAGTATCGTAATGACTTATAATCATATTTTTGATTTGATTTGAATTGAACTCTTTATTATGATTAAAAAATATGCAGAAACAATTAATTAAATTGAGATTTACTAGATTCAATATTATTTTACTATTCGAATCAAACTCTTTTTAAGCACTTTAGGTAATTAACTGATTTCAATATGAATGTCGCATCTGCCTCCATAATCTTTGTGCAGTTGTCAAGTGCGAATGTCAAACTGCGGAAAAGCCCGCGCATTGTGTCGCAGATCCGAAACCCACGCGATGGGCCACACTGGCCCACATTGGCCCATGATGGCCCAGCCTGCTGGGCTCCGGTGACGAAATCTGGTACACAGGTGACTGGAAACGGAAATTCCGATGACTTACCTGTGTAACCAGTTACAACAGAAAGAGCTAAACGCGATACTGTGTGTATAGTTCATTCCAATAAAAAAAAAGTAAAAGGTAATCAGACATAGTATGCATCTGACGTTGACATGTGTCAATTCCATAGTAAGTTTGTTTACCTTTTGCTTTTTTTTGATTGGAATGAACTATAGTCTTATGTGGTCATAGTGGCAGTGTTATCATCACGAGGAAGCTTCTTAGTTCGCGAACAAAGAAGTTTCCATAACTTAATGTTCATCTATAAGCAAGTGAATGTAATGAAAAGATTGACTTCGACATAAAACTTGAAAATGGCTGTTTAAATGAACTATAAATAATTATGTTATATGTATAAATAAATATAATGAAAGTGTTATTGTGTGATGGAAAAGCTTACCATACCTTATACGCTTATACACCGGAGAAAAAGTTATAATCTCGAGAAAAAGCTGACTATTAAAAAAATACAGATGTTTCATTTTTGCATTTTCTACATTACCTATATTAATAAAAAATATTTATCAGACTACAGTGGTACATAAAACTCATAAAAATTGGTGGGCACAATTTGAAATGTTGTCAATTGATTAATATAAACATAAAAACATTTAATGTTACCTATTCGTTAATCGAGATTAAACTAGCTAGACCCACTTGGCTTGCCGTGAATCCAAATATAGCATTATTGGATTTACGTAACACTCATACATAATACTATTCGTAATTCGTATGCAATTCTGTTCCCTTGGAATTATTGTAATTCGGCGGTTCGTCCTTACCCGTCGACGGCTGAGTGTCATCTAGGTAATATTTACCAAATTTTACGATAACGTTCCGTTTTAGTGTTAATCTGACATGACTATATATTTTTTTGTTAATTTCAATAATATTTAAACGGCTTTGAAAAACCTGTAAGCAGTGGGTAATCAGAAAGGAACTAATAAAGATGTAATATTATTTCGGAGTTCAATATTTTCTTACAATTTGATATTCTTAAGTGTAGAATAATGCTGCACCAATTTTTTTCTTTTCAATCAGCTTTTGCCACTAGCCCCATGACATCCACCAATCTTGACGTCACTCCTGTATATGAAGCATGGCCTAACCTCCCAAGTTATAGGAAGAGACCCTGGCCCCAGCTGTGGGGATGATATGGTTGTTAACGACTTGCGTGGTGAAACTTAAGAAAAATAAGAAAGATTTTTTACTTTCAATTTGTAAGGCATTGGTTTATATCTGATTAACAAATTTTTACAATAAGGGTTTTTGTCAGTTGAAACCGAATTTATTACAAAGAAACACAGAAATGAGTACCTAAGTATTCCATCGAGCATCGAAAACTATACCAAGTTATTATTTAAGTATAGCTTGAAAAATTACGTTTTGACATAGTTTTTTAAGCTATACTTGTACCCGTAACCGCCTCCGTAGCGTAGTGGCTTGCCGTTTGCTTCACATCAGGAGATCGCCGGTTCGATTCCTGGCGGGGTCCAACTTTGTGGACTCGGTTTGGTTGTTGGTAGGGAATTTTCTGAGCCCGCCTGGCTAGCTACCACCATCTTATCTAAGTCTTGCCGCCAAACATCAATGTTAACAGCATTGATGTGTTCCGGCATGAAGATAAGATAGCCATTACCCCATTGCGTTGGGGAATCTTGGTAAGCCCGCTTCCATCTTCGACATCATCATCACTTACCATCAGGTGAGATGATGCCAAGGGCTTATCAATTGAGGGTAAAAAAAAACCTAATAGTTCGTAAAAACATTAGATATACACTCAGTAGACTAAAAAGCTCTAAAATATTCTTGAAAACAAGTAATTTTATTGTAGTTTTATGGCTAGTTGAAGGTTTACTACTAAACAGAAATGGATAGACCCGGAATCGGTGTCAGCCCACTGACTGGCGAAACGTGCCTGTTTTGATGCGCAAGCATGCGAAATGTCAGGCTGCGATGCATCTCACAGTCTGAAGATACCATCTTAGAGAGAAGACGTACTTTCCGACTGAAGAGAGAGCGTAAAAAATTACTCACATAAAAATATAAAAAAAACAATGGAAATGAATATTCATGTAGGTTTCATGCAATGCAATGCAAGTGCAATAGATACGGCGACGAACTCTGTGAGCTTTTGTCATCGATTTTAAAATAAATTATCGTTCAATCTTTTTTGAGTTCATATATTTGTCATCCAGTTCTCAGCTATTACATATTTAAAGTTCAAATCGATTAAACTACTGTTTGTAATTGTCATAGAACAACTTAAAAAAACACATTTAAAATGAACGTAGACATCACGTTAAACATTGTTACATGATTCGCGCAATCTAAAGAAATAAAGACACACAGGTAAATTGAAGCGCATACAGACGGCACAGAATAAGACACGGACGATGCACATTCTCTGTCTACTCAATCTTGCAAATTTCTTATCTCAAAACCATAAATTGTTACCATATAATAAAATTAATAGACGGTGTTCCCATGTCCAAGGAAATAATAATCTTGATACCACATGCTTTGCACTTAACCCCAAAGATGATTCTTGAGATTATTCTAGTTGTAACAAAAGTGATTGATCGGTAGCAGAGAACTAATTGAGAAATTGTACTGCTCGAAGTTCGAAGCGGTCGAGTTTTGTATGGTCCCGTCGATCACGCAGGTTAACTGACTGACTACATACACGGTTTATTTGACTGTAAGTGGCATATATTTCAACCGTTTCCATGCTTCACTAGGCACGTTAAGCCGTTAGAGCCGGTTGCTATCACTAGATGGCAGTCGTTAAGCCCTATCAGAGGCCTTTTTGTCGGCTTCAAAATTTCTAACACTAGGGGTAGGGGGTAACACTGTTGGGGTTCACCACTAGCCCCCATTGACTGACTCGGTGGCTAAGTGGTTAGCGATCCTGACCTCTGATCCGAGAGTCGTGGGTTCGATCTCCACACAGGCCAAACTTTTCTGTGATGAGCAGAATTGTTTGCTCTGAGTCTGGGTGTATTATATCTATATATGTAAGTATTTGAAAGTATATGTGTATGTATATCAGTCTCTGGTTCCCAAGATACAGGGAATCCTAGTTTGGGGCCAGATGACCGTGTGTGATTTGTCCCAGATATTATTATATACACCAATCCGGAATTGGCCCCAATGTGTGGAGTAAGGCCTAACCTTTCCTAGGTGTGGGAATAGACCTGTGCCCCTGCAGTGGGAACGATATGGGTTATTAACAGTAACACTTTAACATAAATTAAACATTACACCTGTAGTAAAAATCTAAGCGAGTTTTTTTTGCGTTTTCAACAAAATAGCTTTTAGTGTGAACAAAATATTTGATAATTTATCTTTCATGAATTCAACTGCCCAATTAGGTATAATTATTAAAACAGTTCAAGGCTTTGAAAATTATAGCAATTTGGCGCGGAAGTATCGCAGTGTCATGTGGCATGAAGAATGGTCAGAAATCTTTAATCGCCACCAATTAAAATGGACCAGTTTCCAAACACGTGAGGATTCGACAGCGGCCTTGACAATCGAAAACAATTTATACGTAGGTATACAGACAGGGTTAGGAATAAGTTAATCAATTTAAAAAAAAAACTGACTGCATAAAAATTAAATGAGATTTTTTTACTATAGTGGTTGCTTGCCTTTGGCATCATCTCACCTGCTTGGTGGTAAGTGATGATGATGAAGGTGGAAGCGGGATAAGATTGCCTAAAGTAATGGGGAACTGAATATCTTTATTCCGGAGTATATCAATGCTGTTAGCATTGATGTTTGACGCTTAAAGTTAGATAAGATGAAGCTGGTCAGTCGGGCTCAAAAAATACCGTTTAATCCAAGTTCTAATAAATTGGACACCGCTGTAAATGGAACCCGTGACCTCTTGATGTGAAAGTAGTGGCCTAGCTACTACGCCACGGAGATGGTTTTTATCGATTAAGTCTCACTTCAAAAATTATGAAAACAAAGTTCAGTTCTTAAGCTATTTTTTATATGTAAATATTTGTTCACTTTTTTAAATATGTTTTTTATTGTATATCAGTTTCTGCTTCTCATAATATACAAGGCATCCCAGTGTGAAGTCAGATGGCCGTGTGTGATTGACTTTGGATATTTATTTATTTAAATTATACTTATTTCTTCTAAAAGTATGTAATTACTTATTAATGTAATATTTTAAGTTGTCACCAGTAGCCCGAACATTAAGTATTACATTGTTTAGTTTTTTCCTACTAGCTAGCTACCGATACACAAGTATACTGACATGACATTTTAAAGTGTAATTAATTTTAATCTCCGTATTTGTGAGTGAACAAAATATAATTGACCACGCTGGCTGAATACGTTAAAAACAACCGACTTCAATCGCAACAACTCCAATTTTGTTATGTTTTTGTTGATTTTCTCAAAAACCGCTAAATCGATTTCGATAAAATTTATATGGGATTACCTGTGAAGTATACCCTTTTAAACAAAAAAAGAATTTTCCAAATCGGTTCAGGCGTCTTCGAGTAATCGGTGAACATACATAAAAAAAAAAGATTCCG
The DNA here is from genome assembly GCA_958295455.1 of Coleophora deauratella. NCBI lineage: Eukaryota > Metazoa > Arthropoda > Insecta > Lepidoptera > Coleophoridae > Coleophora > Coleophora deauratella. The sequence continues at coordinate 975,211 of OY282398.1, read as the reverse complement.
ACGAATTGAGAACCTCCTCCTTTTTTGAAGTCGGTTAAAAATAAATAAAATCATGGCGTCGCCTGATGGGTCGACCAAGATAGCGCTGGAAAGATGAAGTGGCCAAAGACGTTAGAGAGCTGGAAGTGCCGCCACTGGTTAAACTTGGCACATTGGCACAACATAGGGAAAAGTGGCGCACTGTGATGTCGAAGGCGAAGATCAATGTTTTATGTATTGTCATGATGTTTGGAACGTACTTCGGGCCTTGTGCCTAAATATGTAAAACGTCATATCATTGGCATTTTCCGGTCACACAATAAAGTCAAGCTCTAAAATATAGTTAATTCGTCTTTTACTTATACATGGTGTCAGAAATGCATCTCAAAGATGACAAATAAAGAAAAGGAGCTGCCCGCCAAGCCTGTTAATGTTTTCAGGATAAATCTTTCAGGAAATCTTCAACAAGTTTTTTTTACTTCTTCGGGTCGCTAAGCTACCGAAGTAAGTAATAGAAAATTTTAAGCAAGTTCATAACAAGGTTCTTTTATTTGTAAAAGTATGGTCTTATCAACAGATAAAACATGACCTTGTATACTAAGGGATTTGCAGTCATTATTATAATAGATATAACACGAATCTGTGAAACGCGAGAGACTTAAGGTCCACTTACATAATTCATTTAAATATAAGTTTCAATCTGAAGTATAGCCTAACCTTCCTAAGGCAAGGAAAAAACTCGTGCCTCAGCAGAAATATGTAAATTAGTTTCTTAATAATCATTCAATAATAATAATAATATCTGAGACAAATCACACACGGTCATCTAGCCCCAAACTAGGATTCCCTGTATCTTGAGAACCACAGACTGATATACATACATATATACATTTAAATAAATACATATATCGATATAATACACCCAGACTCAGAACAAAAAATTCTGCTCATCACAGAAAAGTTTGCCCTGTGTGGGGATCGAACCCACGACTCTCGGATCAGAGGTCAGGATCGCTAACCACTTAGCCACCGAGTCAGTTAGAATAATAATAATATCCGGGACAAATCACACACGGTCATCTAGCCCTAAACTAGGATTCCCTGTATCTTGGGAACCAGAGACTGATATACATACATATATACATTTAAATACATACATATATCGATATAATACACCCAACAAAAAATTCTGCTCATTACAGAAAAGTTTGCCCTGTGTGGGGATCGAATTCACGATTCTCGGATCAGAGGTCAGGATCGCTAACCACTTAGCCACCGAGTCAGTCAATGAATAAATTGTTCATTGTGAATTTCTCTTACGCCAGACAAGATGTCATTATATCACCGATAACATTTATTCACGTCGCAAAAGTGGGTTTTGCCAAAGTTAGAGAAATCGCCGCTGGTAACTCCTATGGCCACTTTACAACTCCTTATACAGGGTGCCCTACCAAGGATGTTTTTAAATAGTGTGGTAGGCTCTACTCTTAACTGAACATCTTTTATTCTACAATTTTGCTGTATTATAATAAAAAGTTGGACTTTTCATACCAATCAGTCAGATGGAAAGACTTTTTATTGGCAGCAAGGGTTTAGGAAATGCTCATCTATAAACTAAATTGACTCCTTAAAGTCAAACACAGACCAGGAATCGAATCAACATAAATGTGGGTTTCTCATAATATATTGATAGATCATGGAATGGTAGTAAAATCCATATTTTTGGGATTTTCTTACCCAAAGGTTTATTGGAAAAAGATGCTCAGTTTGATTATTTAAGACATGGTTAACGATGACAATTTCACCCAATAAGTAATAAATAATTTGAAATAACTGTGACATGTTTATGTATGCTTGTCTTTAGGTGTGTCCTATACCTACAACCTCGCAGCTAAATTAGGCGACGACTGCTCCCAGTTAACATGTCCTTGACATTAACTGTACTGTCATCCCAATAGACAGGTGTGTCCATTAAAACGTTTATAAAAACCAAAACACCTTCACCTCGCAATAAAGTTCGAACTCTATGTGTGCCACGTTTGGCCCACGCGTCGACACATGACATGGATGAGAACCTTAAGGGAATTATGCCTCATAAACTCCTAAAGCAGCGTTGACACAGTCAAAGTCTACTTTGACAGACTAACTTTCATAAAGTAGCAATGGTTGGGCACCATTGTCCAAATGCGCTTTGATCAGTGTTGCCACGAAAAAAATATTGTAGCTTGTTGCTTGTTGCTTTTCTTCGTCTTCAAAGCGTCGGTGGTTCTGCGGGTAGTGACTCCAATCTCCTAACCAGAGGTCTAGGGTTCAAATCCTGGCCAATGTACCAATGAGTTTTTACAAACTTACGTGCGTTTTCATACCGGCTTTTTAAATTGTGTAGTAAAACATCGTGAGGAAACCTGCACATCTGATTACGATGTGTATTGTATGATGGTCGCGTTGCACTCGTCCGTTGGTGAAATTCTAAATGAAGATGTTAAGTGCAGTACCGGTCAGGCAACCGCCGTCTATACCTTGTGGATAGCATGGTTAATTTTTTTATTATTATTATTATTTATTAACTTTTTATACATCTATCATTACAGGCTTAGCTTTATGTGATAGCGTACATACATTTGAGCTTAAAAATTAAATATATAAATATTTAACAATTTTTTACTTTAGTTTTTATCCCCGTAGCAAATTACAATTACCCTCGTGAATTCACTCAGAGTGCAAATAAACAAATCAATATTCAGTTCAGCCATTCGGTTAAGAGTGCGCAGTGCCCGCGTCCAGGGCGCCTTGCCCAGCAGGGGGTGCGCGCGCGCGGCACGGCCAGCAGCGACGGCCGGCGCCGCCGCCACACGTCCCTGTCCGGAACACTCAGCCCAATCCGCACCAGTAGGTCGCCATTAAATATATTACCCCTCAATAATTTGAATATGTACATGATAAGAGCCAAGTCTCTTCTCACTCTAAGCTCGTTGTACCCTACCATACCAAGAATGAATAAGGTTGGGTACATTAATGGATAAAAGGGGTAAACACCATAGTATCGCATATATAAATACCTCACAAATTTATTTTGTATACGTTCCAACATCATAATATATTTATAAAATATTTGTAGTCATAAATTGTGCCACACAATAAGAAATATAGTCTTCAAATCTACTTTATCAAAGCTGACTTGGATCGTGTCAACGCGGCATAAATAACTTTTATTGATTCACACACAGCACAAATATTCACATTACAGAAAGTATTCACTAAATTATAAGCATGCTTGTTATTTTCTTCTTCTTATCCTGTCAATCTTGGCGGATGCCTGGTGTGCACCTAGCATTACCTTTCTGACTTTTTAGGTACACCTACTTTAGACGTGTGCAATGCGACCATCACATCTAGTAATCTGATGTGTAGGTTTTCTCACCATGTTTTCCTTCACCGTTAAAGCATTTAGTATTTATTACCTATTTAACTTTAACGAGGACTTAATAAGTTGTTAATTGATGATTTTATAAGACATAACAGCATCGACATCTTTGTTATCTGCAAGATTCTATATGCAAATATCACCACAGACACTAGCACTGTCTTATTTCTTTAACTAAACATACAGGCAACTCAACCTCGGAAGTTATTCAACCAGTTTCCATTTCCGTGATTCCAATTCAAAATTCAAAATCTATATTTATCGGTAAAAAGGCTATACAGAATTTGAATTTGACTTTAAATTCAAGATCTATTTAATGGAACTCAAAATCTTTTCATGGGAAGGCAAAATTTACTACCGGAATTCAAATATTTTTGCCAGGATCAAATCCTAGAATCTGTTCGCTGGGTAAACCCTATTTGTCAAGTTTCGAAATATGTTTTTTTATTTTGGGGTTTTCATTTATATTGCACTGAAATGCAACCGATAGATGCAATTCAAACCTACCTCATCACATGCATAGCTACGCTAAAATTAGTTTGCAAATATATGCTCTAAAAAGGTAATACATATATATATATATATATATATATAACTGTAATTGGACCATATTACTCGTATGTAGTCTGAAATAAATGAATTATTATTATTATTTTGAAATATGAATTTGGGCTACTCTAACCACTTCGCGCTCGGCGAAGTGGCAGGAGCTACTCCAGCAGAAGCACAGTCGGCTGGAGGTCAGTGCGACGAGGAGAGAAAGCGTCGGACAATCCGGGCATTGTCGAGGAGGACTGCCTTTTGCATAGCCGCTATTATCGGTCTGCCTCGAAGTCCCAACCGCCTAAGGTTACGATCCAGGTCAGTGGGGATCAAACCATTAACGGACAGGACTACAGGAATGATTTCAGTGGATTGCACTTGCCACACATCCGTAACCTCGTGCGCCAGGTTAAGGTACCGTAACCTCTTGTCGGCATCGGCTTGCACGAGGTTTTCGTCGTGTGGAATAGTGATATCCACCAAAAACACCCTTGATTGCGCCCGATCCATCAACACGATATCAGGTCTGTTATGATCAACAGACCTATCCGTGATGATGTCTCGGTCCCAGTAGAGCTTGGCGCGGTCGTTTTCGAGAACCGACTCCGGTGTATACTTGTAATATGGCAACCGCCGAGCTATGAAGCCATACTTTAGAGCGATCTCTTGATGCAGGATCCTGGCTGCTTGGTTATGTCTGTGCAGATACTCAGTGTTACAAAGAATCGAACAACCGGAGGTTATATGGCGCAGGGTTTCACCTAGCTCACGGCACAACCGACATACGTCCAAGGTACCGTCTTTCATTATGAACTTCCTGTAGTTGTTCGTCTTTATAACCTGATCCTGTATTGCACAGACAAAACCCTCGGTCTCCGCAAAGAGGTCTCCGAAACGCAACCAGTGCACGGAAGCCTTCTGATCTATGAAGGACTTGTAGAAAGCCTTAAAGAACCTTCCGTTCAGCTCTTTCTCTTTCCAAATGGCTTCTCGCTCAACAGTGCTAAGTACAGCCGGCGCTTGCCAGTTCTCTTGGGCCATAAAGGGGTTAGTCCTTTATCACATACTATGACAACTCTATGCAAATCACTGTCGACTTTCGCCAGGAAATAGCTTCGGAGGCTACATATTTCACGATTGTGCATTTGTTTTGCACATAGAAGGCCACGACCGCCATTCTTCCGCGGAATATACAGCCTCATCACTGACGACCTCGGATGATGCATCCTGTGGAGTGTCATAGTAGTGCGGACCTTCCGATCCAGGGCATCCAATTCAGTCTGTGTCCATCTGAGTATGCCGAAGGTGTACAGAAGAACGGGGATGACCCAAGCATTGATTGCACGTATCTTGTTAACGCCCGACAAATAGCTATTAAAAACTTTTGTCAGGCGCTCCCAAAACACGTCACATACTGCCTGTTTCACCTCCGTTTCGTTCACACCAATGCTCTGCAACATACCCAGATACCGGTATGTCTCAGTCTCAGAGAGGGTACGAATGTTCATGGAGTCACTATTGACTCCATTCGAATGCACCACCCTACCTCTCTCCACATGAAGGATCGCACACTTATCCACCCCTAGCTCCATGTTGATGGAGCTGCTGAAATTGCAAGTAATTCTCAACAGCTCCTCCAACCGTGTTGCATTTGGGGCGAACAGCTTGAGATCATCCATGTACAAAAGGTGGGTCATGCGTAAGCCCCCTCTCTGAAACTGAAATCCCGTCCCTGATTTCTCTAGCAAAAAGCTGAGTGGATTCAGAGACAGGCAAAACCAAAGTGGACTCAGACAGTCGCCCTGGAATATACCCCTCTTTATCCAAATCCGGTCTTCCGCATTTGACAACCGCTGACCATGGAGACTAAGGATCGTACTCCATTGCCCCATACATGTACCGAGGAAGTCTCTAACTGTACTATCAATCTTGTACAGCTCGAGAACTCTCATTAACCATGAATGGGGAACCGAGTCAAAAGCCTTCTTGTAGTCAATCCAGGCAGCGGAGAAATTGCGTCGATTGCGGTTCAACAATTTGCCCACGACCGTGTCAATCAGGAGCAGCTCCTTCGTACCGCGACTCCCGCCCCTACATCCATTCTGAGTTACCGCCATGATGTTATTTGCCTCTATGAAGGCGTCTATCTTGGCCTTCAGAATGGATGTTAGTGTCTTATATGTTGTAGAAAGACACGTAATGGGGCGGTACTGACTAGGGTCAGCGGTATTGCTCGACTTAGGAGCTAAATGAGTGATCCCAGTTGTCAAGAAGTTTGGAACCTGACACTGCTCGAGTGCTTGCTGGAATTGGCTGGCTAAGGTCTCGTGACTAGCATTGAACCCCTTGAGCCAATAGTGGTGCAGTCCGTCGCTTCCTGGGGTTTTCCAGTTCGGAGCTTTACGGACCGCTTGCGACACATCATCGGCACTAATGGTCACGGGGTTCATAGGTTCGATGCTATCGCACGCCTCCTCCAGCTCAGCCATCCACCGCTCCTCGTTGTGTTGAACGGGCCCAGACCACAGGTTACGCCAAAAGGCCACCATTCCCTCATGATCTGGGCTTTCGCCATTGTTCAACACAGCAGGTTGGTCCAACGATCTATAGAACTTCTTCTGATCACTCATGAAGAGGCGATTCTGGCGAAACCGGCCTACTCGCTCCGAGTATCGCCGAATTCGATTTGCCCACGCAGCTATCCGTTGCTTCAGGTCATCGATGCGCTCTGTAACTAATCGCATTGCGTGGCGTCCTGCAGGATCAAAGTCTGACCCAGCAAATGCGAGCCTAACAAAGCGCATCACTCGGGGCCTGGTATTGCCCGACCTGAAAGCAATCAGTTTGCCAATAAGGACCCTTGCCTTGGTGATACGACGCTCAATCCTTTTCTGCCAAGCCGGTTTTCCCCGCGGAGCGGAGGTGCGAGCCAGTTCTGGCATTTTAGCACCAACAAATCGGCAGACCGCCACTGCAGCGCCAAAAAGGATTGAATTTGTATCACCAAGGTCGCTGCTACACGCCAAATATTCTGGCAGCATGCGATTTACGGCCTCAATGACATCCCGATTCCGGATGCTAAGGGGCAATCGCGGAAGCCGCGGCCTCTCCTCAAGAAGCAAAGTGCGGAATTCCTGAATCGCCTCCTCAAGTGTGCTCCTGATTTGCTCTAATTCCTGGGACATCGTTTCAGTCTCAACATCCTCACCTGGTAATTGTGAAGGGTTATTAGGTGGTTGAACCACTTGCGGCACATGCGCCGATAAACGCCGCGACCCATTTAATGAGGATCTTGAGACCGGAACGACTTCGCGTCGTAATCCTTCGAGATCGGCCGCGCTAAAGATGTTTGAGCGCAAAATATACCGAACTCGGTCCGAGAGGTTTTGCTCCGAGACAGACAATGCGGGCTCCAAGCGCAAAAACTCTTGATGCATCCTCACTCGATACCCCGTCCGACGAGTTTCTCCCCCCGTCGCACTGTAGTACGCTCGCATGAGGTTCTCATTTTGCGACCTAGACCATCTCATGCGGCGTACTCCACCAGCGGCGGGCGCCGCTTGCTGGGCCTGTGGAGACCCTGCCGACGCCAAGCCCACTGGTGGCGATGATGGAAGTGACCGGCCAGGTGTTCGGGCCGGTCGTGATGCGCCAACTCGCATGCTGCCGCGCCTGGCATTAGCGCGACCAGACGCGCCCCGGCGGCCCCCGGGCAGCGACCCTATGCGACCTTCATTATTGTTGCTTTCCATCATCTTTTTACGCTTGTTTATTATTATTATTTTGAAATATGAATTTGGGCTACTCTGACCACTTCGCGCTCGGCGAAGTGGCAGGAGCTACTCCAGCAGAAGCACAGTCGGCTGGAGGTCAGTGCGACGAGGAGAGAAAGCGTCGGACAATCCGGGCATTGTCGAGGAGGACTGCCTTTTGCATAGCCGCTATTATCAGTCTGCCTCGAAGTCCCAACCGCCTAAGGTTACGATCCAGGTCAGTGGGGATCAAACCATTAACGGACAGGACTACAGGAATGATTTCAGTGGATTGCACTTGCCACACATCCGTAACCTCGTGCGCCAGGTTAAGGTACCGTAACCTCTTGTCGGCATCGGCTTGCACGAGGTTTTCGTCGTGTGGAATAGTGATATCCACCAAAAACACCCTTGACTGCGCCCGATCCATCAACACGATATCAGGTCTGTTATGATCAACAGACCTATCCGTGATGATGTCTCGGTCCCAGTAGAGCTTGGCGCGGTCGTTTTCGAGAACCGACTCCGGCGTATACTTGTAATATGGCAACCGCCGAGCTATGAAGCCATACTTTAGAGCGATCTCTTGATGCAGGATCCTGGCTGCTTGGTTATGTCTGTGCAAATACTAAGTGTTACAAAGAATCGAACAACCGGAGGTTATATGGCGCAGGGTTTCACCTGGCTCACGGCACAACCGACATACGTCCAAGGTACCGTCTTTCATTATGAACCTCCTGTAGTTGTTCGTCTTTATAACCTGATCCTGTATTGCACAGACAAAACCCTCGGTCTCCGCAAAGAGGTCTCCGAAGCGCAACCAGTGCACGGAAGCCTTCTGATCTACGAAGGACTTGTAGAAAGCCTTAAAGAACCTTCCGTGCAGCTCTTTCTCTTTCCAAATGGCTTCTCGCTCAACAGTGCTAAGTACAGCCGGCGCTTGCCAGTTCTCCTGGGCCATGGATAAAGGGGTTAGTCCTTTATCACATACTATGACAACTCTATGCAAATCACTGTCGACTTTCGCCAGGAAATAGCTTCGGAGGCTGCATATTTCACGGTTGTGCATTTGTTTTGCACATAGAAGGCCACGACCGCCATTCTTCCGCGGAATATACAGCCTCATCACTGACGACCTCGGATGATGCATTCTGTGGAGTGTCATAGTAGTACGGACCTTCCGATCCAGGGCATCCAATTCAGTCTGTGTCCATCTGAGTATGCCGAAGGTGTACAGAAGAACGGGGATGACCCAAGCATTGATTGCACGTATCTTGTTAACGCCCGACAAATAGCTATTAAAAACTTTTGTCAGGCGCTCCCAAAACACGTCACATACTGCCTGTTTCACCTCCGTTTCGTTCACACCAATGCTCTGCAACATACCCAGATACCGGTATGTCTCAGTCTCAGAGAGGGTACGAATGTTCATGGAGTCACTATTGACTCCATTCGAATGCACCACCCTACCTCTCTCCACATGAAGGATCGCACACTTATCCACCCCTAGCTCCATGTTGATGGAGCTGCTGAAATTGCAAGTAATTCTCAACAGCTCCTCCAACCGTGTTGCATTTGGGGCGAACAGCTTGAGATCATCCATGTACAAAAGGTGGGTCATGCGTAAGCCCCCTCTCTGAAACTGAAATCCCGTCCCTGATTTCTCTAGCAAAAAGCTGAGTGGATTCAGAGACAGGCAAAACCAAAGTGGACTCAGACAGTCGCCCTGGAATATACCCCTCTTTATCCAAATCCGGTCTTCCGCATTTGACAACCGCTGACCATGGAGACTAAGGATCGTACTCCATTGCCCCATACATGTACCGAGGAAGTCTCTAACTGTACTATCAATCTTGTACAGCTCGAGAACTCTCATTAGCCAAAAGCCTTCTTGTAATCAATCCAGGCAGCGGAGAAATTGCGTCGATTGCGGTTCACCAATTTGCCCACAACCGTGTCAGTCAGGAGCAGCTCCTTCGTACCGCGACTCCCGCCCCTACATCCATTCTGAGTTACCGCCATGATGTTATTTGCCTCTATGAAGGCGTCTATCTTGGCCTTCAGAATGGATGTTAGTGTCTTATATGTTGTAGAAAGACACGTAATGGGGCGGTACTGACTAGGGTCAGCGGTATTGCTCGACTTAGGAGCTAAATGAGTGATCCCAGTTGTCAAGAAGTTTGGAACCTGACACTGCTCGAGTGCTTGCTGGAATTGGCTGGCTAAGGTCTCGTGACTAGCATTGAACCCCTTGAGCCAATAGTGGTGCAGTCCGTCGCTTCCTGGGGTTTTCCAGTTCGGAGCTTTACGGACCGCTTGCGACACATCATCGGCACTAATGGTCACGGGGTTCATAGGTTCGATGCTATCACACGCCTCCTCCAGCTCAGCCATCCACCGCTCCTCGTTGTGTTGAACGGGCCCAGACCACAGGTTACGCCAAAAGGCCACCATTCCCTCATGATCTGGGCTTTCGCCATTGTTCAACACAGCAGGTTGGTCCAACGATCTATAGAATTTCTTCTGATCACTCATGAAGAGGCGATTCTGGCGAAACCGGCCTACTCGCTAATATTATTATTATTATTATACAGGGTGCAAGGGACAGGTTTCCGAAAACTTTAAGGGCTGGCTCAGTAGACAAAACTGAACAACTTTCCACAAGATTTTTTTTCAGGAAACGAAAAAAAAAACGGCTTCTCCATACAAGCTGTCCAATCAAGTTTGTAATTTTGTATGGAGAAGCCGATTTTTTTCGTTTCTGAGCAAGCCCTTAAAGTTTTCGGAGACCTGTCCCTTACGCCCTGTATATCTATAGGTACATAATAATACCTTCAATTATAAACGCAAGCTAGATTAACCAAATGAATACTGTGAATGACCTCTCACATCTCATTGCGTAGTATTATCAAATAGTGTTATGTAACGGCCTATCCTTGAAGTTTCCGCAATGCAATTAAACGCAATTGTTGCCATTCAGTAGGTTAGTGTATGACGGGTGCATTCTGGGTTCCGTGTCTGGTCTAATGTGGTAAATTTGAACATAAAGGGTCCTTTTAAAGGTGAATCTATTTAAACTAGGGCTTTCAATCATAAAACTGAACAAATTTGGCTGATCCACTTTTCAAAGTAAATAATGAGTATCTTGAACTCTTAGTTCATAAAGAACCTTTAAAGAATTAGCGGAAGGACCTTATTTTGCAAGATCTGAGTGGGTGGGTACCACTACTCGCTCGATACAAACCTTCATTTATATTCCAACCTTAAGTTTTCAAAACTCTGGAAAGTGTTGCCGTATACGCAACAGGGACCCAATACTAGAACGTTATGTCCAACTGAACGCGACAGTTTTCGAACAATGCTATTTCCTAACAATCAGAACTCGATTCTAGTCCAAAAAGCTCTCGTTCTCGTAAATCTTTAATTTTCCTTTTCAATTGTTTTCAATTGCTTGTTTGTAAGCGAATTATTCTCTTAAATTAGTAAAGGTATGTTACCTGATAAAACTAGCCGTTTACTTAGTTGCATAGGTGGGGCTTAACTGCAGCTGTATTCTACGACCGATTCTGTGTTAGTCCCATAAAAAGTAACGACTGCAGTACTGACATTCACTACTAATGAGTAAGTATCCTAACATAAACTTAGACTATCTGCATATGGACGCAGTACGTTTCCAAATGAATGTACGTTCAGTGTCATTTAAATACATGGGTCCACGGACACTTCATACAAATATCGAGTTATTGTTCACTACATAGAAAAGTAATCATAGATGGCTATAACCACTTGCCATCAGATGTGCCATCAGCCTTTTGCCATCCTTAACAATAAAAACAAAGTAATTTCTCATAAACTTGCCCCGAGAAACGAAGAGATAACTACTTGTAGTACCGCCTCCTTGCTCTAGTAGCTAGTCCGCTCACTTCAAATATAGAAGCTCGTGGGATCGTTTCCTGGCGGCGTTCAACATTGTGGGGCTCGGTTTGGTTGGTGGTAGGGCATTTTTGGAACCGGTCTGACTAACAACTGGCCAAGCCACTGGCGGCCGACTGCTATCATTAGATTAGAAGCGGCTTGAAAACTCACGATACTGGGTATGGCCACATAAAGACCCACAACCTCCATCGATCCAGATGGACTTGGCCCCTACGTGTGGAGTATGGTCTAACTTGGCCGAGGTATGGGAAGAGACCCGTGCCCCTAAATAGGGATTAGGTCGTTAATAGATACTGTAAATACTTTTGCTGACGTAGGCAACCACTTAGAGAGGATTTATGAAAATTCATCCCCTAACGAGTTGAAATATGGGATAGGAATAGAGATGGGTTTTTGCCCGGGCATTTTTGGGCATTTTGAATAAATGCCCAATAAACGTCCATTTACGCCATACAATTGGGCATTTATTGGGCGTAAATGGACATTTATTGGGCATTTACTCAAAACTGCCCGGGCAAAAACCCATCTCTAGATAGGAATTATATGAATGTTAAAATAATATAGAGCCCACCTTTTTCTTTAGTTAATTGATTAAACTATGCTCAGGTGTAATAAAAATACAATGACGCGCGGCAAGCACCAAAAACGATGTCAACGCGGGCGAAGCCGCGGGCGGAAAGCTAGTTATGAACAATTCAGCAAAGTTTTTAATATCCTATTACAGTGATATAGATAGCCCTTTAGCCCTAAAAAAATCCTAGTTCATTTTTCCCTTCAATAGCTATAAGAAGGATGAATAGTGACATTTCATTTACAATTTACTCAAAGGATTTAGGTACATATTCCATAAGAGGGACTAAAAAGTTATCGAAAGCAGAAGAAACACATAAATTACAATCCTAATGTTACAAATATCTACAGGTTGCTGTAGCCACTACAATCTAGTGGCCCGTCTAGGTGGCTTTCTAGGTGGTATTGCTTTTTTCATAAATTTTAAACAATTTAGATGACATCGTTTCTCAGCGAAGATTCCTTCAAGGCACAAATATAACACGTGACAAACACGACCTTAAAATAAAATATCACTCGCGCAGAACGCGATCATAAAACAAAACTTAACCGGACATATGTAAAAGAGGTTTTAGTTAAAGATTACTGGTCGATTCTAAGTTCAAATGTCACCGCGCGTCCTTGCCGCGAAGATGTGCGCCGGCGCACGCTATAAATGCGCGCGCGACGAGATGAAACGCACAGTCACTTGCTCCTTGTTCTCATCACAGGACATCAGCTAACCTACCTATCCAAAAATGAAACTGGTACGGACTAAGTGATTAATATGATTATTTTTAATTTGGAGAACATTTATTCCACGTGTGATTCTTCCAGTGAAATTTGAAGAAATTCATTTATGATTTTTATTGCAATTGATTTCGATTTATTTAGATTTTTTAAAGAGTTTGAAAATTTAAATATATAAAACAATCAATTCAGTGTTGTAAGATATCAGAATTGTAAAATATCAAAATTATTGTAAGATTTATTGATTAAAGGGGCTAATAAATCACATGGCAACAAAAAAGTGAAAATCAACATCACCAAGAATAGTGCAAGGGGCAAGGAGGGAAAATTGGCACCGAGTTAAAAATATTAATTTACAGAAGAACCTGTCCCATTAACACTTTCATTATATTTCATTAAAATATGTTGAAATGAGGTTAAAACTTAATGATTTTTCCCTACAGTTCGTAGTACTCGCCCTGGTCGCGGCCGTCGCTGTCGCCGCTCCCGCCGGCCCAGACGCCGACGCACAAATCGTGCGCTCTGAGGCTGACGTACAACCCGAAAGCTACAGCTACAAGTAAATATCATTATTTTACAATTTCGGAAAGTTACGAACATAAAATTAGGCAATTAAATTATTTTTTTGTCTTTATATGATAATTTATCCAAAAATGTGCACAATAATTCCAAATATGTCCATTTTCTATAACTATACTTCTTATTCATAGTGGCTGTCTTAGTGTTGATTTTTTAGAATAGCTAATCATTATTTTTATTTTTTCAGCTACGAGACCTCCAACAACATCCAGGCTAGTGAGCAAGGACAACTGACCAACGCTGGAACTGAGAACGAAGCCATCTCCGTCCGTGGACAGTACTCTTACCAAGGGCCTGATGGTGTGGTCTACACTGTAACCTACATCGCCGACGAGGGCGGATTCCAGCCCCAAGGCGCTCACTTACCGCAATCCCCTTAAAAATTTAATAGCCACCCAAAAAATCTAGTCCAAAAATACTCACCCCTTTATCCCCAGTTTACCCTTTTTGTTGTAATGTTAACGTGATCGTCCAAGCGACTCTGTGATACAAACTCCGAATTGAAATGTTAATAAAGGATTTTATGTTAGTAATTTATTTTTGTGGTATCATTTATTTACTTTTAAAGCGAATTTTTCATATCAATATAAGACTAAACAGAGTTAAATATTGGGAGCTATTCTAAATATTTTTAAGAAGAGAAGATTGCATACAAGGTATAGCTTATAGACAGGTTTTGTTTTAATCGTTTACGATAAGCAGTAAACAAAAGATGGCATGGCTTATAACCAGGCACATGGCGACACAGTGAAAAATTTATTACTTATTTAAAATATTCTTCTTCGTCTTAATTGCTAGTGTCTTAATTGCTTCTCATTATGAGACGTGTTTACTAAAATTCCAATTGACATTTATTTTTTGTAAGTACTGTAGGGATCGATGCAAACAATTTGATGTTTTTTATATATTTTATTTGATATTCACATGTACTCGGGGCGAGGTACCAACTTAAAGTCTGTCAATACATTTGTTTTCTATTCCATCATTTCACATATTTAAATCAACGACGTATTTACTTTTTATACAAACCTATGCAGACCTAACTCCTAACCTATATAGTCTCTACAGTACTTAAAGAACCCTCGACAGTTTAATAATAAACAGACATTGATTAAATTATTTATATCAGTTGGATTTACAAATAAATTAATTCTCATTGCCATAAAAAACTAAAGAAGGTTAGGACATAGATAGGTTTAATGTCTATTTTGAAACTGTGTTTGAAACTGCAAAAAGCGTTATCTGATTTTGATAACCTGTTACTGCTCAATAAATATTGATTTACGCTATAATATGGAAACTTATAAATAAAATTATATCAGTTAATGGATTGCGGTATTTCCGGACCGATACGACATTCAAGTCTTCATGAAAAGAGCGTACTCCCATTTCAAAGGCCGGCAACGCACTTGTGACTACTCTGGTGTTGCGGGTGTCTATGGGCGGCGCGGCGGTAATCGCTTACCATCAGGTGATCCGTCTGCTCGTTTGCCAGCTATGCCATAAAAAAATTGAATCTAGCAACGCGTTAAGAAACTACAATAGTTTCGTACGAAAATTGTACAGTTAAATTCAGTCAATTCTATTTAGAGACTTCTTCTGTCGAGTCGATGGTGTTATAAGTAATCTGGGAGTTGTTGCTACTACCTGGAAGTTTGCCCTGAAATAAAACTATTAAGTGTCGGAGACTTACAGTTTATTGGGTTTTAGTTGTAGGTAGAAAACTTGTTGGAAGCTTGTTACCCTACAAGATTAGTTTTGTATCAATTTTCACGTTATTTACATTAGTCAGCGATTCATGAACGCATTGCATTCGAAAATGATTCAAACTGAAATTTTATTTTGAGAAGCATCTTCACTGAAAAGATTGCAATGCGCGGTGGCAGAGATTAAAATCTCCTTTTATTTTGCTAGCCCAGTACCCAACGCGCCCAGCACTATCAGTTGTTTCAAGTAGGTCCTCGCGTGTGTCCACGGCCATAGAGGCTTTGAAGTAGTGAAGCATTAGGGATGTAAACAAGAGCATAAAAACATAATGATACGTTGATTTAGAGAATAAAATAAATTAATTTCTTTACAGAATTCAAATGTTAACCTTGAGGATGAAATTTTAAATTTTTGCCCCAATTTATATATTCTGTTTTATCAGACG
This sequence comes from Coleophora deauratella, assembly GCA_958295455.1. Classification (NCBI taxonomy): domain Eukaryota; kingdom Metazoa; phylum Arthropoda; class Insecta; order Lepidoptera; family Coleophoridae; genus Coleophora; species Coleophora deauratella. The sequence continues at coordinate 959,547 of OY282398.1, read as the reverse complement.
ATTTACGGAGACAAGGCATCAATAAAACATACAACATATATTTTTCAAATTTTTAGTAAGGAAACATGTTTAGTTAGGGTCTTAACGATGTAATGAATGTAAGGTTCTTATGCCAACTGTTTAACAGCAACTTTTTAGGGTTCGTTGTCCGTCTGTTTTTATAAGCATATTTTTTTTTAATTTTCGGATTATTTTGAACATCCTGCATACTAATGTTTAATATATGATGTGTGTGACCTTATAACGCTTATGTGTTCTCTTTATTAGGAGCCATCTGATTAACATTTTATGCGACTATCCTTGGAATTCTAAATTTCATCACTAATTCACGCGCCATCATGGGCTGATCGTATAAATAATCTTATTTTAATGAATTAATCAAAACCAAATTACCGGCTTATGCATACAAAATAACATGTTCCGCCAAATTGGATGCCTAGTCCTATATTTAGAAATATACTGAATTTGTGAACATTTGATTTTTGATTTTTATAAATAATTGAATTATGAAACAACTGGATTGGATTTTTGGTGACATTTTAATATTGTCATTAGGTGATGTGCTGAAACTAGATCCAGTGTCAATATATAAAAAATAAAAAATACTTTTTCCATTCCAGTATCTAATTAACTGCAGTACGTATAAATAGCAATTACATTGTCTATGCCAGTGTTTTTCAACCTTTTTGAATACCCGAACCCTTTACAAGAAAAAAAAATCTCGCGACTCCCTAGGGCCATAAACACACAAAATGTTAGTGATTTGAAAGACTATGTTTCTAATTTTCTTCAATTAGAAAATTATTTAGTTATTAACGTTACCAATACAAATAGATAAGGACCATGTTTTGACAAATTGTTAAAAAATAAATTGACCCAGACTTCTCACTGAAATCGCATTTTTTAAAATTGTAATTTAGGACCTATAACACTGCCCTTTTCTTTACCCGCGACCCCCTAGAATGGCTTCGCGATACCGCTGGGGGTCGCGACCCACAGGTTGAAAAACACTGATCTATACAATCCATCACCGATCAAATCTAGATATTCCACTGTATTGTATTATATATTGTATTCGGTATTACCTTAGCCCACCACAATTGCACCATTTACCTAATACCTATACAATTACATGAATCACTGTTCTGTTCTCCTAATAAAGAAGACCGCAAAGTATACACTGTATGCTTAGCGGTCTTTTTTCTTACGAGGGCAGTGTTCGCCTAGAGAAATATTTGTCTGGTTTGCGAATAGCCGACTAAGCCGACCTTTGTACACTCTCGCTTGGCCTTCACCTTATTGCGTAACGAGAGTGAATAGGTGAGTCGGCCGTCGACCTGTGCTCGTGTGGTATGCTCTGACATCGCTACAGCTTAGTGCAACACGGTATGTAATGTGTAAGGGTTGCAAGTAACATATTTTGAAAATGAAAATGAAAATATTTTATTCGAAGTAGGTAGCAGTGTAAACTTTTCGAACGTCATTCTTTTATCTACCTAATACGAGGTTCCTACCACTCGGAACTCGTATACCCGCCGTTTCGGGAAGTGTTTGCGGAGTGAGAAGAAACGGCGGGCCCTAAAGAAACTCCCTCCAACACATTTTTTTTAAAAAAGTCTTATATTCTATTACATCTTAATGCTAGATCAATATATGAATTATACAATGTCATGTTTGTAAATAAAATATTAAAAAATAATAATAAAGAAAGAAAGGATTCAAAAGAGATAAACTATTTAATAAAATATTTAACGGTAAGGAACCTAAAGCAGAACGATACCATTAAAATAAAATAAAAAACTTTTGAAATTGAAACTGAATCACTTTCTCCATTGAACCTTTAAGATGAAATTTTGAACATCCTATACAAAATGTCATAGATTTTAATGAAGAGTCTACATGTTTTTGATAATTTGATCCAAACAACCAGGTATAGATACATAGAGCCTGAATAAGTTACCTCTTCTAGGGACAGTCTAGTTATCAACCTAAACGTTTTTTGCCATTTGGCTACGGAACCCTAAAAAGAAAGAAAAAGTTACAATGAAAAGGACATAAATTATAATGCCCGACTGCCTAAATAACCTCCATTTAGGCAGTCGGGTAAAAATACGTAAGTAAAAACGTTCAGTTTATCTAAAATTCCGGGTCATCATGCATCACCCATTCAAGTACAGACCACGCCCATCGTTGCTTAACCTGAAGCATACCCATACCGAGATGACAATTAATTGCACAATCGTACAGCCTAGACGTTTGAAATTAACGATATTCCTTGACGTAATAAATGTAAAGAAATCCATCAAACAGTTTACCCACAGATTACAATAGATAAGTTTAACGCTGATTTGATAAAGGCCCGTGGCTTTGCCTGTATTTTTTAAAGCATATCACCGTTGATGGTACTTAAAAACGGATGGACTTAAAAACGATAAATAATTTTAACGAATTCCAAAAACGTTTAAAGCGCTTCTTGTTGGAAAGATGTTACTACAGTATTGATGAGTTTTGCAAGTAGTTTTTTATGTGTTTTTTCAGTAATAATCTTAAGTACCTTACTGTTATTGTAATATTTTGTAATTCCTTGTCGATAAAATAATATGTAATTCCTACACAATGTATTTTGCTAACGAAATAAATAAACTTGAACTTGAAACTTGGTGTTAGAAATAGATAAATCTAGGTGGAGAAATGCGAAGATTACCTGCCTTAGGACTAGGACTAATAGCACATACAATGAGACTGAGTACAACAAAAAAATTTTGAAGTGTATTTGGCAGTTCACCATCACCGGTAACCTGTATAAACGAGTTCATTTAATTCTATGAAATCTAAACCGAAACACCAATACTAATATGCGATCGTGCAAGTATCTCTTATGAAATTATCTTTTTTTCCTCTTTCTTACAAAATAATGCATAGAACTGCATTTTACCAATTTAGGAATCTTACTACAGTTCTAATTTTAAATACTGGAAAACCATTCTATGCAAAAAAGAAACATATATAACTAACAAACAGACAAAAGAAATGCATTAATTGCAGATTATGAAACGAACTGTCTTGTTGACGTTTAAATCTCCTTTGATAGTGTGTCATCCGTACATGCGTAACCACCGAGCTTCTGCTTTCTCACGGCATTCTTCTGATTGCTTTATCTAAGATCTGTGGGTCTGCCAGCTCTTACTTTGGGTAAGGTCTGTCTGGGCGAGACTTTCGACATATTTTTTGACATGTGTCATAAAAATGGCGGTGATCGTCATCTGTTTTATTTCATAACGGTTTGGTCAGTTCTTGATGTCATTTCGATGAGTATAGTAAGTGAAAATAATGATGAAGCAGTTTTGTGAAAGGATGCTAAAATTAAACTATTGGTACACTTATTTTTGCCCTAAATTGTAAAATAAGTAGTATTAGGTGCTTACCTATGAAATTGACGTTTAGTTAAAAAAGTTCAAAGACAAAATAAATATAAAATAATTAAGGTTTTAAAACAACTAATTATTTTCAAAGTACCATTGGACATTTAGAAATAAAATAATGCCTGCTAAATGCACGTTGTCTGAATATTTTGAGTGCACAGTGGTGTAGAAACTGTGAAAATGGATTTTTTCGTCACTGAAAATCGCCATTTTTTCGTTAAAACATATTTTTATTTTTATTTTTGAAGGCTACACTTATCCCAGCGTGTTTTTTGTTACCATATGTATTTTTGAACATATTGCGCATAATATTTCACGATTTTCAGATAATTTAGTTTTTTTTTTGGTAGAAAAAATTGACCTAATTTACCTCTAAGAAAACTCCAATACAGTATTTAATGAAACCCTACTCAGTCAGTTTTTACATAAGAGACATGACATCACTAATTCATGAAAGACCTTGAATGTAGCTAGAAAATGATACATAATCTAATGGAAGTAAATTCATTTTTGGGGTAATATTGTTCTGTTGAACTTTCAAAACTGAAACGCCAATTTCATAGGTAAGCCCCTAATATTACTATAGCTTCCTCGAGAAATGTGGACAATCAGTGGGCCAGGTGACTTGTATAATATATAGGATGTTTACCTAGTACAGGCACCAGTGTGATCTGATCTTTACCTTTTATTTTTTCATATAGACTTGTGTGTATACAGGGTGTAAAAATACCAAGGTAACTTAAACGATTCGACTCATGAAACATAACAACTTTCCCGAGGAATTAAAAACACACACGGAATTAAAAAAGTTTTTTTTTGACTCTACCTATGTAACTAATTATTTATTTAAACATTTATTTCAAGTAACATTACTCATAGTTGATGATGAATGAAATTGTATGAAATGATCAAAATTATTTTTGCGAACCTAGTATCGGTTACATAGGAAAACTTGTTCAATTTCAAGAGTATAACATCCGGTCATAGTTTTCTGGACTGGTCTTTTAACATCATGTAATTATTATGTAAAATATACTTGTGGAGATAATAAAATTTATATTTATAATACTGTTTTCGGTGCCATAAAAAATCCTTAAGAAACAAAACTAATAAATAATGTAATTTATCATCAAACCAATAACCACATCTACATAAATCAATAAAATTTACGTTAAATTTGTAATATGGTTAATAAATCATGTAATAAATAAACTTCGTGGATGTCAAGAAGTTACGTCGGTTGATCTGGTCGGCCAGTGAGTGACCGATGAGCGTTGCTTGCGCGCACGCACCTTTTGACCATAGGATTGTGTAACGTGAAAGTCAAGGTCCAGAAACGAGTATGGGATGAGACCAGTTGCACTTGTGATGGAAGATGTATTAGGGTCATTTCCATCAAGTGACAGAGTAGGAAAACTTTTTCTTCATATGAAATAATTCAATATTTAGTTGGTCTAAACCCTTAACTTTATTCGAGTAGTCGCGTCTCAGGATTGCTCTTTGATTATTTGAGATTACAGACTTCAGCTACAAAAAACTTTTAAGAGGTTGATTGGATTTGATGATTTGATGGATTTGATGATTGGATTGGATGCTCGGTTAATTATGTTATACAGGCTGTAAATCTATCGTGTCTCAAATTTTAATCGGTGCTTCTACTTCTGATTCGGATCAACTTTCCCTGGGGAACTCACCCATAGTAAAATCGCAAAAAAAATTTTGAATATTTCATATAAGTCGATCAGCCGAGCGGCCAAATTAGTATGAAGAGTTCCTTAGGGAAAGTTGTTCAGAATCTGGAGAAAAAGCACCGATTAAAATTTGACACACGACTAGATTTACATCCTGTTGTATATTTGACTCGATTTCTTTTTAATTAAATTTTTATTACGTTATTTTTATTATACATTTCTTAGTTCAAGCATTATTATGATTTTCTTCACATTTCAAGATTTATATCTCGGTCATACAAAAGACATCAACGAGAGATGCTTAGCTATATTTTCTAAGACATATAATCTCCAAAAACCTTCTAAAACAAAATTAAACGTGACAATATGGATCCGATTTACGATGTTTAGAACCAGAAAAAGAAACCTCATATTAATTTAATATTTGAAAGTTCCTCGTACAATAAATGAGTTTTGGATTTTGCTTCATAAGTAGGTATTTTTTAATACATAAATCCCTAGAACATGGCTTTATTTTTGCGGTAAAATTTACACAATCTTATGTTAATCTATTTTTTTAATTCTTTTGGTTAACATACAACATTTTACGCTAAAAAGATAATAAAACATATACGTATTTTGTAATGTGTGTTCAGTCAACGAATGATGCAAAAAAACTAGAATGCCTCTATAAATTAGTTTTGATGGGTAGATACCGTAGATATTTTTTAGCAAAAAGATCCATTACCCGAGTACCACAAATCGCAAAGTCCTTGCAGGTAAAAGCAAAGGCATCCGGTCTACAATCCATTAGCACCACGAGTATCGCATATACAGGGTGCTCACAGAACTTAAGTATTTTATACCATGGATGAATACTTTTCAAATAATCAATTATAAATTTAATCAATTATCTATAAATGACTAAATGATGTTATACTATTAATGTGGAAAACTTGACTATTGTATGCCCGAAAAGGGTAAACTGATGACACTAAACAAATGTAACAACTATTTTACTCAATTTTGACAATAAATATTATCTTATCTTATCTTAAACTCTGCGACTTTTTGGTCTATATCGTTTTTAACTGAATGACTGATTTCTGGCTCTGGAATAAGTTAAAGTTTTTTGTGCCTTGCTAAGTGGAGCCATGATTTTTACAGTTGCTGGAGAAATCTGGATCTGCAGGTCTAAGATGGGTAACTAGCAGTGTTTTTTAATTATTTATAAAATAAGGTTTGAAAATTCATTGGTCTTTGGTATCAACTGACGAAACGGAGTAAAAAAATGTTGAAGGATTTTCGTAAAAAATGTCGAATATTTTCTTTTTAAATAAATATTTCGGAACTAATCACCGACGGTCAAACGGACACAAACTAGGATTTCCTGAATTTTAGGAACCAGAAACTGATATACAAACACGTACACTTTAAAATTCTTACATAAAAATGATCGCTCAGACAGAATCAACAAATCTACTCCATGGCAATCAAACACACGACGACAAGAAGTCAGGAACGTTATCACTAGATAGTTAGTTAGTACACTAGTACTAACTACGCTTCCTGAATCTGTAATTTTTCGTAGCATCCTGTATAGTCAGATGTACCAGCGCCTGCGCCCACGCCGCGTTACCTACTGCACTCACCTAGATCAAAGTTAATCAAAGGAGAATCCACAAAGGACCGAAAAGAGTTCCATTGTGGCAAATGGTTGGGTGTGGCTGTGGGTAGGGAAGGTAGCTCTACTTTTGTACCTTTGTCCTACTACTTTTATGTTAGCAGTTCTTAATGAAATTTAATTAAAACTTAGGTATAGATACGTATAATTGGTTTGTCTTTTCTCAGGTTAATTAAACTATAAGTACTAGGTAGAAAAAAATATTGACGATTTAAAAGCATGTGTAAAGCATCTACTTAAATAAAAAACATTTTGAGTTTGAGTTTGAGTATAATTATTCTTGTTAGTCGTTCATTATTTTGCTCACATTATTTTATAATATCTGCAAGACAAGTAAGTATAAAGTAACATACTTTTTATTGCCTTTTTGTAATTGTCATATTTTCTGTTACAATATTTTTCTTGTAATCCACAACAAAACTTTCTCATTTCAATATAATGAGTTACTTGTTTTTCAATAATATAATATACGTATTGAGCGTTGTTAGCATTCAAATAGTATTTTACGCATGGTATTCTGTCTTCTTGTGGCTCTGCAAAGGGGACGATATAGGTTGTTAACGATCTCTTTTTTAATACATAAATTAATAATTGTTTATTTAGGATTCATAAAGAACAACAAATAAGAACTTAGAATTCATATTTAAAAAAATAAGGCTCAACAAAACTGAAGTAAAATAATCTTACAAAGACTCATTAATTAAACAATTATTTTATCATATCGTATCGCACTGAATCAATCGCATATCAATCATACACCATACAGTATCGTATGTATAGCATCGTACATTATACTATAGAATAGTACCTTATTGTTTTTACTTTCAAAATTAAATAACCTTATTTTTTTATATTAAATTAGAATAAATCTGTGTATTCTTAGCTTGGGTTTTGTTGATTCAGCTCACACCATTCACTCCTATCTAGGGCCTTCTCCTTAACTTCTTTGTAAGATATCACATCAACTTTCTTCTTAATTTGGTCCATATAATTTATCCTCGGTCTTCCCCTACCACGCTTCCCTCAATTTTTTCCTTCCACGAAGTTTTTGATAAAGTTGTCATGTCGTATGAGATGGCCGCTCATCTCTCCTCTTCTATTCTCAACATTCATTAGTAGTGTCCTTTCTTCATTCACTCTGCTCTGTGAAAAAAATCTGTGTATACTCGTATCAAATATCAGATAAACATTTGGCTGCCTCGGTGGCTAAGTGGTTAGCGATCCTGACCTCTGATCCGGAGTTGTGGGTTCGATCCCCACACAGGGCAAACTTTTCTGTGATGAGCAGACTTGTTTGCTCTGAGTCTGTATATATGTATGTATTTAAAAGTATATGTGTATTTATATCAGTCTCTGGTTCCCAAGATACAGGGAATCCTAGTTTGGGGCCAGATGACCGTGTGTGATTTGTCCCAGATATTATTATTATTATTCTTCCAGAATGTAGAGCTACGTCACAGCCGAACCACAAGATAAGCGGCTCCAGATTACATCTTAGCTCAAAGACACAACACAACGGTGTTAATGCACTGCGTCGTGAGTAAGTCCTCCTCATAGGTGCCTTTACTCGCTTTGTTGTGATACCAAGACAAAGAAGTAGGTGAGCGCGTCGTTATACAAAGTATAATGCGCGGGGAAAGTAATTGCGATGGTAATTGGTGTTATATGAGGGTAAAACAAGGGGAAATGATTTTTGGGTGTTATCTTTTGAGTGCGGTAAGTCGTGTGTGTATTGCAGGTAATTGTAAGATATTAAGCGGCAGTAGCTCAGGCTTGCGCGGTCTGGTTATGTCGATTATGCAAGTTATCTGACTACATACAGACAAGGTCATAACCTGGATGGGTTTGACTGTTAGTGGCATTTATCTCGACCGTTTCCGTGCTTTGCAAGAGACGCTATTCTATCTATCTATTAGCCGAAAGACGTCCACTGCTGGACAAAGGCCTCCCCCAAGGGTTTCCACACCGACCGGTCCTGTGCGGCTCTCATCCAGCGGCTTCCTGCAACCTTCACCAGGTCGTCGGTCCACCGAGTCGGAGGCCTGCCCACACTGCGTCTTCCGGTTTATTTTTAAGAGACGTTTTTTTTTTTTTTTTTTTTTTTTTTTTTATGTGATAAGGAAGGCAAACGAGCAAGTGGGTCACCTGATGGTAAGTGATCACCACTGCCCATAGACACCTGCAACCCCGGAGGGGATTGCAGATGCGTTGCCAACCTAGAGGGCTAAGATGAAATGCCTCTTGTGCCTGTAATTTCCTCGGCTGTCTTACTCTCCACACCGGAACACAACAGTGCATGCACTGCTGCTTAGTGGCAGGATTAGCGAGTAAGATGGTGGTAGCGATCCGGACGGACCTCGCACAAGGTCCTACCACCCGCAAAATTTATTATCATGTCATTTTGTGTGATACCAAAATGACTTTTGTTAAACTATGTTACAGGTCTTACAGGCGGCTTCTGAACTTCTTACAACCACAAATCCGGGATTGACTCCCGTGTGTGGAGTATGGACTAACTTTCCCGAGGTACGGTAAAAGATTCGTGACCTAGGAGCGCGGACGTTATTGTAAGTTAATTTTACCCATTTTTTCTCATCAAACCTTTGTAATCTCCGTTTTAATAAACATCTTGAGAAAAATTACATATTGAAATTATTCATAGAGATTACAATTTCAGTTTAAATTACAATATCTTTTCAAATACAATACGAAGTCACCAACTTTCATTTATTATATTATAAGGTTTTCGAAATTCTTGCTCCTCACACACACGACGCATAATTCAATTTCCACGTATCAAAAGGGCATTCCACACGCTCGCCGAAACTTATCTCGTAAAAAACGCGTTACCGTGCGTTTCGGCTGTCGGCGTTTTTTCAGCTTCAAGACACGCGGGAGGGGTAAGGAAAGTGATGTGATGAAGGGGTACAGTTTTAGTTTGAGATATTGATTAAAATTTATTATACCGTTTACCATTATAATATATGTACATAATGTGTAGGTGTATTATATATAGTCCATGAGAAATACCTTAAAAAATTTAGCTACGACTACTATTCATGAAACTGAACAATTCGCACACTCAATTCACAAAACAATTTTGAACACCTTAGACAAATTGGCGGATCAGTTGATCGATTAGTGAGAGGTCTAAAACTTTTTTTTGTAAATTGAGTATGGGTTCTTTGGGGAAAGTTGATCAGTGTAACGAGTAGTCGGCGTGGTTAAATTTTTCAGGTATTTTGTATGAACCTTATATCATTACTTTAATAAAATAATCAATTAAAAGAATAACAAAAAAGTTGTTTAAACATAAAGGTCGTACGTCATTGGCATACTCGATACTCGGCGTAGTTTCGCAACACACGGTGTGCGCGGGCGACGCGCGGCGCCGCGTGCGAGCGATCGCGGCGTTAATATTACAGGTGCGTTTGATCTATCGCTTCGACGTGGTGGGTGGGGTGCGAGTCTAAAGAGTTTAGCGATTTTGCGTCACGAGAAATGCTTTGGATGGAAGGCTTAAGCTAAAATTGTGAAGTCAGTAAACTGGATTAATATCTAGTATACCTTGTTCTCAGGAATAAAAAGTTTATATTCATATTTTATTTTATTAAACTAGCGTTTTGCAATGTGTACACAATAAAAAATGGTATTGGTAAATAAATTCTATATTATTTTTCTTAACAGCATCAGTCCCTGACTGTGCATATGAATTGACCTTTCACATCTATACCAGAAGATCTAGTCAAGTCGCGGTTACACTCATCATTAGTCTCCATAAACACTGTGCCGACTGAGGCACAATTTGAGTAATCGCAAAGCTGTGCAACCTTGCAACATTCTCCTTATCTCACGTGCATAAAATAACCCGCCCTGGGGTCTCCGCTGGGTGCAAGTAGTGTCCAACCTGAAAATCTTTATACTTCTTCTTCTCTAACTCATTGAGGAGCATAGGGCCTCAATAATAGCTCTCAACTGCTTCCGATCGTCAGCGACAATGACAATCTCTGGCTAGCTTTTCTCCAGTGAGGCGTCTTCTAGTGCCACTATCTTAATACGCTCCTCTTAAACGTGCTAGTTGCATTTTGTAAAACGCAAAAGCTTATGTCTTCGACCAAGCGCTACGAGACGTGTCGGATAAAAGAACAGGCGAAATATTTGTTAAACAACTCGCGCGGCCGGCACTAGGCGCGCAGGAGTGCGCAGGAGTGTGCGCCGGTGATTTATGAATTTCAATAACTACAGGAAGGTGCCAGGTTGTGTAGGAAGAGGGTATAGATAGGGTTATGAGGGAGAAATTATAGGTAAGGGATGGATTGATAGGTAAACCTAAAATAAGAGTCTGCATTTTTACATTTTATTTTAATCGTTAGAGGGAGGAGATTAGAGAAAAACAAAATATTAAATTGAATTCAAGGGCAATACAATCAATATAAATGCTAATGTACCAAAAAGATCTGTACCTATTATCCACTGATAATAACAAGAAAACAACGGCCGGACAACTTTTGTTTGCTTCTATGACTTTTCATGCAAAATAAACAGTTTAACGGATCTTACACATACAGGGTTAGTTTTCGCTCTTTTTGGACCCCCCACTAAAACTTGACAGCGGTTTCTACTCATGATACTGAGCAACTTTCCCCAATAACCAACGGTCAATTCGCAAAACAATTTTGGGCATCTCCATACACAGTAGGCCGATCAACGTCATCAAATAAGTGTGAAAAATCCAAAAACTTTTTTGGAAAAAGGAAAAATTGTCCAGTTTCATGAGTAGAAGCCACTGCGAAGTCTTTGGTGGGGGGTCCAAAAATAACCCTGTATTTTATAACATTATGTATAGATAGGTTAATGAAATTCTATGGGATGGGGAAAACCTAACCTACAACTTAGGGAACCGAAGTTTTCGAAGAACGACCAGTTTGACAAAAAAAAAATGCATAACACAAATCAATTATAGACGTTTCGTTTGTAAAATAATGAGACAGCCGCAAACAAATGATAAATTTAAATTAATCTGTTTAAAAAGAAATATGAAACATGTAATTTCTCGACCAGATATCCAAATCACTTAGCAAGCATACCATGTAACACGACTTGCTTCCAGATGAATAATTATAGTATGCGCATAAGGCTCTATAATGTATTACCTGTTGCACTAAGGGAATTGCCGACTACATTGTTCAAGAAAAAATTATACAAAATTCTTTCAGAAAATTGCTTTTATGACGTAGAGGAGTTTGTTAAATTTCAATTTCCTAAATAAACTGATAATCTGGCTTAACTTTGTATTAAAACTTAAAAGTTTGTTCACTGCTGGGAAAAACATTTGTGTTATGAATAGAAGAAGCCTTGTAAAAGAACGTTTAAAAAGTTTTTAACCCTAAATTTCATACATTATATTCATGCTGATTATGACACTATTGATAATTATAAATTTGATATTTAAAGATCATAATTACCATATTATTTTATTATAGATATTTGATCAATGTGGCACTGCGCAGGTAATCACCTCTGACCGGTCGATCTTCTTGTGATTACCGTTTGCCGGTAACCTCTTTAGGACGGTGATAAATAAATAATGTTCAAACTAAAATTAACGAATATTACTTGTGTTAGGTAGAGTGCAATCTCGATTTAGTATTATTACCACATATTTTCACACACGTAAATTATTATTATACACAGAGATTTTTTTATATTGCTTGCGGAATATTAGATTGGGTTAAATGAAAAATCTGTTAATAAAGCTCACAGTCAATTCGTAAAACCTACCTTATTAAGTTATATATTAGTATATATTTTGACAATAAGTTATAAATAAGTAAAACAAAATTCAATAATATTTGATACATATTACCTTATAAATGAACAACATATTACCTTGAACTAAAGTTACCTAGTTTCATTACAGACGAATGTTATGTGAAATAAACCAGTAGTCTTGTTGTGAAAATGTTAAAATCAATTAAGAATTATACTTAAAAAGTTCTCATATTACAACAGTAATTTTTCAGCTAATTTTTATTTTAAAATCATACAAAAAATCATGTAAACAACTCTCTCATTCAAAATCTTCAATCACTTTTAAGTTATCCAGAGGTTATAATATTTAGTTCTATGTTTTATTTTTCATTAATATGTTTTATATGATTTTTTTATATCCTTTTTTTCTATTTTTATGTTTTTGTTGTAAGCAATACAATAAGTAAATAAACTAAACTAAACTTATGTTTTAATTTTGAACCGAAATCAGATTATTAGCAAGGTATGTGTGTAGCCGTTTCGACGTTGTAAAACACGACACTGTAAAGGTTAATACATGCGTGTTTAGTGAAAGACGAGATCCAAGTCTCCAGCTTAAGCTGTTTTGTTACTTTGTAACTGGGTATTGAGTACCTACGTAGGTGGTAGGTCAGTCGCCTTTGCTTCGTAATTTTATTCCTAGTCTAATTAAGTAAGTAAATAATAATTTATTTGACTTAACCAACAAAACTGCATTCAATATAATGACAATAGAAAAATAAAAATAGCATCTCATCTCATCTCACTTCACTAATCACTCATCACTCACTATCATCACTAATATCATTCTCATCACTTCACTAATATCATCACTATCACTATATCTATACATACTTATAATAAAACTGTAGAGGTCGAATGTCTGTATACATATAAAAAAAATGCTAAAAACCGAGTCAGGGGGATGTAAGAAGAGCAATAGAACAAATCCAGATTTTTTTCAATTTTTTTGTTTCTCTGTCTGCTTGTTATAAATGCAAAAGTATGGATATTTGTTTGTCTGTCAGTTTGTTTGTTCCGCTTTCACGCCGAAACTACTGAACGGATCTGGATGAAATTTGGTAGGTAGATGGATAAAGCACTCGGCTAACTAGGATACTTTTTATCCCGGAAAACTTAAGGGTTCCCGTAGGAATGCTTAAAAACTCAAAATTTCCACTTCGTCGCTAGATGACGCTATCTTAACATTTTCTTTCTTTCTGGACACAATTCTGAAATCCACGCGGATGAAGTCGCGGGCGGAAGCTAGCATTTAATAAAAACTAAAAGACCGACTGAATAAAATTTATCTACTGTCAATTTAAAGACCAAGTAAGATAGAATATGACCCACAAACTAAATCTTGTACTTGAAATTCCATCAAGCCGTATCACCATATATCAGGAAAATTGAACTTATAGTTTTAGCAAAACAAGAACCAACGGGTTATAAGTATTCTTAACAATCGATGGAATACGGAGACAACTACCAATTTAAAATTGCGATAGACGGTGTTGCAAAGTGTGAATTATCGTACGTTTTAAAACTTAGGAGTTCAGATATCTCTCTGGGCTAGGGTACTAATGAAATGGGCAATGGGCATACATACACATATGTATATCGTCAATACGAAAAGTGATAGGAGTCAATTGTTCCTACACCAATTTAGTTCTACTATGTAATATATTAGGGGATAAAAATAGGTATCTACTGATGGTACTAAATTTAAAAAAAAGGATTCTGATGTTCAGTTATTAAAACTCACCATATATTTCCTTGAAACTAATAAACCGTGGCCTGCTATATGTGGAATTGCTATATATTGTATTATAGTAACTATTATATTATAGAAGGAACATAATTGACCACGCTGAATAAGTTAAAAACAACCGACTTCAATCGCAACAACTCCAATTTTGCTATGCTTTTGTTGATTTTCTCAAAAACGCTGAATCGATTTCGATAAAATTTATATGGGGTCCCATGTGTGAAGTATACCCTTTTAAACAAAAAAAGAATTTTCCAAATCGGTACAGGCGTCTTCGAGTAATCGGTGAACATACATAAAAAAATAAAAAAAGATTCCGACGAATTGAGAACCTCCTCCTTTTTTTGAAGTCGGTTAAAAATGTCTACAAAGCTAAATCCACGTCTCCCGCTGCAGGGCGCATTATTCGCGCGTTAACGCGCTATCTGCCCACCGCGCTTTTTACGATGGCGGCGGAGCGGACTTTTTGCGCCAGAAACTTTCAATTTTCCTGTCATTAAACGGTTCTTAACGTGGCCGTGCGCCGGAAAAAGAGGGTAGGTTCGAACTGTACTGTTTTATAATGGGTTCTGTGGACCTCTGTGTAATATTAATTCAGAATTTGATGTTTGAAATGTCAATATGTGTAAAATAAGGTTTTAACCACCTCTGTGGTCTAAGTGGATAGTCCGTTCGCTTCACATCAGGATGTCGTGGAATCGATTCTTGGCGGGGTCACGAAAGTGAACAACTTTCCAAGCAATCCTTGAAATAAAGGAACAAGTGCAGTTACTTTTTAAGGTAGATATTGTCTCAAAAACTATAGTATGATTATATTACAAGTACTCATGAGCACCTGAAAGATTCGTGGTCGCGTAGATTTCTACAGTATATGTAAAGCCTCTGTAATTATCTATTGAAAAATAATGTATAATAAATTAAAAAATTGGTGTATGTGAGTAAATTGAATTGATATTAATTATAATACAGATTTATTTAGATTAAGTCCCTTTACAACTTTTTTCATTTTTATCTTAAAAAAAGTTAATCTTAAAAAATCAATCCTATCAGGATCAGGATCATTTCAGGACCCTTTTTATACTGAAAGTGTTTAAAACAATCCCTAAAAACTTCTAAAAGGTAGAAAAGGAATCCAATAGAATAATAATAAAAAAGAACATAACAGATAAAACCGAGAAAGTCCACCTCATTGAGCAAATTCAATAAGAATATATTTTTTACCTTCGACTCGGAATAAGCCGGCTCCCCGGGACCCGGGCCTTATTGGGCCTCTATTAGGAACGGAATGGGCTACGAATTGGCTAATAACCGTTCTATCAGGTGAAAGGAATTCACTTTCCTTTCTGGTAGAGATGGGGTGCGTTTGGTACCAATACCGATACATATTTACAATACTAACTCCCTGCATAGTATGTACTATATAATTAAGCTTACAAGTTAAAATAGCTTTGTGATAGGGACTTTGTACTGTGTAGAGAAAATACTATTTAAAAGAATGTGTAAAGCATCTACATAAAAAGCATTTTGAGATTGAATAAAAAAATATGGTATTTTAATTCTACAATTTAATATCTGAACAAATAAGTATCATAAAATACTAACTTACTTAAACGATTACTTTCTTACTATGGAATAAATGAAAGCAAACAGATACACAATAGTTATTTGTTCATCAAGTGAGCAAAGTTATTTTTTGCTACGAGTGCTGACTTTAAATTACGAACTAGCAAGGTAGCCTAGAATTGAATCACGAGCGTAGCGAGTGATTCTAATATCGACTACTGAGCATAGTGAGTGATTTAAAGGCACGAGACATAAAAATAACTTGCTCTCGTGTGAAACATACAACTTTTCACCTCGACCAGCAAGAAAAGTAAAAACGTAGTTGATTAAATTGTCTTTGAAGACAATATAGTTTTTTAATATAATGTTTTTAATTTAGGGGTTGCGTTCGGAAACTGCGCTGCATGACATTATTACGAAAACCTAAGATGAAAACCAAACATGATATTTTTAAGTAAGCGATATTAATATGTGCTAGGTGCATATTTATTTTAAATATTACTTACGTCTTTAAAAATGCAATAATACAATTTATAAACTTAAATGTCATGAAATAACATACAACATTTTGTGCCTATGAGTTAAATCGCTAGGCCAAAACGAGTTTCTGAAAGAACCATTGCCCATATTTTTTCAGCGCCGCGCAAAAGGTGGTGTTCGAAATCAAATCACTTTTACTCACGCTCGCAGCAAAAAGCGTTTTTGCTTCGAGTTTTTAGGGACCAAAGGCACCCTTTTCGTGCTGGAGACGTGAAAATAACATTACTTATTTAAAATGAGAGAAATAAAATCATCAAACATAAAAGCAAACAGGTTTGGTAAAATAATTAAGTAAAGTGGTGATGCGGCAAAATAAATTATTATTGTATTTCTATAGGCAGATGTTCCATGACTTTTGTTGATTTGTATATTGCACAAAAATGTGATTTTAAATGGCTACTTAATGCAAAGTCTTTGTTGTCCACTGCGATAAAATAGCAATAAAATTTAAATATAATATTAAATTGATGCTTGAACTTTACACCCACACACGCCACGTTTGATAAAAAAAACGATGTGTCATAAAATTATCTATGAAAATATCAATTAAAGAACAGAAACAATCACCTGAGAGCTGTAACTGGGTAAACTACCGAGTTGAAAATACAGAATTATGCATTTATTAATAAATTTGTTCTTTAAGGTTAAACGTCAGTCACCCTATTTCATACAAATTTACCTGGCTATTACACTACACAAATAACCACTATATTTTCGATTTTATCTGTCCAATGTAAACTTTGCAACCTTTTATTTTCTCCAAATGTATATAATTATATTATTTATTTCTGTAATATCATTAAAAACTGCAGTAAAATATCATAAATTTTACGCATGTAGCGGTGTATAATTCAGCACCACCTTTCTGATATTACAGTAACTACAATCTCAATTGGTCTGTTAAGCTTTGTTTAGCCCAGGATTTCGTTTTTAGCGCCATCTTGCATTTTGCTTGAGCATTACATTATAAAGATACAACATTTTTATTACTGTCTGTTATATTTTTTTGTATGTACTTGTAGTGTCTTGGAGTATTCTGTTATGCTACAATGTATCTTTATTAATAAATAATAATAATAATAAAATGAATTGTATTTACATAAATATTAACTAATTTTAATTATGTTTTGTTGATTTATATCTTTTGAATTATATTCCGAATATTTAAATTTATGATCTTTTCGATATTTAGAGCTACACAATACATTACAGTCCGACAAAGATCAAAACTAACAGCGCCATCTAGCGACACATATCGAATTTAAATACGTACATACTTACTTTAGTTTTTGGTTACGGTCTCACCCCTGCCCTGTGTCCCATCCCTAACCTTATCGTGCCGTAGTGAAGTTTTCCACCTTGATGTCTCTTTGGCAGTTTTGCCGTCGTCCGGGACGTTAGCACGCTCGTGCTTGGCCATTGCGAACAAAGTTATCTACAGATAATACTGTTTCTTTTGAAGAAATTGACGAAATTTCGCAGTAGGGATGCGAATTGCGATAGAATCGGCCGTTAATGGAAATGAGAAACTGTTAATTTTCAGGTTTAAATAAAAATAAAGGAAAAGAAAGGTGTAAAAGTGTTCTGTTATTTTTTATAGTGAAATGTATATTTTTTTAATCTAGATTTGTAATTTATTACTGGCATTAATAACCGTTTCATACGAATAATCGAAAATTTATCTTAACACGCTAGTTGATTATTTACATTACAATATTGAACCCCAAAACATATTTTTTCTTACAGTTATGTAATTTTTAAAATTAATTAACTACTTTTGTTTTAAACTTACAAACATAAAAAACTCGCACTTCTCATAAAAAATGATCAGTCGTCTGATCGATTTGTAATTATTAAAAGTAATTTATGTTGATTTTTCCAGTCAAGATCAAGAACAAAATCTGTTTGTTCAGTTTTACTAATAGCTACACCTTTTGTTATATCCTGCATCGTAATTTGCAAAGTAATTTATTTTGATTTTTCCGAGCAAGATCAAGAAAAAAATCTGTTTTTTCAGTTTTACTAATAGCTACACCTTTTGTTATATCCTGCATCTACATAATATAATGAAATTAACTTTGACACTTTTCCTACATTTAACTGTACCATCTTCCCAATTTCCCTCATAAGCGGACCAGACACTGTCAGTAATAATGACAGTATTTTCAAGTAATGACAATATACTGACAGTGTAGTGGTTGGAATGATGGTCTGACACACAAACGATGGAATGTCAATATACTGATGCAAAAATACTGTCATTATTACTGACAGTGTCTGGTCCGATATAGACTTCGAATTTTTATGGTTTTTCCTAGAACGTATATTTACCGGCGCACCCACCTGCTCCCTGTCTAGAAATTACCATACAAACACGCTTCACGCTACTTGCGTTTGCGATCTGTCCGCCATTTGTGCATTTCTACTGCGCTGACACATTTACATAAGATGGGGTCTGTAGGGAAGAAAGTGAGAAGGGAATTTGTAACAATTGAACTTGTAACAATGTAATACTTACTCATTTGGTTATAAATGAGACATTGAGGACTAACGAATATGATGAGTCGAAGGAGAATTTTAATCATCGGCTCTCGTAAACAACTTATATCGTCCCCACTGTTGGGGCATGTGATTCTTCTCATACATCGGGAAGGTAAGGCCATACTCCACACACAGGGTCAAGTCCGGATTGGTGGAGGTTGTGGGACTAGTGGCCAACCCCAATGCCAGAAGCTTTCAAGTTTTAACCTTCTAAGGCGTTCATGAGTTTTAGCCATTCCTCTAAGAATCCTTGAATTTTCCGGGTTAAAAGTATCCTATATGTTAGCCGAGTGCTTTATCTATCTACCTACCAAATATTCAAATCCGATCAATAGTTTCGGCATGAATGTGAAACAAACAAACAATCATGCATACTTTCGCATTTATAATATTAGTAATTATATGAACCAAACTTTCCGCTTTAACTATAATCAACACACTCATACAAATTGCTTGATACTCACAACCTCACACAGGGTGATCTCACTAACTGCACTACAGGGTGCGTGGCTCCCATTACCGTATTTCAACCGGTCATTTGTCCACTGAATCAGTCACCTGCCCACTGGTGGTAACGAATGGCGCGGTTTATTGCAGCTAGACTGGCACGTATGCGCCTGCGAGTGCGAGAGTTAAATTGTAGGACGTAGATATTAGAGATGTTTTCGGATTTTTTCTTAGAGTGAAATCATCATTTTTTTTTAGGGTTGAATACCGTGACTATGCGACCGTATTACTTACCTTGTGTCATCGGTTTGTCTGTCTGTTTGTCCTTCCATTAAATGATTGTATCTTTTAAACTGTGACAGTAATAGGTTTACATTTTCACAGAATAACTATCTTCTATGTATGTAATCAGTCCACATTTGTCCACTACTGGGTAAAGGCCTCTTCTCGTGCATGCCATTTGTCTGGGCTGTCGTTAGTCTCACCCAGAACCATCGCTGGGCGAGACTAGAATACGAACAAAAAGTATTAGAGGGCTCATAAATAAAAAACCCTATACATATATTCAGCGACCTTTGGTGCGAACTCTGACCTAGAACAACAAATTAATCTAAAAACCTGCCATATATAACTATAGAAAGTAAACGGCGAATTTTAAAATAATTTTATACTTTGTAATCGGTTTAATAGCTACCGTGTTACTATTTATAATTAATTAATTTAAATTTTAAACAGACACGGAAATCATTTTAAACTAACGCGATTCTCGGGCTCATTCACATGCACTATTTATACAAATAATAAAAAATCTGAATTTTTAAAAATTACGAGTATTTTTGGAGTTCAGGGCTTCCAGATCCTTACCGCACCTTTAATAAACTTCAGAGTTAACAAACCTCTTTAGAGATTAGGTCAAAACTTCCAAGCTCTTACCTTTCCGCTTGTAATAATCCGGTGAGATAATCCTACCAGTTAACGACTGCCTTATCATTTGTCTACGATCAGTGCAAGGAGGGTACATCTAAATTTATTCGCGTAACATCTCGTCGCAGATTAAAAATGTTAATTCGGGAATTATTCTGTGTAATTTATTCTGCGACTCGCCCAAGGGAGCTGGCTACCTTGCTTCTCCAGAGCTATGATGGGCACAGGATGTAACAAAACTGGTTTACGACAGTTATTTAGAGTTAGTTTTTTGCAGGAAAAATCAGACACGGTCATCCGGATAAAATTACTTACTTTGAAAAATGAACAAATAATTGTGATAGACTCCTGAATTAATTTTAGTAACTACCTCATAAAAAATACTACATAAAAAACCTTCATCAATGAGCTGAAAAAACTAAAAATTGGGATATCTGTTGCGTTATGCACATGTTAAGATAAATCTGAAACAGCCTTTATTTTGGAGCTTATATTTCGACACTATACTACTCTACCGAGACACTAGTCCAAAAGCTCTACTTATTCAGCCAAATAAATAGACTTACACCTGAAAATCATTACCCTCCTTCTAGGACCGTCGGGTAAAAATACGAAAAACAGAACCATCCTGTAGATCGCAGAAAGTAGGAGCAAGATATCTTCATTAATCTGGTGGATATGCTGCTTAATTCATGCAAACTAATGCCAGTTCAATTCATTAAAGTTACCCCTTCACCTGCCGCCGACTAGCGGGATAGGAGCATCCCCGGCGACCTTTATTATAACAGTCAGCATAAGATAGAACTAAATGCACTAACACACTGATGAAAGATATTGAAAAAGGTTATTCCTTATATGCAAACACTTCCCGAAACGTTGAGTGTACAAGTCCCGCGTGGTAGGGACTTTGTACTAGGTAGAAAAAAAAATACGATTTAAAATCGTGCGTGTAAAGCATCTACTTAAATAAAAAACATTTTGAGTTTGAGTTTTGAATTTAGGATAATTTATAAAATATACTGTCTATTTCACACTAAAAATAGACCTTTCTGGTGTGAGTGTAGTTACTTTCGCGTATGTAAACACATAAAGACAGAAAAACACACCCGACAGTAATAATAAAAAAATATGTTTAAACAAAAAATATGTTTGTTTCGTTTGAAACAAAACCATGTTTAAACATATTTTTTTTATTTACAATTAATGACAAATGGTGATGGTGCTGAAACATACTAGCGGGCTTACCTAGATTCCCACACGCAATGGGGAAGTAGCTATCTTATCTCTATGCTAGAACAAATCAATGTTGTTAAGATTGATGTTAAGTAAAAATTTACATAAGATGGTGATTCTAACAAACTATGTATCATCATCCAAACTGAGTACAAAGGTAGATTCCGCCTGGATTTGAACCTAGTCCATGAACTCTGCACGAAGCTGACGGAACTAGCCACTACTACGCCAAGATGCTTTTCCAATGAAAAAAAGAGCAGTTTTTTTAGATAAATTTTTTTGCTGTCATATTACACCTTTACCAAATGAAAATGAAATCTTTAATAAACCGTCCCCACTCCTGAGGTACGACTGTCTTTCATATATCATGAATTTGGGCACATCGTGGCAACTGACCTTAACTGATACTACGTATACGAGTGTCTTTCGAAGCTTGGAAAATGTCGTTAAAGATACCACTAACAGTCAAACCTATCCGTCTAATGAGCAATATGAGCATGTCTGTAATCAACCTACATTATCGACAACTACGGAAGTTTAAATAACTAAAACACTATGGCCTCTAATATAAATAAAAAGCAATAAACACTTTCACATATCGTTCCATTCTCACATGTTCTCAGGTGGTCCCAACACACTGCCGTCTGCGTTTCCCTAAAACTCTCGTCCAACATTTATCACGGAACCCCCACTGTCTACTCAACATCAGGTGCCTGACTACCTCCGGGAATATTTTAATACGGTGGACCCTTCGCAATCATTTTATTTTCATACGGGTCCCACAGGCACCGAGGGCCTCGTGATTTGGCATTCAGTGCGAGACGTGACGCGGAATCAGGTATGGGGATGAGTTCGGCCATCGGCGGTTCAGGGTTAAGATAATACTGTTGACAGCCGGTGGGTTCGGTTCGGGAATGTTTTATTGATTCCCTTTTGATGTCTTTCTATGACTAACTTAAAGCCTTCTATTTCCTTCAGGTAGAACTATATACAAATATATAAGTTAATATATAAGTTTCAAAAAAATATCAATCGTTTTACACAGGATCTAAGAGGACCAAAGTTTCCTAAGATCTATAGCCGTTACAGTCGATAGATTCTACTTTAAAGAATTTACTTGTACTTTGTTTGTTTTTTGGTATTAATTTCAATGTTATTAGTTTTATTTATTCTTCAAAATAACAAGATCTTACGGGTAGATTAGAACAGATGTCAAAGAAAATATTCAAAATATCTTCTTTTCATGATTCAAATAAAAATCCTATAAATTTACATAAAAAATGTTACAGAAACAACTGCATTTGATAAAGGAAAAATTCCGAAAACATCGTCACAATAGTCCGAAAACTTATTTCGTCCCTGACCCGTGAACAACACGGAACAAATCAAAAGGCAGACACCGCAAACCTTTGAAGCCCCATCCTCCTGCCACCCTCATATTCAGATCACACGGCGCCCATAAACATGACGGCAAGGTGTGTTTTATAAAAATAAAGTGCGATTTATTAAAGGGTTTCCTTCTGTACCCAAGTCACGTCCGCACCGGACAGATTTCCAAAGGTGGATAGCTAGTTTTTCGCCCCTTCCGGCGTAAAGTTTGCGCTCCGTCCGCTCTAGTTATATTGAAATCTGGAGGTATTGAAGATGCTATTTTGTACGTGGTCTGTTTGTATTAGGATTTTTTGATATAAGCGTCTGTTTTTCTGTTATAGTAGTTTTTGTCTGCTGTTATTTTAGTAGCCATTTCCGATTCGGGTTTCGATTTGTTGTTTCTTATTTAAGTATCTCCTTGTATTGTTGTTTTGCTGTTTGGAATTTGTAGATTCTGTTTTGGCGATCATTAGTCTCTAATGTAACAAGGTACCGTATAGTTTTTTTTAGTAATTTCTAAATTATACAAACACAAGTTAACTGATAAGTAGGTTCTCACTGCAATAGTTATTGAAAATTGAATTGAAATCATTTATTTTCAGGTACTAGCCTGTAACTAGTACTAGTTATTACATAGTAGACTCTCGTTTTAGACTCAATACTTTTTGGTTGTAATGTTTACAGAATTCTGAACAATGTTTATTCAGAATTCTGTTAAGTTACTAATTTCCTTTGCGTTAATAAAATGAAATTTTCATTTCACAGTTTATACGTGTAAGAAAAAGGAAATGAAAATTTCCTTTCAAGTACCCAGCAAGTACAATCGCGATCAGCGGCGTTTGTCCCTCGCGCGATATTTTTTCGGCGCATTCCGGGCAGGTGGTCGTAAATCAGCGGTCTAGACGAGTTTTATAGCCCCGCTGATGCACGCACTATCACAAGATATAACCACTTTATTGTATTGGATTTTTCTGCCTCACTGTACTTTTGAATGATTTACGTTCAAGGGTGCACAGCCTAATTTTGCTGATACTTTTTATACTTTACTTTTTACTACTTTATTTTTCAGGTTTCAGAGGTCTTGTATTCGAAACCTACCCGATCTGCCAATGAGTTTTTGAAACTTCTGACTGGCGTTGGCCACTAGCCCCACAACCCTCACTAATGCTGATTTCACCCCCGTACGTGGAGTACTACTACTACTGTAAAAAATGTGACGTTTTCTGTACCGAATATCGAAGAGTAAGGTTAAAAAGATTACTCCCATTCCATCAGTGGGGACGATACGGGGTTTTAATATTAGGACTTACTGCAATGTGACCTAACCTTCCTGAACTATGGGAGAGACCCGTACCTCATCAGTGGGGACGCTTAGAGTTGTTATCAATAACTTAAAGTGCTGGTAAAATACAATAAAATCTTTACACGAACAAGTACCGGCACCGCATATACGTAATTCATTTTGGTACTTTAACAAAATGAAACAAAAGTAAAACAGTTAAAGTGGAACAAAATAAATTCTCGTGCGAGTAAGGTGGCAGCGCAGTGACAGGTCACTTTGGCACCGCTCCTGCCGCCTGCCTGCGTGCTATGTAGCTACCTTTAGCTTTGTCGTAAGGCTATAGTGCACAGTAGGTCAATTTTGTTTTACCAATGATATTTGTAACTTAAAGGATAATTTAGGACATTGCAGATTAAAAATTTCTAGACTAATCATAATTATTATTATCTTTAAGAATGTTTAACTGACAAGTATAGTATTAGCTGGAAAGAAGAGATCTCTTTTTAGAAGAGATTTCATCGCTATTTCAACGCTGAATACGATGCTGGATTTTTTATGAATAAACCTCGATTCGAATATAGTAGGTCGCGTCGAATACGCAAGTTAACTGACTAAAGACACGGTCATAACCTGGATGGGTTTGACACTTGGTGGTATTTATCTTGACCGTTTCCGTGCTTCGCAAGTCACGTTAAGCTGTTGGTGCCAGCTGCTATCACTATATGGCAGACGTTAAGCTATGTCGGAGGCCTTATAGGCGGCTTGAAAAGAAAATCTGACACTGGGGTTGGCCAATAGCCCCACAACCTCCACTAAATCGGACTTGGCCCCCTTGTGTGGAGTATGGCCTTACCTTCCCGACGCATGGAAAGGGATCCGTGCCCCTGCAGTGAGGACGATATGGGTTGTTAACAATACATACAAATGTTAAGTGACGATGGAGCCGAAGATGCAAGCTCACGAAGATTTAAAAAAAAATTAAGATGAAGGTTTAAAGGTTTCTCTGCACTGGTTGCTAAATCATTTTACCGCGATCAACTCTGCTGATTATTGCGTTTACTATTGTATTTGTTATGGCCAACTATGAAACTCTACACTATTAAGTGTAAAAGTTCCGAGTGGTAGGAACTTTGTACTAGGTAAGAAAAACTACGATTTAAAGGAATGCCTAATTACGTAGAGCATCAATTTAAAAATATATTGTTTCCTTTTTCTTTCTTTTCGCTTTGATAAGTAAACGTTTTTCAGTTTAATAAGAAAAAAGAAAAAATCTTCAATATTCCGCTTTTTTTCAAATAAAAATCATGATTGTGATTAAAATAAGCCAGTTTTTGTAGTGGAATCAATAAAAATGGGATAACAATAAAACTAAATCACTTTTGATGACAGTTCCAACAACCACTCTATTGGATCAGGTAATCCCATAGAAAATGCTATCAACGAAATTGGCAAGCAATAAAAAAAAGGAAAACAAAGGTAAACAAGAAAATCGTTACGGACGAACAGATTCTTATGGGAAAAAACTGGCTATTACCATCCTTATCTAGGGTAAGTCAATTTTCCCCATACGATTCTGAAAACAAGCTTAATTTACCAGGTAATCAAAGTATTTTGGATCTTATGGTGGTTGTTGCAGGGGTGGGTGTGGTTGAAGGGTAACCTGGTCGGTTACAATGTCCGACCTGGGTATACGTTGACAAGGTGGACGCTGATCGTATAATCCGCATAAAATAAGGCCGTGGAAAAAAATGGCGACACACTGAGAGCGCAGAAGTACCATTTCGGGGTCCCTTTGATTTTTCGCGGGTTCGAATTTGTACGGCAGAAAAAATAAATTATGTAATAATTTTTAAAGTATCTAATTCAATAAAAAAAGTTTTTGGAGTCGACAATCTGGGGGCTGCAAATAAAGAGGCAAAATGCCAATTTGAACAAAAACAGTCGGAAAAATGCTAAAAGCAGTAAAAATAAGTGGCAAAAAGCCGAGATAATCAAGCAGCCCTCTTTGATGTCCTCGGCCTTTTGAAAAATTAGGCATAAATAGGCTAAGCACCCCAAAAGCAGATGGCAAAAAGCTGAGGACCATTCTGACAGTACATCCGATGGAAAGTTATAGTTACCGCTTGCTACAGATATAAATAACCTACCGATTTTGAAAGCTAATATGGAAGCAAAACAGCAAGCGGGTCGGCAGCATCAAGTGAGTTTTCGGTATACAATTATCTTATATTGTCCCCCTGTCCTATTTCTAAGCTATTTGTCAAATTTCACTGAAATCGGTTAATTTTATTGCTATGTATAAATGTGCTTTATCAAATTCCATTGGGTTCCAGGTGTGATCCCGGGAGAACGATCATGACGATCTGTCGAACAAACTCACTTTAGCTATATTAAAAACATTGGTAAGGATGTCCTACTTTCTGATATAGATTGGTCACAAAAAACTTCCATTAACACTATACAGTATCATCGGTATACCTGTATAGGAAGATACCCAAGTTCAACAGTTACTCAAAAAGGAAAATTGTACTTACTCTATTACCGTTTGTTTTCCAACCAGTACGCCCTCACCCTACTTTACCAGTATAATCCAATGTCCGGTGTCGGTATCGGTCACGCCGGTTTACGAGCGGCTGGCGGTAATAGCCGGCCGTACTGATGTTGATCGGTTTCCTATATCTTACCGGTACACACAGCGGTCTAAAACTATCGGTCAAATAACAGGGAAAGTGGCTGAGTTTCACGCTTCTTTTATGCTGTTTCAGGTCCTTTCGTAAGAAATAATTCTCATTACTTCAAAAAAGCAAAGGACATTTTTCCTCGAAGTACTAGAAATTCCGATAGACTCGTTTATAATAACATTCCAAACTTAACACTGTATCAAAAACAATGTCATGCAATGTGTGTTAAAGTATGTAACGCGTTACCGGAAGATTTGAAAAAGTTACCAGTTAAGAATTTTATAAACAAAGTTGTAAAATGGCTGAAACAAAAACAATTTTATTCAATTAATGAATTAATTAATGAATCAAAATTACTATATTTCATAATTTATATTTTATTATTGTAATGCAATTTATTATTTTATTATTTACGTTTTTACTAATTTATATTTTTTATTATTAATTTTACTACTTTTTAACTTGTGACATCTATATTAAATTAATTGTAACATTTTAAGTGTAAGATACTGAATATTTTTAATTTAACAAAAGAAAAACTGTTGCATGTCAAAAATGTTGACTTAATGTGAGATACTTTACAATAACAAGACCTGTACTTACCATATGTAAAACAATAAAGATTTATCATTTATCATTTATAATTTTTTTATTAACGCTATGTTCAGAGCTGTTCCAGGTAAAGTGTATGAGTCTTATGTCGATACTATTTTGATAATTATCACAGGATCATTGTTGAAATACCTAGAGACTTATACCTATGTAGTAATAAAAAGTTGTAGATTTATGTGATATACACATATAACTGAACAACATTTTTTCTACAACTTTGTGGAAATCTTAAAAGAAACTTTGAATTTCAAGTGCAAAGTTGTCCAGTCAGCTGAACGACTTTTGTCCTAGTCCTATTTTGTTTGCGATTTCAGTAAAGTATAAAATATAATATAATACAAGTCTCATTAAGATATCCCACGTTAAAGCTTTGTTACATCATTTAGTAATATCCTGTATTTCAATTGTAAGTAGTACATTGACTGCCAAATAAAAAAGTCATAATTGACCACGCTGAATACGTTAAAAACAACCGACTTCAATCGCAACAACTCCAATTTTGCTATGTTTTGTTGATTTTCTCAAAAACCGCTGAATCGATTTCGATAAAATTTATATGGGACCACCTGTGAAGTATACCGTTTCAAACAAAAAAAGAATTTTCGAAATCGGTTCAGGTGTCTTCGAGTAATCGGTGAACATACATAAGAAAAAAAAGATTCCGATGAATTGAGAACCTCCTCCTTTTTTTGAAGTCGGTTGAAAACACAGATTCATGCTCACTCTAAAGAAACTTTATTTCATAATAGATTCATGTAACTGACTTACAGAAATATGTCGTGAAAGAGCTAGTGTCTCAAGAAAACTTAAACACTTACGATGTAAAGAAAGAGAAAATTTTCCATTAAAATAGAACAAAAGAGGTCGATCTAAGAGGATCCAAAAAGTTTACATAACTCTTCCACGGTATAACAGTTTTATGCGACACAGAGCCACTTAACGACGCCGCCGAAACAAAAAGTGGACCGCATTATGTAGTAAAGAAGCATAAGTTGGAACTAGAGCACTGTAGTTGGCAAGTCTAAACGCACGGGTACGTTTTTAACACTATGTTCTAAGGTTCTTGTCGGACGAAGAAAGTTGACCTTAGGGGAAATCGATGTAACTACTCGTAACATATAACATAATAATGTCAGGTCAAGCTTTTCCTTATATATAGAAAAATCAAAATGAGGGACTCGACGTGTTACTAAATCTAGTTTAATTATGAATGTCGTTTTACTGAATCCCCTTATCAAACTTCAGTTTTAGGGTTTTTAGTTGTAGGGTACGATTTTAGGGTTTAATAGTTTTATATTTGCTAAAATAGTTTATCCCTGGCTTACATTCATAAATAATTACCTGCCTACATTTTAATGAACGTATACGTAATGTGTCTAAATTTAATTTCTTTACTTTCATAGGCTTCATGCTAAACTTGAAATACGATACCCCTCCGTTATCGTTTTGGAAGGCAAAGATACTCACCGAGTTGCTAATTATAGGTATGTTTGTTAATGACTAAACTGATGAGACTTGCAAATTTTATGCAACAACCAATGCTGATCATCCCTTGCTTAGTGTAAGCACCCCTTTACCCCCAGTACCTGTTGTATGACTCGCGGACATTGAATGCGATATTTCGCGACTGCCAAACGGCCTGCCTCTGCCAAATTAGGCCATAAAGGTTAATATGTGCGACGGAATAGGTAGCCGTGTCCGTCGCAGCCTTAATGGATTTTAGTTTACTTTTAACTTCACGCTAAGTTGGTTTTGAAGATTTTTCACATTAAGTGTATTAGTTGGATCTTTTGCTAGTTTTGAGTTTGAAGTGCTCTTGTATTTTCTTTTAGAGGTTAAATTTTTGTTTCATGTGGAAATTATTTGAGTTAACCGCCTCCGTGGCCTAGCGGCTAGTCCACTCGCTTCACATCAGGAGGTCGCGGATTCGATTCCCGGCGGGGTCCAACTTTGTAGGACTCGGTTTGGTTGGTGGTAGGGCATTTTCTGAGCCCGCCTGGCTAGCTACCACCATCTTATCTAAGTCTTGCCGCGAAACATCAATGTTGACAGTATTGATGTGTTCCGGCATGAAGATAAGATAGCCAGTTCCCCATTGCGTTGGGGAATCTTGGTAAGCCCGCTTCCATCTTCGGCATCATCGTCACTTACCACCAGGTGAGATGACGCCAAGGGCTTACCAATTGTGGATAAAAAAAAAATCTTCTTTTTTATTATATTTTATCGAAGTTTAAAATTTTCTTACGATTATACTGTTGGAGTCATGGGTGGCTTATTAGAAGTTAAGTGTGTGGCGACATCTACTGTACCTACTCGCCACGAACTATCTAGAACGCGCTATTAAATTTTATTTGGAGGCTCGCATATAACAACTTCCAACCATCAATTATTGGATCCCGGCCGGTCCCCACCACCTCGCCTGGGGGGGGTAGGTACCTCACTTTTCTTCCGAAGAGTGGGAACTGGTGGGAGCACACAGTTCTTACAAGTGTAGGAAGAAAGGTTGATTTAAGTGAATATATACTATTTGCTCTCATATTTCTTTATATTTGTCGCTTCTTTAATGCTGGGATTTGCATTAAATGATTTGGTGACTGCAGTTTTAGAAAATCTGGACTGTCAGGTGTGAATTACCACTACTTTACCTACATTTTATGGTATTCCAAGGTTGACTGGAAAAGATTCAATTAAGCATGACTCCGCATTCATAAGAGTTTATTTGTGTTGTTTGTTTGTATTTCTTTTTCTGTCAAATAAACGTATTTTCTTTCTTTCTTTCTTTCTTGTTCTTTTGCTCTGTTATTTAGAATTTGCAAATAAATATTTACAAACATACAAACAAACGCTACTTACTCTTACCAGTCTACTTGAAAGTTTCCAAGAACAATGAAATCTTCCGTGAATTTTATTTAAACTAAAACTAACACAAGATATCTAGAGAGTCGTAAGGAGCACTAAAAAGGTAAAAGTAAGACAATTTCCTGTTCAAATAAATTCAGCGGGAATGTTTTATTTTGCCGGGACATGGGACGGGCGCGGGCGCCGGCGAAACAAAGATATTTTCAGGGATGCCAGCTACTTTCCACAAAATATCCTATTTATGGTCATATGTGAAATACCTGAAAATATTTTAACTGTTGCTTCTCAGCTCTCGAAGACTTATGAATAAGAAGAACTTTCCCTAATTAATAACATTTCCTTTTGGTTGGTTGGTTTAACCCTTTTAAAAGATTAGTTATGCCGAAGGTTTGCTTCAAAACGTTTTATTTCAAGGTAGCAAGTAGATTAATTGACACAACGACACTCACTTGGTATTATTTTACGTATTCTTCAAGGATGAACTTTAACACAACAAAATCCCCAAACCCCAAAAACTTTGGGTAAGTTTGCCACCTAGCCACCCCGCGCACCTATCACTAACTCACGCGTGGGAACATTGCCAAAGTAACCTGCGTCTGCAAACAGATAACAATCCAGTACGTTTGTACTGTGCAAATGTACGTTATGCCTCTGTGACATTGTTGTTTTGTGGTTTTTAATTCTGTGACTTTGATATTTGCTGTAGTTTTTCAAAGAAGCCCAGCGTATAACTATGAGTATAAGGATATGCTTTGTTTTGTTTTGCTTCAAACTATGTATTGTGAACAAATAGCTTAGAAAACTTTAAAATTAATATAAATCTAACGATACTTGGCTATCTAAACATGCAGACAGTCAATTACTTCCATAAAGCTACACGAATTCTGTGATATTCGACTGGAATAAGTACACATAGTCAACACCTGGTTTTCAATTATCATCACAAAAAGATCATATTTTATAAAATCACCGGAATACCTATGTGTTTTTACTAAGTTTTAAACTAGGTACGATTCAAAAAGTTACAGTAAATAATTAATAGAAAATATTTCGAACAGAATATACCCTAGAACATGTGAATACAGCATGCGTAAATGAATTCAAGCGTACGAGCGGCTACTAAAACACAATGAGTCACAATGTATTGCAAAACTGAGATTAACTCCAAATTGTTTTAATAGCAGAGACTTCAGAACTAATGTAATATGTATGTATAGTATAAAAAATAATTTTAAATCTGGACAAAATAAAACGCACAAGAATCTTACCGGGCTATTCTCAAATCCTTTAAACAATGATAACAAGACTAGCATCCGAGGGTAACTCAACCACAGGTGAAACTTGGGCAAAGTTAGACGGCGGTGGCAAAGTTACCGGTGATCCGCTCGCTGCGTCGGATTTAGAGTTTGGAGCGAAGATCTCACACACAAACTTAAACTTTGTTTTATCAACTTACTTCCATGTGAGGCTGAAGTCTATTTTTAAGTTTTGTCTTTGTTTTGTAGATAAATCTTTATGTTTATCCTCATTTGATATTGCTTCCTGCGGAATTATTAGCTGATGAGTCATAAAAAGAAATGTGTGATAATTTCCGCTACCATTCTGCTCAAAACGTTCTTTATTAAATTAAAGTATTTTTTTCTATTAAACTCATTAAATTAGTAATTATTTTTGATAACTAGAGACGACAAAAATGAAATAACTTCCTTAGGAAATTTCTACCTTAACAACTTTGACGGCTTATTTCAGGAAAAAAAGCCCATCAAGTGCTGTCTTTTGAGTATTATTCTGAAAGCTTAGACTCTCGTGCAGTTTTTAAAATTACCGAAGAGCATTGGAAACACCTTTTTGTATTTTTTTTAATGCTGAAAGTTTAAATCTGAGTCGCTCAATCTAAAATTCTTGTCTTTCTATTATAACTTTTGTGACTTACACTAATGTTACGAAGCTTATTATTTTATGCCTAAAAGTACAATTCATAGTGATTATGCGACATTAAAAAAATACCGGAAATTTGTAATAAATTCTTTAAAAAATATATATTAAATCCGATCCGGCCAAAAAATTTAAAAAATCCTAAAAAAATCATAACTTGGAAACTACCAAAAACTACCAAAAATCTCCTGAGTCCTAAATGCATGCTATATTGAAG
This sequence comes from Coleophora deauratella, assembly GCA_958295455.1. NCBI lineage: Eukaryota > Metazoa > Arthropoda > Insecta > Lepidoptera > Coleophoridae > Coleophora > Coleophora deauratella. The sequence goes on along the minus strand of OY282398.1, from coordinate 927,008 downwards.
ATTAAGTATGTTATTAGGAGTGTTACTGACATTCTCCTGAGTCCTAAACACATACTATACCGAAGTTTAAGTATGTTATAAGGAAAGTTACTGACAATCTCCTGATTCCTAAACTCATACTATACTGAAGTTTAAGTATGTTATAAGAAGTGTTACTGACATTCTCCTGAGTCCTAAACGCATACTATACTGAAGTTTAAGTATGTTATAAGGAGTATACTGACATTCTCCTGAGTACTAAACACATACTATACTGAAGTTTAAGTATGTTATAAGGAAAGTTACTGACATTCTCCTGAGTCCTAAACGCATACTATACTGAAGTTTAAGTATGTTATAAGAAGTGTTACTGACATTCTCCTGAGTCCTAAACGCATACTATACTGAAGTTTAAGTATGCTATAAGGAGTGTTACTGACATTCTCCTGAGTCCTAAACGCATACTACACTGAAGTTTAAGTATGTTATAAGGAGTATACTGACATTCTCCTGAGTACTAAACACATACTATACTGAAGTTTAAGTATGTTATAAGGAAAGTTACTGACAATCTCCTGATTCCTAAACTCATACTATACTGAAGTTTAAGTATGTTATAAGAAGTGTTACTGACATTCTCCTGAGTCCTAAACGCATACTATACTGAAGTTTAAGTATGTTATAAGGAGTATACTGACATTCTCCTGAGTACTAAACACATACTATACTGAAGTTTAAGTATGTTATAAGGAAAGTTACTGACATTCTCCTGAGTCCTAAACGCATACTATACTGAAGTTTAAGTATGTTATAAGGAATGTTACTGACCATCTCCTGAGCCCTAAATGCATACTGTACTGAAGTTTAAGTCAATATCACTTTCATCACTAATTATAAATGCCAAAGTATAGATGTTTGTTTATTTGTCAGTTTGTTTGTTTGATTGTTCCGCTTTCACGCCGAAACTACTGAACGAATTTGGATGAAATTTGGTAGGTAGGTAGATCAAGTGCTGGATTAACATATAGGCTACTTTTTATTCCGGAAAAATTCCCGTAGGATACCTACTTAAATACTATACTGAAATTCGGGAGATTAAATACGGGAAAAACAAAAATGTGTTTGTACGTCTTTCAAGTTGCAACGGAGCAACGGATTGACCTGATTTTTTGCACACAGATAGCTGACGGGGTGGGAACTAAGAAGTATGTCAGTTCGGGCTACATTTTATTAAGAATATCGATTTCCCTCGGGAATCACGCCGGGAATCCCAAAATAATGCAAAACTATTTATTGCTATAACTTTACTAATTTCATTGAAACTTCGCAAGTAGATTATGGGAACAACTTGGGACAGTTTTATCCCGAAAAACTCAGTTCCAATCTCGCAAGCCACTTGCAGCTCGCGCACTGCGCTCCCTCAGAGACAGTCATGATCATAAAGCGACATCCACGTGGGCGGAGCCGCGGGCAAAAGCTAGTAAAAAATATAAACTTGAATGACCTAACTCAGCTTGGGAGCTGTAAGCCTTATGGAGACCGCAGTGCTGATAATTCTGCTAGGCCACTGTTAATAAGTAAATGCTTGCACCAATGTTAACAAAGTGAGCTGAGAAGTAAGATAAGATTTCGGTAAGATTGATTGAAGCGGTCGTGGCTCAGTGCGGCTTGCGTGGTCGCATCGATCACGCAGGTTAACTGACTACAGACACGGTCATAACCTGGATGGGTTTGACTGTTAGTGGCATTTATCTCGACCGTTTTCGAGCTTCGCAAGGCACGTTAAGCCGTTGGTGCCGGCTGCTATCGCTAGCAGTCGTTAAGCCACGTCAGAGGCCTTATAGGCGGCTTGAAAACTTCTGACACTGGGGTTAGCTACTAACCCCACAACCTCCACCAATCCGGACTTGGCCCCCGTGTGTGGAGTATGGCCTAAACCTTCCCGAGTTATGGGAAGAGACCCGTGCCACTGCAGTGGGGACGTAATGGGTTGTTAACAGAAGATTGAATACGAGTAAATTTTACTATACAATATTTATTTTGTATTAAAAACATTCGTCGCTGTAAACTTAGCTATATGTTAACAACCCATTACGTCCCCACTGCTGGGGCACGGGTCTCTTCCCATAACTCGGGAAGGTTAGGCCATACACCACACACGGGGGCCAAGTCCGGATTGGTGGAGGTTGTGGGGCTAGTGGTCAACCCCAGTGTCAGAAGTTTTCAAGCCGCCTATAAGGCCTTCTACATGGCTTAACGACTACCATCTAGCGATAGAAGCCGGCACCAACGGCTTAGCGTGGCTTGCGAAGCACGGAAACGGTCGAGATAAATGCCACTATCAGTCAAACCCATCCAGGTTATGACCGTGTCTGTAGTAAGTAAACCTACGTGATTGACACTTCACGCAAGCCGCACTGAGCTACGACCGCTTCAGCTATAGCTATATGCGGCTGTAGATATACCTACTACCAAAGTCTTCTTAATTATGTATTCTTTTCTGAATTTCATAAAATTATCCAGTCAGTTTAATGAGAAGGTTACGAGGAATTTGTTACTTACCTCTTCATACAATCACCATTTTCACAACGTTATACAGGATGTGGACTAATCTAAGACGGAATAGCGTCCCTTGGCAGACGTCTGCATAATACAGGTGTTAGTACGGCCGTCACGTGCCGATAATTAGATGAGCCTCGTCAGGGGTGCGCAAACGCAGTTATAATAAAGCTCCATCCCCTTTGTGGAAAGGTGTCTCTTTTGTATTTTCGCAGTTTCCTTGGCTTGTATACAGGTAAGGAAAAGAATATACATATTATAGCGGACAAATTAATTTAGCCGAATAGTTAATTTAGCGAGGCGTATTCAAGGTGTAACAGAAGGGTGTGACAATACTTCAAGGTGGGCTTTTACCCATCAAACTGAACAACTTTTGTTCTACAACTTTGTTCAAATCGCAAATTTTTTTTTGGACTTTTGATACAAATCGATCAGCTGGCGAACCAAGTTTGTATGAAAAGTCCGAAAGTTTCTTTGCGATTTCAACAAAGTTGTAGAACAAAAGCTGTTCAGTTTGATGGGTAAAAGCCAACCTTGAAGTATTATCACACCTTTCTGTTACACCCTGTATAATCAAGAATTGCCTTAAAAGAGTAGTGGTTACTACACTCGCTTTGTATTGGGAGGACGGACTTTAATTTTGTTGGGCTCTGTGTTGTAATTGTTTTGTGTATCGTTTTTGTTTTCGTATGGTTCCATCTTAGGAAGTATCATCATACTTAATATTAGATGACGGCTTACTGGCAGTGGATAACCCAGAAAAGTTCGAGTCGAACGTGCCTACCGATGGTTCTGTTCTATCACATAATATATAGGGGTCGTCCATTAATCACGTGATGTTTTTAGCAACTTTTTATACCCCCCCTCCCCCTGGTTATACGTGGTGAGGTTTTTGACTACCCCCCACCCCCTACCCAAAATCACGTGTATTTTTTGGTACAAAATAGTATCTTTAAATACAGGTATAATGTAATGTAATTCTGGAGTATTAAGCACCGTGATAAAAATGTCCAGATAGACATTAATGTTGCAGGTTGTTTCTGACTGCCTGAAGTCATATCGAACCTTGGGATAACTTAAAAACAACGTTACATCAACAGTCCGTTGTTTGGAACTTACTCTAGAAATCGTGCGTTCAACGAAAAAATTTATACACGTGATATCTCAGTACACCCCCCCTCCCCCTTGAGATATTTCGTGATTTTTTCCGAACCCCCTCCGCCCTTTTTGCCTCACGTGATTAATGGATGACCCCTAGGGTAGCTACTTATGAAATACCTGAAAACATAACCAGGGCTTGTACTCATGAAACTGAACAACTTTCCCTAAGGAACCTATACTCGATTTGCAAAAAATATTTTGGACTCTTCATACTAATTTTTTGTTTGTTTTCATACTAATTGATCAACTGATTCGCCAATTTTGTATGGAAAGTCCAAAATTTTGCAAACTGAGTATAGGTTCCTGAGGAAAGTTGTTCAGTTTCATGAGTTAATTTTTTCCACTGTAAATTTTTTCTGGTGTTTTAGAAGGACCCTATATTATAATAGATTAATTTTTCATTTCAGATATGAATGCGATTATTTAGGTCAAGTGTGGACAACGTTTATTTTATCACTTTATAAATAAATAAAAAAAAACCGAATTCCACTTATAAATCAATCATCAGATTTTTTTAATGGAGAGTACAAATTATTGGTGTCATACAAGTGTTGTTTTTAGGAAAGCCTTTTAATTTTGTATGTATATTTGAAAACCTGAATAAAATAAAATAAACTTCTAGTCATCTGACTTTTAAGCAAATGTCAAAATAAAACTTTGAGAATAATTTTGTGAACTAAGAACTCACAATTTGAGAAAGTTATTTCCACCCTAACTACGATATTTTTCGAAAAAAAAATTTTAAACGAATAAGATTTGTATACAATTTAGATTTAGAACTACTTGGTTTCAAAAAGTTTACGAAAAATTACGAAACTCTCCAAGACGAAAACCTCGTAAACATATCAACAGATTTATCCGCACAAGTAAATGAAACACAGCCCAAACCCCGCCTGCAAACAAGATCACACTCAATATTTATGTGTGCTATCGAGCATAATGGTCGCCGTGATTTAGTGCGGAAAGGCAAGTGGTCGCGGTCAGGTGTCCGATTTATTGACCCCCTGATTATTGGTGATAGCCCGGGGCGGGGAGTGGTGTTGGGAGGGGGGAGCAGTGAGGGATTAATGGGCAATGTTATTGGGTTGTCATGAAGTATTGTACTCTATTTTTTTTTAATAGAGTTCATAAAGTTTTTGACTCGGAAGTCTAAATATATCCTACTACGAGGATACGACGATAGTCTGTGGAAAATACGTACCTTCCTAGGCTTAATTAACTTTGCCTTTCTTTACATATGTAGATATATTACATTGACTTTATTTTTGTATTGTGTAATGTGTCACTTGATGGAAAGTTGCTACGGCGCTTTAACAGCATTTACCACTCCGGGGATATGAAATCCTTGCCGATCCTTGAGGGCTAAGATAGAATGTCTCGTCTGAAGGTAATAGCGTTGGATGGATATCCTGCTAGAACGCAACACACTGGCAGATATAAAGCGAGCCGTGGTACCCGTCAATGCGAAACTTATTAGGTCCTAGATCCTCCAATTATTGGCTTACTGAGCTATAAAATTTTAGGGATACCTTTATTGCGACTTGACATCTTACTGAGAAAAAAGAATTTGTAATTCAAAGAGAAAACATAAACAGCTATCATCAAGTAATTGATTTATTTACAAAGTTTATCTACTCTAACTTTGCCGACTGAAACCATGCTTATAATGTTTCCAGTTCAATAAAACACATGTACTTACAAATCACCTACCTGTGAAATCATACTCTTAAATAAATCACTTGTATGACTTTAGCCAATCCACAAATTCGTTTCGTTGCAAAACAGACGAAACAACGTTTAACTGCCAACAGAATTAACGAAACTCATCAAGGAACCACCTCTAATCTGCAGGTTAATCTAGGCCCGCTATAAACGGAGTCGTCCATTCGGGAGGTCAGAGGTTACTTCTTGTGAGGGGTCTCAAGAGAGGAGCCGGGATTGAGGTACTAAAGTTACCAGTATGTAGGCTGTACATGAGTAGTTTTAGAAACGTCTTGCTTACTATGTACGGCGTTGGAACAAATACCTGTTAAATTAACAGTGTTAATACAGTAAAGTTATTCGAAAGCAAGTGTCATGTAGTTCGTAAAATTGTTAATTTTATTGATTTTATCGTATTTTCTTTCTTTTATTTTATACTCTTTTGGTGTGCAATAAAGTATATTTATTTTATCTTCTTTTGTTGAAACTTAGACTACGTTTATAGTAGTCTAGACTAGTATTGTACGTATGCCGGTATCGTCATCTTTTTTAAAACTTAACTGAACAATTTCAGTTGGTAGTTATTTATCAATATAAATAGCTACCAGATACAATTTTTAAAGATTTCTAGCAGAAACTATAGTAATCGAGTCACTGTTACCTGTTTTTTTATTCAGTATGTGAATCGCAGAACTGTATTAAATGTAGTTGCAGAAGAAACTGAAGACCTAGCCGAAAATATAACACGTTAACTATCTTCTCTGAATGTTGAATTAAAGATCAAATTGAAGACATCTTTATTGGTGAACTAGTACAAGACAGTACAAGATAAAATACGTTTTTTTATACGAGTGGGAACATATAATATTCTTACCATACAAATTTCTGTATTATAATATAAAAGTGTTTCAATACATTTTGTTTTTATTGTAACATTTTAAACATAACGTGATTATGGATAATCTTCAAGGAAACCTTTTTAAGATCATTGATTTTCAGATCATTTGATTTAATAAATGCTTTCAGTTGAAATATTGTATATTTTTTAGTAATTACTTATTGCACTCGTGGGGAAAATTAAAACTAACTTCTGTATAAAATATGTATCGGGTAACGATAAAAGGTGTCTTGTTTTCCAATTTTAGAAAATAGATTTACGTAAAACTCTAATCTCCTAATATCTACGTAAGAAAGTAAGTTAAACTTTTCCAAAACCCAGTTGTTTTCATCGCTTCTTACGAATTTTATAGTGTGGGGTTCCATCCTAACGCTTCGGTTTCATAATAGTAGCTAAAACCCGAAGCTCATTTGGTAGAAAGCATCTCGCCACCTCGCGTCGGCACTCCTGGAGGTAAGTCTGAGATATGGTGTTGTCTTGTCTACAGTGCACCTATGGGTCATACGAAAACACGAATTTGCCAAGTGAATTTATAAATTGGAAAAAAGAAAACAAGTTCAGGTAGAGTGGTTATAAGTACAATAGAATATAGGGATGAATCTACAGTTACACTGCAGGCATTTTTTATACTTAGTTGCAAAAACCTAGTATGGTTCAGTGTAAGTTACAAAAGTTTACGTCTTTCGAAAGATTTACATCGTTACAATATTGTTTTTGTTAGTTTATAAGTACTAAAGAATATTGGGATGAATCTACAGTTAGATTCCAGGCATTTTTTTATAGTTGCAATAACCTGGTATGCTTCAGTGTAGTTACTAAAGTTTTCGGGTGTAAGTAAATGAAAGGTGTAACGCATGTGTAGCGTAACTTAAAGGTGAGTTCACACTTTTGAAACTGAATAACTTTTTCTAAGGAGTGTAATTGAGTAAATCGGCTAAGTGCGATAGTAGGCTACGAAATCTTCTTAAAATTAAAATAAAACATTGGACTTGCATACACCTCAAGCTGCCGATTGGTTTGTATTTTGTACGTAAGAGTAAATAAAATATGTGAACGGCTGAACAAAAGTCGTAGAACTTTGTTAAGTTTCATGAGTAGAAGCCTAACTAAAAGAATTGTTATACTTATTCGTTACATTTTGCGATTATCCGTATATACTGAGAGTCTGCTTCAAATGGAAAAAAATAACTGCATTATACTTATCGTCCTAAGATACTGAATTGTTGACTTCTTCTGCTCCGATTACCTCAAAACTGTTGAGTATAGGGTTGCCAGGTGTCCGGCTTTAGCCGGACATGTTCGGCTTTTTACAGTCGTGTCCGGCCAAATCTAAGCAAGTCCGGCCTGTCCGGCTTTTGTTAGGCTTTTTGTCAACCCCGCCCCGCCAAAATATATCAAACGAAAGCGCAAGTGACTCAAGCGGACACGCATGACTCGCGATATCTCGCAGGACCTAGGACCTACCTATAATTTATTTACAAATGATAAGGCTGATTATTGATTGTTTAGTTACTTTCAATGTAAAGAAGTTACAAATTACTTTAGTAAAAACAAATTGTGATACTTTTTTAAGGGTTCCGTAGTCAACAAGGAACCCTTATAGTTTCGCCATGTCCGTCTGTCTGTCCGCGGCTTAGCTCAGAGACTAGTACTAGAGAGCTGTAATTTGGCATGGATATACAATTAATCGCGCGGACAAAGTTTTTTCTGAGTACCTCCCCTACACGTGAAGTGGGGATAAATTTTTTTTTTAGACCAACCCGTGTGGGGTGTCGTTGGATAGGTGTTTTAAAAATATTGTGGGTTTGCGAAAACCATTTTTCAGTTCAAGGATTTGTTTTCGAAATATTAAGCTTTAAAGTGCATTTTTTTGTTAAAGTCAAGTGCCCGTGCAACGGTTGTTCCTAAAAATGTAAAAACTATCACAGCTACAAGTTAAGGAGTAGTAGTCAATTTTCTTACCCCTTGAAGCAGTGTCTGTCGAAGTTGGAACCCTACACTGCGCATGGCTCGACACGCACTTGACTGCTTTTTTCTTTTAAAAACTAGTGTGTCAGGCTTTCAGGGCAAAACATCCGGCTAAATTTGGATCTGTGTCCGGCTTTTCTATTTTTGGTCCTGGAAACCCTAGTTGAGTAAGGTTTAGCTTTCACCAATCTAACCCTGCCATTCATTCTTCTACATAGAAGGTGCATACCTCCTTTCTCTTTAGGAACACTTCCGTCATAGACTAAGGAGTAACTCCTGTCTAGACAGTTTATTAGCCACGCTAGATCTATGTCGTGATTCCAGTGATCGGTGCGTCTCAGACGCCCCAAGATGGCAACACTTTGTCTATTACACCTTAACCAAAGAGACACTGGTGTATAGAAAAATCCATCTGGGATGGCTACCAGAATTTAATGCTGATCAACAATAACATTAGGATTTGTTCCGGCCGGTGCAGGTGGTGTGGCTATTAAGTTCAATTCCCTATTGAGTTGCGGACTTAAGACAAAATAGATAACCAGTAGGCAAAGTTGCTTTCATCTGTACAATTTGGCGACTTTTTTACCTGATTGCCCAACCTATTATGGTCTATGTTTTATAAATTTCTGTATGTTTTATTGTTTGTGATTAGCTAAATAATTGACCACGCTGAATACGTTAAAAACAAGCGACTTCAATCGCAACAACTCCTATTTTGCTATGTTTTTGTTTATTTTCTCAAAAACCGCTGATTCGATTTCGATAAAACTTATATGAGACTACCTGTGAAATATACCCTTTTAAACAAAAAAAGAATTTTCCAAATCGGTTCAGGCGTCTTCGAGTAATCGGTGAACATACATACAAAAAAAAATTAAAAAAACGATTCCGACGAATTAAGAACCTCCTCCTTTTTTGAAGTCGGTTAAATAGCTTGATGGATTTTGAACTGAGATGGATACATCGTTAGATATAACTTTATTCCCAGATTCACATAAGGGTACAGTTTGGGCAGTTGGGTTTTTGGTTTTATAAAACGTTAAATATAAGTCTGCCAGTAATCGTAAACAGCTCAAATATTATAATTAAAACCGTTTACATACATATATATGATTTTCGCTGTGCTCGCACCTACAAACTAAACCAAATATATTCAACAAAACGAAATCCGCACCTGACTTTTCTTTAACATATTCCTATTTTTCAATGTAGAGGGCAGAAAGGTTGACCAGATCGGGGGTCACGAGAACGCCGATGACTCCCTGGCCGCTTGAGTTACGACTTCGCTAATACGAGGAGAGCGGGAGTTTATCTATGTTGACTTTATGGGTCGTTTTTAAGGTAAAAATGGTGTTAGATAAGCCTCGCATCCATGACATTGCTTGAGAGTGTTTAAAAAAATCCATGGCAAAATATTGTAGCAAATAGTGATACTCTGCGTTTTTATAAAATATTGGCTAAATATACCTGCTGCCTACAAATTTGCCTGCTTGAAAATGTCTATACTAAATTAACGTGTGGCACAATTTAACCGTAGTATCACAAAAGATAGACGAACGGCATATAGGTATAACGTGTCTAAGCTGTAGAATTAACAGTTTTGTGTAAAAGCTAGTCGTTTTGTAAACTACTGTGTAAAAAAAAAACTTTTCTATGTTTCTACCAGTAAAAATGGTTATGCCAATAACTCATTCGAAGAGCCTGCAAGCTAGACTTATTTAATTGTAGCCTTACACGTTTCAAAAAGGACGCTCTCGCAGTGCTTTCTGGCTGTGCTTAACTTAATTACGATCTCAATAAATTGTTTCTATGATAGGGTATTTTATAGAAGAAATGCTGTTTAGTGAATAATATTTTACAATTAATCACTGATTAATAGTAAATACCCTATTGTATTGTATTTTGTATTTATTTTGCATTGTATTTTGTATAACATTTTTGTATTTCGTATTAAACACTAAGAGAACTATAGGTCTACCTTTAATAAGAAATATGTAATAACATAAGCAAGTGACTGTTTGTTAATAAAATAAAATAATAAAAATAAAAATAAAAAGGCCAATTGAAATCAAGTCGGGCAGTTTCATTAGGTTTGGTCGGTATGTTTGTTGGTCGATATGTTGATGCCACCCTAATAAGGTTAGTAAGTTAACAACATAAATCGGCTCCAAACTGATCCAAAAGGGTGTCGCCGTAGACGGATATGTCTGGGAGGACATCATTATCCTCATCATCCTCATCATCATAAATCGGCTAGCTCCCTTGTAAATTGGCCTATCATACTATTTGTGGCTACGAATTAATAGTTCTACGTACTTCAGTAGCTTGAAAGTTTTCACACATTGCACACAACATTTTACACTAAATGCTGCTTAAACTAGATATACGTACAATGTTAAGTAAATACATTTCAACGAGTTATTGTGTTAGTTTCATCCAACATCGCCAAACATTCTAATAATACCCGTTTATCTCCAGACTAATAAACTTAGCCATAACTCTATCTGACCGCGGCGGCTAACGGCGCATACGCCATTGGCTCCAGGGTTGCTCCACCTTGGAGACACATCACTATCAGGTTCACGGCTCACTGGGCAGCCACCTGCCAGGTATGATTTAAGACTAAGACTTGGCTTAGTCACAAATTGCAACCTGGACTTGGGCTAGTGATGTACAGGTCTAAATGCAAAATAATAAAAACGAATTTTATCGAGATTAGAAAATTAGAAATGTCTGGCGGCTTAATAAAAACAATTATCTTTTTTAATTAAAGGATTGGATGGAAAAGACCCTTTGTATTGTATTTCTGTGTATTATATTGTTGACTACCATAAAGAGATTATAAAAAGACGTAAAATTACAAAAAAAAAGTGAAATGTGAAAAGGGAGATTGATCACTATGATCGATCTGTATGAAAAGTCCAAATAAAATTGTTGTCCTTTCAACAAAGTTGTAAAACAAAAGTTGCTCAGTTTGATAAGTAAAGTGACAGATAAGAGACAAATTCGATCCGGTCACTCTGTATAGGATACATAAAATTTAGAAAAATATTGATAGGTTGATAATATATAAAAAAACGTAGTTCAGTAGGTATAAAGTTCATTAATTGGATTATCGATAAGTTAAATCGATTATTTATTATAGTAATACGAATATTGCCTGAAATCTATAACGCATTTAATCCGGAGCAGCACATCACTAGCCGGACCTAAGTCTCGCAAATTAAATGGATGAATTATTTGAGAAAGGGAGCCGGAAAACTTTCCTGTCCGGGGAAGAAATTAAAATTGTGCAACGAAGATTCTTTCCAAGTCTCCTGATCCGTGGCTCTGGCTTGCAATCTCTTGTTTTTTTTTACGTGGTAGAAGTTTTTAAAGTTATTCTTTATTGGGCAAGTGATTCAACCTACGAATTTTTCAATTATATCTCGATAGTTTTTGTTACACTTTTTATTGCTACCTTTCTAGTCTAGTTTCTAGAGTCTGCCCTCATAAGATAGAATGCCGCAAAGTATGTATACAGGGTGTAACAAAATTGGTGTAGGACTCGTTAACTGGGGACTTTTTTTCTACGACTTTGCTCATATCACAAAAAAAATTTTGCCCATTTCATACAAAATGATCACCTGTTTTGCCATTTTTGTATGGAGAGTCCAAAAATTTTGCGATTTCAGCAAAGTCGTAGAACAAAAGTTGTTCAGTACGATGAGTAGAATCCCCAGTTAACGGGTCCTACACCAGTTTTGTTACATCCTGTATAGAATTTACGGTATACTTTGCTTCTTTGTTATTAGGACAGAATACATACATATCCCATGGGAAAAGAGCCGTGCACCTGTAGTGTGACGATATGGGTTATTAACGTCTAACATATCCAACTTATCATTTAATGCAGAACTGTAAGATTTTCTGGCATGGAATACAATTTGAGAGTAATGAATTACAATAAATACGTAAAATACGATTAGAGAGCGATGTGGTTTGAAAGAAGATGTAGTAACAAGAATTGAAAAGGGAATGTTGCGTGGTTGGTCATATTGAGCGGATGGATGACAGGAGAATAACGAAAGAAATATACAGAGCAGAAGTGAAAGGACAAGTCGGCCGAGGACGTCCAAGGCCAACTTATATTAACCAAGTTGGTGATATTTAAAAAAAAGGCCAAGTAAAGAGTACCCGGAACCGACGAGCATTCATGAAAAGAGTAATGAATGTGGACGAAGCAAGAGAAGTATGTCAGAATAGGAGCGAATGGCGATCCGTGGTTTCTGCCTACCCCAATGGGAATAAGGCGAGAGTTTATGTATGTAAATAGGTAAAAAATTTAAAACCGACAAGTGCAAGTAGGATGGCCGACAGTATACGATATTGTGTTAAGTATTTACAATAAAACTTTATTTTTAAAGCTTGGGATCGTTATCGGGAATCTGACTCACACTTGATTGATTTTTATGTAATTAGAGTTTAAACTATAATGACATTAAATGACATCAAGTTTGAAGCTTATACTGTCTAGTCCCATCCTTATGTTCTAAATACGAACGTAGTGAACACCGGATTAGTTGTGGTACATCAAGAGCCCTTTCCGTCTTAATAAACAATCAATCCCTGAACTTGGGTGTACTCTCAGTACCCCAGTTTATCTTCTTCGTTACCTGTGGTCCAGATATTTTCAGAAAATATAAAAATTCCCTTTAATGCCTGAAAATTGTCGTTATTGATAGTTGTGGGGTCTCAAATTTTGAGAATTCAGTTGTGTATGACTTTATTAGTTCGATGTGTATCTGTTTCCGGGAATGATTATGTAAGATGATTCGATTCTCACCCAGGTTTATTTTTCCGCGTAAGGCAAGGATATTTTATATCTTTACGTGATGGGATTTACAAGATAAGATAGGATACTTTTGCTTACTTAGTACTTACGGCCAACCAGCGTGCTATGTTTCGGCAAATACGACGAGACAGCCTGCTTAATTCCATTTTAGCCCTCAAGGATTAGCAAAGCACTGATAATGATTACCTATCTAAGGTTACAAAGATACCTATCAGGTGCTTCCATCTAACCATCAGGTGGGCCGTCAGCCTTTTACATTCTCACACAAGTAAAAAAAATACACAAAAACATCACAGTAACAAATACAGGGAAGAGACTGTACTTTTGTATACCCCATATTACCCATCCTGTAAAAGTTTTTCGATTAGCACCTGTCAGTGTGCGGCCGCTATCTATATAGGAGTACGTAGCTATCGTGTGCCAAGTGTTAATCGACTTTCCCTTCCGTGTTTGTTCTGAAACTAATGAACCTCTTCAGGTACAAATCAATCTATCTATCTATCAGCCAAAATATGTCCACTGCTGGACAAAGGCCTCCCCCAAGGATTTCCACACCGACCGGTCCTGTGCGGCTCGCATACAGCGGCTTCCTGCAACCTTTACCAGGTCGTCGGTCCACCGAGTCCTGTCCACACTGCGTCTTCCAGTGCGCGGTCGCCATTCGAGAACTTTACTGCCCCAGCGGCCATCTGTTATACGAGCTATGTGCCCTGCCCAGGGCCACTTAAGTCTAGCGATTCTGAAGCTAAGTCGGTGACTTTAGTTCTCCTACGTATCTCCTCATTTCTGATTCGATCACGTAGGGAAACACCAAGCATAGCACGCTCCATCGCCCTTTGGGTGACTTTGAGCCTTCTTAAGAGGCCCATAGTAAGTAACCATGTCTCGGATCCATATGTCATCACTGGCAACACATACTGGTCAACACTTCAGGTACAAATATTTGGATATATTGAGAAAATTGATTGCAAACTATTTAAATAATAAAATCATAATTAAATGTGAGAACTTTCGGTAAACTGACATAACAAGCACCCCTCATAAAAATACCATATCCCATCAACCAATCAAAACCTCACCCAGTTCATAGTTCCCCTTTCAGACCCCGTGCGAGCCGCGCCAACACATGGGGATCAATCACACGCCATACAAAGCCAGCGCAATAAATTTCAGCCCCATTGAAGCACTTTTCAGACATTTTCCAGCTGTTTTCACCTCAACGTTCGGCTGGAAAGCGACGATTTGTTGATTTCAGTGTCGGCCTTTAGAGCGATGGGCTGAAATACGCTATTTTCGACGCCTATTCTGTTGGGCTGATGAATCGAAGTTGTAATTTGTTGTGCTTTTAATACGAATTTTGTTTTTATTTTTAATTCCAGACGTAAAAAAGAAGTGTTATAAGCCTATATGTGGAAATAAGTGTCTGGGTGCCCGTCGGTCCGTAGCTTCACGAAAGCAGATTTAATGGCGGTGATTTTATGAGACTTTTGATAAAAATTTGTTTATTGGTTTTGGAGTTATTGGCTTTTACTATTAGTGGAAATATTTTTTTAAATTTTGATAGTTATTTTCAAATACCTAACTATCTAAGTAATCGGAAAATTGATGTTGTTTGTGCCTTACCGTTATTTTTCACTGTAACGTTGCAATGCCATAAAGTTGCCACATAAAAGAGTAAAGCGCGTGTAAACGGTGAACGTGGCGGCGGCGCGTGACACGTGAATGTCCGTCACACGTGTCATGAGTCACTAGAGAACGGGATACGCATGATTAGAGATGTAAAAGGTAAAATTTAACTTTATCTGATAATTTAAATATATGAGTACAAAACGTAACTAATCAGCTGCTAGATTTGTGTGGAAGAATTTTTCACCGAACTGGCTTTCTTAATCACGTTCTTAAAAGTGTTGATTGATAACCACTTACTATGTATAATAATCAAATCCCCTAATTTAAGAGCAAAATCTAAAATCTAACCACCCCTGAGAGTAAAAGTCAAATAACTCGAAAACCACTGAGCTGATTTTCGCCAAAAAAATCGAAGAATCACTTCGATGGAATCTAATTTGCAGACAAAAAAATGCATTTAATTCGGTCCACTCGTTTAAGAGCTACCGATATACACACACAGAAATAAAAATACTTTTTTACACTGGGGGTTGTGAAAGGTGGCATTTCCCATAAAAGTGAAAAATTACATTCTGTAACCACACTGACGTGCTCCTATCAAAGGGTCCATTGACAAGCACTCGTGATGAGACATCACATTACCTTGGCGGGAATTCGGTGTTGCCATACTGGAATAATGATTGACGGTCGCGTTAAACGGGTAGAGTAGGGGGACACGATTTTTATTGACGATTAATTTTGTGTTCTTGTCCTTTTGAATAAAAGGGGGAAGAAGATGAGGTATAACGTGTAGCCGTGTAAGTGTACCTTTACCCAGCGGGTGACAATATCCGCTACGAAAACTAACATGCTAATTAATTCGTTCTATAGTATTTCTATCAAAATAAGTGCAATTTGTAATTAGTTCTGCCTCATATTAAAACTTATTAACTTTTAATCACAACTTTCAGCCAGCGGAATATTTCCAAATAACTAAGTCTACGAGTAGGAACCAAAGTCCCACACTAGGTTTTAGTTCAATGTTAGTTCTATGGAAATTTTTGTAAGGATGTTATTTCAATAGGAAGATACAGCGATTCTTTTTTTTATTTTTTTTTTATCCACAATTGGTAAGCCCTTGGCATCATCTCACCTGGTGGTGAGATGATGAAGTGACGATGATGCCGAAGATGGAAGCGGGCTTACCAAGATTGCCCAACGCAATAGGGAACTGGCTATCTTATCTTCATGCCGGAACACATTAATGCTGTCAACATTGATGTTTGGCGGCAAGACTTAGATAAGATGGTGGTAGCTAGCCAGGCGGGCTCAGAAAATGCCCTACCACCAACCAAACCGAGTCCTACAAAGTTGGACCCCGCCGGGAATCGAACCCGCGACCTCCTGATGTGAAGCGAGCGGACTAGCCGCTAGGCCACGGAGGCGGTTAGATTAACAAGTTGGGCACGCAAAGTTATTTTAGGCGTTTGAAATAGAGTTACATGCATGATTCCATTTTGAAATTCTAGAACCATTAATCTTTGCAACAAATTTTTATAATGATCAAAGTAGCGCAAAATATGACATCCAAACCGTAGGTACCTACTTATTTTGTAGACGATTGTAATAGTGCAACTCATAAATCCTGGACAAATTGCACACGGTCATCTGACTCCAAACTAGGATTCCCCGCATTATGGGAACCAAAGACTGATTTACATTTATAGATATAATACACCCAGATACAGATCAAACCAATCTGCTCATTACAGAAATGTTTGCCCTGGGTAGGGATCAAACCCACGACTCTCGGATCAGTAGACAGGAGCACTAACCACTGAGCCACCGAGTCAGTCAAAGGTCATTAGGAACTTAACAAAAGTTACCTTTCAGACCTATTTTTATTGTCTTCTTTGCTATGAGTCCTGAGACGTTCAGACATACAGGAGCAAATCCCCGAAACACCCAATACCGTACGTGAGAATCGAACCCTCGACCGGTTTAGTTGCCGTCCAGCGGTAAATCATCGTAAGCTTTTATACCTGCCGCAATTTATCGCAGCGCTGCAGACCTCGGCAAGGATTGGTCATGTTACGTGAGATCTGAGTGTTGAAGGAAATTTATGTATTGAAAGAAAAAATAATATGGAATTTAAAATCAAATGTTTTAGAAAAAAAACCTACATGTAATAAATAACACACTGAGTGTACAAGTTACAAAGGTCTCGGCTTCCTTAAGAGAAACTGTAAGGTATTCTCTGATGTAGGCTGTCTCAAAGTAATTTACTATGCTTACGTACGTAGCATTTTGGAGTATGGTTCAATTATTTGGTATCCTCAATACAAAATATACAATGAAAGAATTGAACGTATTCAAAAATTATTTATTAAACATTTAAATTATCGTACCAAAGCAAACATTCGGGATTATTCTGAGAGTTGTCACTACCATAAGCTTTTAACTTTAACAGAACGCCGCGACATGCTTGATATGCTTTTTCTATATGATCTCCTGAACTCACGAGTTGACTGTCCATCCTTGGTTACGCAGATTTATCTAAGTGCCCCTAATAAGCGCACCCGTCATACTGCCTTACTCCATATTCCTTACCATCGAACAAATTATGCAAAGAATTCAGTATTAACACGTATGTCCCGCACATACAATACACAATTCTGTGAAATTGATCCCTTTTCAAACTCTAAATATACTTATAGAATGAAGCTGTTTCAGGCATTTATCCCGACATAAAAACACACACACAGAGACACACACACACACACACACACACACACACACACTAACACATACACACTGCATAAAATACTTACATTATAACGTGTACATTAGTTAATAAAGAGTTAATAGATGTCTTAGCTTACTGTAATTACGTGGAAATCTGTTAAGGCTTTACAATGTAAAATTTGTCTACCTTCTGTATAAGTATTTAAGAAACAGCTGTTTGATTTCCTTAATATGTAAAAAATGAAGAAAACACGTGGATTATGACTTTTAAATAGGCTTTAATCTTACTTTGACACAAGAAATACACTCATTTTTAATATATTTGTAACTGAATATTGAATACTGCACAGCGCTATTTCCAATTAACTGTCTCACTTGAAATTCAAAAATAGACTGACGCGCACTCGCCACCATTTCCCTCGTGCAATGCTCTCCCCTCTACTTTGACCTGTGGCGCCCTCTGTGCGTCAGTCGATCTTCAAGTTTTACATTACTTGATTTACTCTTTATATTATTTTTAACTGTAATTATATTATGTTTTGATAATATTAAGCAACAATTATAGTGATTATTTACAGTACAACAAAATATAGCTAACAGTCGGCCATCCGATTCCAACGAACGACCTCGTACGTATTTTTTTATGTAAAAAAAAGACTACAAACATATTCTATACATAGAAACCTTATACACTGAATAAGTGTCCTAATTATAATATTTTCATTTTATAACAACATTTATAACTAAAATACTTCTCATTATTTTAATAAATAATTTCGTATTTTTCACTATCAAAAAAAAAACAAGAAATGTTCCTCTTAAAATACAATTTACACGAAATAATTTTCTCTCTTGACACTAATTTGCAATCTTACGTTCATGAACAACATGCAGTAATTTCGAAAATATGACATCACATTTGTAAAAAAAAAAAAAACAATTTTAGAACAATATTATATCGTTTGACAGTTCAATAAAACTAAGTTAATGATAAAGTGGAAAACACCGTATTGATAACAGGACCTGTTTATCCTGAATACCGTAACATCCATTTGGCAATAGGCACCATTCGTCCTGAATACCGTAACATCAATCTGGCAACAGGCCCCGCTCGTCCTAATTACCGTAACATCAATTCGGTAACAGGCCCCATTCATCCCGAATACCGTAACATTAAAGCTTCAATTTAAGTCATATACTACATGATCTTTAATTATGTATAGATATTTAACATAGTCCATCGTCCAACTTAAACAAGGTTCCTAACACTTTGAACTCGTTTGCCTAGAAAGCGAATAACATATGTTTTTTTTTTAAATAGTAAATTTCACAACTTTAAGGGGAATGTGATAATCTCTTCTCTTATATTATGGTCTAATAAAACAGGCGACTGTCATTGAAATATTGTGTTTCTAAACAGTATCTTCTGCCGATCATTATCTTTATACATTTTAAATCCTCCAATATACTCAGGTATTCCTTATTAATATTTTATTCACTTTAATTGAATTCTCAATTAAAGGAACATAAAAATGACAACTAAATATTTTGATAACTTGGGTAGCACTTAGGAAGTGGTGCCTTATTTCAGTCAAGAAAACAAATAATCTTTGCTAGAGTCTATGTGGAAATTATACACTCTTTTGTTGTAGTTTATGTAAAGAAATATTATTATTACCAAAAGCAACCAAGTTCGTCAGACATGCTAACCTTTTAATGCATTATGAACCAACCCAGTTATTTTTCCGTTGCCTTAAAGCATAACACTTTCTGCTAAAGTGGTTTAGGGAAATAATAACTAGATACTGGAGTAGGAGATACGATCGGTTTCGGAAATAGAAACTTCACTTATTAACAACCAATGAATTAACTTTAAATTGTGGGTATCAAATATTTACTCAAAACAAGTTGAAGATTAATCACATAAAACAATGACAGGTTAAAACCCTTGATTCTTTCAGACAGTTTTAAATAACAACAATAGTATTGGAAGTGTCATTTCTCTTCCTTCACGACTAATTAAGATGTGAAGGACAATGTCACAAAAGGATTAACGAAGAGATAGGAGCTTTGCATAATAATGCGTAATACGTTAATATAAATAGTATCTAAATAAACTGTTGGTAATACATAATATTGCATTACTTAACCCTGTTTTCTTTAATCTGAACAACTGTACACATTGAGTTGCATTCGAGGTTTCCCGTAAATATTTCCCTTATATTTTACATAAACATATGAACGTATTTTATTATCAAGAAACTTCAAAATCCATGGTTTACAATTTGACTATGAAAGGACTATATTAAAATCAAATATGTGTAGACAATTGAAGATTTTATCTACGAATTATCCTCGAGTGGTTTCCGAGGTAATTCTAATTATAATCACGATTCTACCCGAAGAGTTTTCTTTTTATGTAATATCAATATATTATCCAGAACAAATCACACTCATCTGACCCCAAACTAGGAAAGTAAAAACAGTAATTGTACAGTGCATGAGTTTTCTGCATAGTGCTTTGCCAATTAGGTAATTTAGCATATCAAGACGGATATACTATACCACAGACATCCCTTGTGACACCACGGTTAAGTTGGGCCACACGATATAACAGATCTGTTATACACCAAATCAGTTAAGTATACCTATACGATAAATTATAGGTACCGACTTGCTACTATAACTTAATTTTCCGACGAAACATTATTAATAAAAACACAATAGTTTTAATAGTTAATGTTTTTTTTTCTTTTCAATTAATTTTTGTTTTTCTTTTCATTTGAATCTAACAATAACCAAAATTATGTATAATTATTATTTTTCTGTTTTGTTGTGTAATAAAGTGTTGTCATTCATTCATTAAAGTACTTATGTTTTAAATATCATTCAAATCTCAGGGAGCCTCTTTATATATTAAATACCACAGTATAAGGACATTATACAATACCACAGATTCCATCTTCGGCATCATCGTCACTTACCATCAGGTGAGATGATGCCAAGGGCTTACCAATTGAGGGTAAAAAAAAAAAAAAATATGGTCACTCCCTGCCGATCTCTGAATGCTACCTCAGAACCCCTGTGTGACCGATGTGTGACCATTTGTCAAGGGGTTGTCAAACCAAAGCACAATATAATAACCAAAGACAATGAGGCCTAATTATTGAATCTCGATTCAACCCTAGTTCATCACGCACATATTTACATGTGTACAGACATGAATGTCTATGTAGTAAACAATGGCGCGAAATCTGTATGAAATGTCCGGGGTGTGATTAAAAACATAACTGTGGTCATTAACAACACTGCGACGACGTCACTGACTTAAATATCAGTCAGCTGTCAACCCACAAGTAAGTGGAAGTTTACCTCACAAAATATACAAGATTAGAATGATTACTCTTCCACCGATCATATCTTTAAACCTACTAACATACTAAATGTGGCGTACAAAACAACTTTGTATCCTGTAGTACCCGTGCTTGAATCTACCAGTCACTACAATGGCATCAATAAACACGAACGTATATTTCCCGTAGATTCGACTAACTACATATTTATGTATCACACTAATTATGCCTAAGAGGCTGAGAATCGATAAATATATGTACTATTAACAATACTCGATAACATTTTATTGTCATAAGTTGTGCAAATTATTTATCTTTATTGGTATATTTTTTTCATATACCTACGTAAAGGTAAGCCCTTTGTTGTGTAACCATAACATTTTAAATTCAAAACGTGATCTTGTAATAAATATACATCATAATCATAAAATAATAAAAATAACACGAGAACAATTAAGTTCAAAATAATTGTATTTACATTTATTATTTTCTAGGTCCATCATTAATTTTCGTAGTGACAGACAGGTTCCAGCCCCTTTCACACTGGCAAGATTTAAACAGACTATGCTGCTGCCATTGAAACGAATTAGAGAAGTCCCATACAAAGGTGTTACAAATTTCTAATAAGGAATATGAAGGGCTTTGTCTTTTAAGATGTTTATTAACATTTACAAATTACAATGATTTTATTTTATTTCCTTTTTCAAGAGGATATGAACTGCTTTATTTGTAAAACCGATTTTTGTAATCGATTACTTTAAATATAGCAACCGTTTCACCAAGCCAAATTTATTGATAGGTATTGTTTAAAAATTGATCTGCATTAGGAGTATTTTTTTTTAACTTTACTTTTAAATGTTATGTCTCTTCTTTTTTTGTTCCTGTTCTATCAGTCAACCGTTATTATATTTTTACTAATATAGTTTTAAAATGGTAATAAGTCGTTAATTCAACATTCATACCAAAATACGTATGAATATTGTAAATATAATGTATTTTGCAAGTAGGTAGTTTCTTTTTTTAATTTTTTAATTATCAAACTGACAAATATTTGGATATTTAGAGCAACTATATCTATTATGTTGTTTAAAACTATATGAAACTATACCATACGTTTATCACCATCAAAACAAGACCCAGCATTTATAAAATTTATATTTTCACCATGAGAGTATGGTCTACTACACATTAAGAGTCCTTTATGGGCAAATACACTGTTTTTCTTTCTGTTTTTGGTTGTTTGTTTGTAAACTCTTTATTGCACGAATATGACAAAAATACATAGGCATAAGTAACAAAACATATACAAAGGCGGACTTATCCCATAAAGAGATCTCTTCCAGTCAACCTTTTCATCAATCGAAAGGAGAATAAGCAAAGAAAGCACGTAAATAAATGTAGGGGTAAATGAGAAGAAATGCTTGCAAGTGAACAACATCCAGCAAAGTGAACAACTTCCATCAAAGCGATCAACTTCTATCAAATTAAACAAATTATCGCAAAGTAAACAACTTCCACAAAAATGAACTACTCCCCTATACTTGGACAGTTTCTAGAAAACGCTTCAAATCAAATCAATGAGCTATCCTTCCCTTTCATACATTTATTTAATTATTTTGTTTACAGTAGGTAGGACCTGGCAATAGCTATAAAAAAACTTTACGTTTATTGTATAATAAATACGATATCAGCTGGTATGACGTATTTACTTTACTCTGTCGAATCGGTGGGTATTTTGAAATTATAATTTTAATAATTAAGAATAAAGATTGCGGGGTAAACACCAAATTAACGTTAACAGTGCAATTGTTATTCTGCAATGCTGACAAAAGAGTGCATGGTTGCACGTTGTGATTATCTTCTTTTTGAGAGAAGCAAAATCTATTGAAGCTCTAATGAACTATAAACCGTCATTGTTTTTCTAAAAGTTATCCGTATTTATAATGATAACAGTCGAAATTATCTACCTCTGATGTAAAAATAAGGCATAGTTTTATTCCTCTGGTCTATTGTATACAAAACTATATCGAGCAAAGTTTCACAGACTACGTCTTTAGGTTTTTTTTTAAACGTCTTAGATCCCAAACAAACTTATAAAATTTAAATTCAGTTTTTGTATTTGAATAACATTGCACACAGAAAGAAGGTAAATAAAGTCATCAATAAGGAAATAATACACAAAAGGTACAGGTTATTTCCACAATAAATTTCTTCCAGCAGACCTTGGACAGTGAAAGGTGTATATAAATGTCAAAAAGGACGTATAAAAAACAAAATTACCTGTACAGGTGAATCTTTGATACAGTGCCTAAATAAAATAGCTTACTCATTATGTATAGGTATGATTAATTTGCTATAAATTAAATTTATATTTGGATGTTGAATATCGTGGTGAAATTGTATACATCAAAGCTGAGTTTATAGACCTTATCACTGCTTGCCTTAACTGTATTAAACTACGGGTAAATCAATGGATTTGGAAATAAAATTCAGTATACTTCTAAGCTGCAAAATTCTCACATTTCGCCTACGTCTCTGGCGGCACGGCATTTGCCGCGGTGTAGCAGCTCGTCCTACAGCCACGCTCCCGGCGCGATGTAGAAGCTCGTCCTACAGCCGCACTCCCGGCGGCACGGTGCGATGTAGCAGCTCGTCCCACAGCCACGCTCCCAGGAAGGCAGGAAACCCGTCGCTATTGCGCAGGCTCTGCCGCAATGTCAGTGCGGTCCCGACGTACCTCCCAAGGGAAAACGAATGTGTATTAGCAAAGGTTACGTAAAACTGAAATACTTAAAAACTGCGAAAGCTATAAACAATTTCCATACCAAGAGAGCTACGACTCGATGCGAGGTAGTAGCTCATCAGCCGCACTCCCGGTGGCGGCACGGTGCGATGTAGCAGCTCATCCTACAGCGACGCTCCCAGCGACTCGATGCGATGTAGCCGCTCATCAGTCGCACTCTCAGCGGCACGATGCGGTGTGGCGGCTTGTTCTACAGCCACTCAGGAAACCCGTCTCTTTTGCGCAGGCTCCGCCGCAACGTCAGTGTGGTCCCGACGTACCTCGCAAGGGAAAACAAGTGTGTTACCTAAAATTGAAATACTTGAAAATTGCGAAGCTATAAACACTTCCCATATCAAGAGAGCTACGATCACTCCTCAGATGAACTACTCGTTGTAACTTTAATAAAACAGCAACTGCATATCTTGGAAACGGCTAATTTAAAATGTTGCCGTTACGATAGAGTGGTTGCATAACAATGTTGAGAATACCCCAAAGAATTAAAAAAAAATCTCCATCGCTAAATTATTGCAACAGTTTCTATACGAACTTGTGTTCTGAACACCTATTTGCACGTCTTACTTAAGAACCATGATATTATTTATTCATTGAATACGCCAATAAAGTGATCTTAAAATAAACGTTAACATTCAAAACATACATATTTTCCAAACATCCAATCTAAGGCGATAAAGGAGTGTTAGTTTGCAACTTACGTATGTCTGTTGGTGGAATGCTAACTTTTGCAAGTTTTTTTTTTTTGCAAGTATTATTTTCATATTTAATAAAACATTTCGTAGGTTTAACTAAGCGAATAAGGCCATGAAAAAAAAAAACTATTTCAAATAAAACTAACACATACCTTTAAACGTGAGCGAATCCCGCTTCTGAACTGAAGAAAACACGTGGATTATGACTTTTAAATAGGCTTTAATCTTACTTTGACACAAGAAATACACTCATTTTTAATATATTTGTAACTGAATATTGAATACTGCACAGCGCTATTTCCAATTAACTGTCTCACTTGAAATTCAAAAATAGACTGACGCGCACTCGCCACCATTTCCCTCGTGCAATGCTCTCCCCTCTACTTTGACCTGTGGCGCCCTCTGTGCGTCAGTCGATCTTCAAGTTTTACATTACTTGATTTACTCTTTATATTATTTTTAACTGTAATTATATTATGTTTTGATAATATTAAGCAACAATTATAGTGATTATTTACAGTACAACAAAATATAGCTAACAAAAATAAATAAATAAATAAAATACGCGTGGTAAAAATACGATTTAAAAGAATGTGCAAATCTTGTACTTATTAAAAAAATATTTTGATTTTGAGTTTTTTGTCATTTTTGGTAGCTTAGGTAAGGTTTTAATTGAGATATCCCTTATATTGCCTTTCTAAGAAAAAAGGTCGCAAAGTAAACGAAAACTCCATATAATTTGCAGCCTTATTTCTTAAAAGGGCGGTATAAGATTCTCTTATCAGCCCTTTGACATCACAGAAGTTGAACGAAAAATGTGCATAACACGTGCTTCCCTTTCTGCTATACAGGGGCAAGCTGTATAACTGAGTGCCGCCTGTATTTCCGTGGCGCTTCGCGTACTTACCCCCTACTAAGTACGATTATCGACGGGAGCTGAGTGACGCTTCTTAGTACAACGGTGAACTTTTGATAAAGCTGCCTGGTTTGTCGGCTGGCTGGACTTAGATTTACCTGCGGTGATTTCCAAGTGTTAACAACACATAACGTCCCCCCTACAGGGGCACGGGTCTCTTCCCATAATTCGGAAAGGTTAGGCCATACTCCACACGCGGGGGCTGAGTCTGGATTGGTGGAGGTTGTAGTGTTCTTGGCCAACCCCATTGTCAGAAGTTTCCAGCCACCTATAAGGCCTCCGACATGCCTTAACAACTGCCATCTAGTGATAGCAGCCGGCACTAACAGCTTAACGTGCCTTGCGAAGCACGGAAACGGTCGCTATAAATGTCACTAACAGTCAAACCCATCCAGGTTATGACCGTGTCTGTAGTCATCATATCATGGCATCATATCGTGGGTCAGTGCGGCTTGCGTGATCAACGCGACCACGCAAGCCGCACTGAGCTACGACCGATTCCTAAATAATCAACATGATTCCTTGTTTACCTAAGATTTTTTTTTATTTGAAGATAGTCATCATGTCAGTTAGAAAACGTCCACTGCTGAACATCAGTCACTCCCATAGTAAATATCGTGTAGTTTTGAACGTTCAAGATAATAAAGTAGTCCCACCATAAGTCGTTCGAGTAAGACCTTAAAATGCCTAACCAATACCGCTGGATAGATCAAAAGGAAAAGCCTTTCCTAAAACAATGTAGCCGATGAAAAATTCCATTTTAAAATTCCTAACAAACGCGAACCGGCACCTGTCGCGTTACGTGACGTCACGCCTATGACGTCGTGTCAACGTGAACACTGTTAGCACAAACAAACAGCTGTCTCGCACCTTGCGTCAGAATACTGTTGCTATCCTTTTCATAAGCTTAGTGTTAGAAAGAGATAACAAATTAACCCCCCGTGTTGCGCTGGAATTTTCGGGGTTCGAATTCGGGGTTGTGACGACGACGTGAGGAACGCGAAATAAAAATTAAAAAGCCAACAGCCGGTAAACAGGTTAACGCGTAATCGCTTTGGCAGGTGACGGGTGGTGGATGAAAATAAATTTAGTCGGTGACATTTTTGTTTTGAAAGTATCGGAAGAGTAATTGTAAAGGACGCACCGTAAGGTTTCCGTAGATTTTGTGGAGGTGCACTAGGGATACTAACGGCATAGTAAGATATGTTTAATAGGAAAAGTTGTTCATTTTCATAAGTAGAATACCCTGTTAAAGTTCTCAGAAGTGGTATTTTTTACCCTGTTTACATCGGGTTCCCTATTTGATTCCGAAACTTGACTCTGCGAAATTTCTTACATCGGTGACTATTAAGTTTTTTTAAACATACATCATAATAAGCCGGAAGACGTCCACTGCTGGGCAAAGGCGTCCCCCAAGGATTTCCCCATCGACCGGTCATGTGCTGCCCGTATCCAGCAGCTTCCCGCAACCTTCACCAGTCGTCGGTCCACCGAGTGGCCTGCACTGAGAAAAATATTGGCTAACAAAGTCACAATAAAAGCTTTGTTAATTTTTTTTTGTTTCAGTGACAAAAAAAATGGTCTTCATGACGAAACGAGTTTACTTATAATCGCAACGTTTTTGTTGTTAGAAGTTAATGTGATTCTAACAACTTGTCCTTTGCCACTGCAAATAAATTTGGTCACAAAATATTGTAACAATATAATTTTGTAGTCTCAACACAGTGTAACGTTGCTACAATAACAAAGGTAGAATAATAACAAAGTTCCTTTGTCTCCGTAACTATGTGTATGTAGTCATAACGTTGTCGAATTGACAACTACTTATATGCGGTAACAATGCGCGCGGGGTATGAAGGAAGGGGGGGATGAAGGATCGGCGTACGACATTTTCCCGTCCTCATTTTGTAATTGATGCGACTTAGGGAAGACGTTCGATCTCATATAAAAAATCCAATGTAATAAAGTATTTATTATGCTTTGGCTAAGGCGCGCATGTCTATGCGTTAGGGATTCAGGACACAGACCACGAATTGCACAAGTGTTTAAATAGTGCTGGGTGAGTAATCTCTTTGTTATATTCAATACGAACTACTGCTCTCAAACTCGTGTTGTCTGCTGAGGCCATGCACGATATCTGTAAAATCTGCCTGGGGTCTCAGCATTTGTCGCCATATCGGTCATAAGTCACAACACAAGGTTTTAACGGTCAGCATGCCAGATGATATTTTATTATCCTTGGTATACAGGGTGTTAAAAAAGTGCATTTGAGATTTTAAGGGGTTACTCAGAATTAAGTATAGAATACAGGAAAAATACTGAAAAAATCCGATCTACAACTTTTTTTTCAGTTTCCATACAAATTCTTGATTCACTAGTATGGAAAACTGAAAAGATAATCAAACGGATCATCAGCTAGTTTGCCACCTATCACATAAAAAAAAAGTTAAAGATCGGATTTTTTTTCTGTATTCTATACTTGATTCTGAGTAACCCCTTAAAATCTTAAACGCACTTTTTTACATCCTGTATTATTGATTTGTGGTAGAAACGCTCGGTGCACTGTCACTTGACCGTTTTTACTTTATTTATCTAACAAATCCAATCTTTATGTTACAGTTGTCGAGTGACTTTGAAAGTATATACCATTTGGCAAACAAAGCATTGTAGAAAAGTTTACTTTAACAAAATTGGAGGTGTTAAAACTACTTGCTTAAGAGGGAGAATCCAGGATACAACTACTACAGTAGGCTTCTCGTAAGTTAAAATAGTGCGTTATTTCAATAGTTACTACGTTACTGGCGTACCTTGGTGGCATGCCTTGGGGGAGGCTTATGTCCCACAGTGGACTAATACAGGCTGATGATGATGATGAGGATGATGTCTACCTCACTTCTGACTTTAATCAAGTTACTTAAAAGAAGGAGCTGCCGAATTTGGCTGTTATTGCTATTATAAATACCTACATTTAATTTTTAAACTTTCATTAATTTGTTTATCTTTCAGTGGGCGAAGAGCAAGCCAATGTAGCAGCATTATATAAATGTTGGGCTACTAAGACAAATGCCTACCACTAAGAAAATATGGAAGCTGATCAGGCACGAGGCACGGAACGGATTCTTGGCTCATGTGGCAGCAACATCGAAAATTAAAATGTAGTGCCTTCAAAAAGAAATCTTTCACAAATCAAAAGGTATCCCAAACCAACCTTTTGTACTGGCCATTGGATCATCATGGTCAAATATATTGCAGTACGAAGATGTGATCAATAAAGGTTAAACTATTAACTATCTGTCTAATGTAAACATCTGATACTTATAACAGATTTTTTATTTATAAGTTAATATTTCTTTTATACAATAAATGCTCTAAAATTCATCCTTTGGTTTTATTTATTGGTTCGTGTATGTTTCCAGGGTTCATGTATGTTTCCATCGGGCTCCACTCAACTGGCTCCAGACCGAGGGGAGAGGGCACCGTTAGCAGGAGATTTAAATATCTGATGCCTACAAACACCAGGTGGTAATTTTCGTAGTCGGTTGATTGGAATGTTTTTATATCTTGTTCCCATCAACTTAACACAACAATGGGCTGCCGGTAATGTTACATTTACAGCAATTGATATTATATGTAACATTAACAGCAGCCCACTGTTGTGTTGAGTTGATGGGAACATAAAAACATTCATATCAACCGACCATGAAATTTACCACCTGGTATTTGTTGACACCAGTTTTTAAATCTCCCGCTAACGGCCCTTTCTCGGACCAGTTAGTTGTGCCCGATGGGAACATACCCTTTTGATAAGGTATCAATAAATGGTATGTTAGAATAGCAAAGCAACGTTGTTACAATAGCAAAGTAACGATGTTAGAATAGCAAAGTAACGTTGTTAGAATAGCAAAGCAACGTTGTTAGAATAGCAAAGTAACGTTGTTAGAACAGCAAAGCAACGTTGTTAGCATAGCAAAGCAACGTTGTTAGAATAGCAAAGTAACGTTGTTAGAAAAACAAAGTAACTTAGCCGTTGCAACCAAGGCATAAAAGCATTTATTGCTAAAAGGACAACGTCTTTATAGTTACCATAACAATACTAGTATTCCATCTAAAACAATTTAAATATTGTTATTTACACAAAGTTAAATATTGTCGAAACAAATGTTGTTAGATTCACAAGAAAACCTACGACAACAAAAACGTTGTTATATTGGCAAATCTCCTTGGACGGTTGTGTGGCGTCTAAGTTTCTTTGTTCACCTAACAATATTTTTTTCTCAGTGTGCCTACACTGCGTCTTCCGGTGCGCGGTCGCCACTCGAGAACTTTAATGCCTCAAAGATACATCATTCAAATTAATTATCGTTTTCAATGTGTAAACGGCTTATACACTAAATTATATATCCAGCGCTTGACAAACAGTTTTCATTTCTCAGTCACCAGGTATACATACGTATTATGATTCACCATACTATGTTTCAGTAACTGAGAAACTTGCGAGCCCAATCTCCTGGCCCCTGCAATAGTTGCCGCCATAAATCATGATGTTCCGTCTCAGGTGGGTCACTGGGGCATGAGGGAGATAGCGACATGAACTTTGAATAGTTCTGAACTTTAGTACTGGACGTAGTTTTGATTTAAGCCTACAATCAATTGTTTCAAGCGAATTGAAGTTCGCGTGTAATACATTGCTGGCTCTATAGAGGTATACCTGCCTCTATGCAGCGTACAACAAACATTAACTTTCTAAGTTTTCTCTGAATTTATACAGAAAATGATTAAGTGATTTTTATAAGCTGAAAAATGTGACAGACGGTAGATGCTTCTAATTTGTTCTATAAATCGTTAACAACCCTTTCGGTCGCGTACGTAACCGGTAGTTTCCACTACTGATGGGGCACGGGTCTCTTCTCATACCTAGGCAAGGTTAAGCCTTACTCCACACATCGAGGCCAAGTCCAGATTGGTGGAGGTTGTGGGGATAGGGCCCAACCTCAACGTCAAAGTTTTCAGGCCGCCTATTAGGCGAGTAGGCTAAACAACTGTCGTGCCATCTAGTGATTATAACTAGGATATAATAAAACTGGTACAAACGGCTTAGCCAGCTTTGCGAAGCACAGAAGCGATCGAATTAAATGACACTAACTGTCAAACTGAAAAATATATTTTATTTTATGGCAGATAACCCCTTACTCGTCGGTGCTCAAGTTACATTATTTTATCACGCACTTCCGTCACCTACCTCACGTTGCCTGCCAAAGAAAAACTAACCTAATTAAGTGCTTCCAACCATGAAATGACATCGGCAACTTTGGAAGGGTTCTCCCGTAAATAAAGCACCAGGCACTGGGCACCAGGCACCAGGTGTTCCTTAAACTTTTATCAGCCCTTGTATGGGGCTATAATCCAGTTGTTATTCCAGTAAAAACCGAGGTAATAGCATTGGGTGGTAATAGGTAAATATAATAATAATAATATGTTCTACCACTTTTTAAATAAACATTTAAAATGTTTGGCCTCTTTATATAAACTCGTCGGATTCAATGAATGTATAAAATCACTTTATTGCACAATATAAACAGGAAAATATCAACAATATACATGAAAAAAAAATGGCTTTCCTTAAAAAGTTGGCCGATCATATAGTTCAAAATTTACCTACGTGTTTTTGTGAAATGACTTCGTAGTCATTTCGCGTTCGTCAGGAAAATTTGTACAGATTATGTATAGAAACTCCATCTTATACGTAACCTACTCAATGAAACTTAAACATACCTAAAATGTATCTTCAAGAGGTATAATTTCCTGATTCCAAAACCCAACACCGGATTTTATCATATTTGTTCAAATTTAAATCTGCGAGAGTTATATACAAGAAAACTGTGCATCCCCATATTTCTTACTTGAAATTCCACTCACTGTTTACAAATTAACCTTTTCCCGACGTGAAATAAGCGGGAGGTAATGAGTTTGCACCGAGCAGTGCAGTGCAAATAAAGTGCGCACTTACTCGCTACTCGCGGCACGAACACCTGAGTTAGTGTCGGGGTGGTTTATAATTACACTTGTGAGCAAAATAAGAATACTCTGTTTGTGCTAAAACGAATCTTGAAGCTATACTTTTGTCTTATAATCGTTGAAATAATATTTGCGGTAAACATATATGAAATATTGCTAATATAAATCTTTCTGATACCAGTTCTAAGGATTTGATAGATTTTATTTTAATCACCGTTAAATTAACCTAGAATCTAGGTGAATCTAGAATCTAGGTTAATTTAACTATCTAATCTAGGTTCTTGTTCAGAGAGCAGGAATAATATATTTTACATTTTTTCTACACATGAAAGTAACTACTATAAAGACTAAGTATTATAAAATAAAGACGTCAGTACTCAAATACAGATTTTAATTAAATGTTGAAGTGAAGCAAACGTTTCCATAATTGTTCCCTTCATATGCACAACAACTTCAAACAAGTTCTTTCATTGCAAGTATCTCATTAAATACAATAACCTGAGCAATTTATATTGCAAAGACAGTCAGAAACATTCCTATCCCAAAACGATTTGTTTCCGTCACAAAACTGCCTCGACTGCCAGCATTTAGCTTACCTGCCGGCCGCACTGTTTGCTGGGGGATGAGCGCAATAAAAAAAAAAACAAAAAACAAAGCCAACCCCGCGTCCAATCAATCGGGGAAAATAGGAAAAAATGATTCGATTCAACCATTCTCCTCACGTGCGAGTGGACAGCGCAAAAAAGTGTGCCCACTTTCGTTGCCACCGTGTGTATTGGCGAAATTGTGGCCGTGACAGTACTGTGTTTCTGTTTTGCCTGCGTTCAGTGTACACCGGTAATTTTAGATTCTGGATTTGGCTTTTTTACGGTTTTAGAAAAGATGACTCTGGTTTGTTTGTGCAGAATTATGTTTTGCTTGTTTTTCTAGGTTTTTTTTTGTTACTTTTCGTGCTAGCTACGAGTATGAATAGTAGGCTTTAAAGGTATACTATTATTTATTTCGTTGATAAACTGTCCCGTTAAGTCATTAAAGCGTTGCGCCAAGACACTGCAGCTAATCATCAGTAATAGACGCAGAGGGTTCTTCGCAAAATGTCCTCTGGTAACAAAACGTCTTTATCTCAAATGGTCCCTTTCGCAAAACGTCTCGTAGATGCAATTCATTGATTTATTGAAACTATTGCGAGATACTAATATAAATGAGCAACACGCATTCATAAACTCTTTTTTTCACTTAGAAGTCGGGGCTGGGTCGAATTTACAATTTTTCCACGATTCACTCAAACTATAGTCCGAACGATAGGTGACTTCTAACTTTCAATCTCAGTCCGATGTCTTAATGCTTCTCTTACTGACGTGGTTTTAATTAAAAACTTATCCTTTGAGCGTCGCCAGACAGCCACCGTCGCTTCTTTATCACAACTCATCTTTGAAAGATCACTTATCTCAGGGTTGGAAATGGAATAATAGGGAACGGTGTAGGTTGACCTTTTAGTTTTGGTTCAGTTTTGTGACTTTCAGATAATAATCTGGAAAGTAATGTTTTTGATTATAAGAAACTATGTATTATAAAATCTTAAAGATCACATTTCCTTACATAAAACGAATGAACACAAATATACTTATGTTGCCTTCCTACCTAGTGCAAAGTTCTTAATACATTCGCAACAAAAGCCGAATAAAAGTATCTAAACGAGAAAAAATTACGAAATCCCCTGAGCAGTGTAATAGTGCGTACTATTCGGTGTTTACCTGACGGGGGCGGTAAAAGGGGGATAGGGAGGAAATCGGTTACAAATAACATGTCCAGCGCAGAAAGTGTTAGGGCTGTTGTACAAAACAGACGATCTCCGTAAACGTTTATCTTTTGGTGGTTAATAAGGGTTTTTTTTAATGAAAAGATAAATATTTTTCTCGACTCGTCTCGGTGCCTAAGTGGTTAGCAATCCTGACCTCTGATCCAAGAGTCGTGGGTTCCATCCCCACACAGGGCAAACTTTTCTGTGATGAGCAGAATTGTTTGCTCTGAGTCTGGGTGTATTTGTCTATATATGTATGTATTTAAAAGTATATGTGTGTATGTATATCAGTCTCTGGTTCCCAAGATAAAGGGAATCCTAGTTTGGGGCCAGATGACCGTGTGTGATTTATCTCAGATATTATTATATTATTATTTCTTAATATCGAATCTCTTCACGTCTAGGCTTTCTCAAGTCTAACCACCTTTTTTTATGGCAAAGGTTGAAAAACGAGCAGACGGATCACCTGATGGTAAGCGATTACCGCCGCCCATAGACACCCGCAATACCAGAGGAGTCACAAGTGCGTTGCCGGCCTTTAATATGGGAGTACGCTCTTTTCTTGAAGGTTTTAATGCCGCATAGGTCTCGTCCAATCACTCCACTTCGAGTTTCTCCACGCCGAAACTCTCCACAGTAACTCTGCACATCAAATGTCACTGGTATGCAAGTCACGTCGAGTTTATTTCACAAGTATACATAAGCTTCAGTTGACATTTTTATTCCGTGCATTAGTTTGTTATAAAACTTGCGTTTTTTTCAAATTGTGACTTATTGCTCCACTAGACCGCAGGTAATTGTAAGTTGAATCCGGCACTGATCGTTCTGTCTGAACTAACCCACTAAATTACTCTGAACATAACTGAAAAATATGCCAAGAAGAAGTACAATGAATTTAGTTTTGTTACTTGGCCAATAATTTTTTAAATTTATATTTTTTTTGAAAATGTCTCTTTGTCGTCCGCTCCCTATGAAACAGGCCTAAACTACAGCATTCCGATCACGTCGCTTGGCGGAAGGTGGCCAATAAAAATGTATAGAGGGATTTGCGGCACAGTTCATACCGCACCGGACACCGCACTGGAGCTCACTTTGAAACAATCGATAATTATTGCATTAGATACAAGAACATTGTTGTTTTGCACTACATAGAATCTAAAATTTTTATAATCTGTAACAAATTGTTAATCACCTCCTGGCCTACTGGCTAGTCCGTTACTGAGACCGCCTGGCTTACTACCACCATCTTATCTAAGTCTTGTCGCCAAACATCAATGTTAATAGTACTGATGTTTACCGTTAAGGACATAAGACAGTCAGTTCCCCATTACACTGGGGAATCTTGATACGTCCGCTTCCATCTTCGGTATTATCATCACTTAGCATTAGGTGAGATAATGCCAAGAGCTTACTAATTTTGGATTTAAAAAAGAATACGTACTTACTGTAAATGCAATTTGAGTCATTCTCTCATCATAATGAACAAATTTATCGAAAGAGCCCTTCAAGAAGTCAATGTACAAAAATAATGGACTCCCCCTAAAAATATAAAAATGTAGGAGTATTTATTTTTTCTTTTATACTTACGTGAAAAACACATAATAATTTTATGGGGGAAAAAGAAATGTTGTCAATTGACCAGAACGGCGCCTGAATGTATTAGACGAACATATTATAAAATGCCGACGACATAAAATAGAACAACCAAATCTCTGGATAAGATGAAAATTCACTATGAAAAAAATATTCAGTTAATTACAGAAGCTGAAACATCAACGCTATTGTTAAGGATTGGAAAAACAAAATAATTTGAAAGTTTTTTCAAACAATCAATATGCCAATTCGTCTGCAAAATATCAATCTCGCGCTGAAAACGTCTAAAATCCCGTTGCGACCAGGGTCCCACTCAGTCAATCCATTCACATTTTAACAGCTGAAAATATTCAGTATGTCCAACACTTGTCATGCGAAGGCTTATATATAATGCTTAATCAAACTTACTACTTTCTTAAAATCGTAATATGCGGGAATCTGATTTTTAATATTAAATATATTTCTTAATGTACATTTTATTAAAAAAGGGAAGTTATATAATAATTTATTGATTGCAATCGTTTAAAAAACAGTGATAGAACTTTTAAAGTAGCTGCGCTGTAGTCGCATGCTCGTAACTGCGCGTTCTCGCCTCGTAGTAGGTACGCGTTGTAAATACTAAAATAGTCCATCGTTGTCGACGCACGATGGAGAAAATTAACTATGTCCTATGTGCAATTCAAGGGTTGGCTGGAAGAGATCCCTTTATGGGATAAGTCCGCCTTTGTACTATGCATTTATTTATTTTTTATGTAACTGTATTTTTAGTACAATAAAGAATTTACAAACAAACAAACAAAATTGTTTTGATATTAGATATTGTTTTAATATTAGATATTGTTTTAATAATAGATATTGTTTTAATATTAGATATTGTTTTAATATTAAATATTGTTTTAAATACGATATTAGAAAAAAATACAAAGGATAAGTTTATATCAATGAAGATAAAATGAAATAAACGCACGCAAAGCGCCAAGCGTGCACTTTACCACCTTTTACCGGAGAACAGTCCGTCCCTGCCTGGGTGCGATCGCTCACGGCAACACCGGCCACCATTAGTCTTGGGCCACCTTTAAAAGCTATTCGCAACCATTACTCTTTTTAAAAACCTCCAGACACTTCCTCTTCGTTTTTCAATCGCCCCGACGGGGTTATCGCGATAAATGCCTTTGTTTGGGTAGGGGCGGCCGGGGGATCTGCATAGAGCTGCTCCAACTAGATATAAAAACTTCTTGGTCGAATGTTTCAGATATTTTCTTTTTTATTTTCAATCAGTTTGTATTCAAATAGATGGTGTTCTTCAGCTAGTCTTGTGCATATTTTTTATGGTTCTTGATTTTTGCTCTATTGTTGACGGAAGACGTAAATCTATCCATTACGACGATTAGTAATGGATAGATTACGCGTAGAAAATCGTAAGCAGTGATATTAATAGTCATAATTTTGCTTATAAACATAGACAAGAAATTCTCATTTTTTAATTTTTCTTGGTAAAATTCGGTTTAATTCCACCCCTTTTCGTTTGCGCACCTTGTCCAGGAAAACACTGTAATTCTTCAATATTTTGATCACCGTAAGAAAACCATACCAATCTGGACTTGACCCCCGTGTGTGGAGTATGGCCTAACCTTCCCGAGGTATGGAAAGAGACATATGCCCCTGCAGTGCGGACGATATGGGTAATGTTTGTGAAAAACCTTTCATATGAGAACTTTTTTAAAACGTATTTTAAGTGAAACTCAAAACATTTTCACTTCTTTTAGCTGACTTCAAAAAAGGAGGAGGTTCTCAATTCGACTGTATGTTTTTTTTGTATGTTTGTTACGCGATTTCTCCGCCAATTGTGATGATTCTTGTTTTGTTTCACACTTCAGAGGTGGTCCCATATAAATTTTATCTAAATTGATTCAACTGTTTTTAAAAAAATCAACAAAAACAAAAAAAAATGCAAAATTGTAGCTGTTACGATTGAAGTCGGTTTTTTTCTTTAAAATATTGGGATGCAGTCATGTTTTTTTTTAATTTCGTAGCCTCAAAGGATATCATCAGTTCATATTTGCATTCTTGATAAAATTATTTGAATTTTAATGCTCAGGAACAGCTCCATACATTTCCAGGTCCCGGCACGAGGCGCTGAGCCGCTCGGACAGGTGAATGAATAGATGAAGAGCTGGAACTGCTGCGAGACTGATGGGAACAAATTACACTGGACTTCTTTCCTTTTAACTAGCAAAAGTAATTGAAATGAAAATTCGGAAAATGAAAGATTAGTATGAAAACAATAATTGCAACGTATATTGAAATGTTAGTACATATGATTATATGAATTAGTTTCTCTAAACGAGAAATAAGTTGTTATTAATAGTTAAAAAGAAACCTAACCTAACCTTACCTTCCCGAAGTATGAGAAGAGAGCCGTGCCCCTGCAGTGGGGACGATAAGAGTTGTTAACACACTAGTTAAAAACAGGGTGGCGCTTT
The DNA here is from genome assembly GCA_958295455.1 of Coleophora deauratella. NCBI lineage: Eukaryota > Metazoa > Arthropoda > Insecta > Lepidoptera > Coleophoridae > Coleophora > Coleophora deauratella. The sequence continues at coordinate 889,902 of OY282398.1, read as the reverse complement.
ATTTTAATTCGTATCTTAGTTTCCATGATATCGACGATGACAAAGTTAAGAAAAGATTTCAGAAACCAAGTTATTAATATTAATTCAGTTCAATTATAATGCTAACTACTTAAAATATTTTTCCACTTATCATGTCATACTTGAGATAACGACGTTTAGCTCTACTACTTGACGATATAAATTATAATAAATGCTTATTCAAATAAAGAATCCTACACCCGAAAAACGTTACCCTCTTTCACGGATAGTCGGATAAAAGCTTAGTAAGAAACGTCTCTTTGAAGGCAGAAGCACCTCGCTCTTAAGAACTGTCTCCTAATTAAACCTTTCTCATCGTATTCCAGACGCAAAGCCCATAATGCAGGTTCCCGCCCGTTACCAGAATAATAATGCACCTGCAGTTTAGCACGTTTAAAGGAAAAATGTTTTGAGAGAAAGGTTTTTTTTTAGTATTACTGGACGGAATACCCGTAAACTGGTAGGCTTTCAAGTCACCAGGTGGATTAATTCCCTTTTTTTGACTTCCCCGTCACCTGAATTTTCCTTGGTGACTTACCAATGGTGACTAAGAATTAAATAAGCGATGTTCCGGTTTTTCTAAAATAAACACTGATTATGCTACATTCCGACATATACAAATTGTTACCGTGCGGCACATACACTCTTTGAGCCTCATCTCTTGAGTGTCATTCAAAAAAAGCTGTATGAGCATAAACTATTATAATCTATTTGATAGGTTGTTCCTCAGACTAGAAATGAATGGTGAATTCCATGATGACTTCACTTAAATCTTTTTACAAAGATTTAATGATACCAAAACAAAAAAGAGTGCATGCAAAAATATTGACAACTCTTTTATTTTGTTAAACTTTACCGATAACGGTAAAAACCTTGTCCGAAACCTATTACAAGAAAAAGCAAGAAACAAACGAATAAACAACAGATAAATTACAAAAGAACAAGATTTATCGTCAATTACTATAAACGGTATCGGTAAACAAGTTACCTATAAAATGATGCGGGAATGAAAAAGTTTTACCGAAAGTTTCTCACTTTCTTACGATGTCATCATAAAAGTTTCCCGTAAACAGCCCCCTTACAATTTCTAAAGAACATTATGGCATAATATATAACGACAAATAATAAAAACTGGCCAAGTGCAAGTCGGACTCGCGCTAACGATCACAAACGAGAGAACGCACAATTTTTTCCTTAATTAAAAAAAAGACGAAGGTGGTAAAAAGCATACACTGGAAAAATAAAAGAAACTTACAAAACAAGATACAATACAAACAAATTAAACTAGTACTGAAGAAATTTGGCAGGAAAAAGTCCTCAACAACAGGCATAAGCAAAACGATATCGACAAAGACGGAGCTGCCGACAAAACTACAAATAATCCTTTACGACAGCTCTTTGCTACAAAAATTGCACAGCGTTAGTTTTTAACTATAATAACTATAACGACAATACTATGTATATTCTCTGGTGGTAAGGAGTTCCGGTGAACGACTCGCACTTGGCCAGATTTTACCTCCAATCCACCATGAAAAAAGAGTTGAAAGTGTTAATATAGGGTCCCGTTTATACCCTTTGACAGCGGAACCCTAAAAACGATAAATCTGTTTACACATAGGCTTGTGTCCAGCAGCACGTCAGATTAAGCTTACTTTTTGTTCATTACACGGGATTGAACCCCGCACCCGCCGCAGGCGCAGGTCGCTCAGGTGAAACTGCACCCAATTTAGGGGCTTCCCTTTTAATCCCCAGTGGAATATGTTTGTACATGAGCTTTGGGAGAGGATTTTGTAAAAATAAAAGATTAACTATTGTACTCATGTAACTTAATTGATTGGTCTGTTGCTGGTTGGTATTTAGTTTTCCGTTATCTGTTTTTATTAAATGAACAGTAGGTACAATAGTAAACAAATTGCTTGCCTATACCTCGGGACGGTTAAGTCATACTCCACAAAATACTAATGAAAATAAACAACTTTCTGTGAGAAATCTACGCTTGATATAAAAAACAGACTTATCTTAAAATTTCAGGAATCTTTAGTTGATCAGTTCTGTTCTCAGACGGTATGGTTGTGGTCTTCTATATCAAAATAATAGTTAATTATACGAGTAGCTACATGAATAAGCGATTATATCTGCGATGAACTGGTGTGCGAAGTGGCACAGTCACACTCGGTTTTCAAGCTCCTCCCTTCATGATATAAAGAAAGAAAATGGTAGGTTTATCCTTCGATTGACTTGCATGGTGCGTCAGGTGCTGCCTATATGCTCCTATCTGAGGAACCCCAGACAATCAGCGGCCGTACCTACAATCCAAGGATAACAAAATCCATCCAAATAATCCTACAAAATTTAATCACACGTAACGATTGTACCTCGAAGGTGCGGGCGGATTAAGGGATCCACGAATGACTGATGGAGGGGCGCCGGTTCGATTCCCGACGTTGATTGATTCACCTCACTGTCTTCAGGCTTCAATGGAATTGTATTGACGGATGTGCGGCGTTTAAGGTATTTAATGGTGTTCCTGATTCTGTTTTCCGTGAGATTCTGTTTTCCGTGAATGAGAGTGGTCGGTTTTTGGGCGTTTCTTGAGTGTCTGTCTAGCAATCACCATTCTGTCACCAAACATTAAAATGTCGGCCATATGTATTTTAACTGAATCTTTATAAGTAATAGGTTATATGCATTTTTTACGTTACACATAATGCAGGTGAACTAGCTGAATAATATGTATGAGAAGATTGCATTTTCTTTTACTAGGTTTCGAGCACAGATTTCTTGGGATTATGTTTTGTTTTCATGAGTAGAGTCTCAGCTTAAAATCTGGCCCTTGATTTCAATGTCACCCGGTATAAATAGTGTAATTGATTATGTTCCAGCACGGAGATAAGATAGTCAGTTCTCCATTGCGTCATGAAATCTTGGTAAATTCACTTTCATCACTTTTAATTTAATAAGAAATAATAAATAAAAATCTTGAGACACCCAGTATTTTTTGGAAAATTCTCACTGTATTAATTCCTGAGAAGCTGGGGCTACTTGGAAGATTCTCAATGAAGAAAGGCTTCCCTAGATGGCAGCATCTCTTGATTAATTTATCCGTCTCTCGGAATAAGCGTCTACCTAAACAAGTAACGCGAAAGAAGACAAAAGACGGAACAAGCTGTAAATAAAGCTCTCGTTAGCAGACAGGTGCGAGATGAATGCACAATTAATTTTGTTTTGTCGCCAGGGAGGGCGTGAGGGGGGCGCTTGGGGGCACCAGGGGTGCACGGATAATTCTTAACTCTCCTCTCCAGCCATTTGCGTGGCTGAATTGCTAAACGCGTACCTGTCCATGGCGTGCGTTGCGTTGTCTTTTTGAGTCGTGCAAATTTTGCAGATTGTAAATGAGCGGAAAGACGAAACTTAGTGGTTATAAGTATTATACAGGGTTTAATGACTAACGAAATAAAAATATTTCGTGTTTTGACAAAAACTTAAGACAGAAAAATGAGCTAACTATATTAATTGTTGGTTTTGAATTATATCTAAAGTGATTTTATGTCAAATAAAATCTGCAAATGAAGCGCCTTAGACATGACTTTTTGACTTTAGACATGAATTTTGGTATTATAATTAAATGTTTACAATTATATGATAAATATATGTATTTCATTAATTCAACCTATTTCATTGCAAATTAAAAAGAAACGTTAAAATGTAAAAAAAAGCTTTACTATATATCCACTTCAAGGGGAAATAAATACTATAATATAATACTATAATATTCTGTCTCTGATTCACTTGTAAACATCCCAATAGGCTACCGTAGCCCAGTAACCAATATCGGTGGGCATTTGTAAAAGTCCGCAAGTTTCTGCCGACATCGCTTTCCCGGCTAATCCGGGCACACTATTAACCGTTTTGGGTGGGAGGCCAGGGCCGGAGATAGAGGGCTGATTATTAAAATAAATTATATTTAGGTTCATCTGTCAAATTAATCTTGAATTATTCTTTCATTATTTTAGGACTGAGTCAACCGGAACATTTTTTTTAGAAACTTTAGTTTTAGTTACCATTCATCATTCTCCTGCCCTTATCCCAATCATTTGGGGTCGGCGCAAAATGTTTTCTTCTTCCATACATCCCTTTCAGCTGTCATCTCTGTACTCACACCCTCTCGACACATATCATCCTTCACACAATCCATCCATCTCTTTTTTGGTCTCCCTCTCCCCTTATATCCATCGACACTCATCTGTAACACTCTCCTTGTAACATGTCTTTTATTCCTCCGCATTACATGCCCATACCACGACAAACGATTTCCTCTCAATTTTTCTATCACTGGCGCAACTTTCAAACTTCCTCTTATATACTCATTCCTAATCTTGTCCATTCTTGTTACTCCACACATCCATCTCAACATTCGCATCTCCGCAGCATGCAATCGTCTTTCATCCTTTCCCTTAGTGGCCCAACATTCCGATCCATACAGGACGACAGGTCTTATGATAGTTTTATATATCTTCCCCTTAAACTTAAGGGGAAGTCGGGGGTCGCAGGTAGTCCCTGTGACCTGTCGCCACTTCATCCATCCCAAGTTGATTCGGCGCTCAATGTCTCTGTCAATGTCTCCGTCGCTCTGAATAAGTGAACCTAGGTACTTGAAATCGGAGCAGACCGGTAGCGCTACACCATCCAGTGCTATCGGTGTACAACTGGAGAGACCGCCGAAATCACAGAACAGATATTCGGTTTTGGTTCTGCTGATTTTCAGGCCAACGTTCTCCAGTCTTTGCTGCCATGCAACCAGTCTGCTCTGCACCTCAGGTCCATCCTCACCCACAAGGACAATGTCGTCGGCAAATAGCATGCACCAGGGTGCCTCTTCCTGTATGTCCGACGTCAAAGCGTCCATAATCAACAGGAAGAGGTACGGGCTCAATGCTGACCCTTGGTGCAAGCCCACCGCCACTCCGAACCCTTCCGAGGTACCAGCGACGGATCTGACTCGTGTACGGATGTTCTTGTACATGGCGCGAATCAACTCCACATACTTCCCAGGCACTCCTTTCTCTTTCAAGGCCCACCACAACACTTCCCGAGGCACTCGGTCATATGCCTTTTCGAGGTCGACAAACACCATGTGCAAGTTTTTGTGTACACTTCTATATTTTTCGCACAACTGACGAAGTCCAAAAATTGCGTCCGTCGTCCCTCGACCAGGCATAAAACCAAACTGGCTTCGTGAAACCTCGGTCTCTTCTCTCACGCGTCTCTCAATCACTTTCTCCCACACTTTCATACTATGTGACATAAGCTTTATTCCTCGGTAGTTGTTGCAATCCTGTACATCACCCTTGTTTTTAAAGATGGGTATCAGCAAGCTGTTACACCATTCGTCTGGGATTACCTCTTCATGCAACAACTTATTGAAAAACAAAGCAAGCCACATAAAACCATCTTCACTTAATAACTTCCATACTTCAACTGGTATTCCATCCGGTCCCACCGATTTTCCATTCTTCATATTTCGCACGGCCATTCTTACCTCTGACACATCTACTTCTCTTACCATACCTAGATTCAACGGTGGATCCAACAGTACTCCACTCCAATCATTCTCTTCATTCATCAATCTTTCAAAATATACCTTCCATCGCTCTTTTATCTCCTCATCTTTCGCAAGAATCCTTCCACCATCATCTTTTATACATTTTACATGTGATACATCTCTTGCGTGCCGTTCTCTTGCTTTCGCTATACGATAGAGCTGTTTCTGGCCTTCAGGACAGTCTAGAGATTTATACAGATTGTCCTGCGCCTCAGCTCTAGCAATGGCACCCCTTTCTTTGCTTTCTTCTTACATTCTTTATACACTTCTCTCTTTGCATTTTTTACACTTACGCTCTCATTTGATACGCTCTGCCATTCTTTAAAAGCTGCCTTTTTTTCTTTTATCCTTCTTTGCACCTCGTCATTCCACCACCACGTTTCTTTATCGATCATTCCTTTCCCTTTTGTTTCTCCACAAATTTCCTTCGCCTCCCTTCTCATGCATTCCGCCATCTCGTTCCAACATTCATTCACCGATTTTCCTTCCATACTTCCCATTTCTAACATTTTGTTCACCACTCGCTCTCTAAACATTTCTGCATACTCGTCCTTTTCCAGCAAATACCATCTGATTTTAGGTGAGGGCCGTTCTTTTTTCTTATCTGGACGCACTTTGACTTGGATCTCCATGATCAGAAGCCTGTGTTGCGAAACGAGTTCTTCACTTGGTAGCACTTTGCAGTCTTTAACGCAGTTGATCTTATTTCTTTTAATAAGAAAATAATCAATCTGCGTCTTATGGTGGCCACTTTTATATGTGATGAGGTGTTCGTCTTTTTTCTGAAACCAGGTATTTGTTATGGCCAGGTCGTATGCCGAAGCAGTTTCTAGCAGTGCTTCTCCCTCCTCGTTTCTGCTCCCGAACCCCCAACCACCATGTACTCTTTCATGCCCTTCATTCATTCTTCCCACATGCCCATTAAAATCTCCACCTATCCATATGTCTTCACTATCTGGCATACTCATCATCACCCCGTCAAACTCCTCCCAGAACTTCTCCTTTACTCTCTCCTCACATCCGACTTGAGGGGCATACACACTCACCACATTCATAATCAAATCTTCCAGCATCACTTTCACAACAATAATTCGGTCACTCACCCTTTTCACATCCATCACACATTTTTTCATCTCACTATCTAACACTATTCCTACCCCGTTTCTCTTACCATCACTTCCACAATAATAAAACTTATATCCTTCACCGATCTCCCTAGCTTTCGTCCCCTTCCATTTCGTCTCTTGCAGACATGCTACATTTAGTTTTAGTTACCATTAACTTATAATATGTAAACAGTTTTAGTTACCATTAACTTATAATATGTAAACAGATTTATATTTAATCTTATAGCACGTTAGTAAAAAAAATACATTCAATAAGGTGTCTTTATTAAAAATTTTGGGTATGGTAAAATCTGATACCCTAACCTGTCTTAGGTCTTTTTTATATGTATAAATCATTTTGGCATTCGCATTTTATAAATATAAATTGTAGATTGAATTGATGATAATATTAATCAATTGCATTTTTTTTGTTAAAAAACCCTCAAAATTATAAAATTACATGTTCATTTCTTAACCAAAATTTCTCCCAAAACTGAACACTCCTGTATATTGTAGTATTTATTTATTTTTAGCTCCTTTACAGATTGATTGGATGATTTCATTAATTAAAGTTGCCAATCCAAATCAGACTCTGTGTGACAAAGAAAAATTACAACGAATTGAGTAGGTTCACTCAACATACAGGCATTCGCGTTATTTATTACTGAGTAAATTGAAATTTAAAAAGAAAATAAGTATGTCGGATACTGCAACAAGCTATCGCGTTATAATCACCTACTAATCTCATCTCACTAATTCTCACTAATATTATTAATGCGAAAGTATGGATGTTTGTTTGTCTATTCCGCTTTCACGCCGAAACTACTGAACGGATTTGGATTAAATTTGGTACGTAGGTAGATAAAGCACTCGGCTAAAACATAGGATACTTTGTATCCCTGAAAACTTAAGTTTTCTCGGAGTAATGGTTAAAAACTTTAAATGTCCACTTCGTCACTAAATGGCGCCACCCACCTTAATATTTTCTTTCTCTCTGGATGTAATTCTGAAGTACAGCAGACAAAGTCGCGGGCGGAAACTAGTATGACATAAAATATGACGTTTGTACACTGTGTACGGGAAATTACATTTGTACATTTTGAATAAATGTATTGTATTGTATTGTATTGAAATGTGAGTTGCGTAGCTTACACTAAGCAACCGTTATCAGATCTTACCCTCAGAGGGGGGGGGGGGGGGTGAGGTAGCCTTTCGGGGAGGGGGTCACACTGTATGAGAGTAAAAAAGTGCGTTTGAAAATTTAAGGGGTTACTCAGAATCATCTATATATAGAATACAGGAAAAATATTGAAAAATATCCGATCTAGGTACATTTTTCTTTCAGTTTCCCATACAAATTCTTGATTCACTATTCGGATTTAGTATGGGAAACTGGAAATAAAAATTCCAGATATTTCTTTTTCAATATTTTTACTGTATTCTATACTTGATTCTGAGTAACCTATTAAAATTTCAAACGCTTTTTTGCCGCCGATATCGTTGGGTACTAGTGTGGGCAAGGTGCTTGAGCGGCTGCTGCATCCTGTACTGGTCAGAAATATGCATATCGATGATGCACAGTTTGGTTTCCGGGCTGGACTCTCGACGGATTCAGCCATCTTCAGTCTTAAGCACACAGTGAATTACTATCTGGACCGAGGAACTTCCATTTACGCCTGTTTCCTTGACTTGAGTAAAGCTTTTGATCTGGTTAACTACAACATCTTATGGGACAAGCTTCTGAAGACCTGTGTGCCTAAAGAGGTGGTGGGTTTGCTGGAGTTCTGGTACGGAAACCAAACGAATTATGTACGTTGGGGCGACGCGACCTCTAGTGAATATAAACTAGAATGCGGAGTACGCCAAGGAGGGCTTACCTCTCCGGATCTTTTCAACCTCTACATCAATGGCCTGATAGAGGAGCTGAGGGGCACAGGTGTAGGCTGTCATATCGGGGGTGTTTGTGTAAACAACCTCAGCTATGCGGACGATATGGTGCTCCTCAGTCCTTCTATAAACGGTTTAAGAAAGCTGCTTTCGGTTTGTGAACATTATGTTGATGTTCATGGACTGAAATACAATATAAATAAAACCGAAACAATGGTATTTCGATGTGGAAAGGGTCCGGAGAGAATACCGAATGTATATCTGAGTGGTGTGCCGGTGCAGATGGTGCAGCGGTTCAAGTATCTTGGTCACATTCTGACGGAGGATGGCAAAGACGACAGTGACATAGAGCGCGAGCGGAGGGCACTCTCTGTCCGCTGCAATATGCTCGCGCGAAGGTTTCATAGATGTAACGAGGAAGTTAAGACTACTTTGTTTAAGGCTTATTGTCAAAACTTGTACACTTGTCATCTGTGGACCAACTACACGAGAAAGGCCCTCAGTGTCATGAGAGTACAATATAATGACGCTTTTCGTATTCTCATGAAGAAACCGAGATACTGTAGTGCGTCGAGCATGTTTGCGGAGGCGAGGGTGCCCGATTTCTTTGCCGTTCTGAGGTCGCGAATTGCCTCATTCTGGAACAGACTGCGCAGCGCTGGAAATACTATCATGCAGGTGATCAGTGAAAATCTGTATAGCAAAATGTTTATACACTGGCTCTCTGTGCATCAGAGTGCGAATCGAAAATGATTAAGGTTTCTACTGAACTTTACATTTGTATGAAACAATTTTAATATTTTACTGTAATCTTAAGAATTTTGAATTGTATTTTAACTTTTTATATTATTATTTTTTTTCCACTGTGATATGGGTTTTTACCTGAAATAAAAATGTATTATTATTATTATTATTATTATTTAACACCCTGTATAGTAAGACCTTAATCTGGGTAGACTAACCAACCAACATATTTTTTCAAAAATTTCTGTGCGTGTTTTTTGATGAAAGAAAGTTATTTATTAGGTATAATTTTCATTTCTCCCCTTCCTGCCCCTAAATCAAAATTCCCATCTCTGATGCTCACTTTAAATACCATTCACTTGAGAAGTCGGGTTAAAAACAACAACATTTACTCTCCAACCAAAAATAATGAGCTAAATAAAGTAAAATTTATTTCTAACAGGAGATACAAAACAACACCTAAGTTACGTTCCGAAATGCAAATGTGATGGTTAGTGTAATATCCGGTGTATGCGCTCGCGATGGATAACTTGTATGTTCCCAGTTGTCCATATTATATTAGTAAATAAAAATATGTGGAAGTGAATGCGAAGCTTCAACAAAACAAAGTTAGCGGGCTCCTTGATACGGTAAAATCAGTTACATAATCTGACCTAGAGTTTTTTCGGCTAGAGATTCTTAGCTTGCGATCAAGTCAAAATATTTTTTAAAATTTTAGTTAACTGACAACCAGAGTTTCCAGAGTTAAATACCTTCATAGAGTTTTTAAATCTGCCATAATACATTTTATAAAGTCATCTTCAGACGATAGAGTTATTCGTAATTCGCTACGGGGATAAAACTAAATAGACAGTATTTTGAGATTTATTTTAAAGCTCAAATGTATGTACGCTATCGATTAGGCTCAACCTGTAATGATAGATGTACGAAAGTTACTAACATAAACTTTTTACTTCTAGTTATGCGTCTGCACATGCCTTGGTGATTATGATTTATATGTGACCAGAAGTACAACATAACATGAGCTGTCAAATTCTATTTATTTAAAATATACAAATGGTGTGTATAAAATCTACAATCCATTTGTTTGTTTGTTTGTAAACTCTTTACCATTTCCCATTTATCAATAAGTATTGTTGACATAGAATTGTTATGTGGTAAAACAGGAATAGTCGCGACTCGCCACTCGGATGTAACGCTCTGTAAAACGTACAGTTTCCGAAACGCAGCCTTTGTTTAGCCGGGGAATACTAAATAATGTGGATTTAGGTGTTTGGGAAAATAATTTGGTTATTCCCACAATGGTAAGTGCAGGTTTACATACTATAGTAAGCAGATTAGCTGTGATAATAGCTTTGTTTGATATTCTTGATTCCGGAGTTTTTCCGAACGCAAGTTTTCCGAAAAACGTTTCGCCATTTATTATTTAGTTCGATTTTTCAACCTCCTAGAGCCGTGCAAGATTATCCTGAATATATGAAATAAATATATTTTTTTGTCTCAGTCCTAAATATTTACTTGACTCAGTTTTACTTGATATCATGATTCATAAATGTGGTACGCCAAATAAAATAAAAAACATTAACAAGAGTTCAGAAAAGAATAGCGAAAGCAACCAACCAGCGAACATGCAGGCAACCACACATGCATGCACTCATCGAAGAAATAACCCTTCCCCAATTAATATTTCATCAATAAAACGAACAGCAACATTAAGATTAACTAACGTAGCGATAAAATTTATTGAACACTCTAGCATAACACTTAAAAATTCAATAATAGTAGATATGTTTACAGCAATTACATACAGTTACAGTATAGTAATGGAGAATGTAATATGAGTAGTTGTGAAAATTGGAGTCGGTGGCTACTATGAAAGTACCAGTAGACGGAAGTGAGATGTCTTCGTTCCTTACAAGCCAATTGAGCAAGAACCGAATTGTCCCTTTCGAAAATAAGTTTCAGGTATTATACCAAAATATGCGAAGCCTCTATAATAAAACCCATCTGTTAGAAGCATTGCTAGAAGAAAAACCATCAGTGCAAGCAGTTTGTGTCTCCGAAACTTGGTTAAAAAAGGAAAAAATGGAATTACTCAACATTAGCGGATACACAGTCCACTCCTCTTTCTGTCGGACCACTCATGATGGCGGAGGCGTATGTACATTGGTAAAAAATCATATACATTGCAGGGAAAGAGCAGACATTCAAAAGTTATCTTTGGAACTAATCTTTGAAATTTGTGCAGTAGAAATAGTTGAAATTAATTTACTATTGATTAACCTATACTGGCCTAACAGTAATAGAGAAGTCGAAGTATTCTATGAAAAATTAGGAAAGTTACTTGAATTAATTTCTAAAAAGGATAAACATAAGAAAATTCTAATAGGAGGAGATTTTAACGTGGACTTTTTATCAAATAGCAAACTGAAAGTAAATATTTTAAATTTAATGATTTCTTACAATTTTCATCAAAAAGTAAATGAGGCCACAAGAATCACTGCAAACTCTTCAACATGTTTAGATCTAATTTTCTCTAATTTTAAAGACAATGAAAACAAAATAGAAGTACAGGAATTAGGATTTTCAGACCATAAGGGAATATTTTTTACACTGCAACTAACATTACCTAACCCTAAATTATTTCGTAAAATAAAGAGAAATTTCAATGAAAAAAACATAACAAAATTTAAATTCGAATTATTAAAATTAAATTGGAACGAGATAATATTTACGCACAAAAACATAAATGAAAATTATAACAGTTTTTGTAACACTCTAAAGAATATTTTAGATACATGTTTTCCGCAAAAAGAGGTTAAAATAACAAATGCAAATAAAAACACTTATCTTACAAAGGGGATAAGGATATCTTGTAAACATAAAAGATTTTTAAAAATACTGTACACCCAAACAAATAGTAAAACTATAAAAACTCATTACAAAAACTACACCAAATTATTAAAAAAAGTAATGCTACAATCTAAAAAAATAACAAACATACGTAAATATAACACGAATGAAAATAAAACACGAGTAATGTGGCAAATTATACAGAATGAAACAAATAAAACTCCCCCAAAAGCAAAAACAAATATGAAATTAAAAATAAATAATAACTATGTAGAGGACCCCAAATTAATAGCTAATTATTTAAATAACTTCTTCGTTACATTAGGTAACTCACAGAACAGATTACCCGAAAAACCGAAAACTAAACAGGTAAACTACGTCGAAAATACTTTCTTTCTTAGGCCGGTAGAACCCGATGAAGTAGGAAAAATTATAAAAAATCTCAAAAATAAAAATAGCTGCGGGGTAGATGAAATCCCCCCAACAGTAATTAAAAAATGCGTGAATGAACTTACTGCTCCCTACACCAAATTAATAAACCAATCCTTCTCAGAAGGTACATTTCCCGAAGCTCTGAAAATATCCTTAGTTAAACCCATATTTAAAAAGGGAAATCAATCAGACCCCAACAATTATCGCCCCATATCACTTTTAAACACTTCGTCTAAAATATTTGAAACAGCAATGGTAAAAAGATTGTACTCTTTTTATGAAAAATATTGCATATTTAACGAAAACCAAAACGGATTCCGGAAAAGACATTCTACCACACTTGCTGTATATAAGTATCTTCAAAAAATCTTAGACACGCTTAATAACAAACAACACGCGGTCGGGCTACTGCTCGACATGAGCAAGGCATACGATAGAGTTAACCATAAAATTCTTTTATCAAAACTATACATGACTGGAATAAGAGGAGTAGCATACGACTGGATTAAGTCTTATCTTGAGAATAGAACGCAATGCGTGGAAATCGAACATACCGACCAAACGACGGGGACTATCCAAAGTGTGAGATCAGGTTTGATTGACGTTGCGGGCTCTATACCTCAAGGTAGTGTAATCGGTTGTCTTTTATTTATCATATATATAAATGACCTTCCTACTTTATTTGATGACAGCTGTATACTTTTCGCAGATGACATCTCGATACTGTTAACTTGCGCAAACGAAACTGATCTAAAAACCCTCTTAGATAAAACATTTGATAAAATACTGGATTGGCTAGATTGCCACAATCTACAGTTAAATTTCAATAAAACTAACCTAATACAGTTTAGGCCATATCAAAAAGCACCACTACAAATAAACTATCTCTATAAAAATACAAAAATAGATACTGTAAATACAGCTACGTTACTCGGTATAGATCTAGATACAAACTTAAATTGGAAAAACCACATACAAAAATTATCAAACAAACTATCTTCTTTCACCTACGCGCTTTATAACTTAAAAAAAACTACAAACTTGAACACAGCTCTTACAGCATACTACGCTTATGCCCACTCTAGATTAACCTATGGTGTAATCCTATGGGGAAACTCAACAAACGTAGACGATATTTTTATTTTACAAAAAAAATGCATTAGAATTTTAACACAAATAGACCAAATGGAGTCTTGCAGACCCCATTTCATAAAGCTCGGTATTCTAACCCTAACGTCAATCTACATTCTAGAAGCTTGCAAATTTGTTAGAGCTCATAAAAACTTGTACACCCCATTAGAAACAATTAAAAGGAACAATCGTAACCTTTACAAATTAAAAACACATTTCTCAAAACTGAATATATTTACAACTAGCCCCCATTCAATGGTAATTAAAATCTATAACAATATCCCAAATGACATAAAAAGCATAGACTCAAATAAAATATTTACTAAACAACTGAAGAAAATCCTTATCCAAAAGTGCTATTACAATCTTACCGAATTCTTTGAAGACAAAAACAAAATAACTATATAAGTATGTATAAGTAAATAAATAAACGGCAATTCTGCATGTGCTTCCTGGCGGCCTTTCTTACTTTCTTAGTTTCTTTCTATATTTCTTCAAATTACTTATATTTCTGCGATTTATATTTTGGTGATGGGTTTGATAAGTTTTGATAACTACGTTTACTATAATAATTTATTTTAATTTAATAAGTAGTGCCCTCAAAATTTGCGGTACCCCTACGGGGTGCCACATGTATCTAAGTACTGGACTGTATTATTTATTACAACTTTGTAACCATGTGGCATGCAAATTATTAAATGATTAAATGATTAAACCGTCAACGCAGACGAAAATATAGATTTTTCTCATTTCTATTTATTGTCACTTTAAGCAATTTCATTCTGTTGTATTTGAGTGTGCACCAAAACAACTTGCTGCCATACTTAGTTGATGATAGTCTGCCTCTAGATTCTGTGATAGAAGATGAAGGCAACTATAGCATTGAAACAGAGGGATGTCGGATCCCAGCGCTTCAGGTTTACGATGAAAACGTTCACATGATGATGAAAAGGAAATTTAGTTTTGACCCGTGCCCGAAGAAAGAGACAGCACTGCTGGACACGAACGATACGCATGTATGGATCATCAAGGAGAACCTTAAGTACCATTACAATTTTACCAAATACGACAGTACACAAACTTTAAATGTTTCTTCATTGATGTGCTGCTACCAAGAGTTTTTCCGACCGAGAAGAGTTGCGGATGTAATAAGCCCTGATATGGACCAACGAATGATATTAAAGAAATGCACAATTTTTAATGATATCGTCGATGTTAATCCAAATCACGAGTTTATTTCAGTCAGCTGTTATTATAATATGTCTAATGTATATAATAAATTGCTAGCGAATGTGCCAAAGAAGACGATGAAACAGCGGCCACAAACTAATCCGCCTCCGAATAATGGGTCACAGTACAATGTTTTAGTTATAGGCATAGATAGCGTTTCGCGGATAAATTTCCGCAGAGCTATGCCGAAAACTTGGAGATTTCTGAAATCCTTGGAAGCTGTAGAATTTTTTGGTTACAATAAAGTAGGAGACGATACATTTTCCAATGCTGTGCCCCTACTAATGGGCATGAAACATACAGAACTGCAAAATACATGTGTCCCGCATAAATATGCACCTTTCGATAACTGCCCTCTTGTGTGGGAGTGGTTCAAACAAGCAGGATACTACACTGCATTTGCAGAAGACTCTTCTACTCATGGGATTTTCAATTACCTCAGAGGCGGTTTTCTAGGGTTCCCTACTGATTATTACTTACACCCCTTTAATGTAATGGCAGAAATTGTAGGAAACAACTTCAATACAATTTACAAAAGAAAGTTGTGCCTACAAGAGAGATTTATGTATGAAGTGCTTTTAGAGTACATTCAGAAACTAACTGAAATACTGGCGAATAACAATTTATTCGGATTTTTCTGGGATATGAATCTTAGTCACGATGGACTGAAAAATACCATAGTGATAGACAGTGGCTATGAGAACTTGTTTAGGAAATTAAATGAGTCGGGTTATTTAAATAAAACTGTCGTAATATTTTTGAGCGACCACGGAATGCGATTTGGTGATATTTTCAAAACGGAGCAACGAGGATGGCTTGAGACCAGGTTGCCGTTCGTATTTATCCTACTACCACCTTCTTTTCGTACCAGATATAGCCTTGCTTCAAACTCCCTTAAACTTAACAGTAAACGTCTGACTACTCCTTTTGACATGCACAAAACTCTAGTGGATCTCATCGATCGAAGGAACATTGAAAATGATGCTATCCTCTTAAGAAGCAAGCAGTATTATACCAAGGAGAGAGGGATAAGTCTGTTCCTGCCGATACCTGGGAACAGAACTTGCAAAATGGCTGACATCGAGGACACGTGGTGCACTTGTCACAAGACCTTACCAATTTCTGTAAACAGCACCACAGCTCGAAATGCTTCAAAGGACTTGATTGTGCACTTAAATAGTTTGATGTCCGGCTTCCGCGAATGTGCTACTTTGAAGCTGTCGAAGGTAATTTGTGAATATTTGCGTGATGAAATAAATCTTTTTTTAGTTTGAGTTTGCGTCCTATAAAAGTGTTCGATTTTGACATTTTATCTAGAAACAAACTCAGTTTTCATATTTAATCCTGCATGTTGTCATTACATATTGGAAAAGTACTTTAGCAGATTACCTGAATTATGTCAGTTGCACATTAGATTTGGGCCTATTGAAATCTTTTTTAAAGTATAATGCTTAGTGGTAATTGGGGCGTTGTCAGTACATTGCCGATATAACATCTAGGTATTATGATGGGATACCCCTTATACCGGTAATTACGTGAAAATTAAATTATAATTGTATATTCACAAAATAGACAATAGAGCTTACGGATACATTTTTGTTTTAAAACGCCTGAAAAATTCGACGCATACATTTTATGGAAATCTAAAAACATTGATTTTACATCAATTGGTTCCTTGGGGAATGTTTTTGAGTTTCACGAGTACCATATAAAATTTGCCATTTGTCAGCGTCTAAAAAGTTACCTTGTCGTTTCGGCAGTCATCAAATCATATCTCAACTTTTGATCTTCCAGATAATAAGAGCGATGGAGATGACGGTAGCGGAAACTGAGGAGAAGCTAATACTGCTGAGTGTGAGAGCGATGCCCGGTGGAGGAAAGTTCCAAGCCACCATGAAGTTGGTGGGCAGAGCGTGGCAGCCTGTCGGCGTAGTGAGCCGCTACAACCGGTATGGGGACCAGAGCAAGTGCATCAACTGGTACCATCTGAAGATGTACTGTTATTGTAAAGACTATATTAAGGTGAAGGTGTAAACAAGTCAACGCAAAAACAAGTCAACAGCTTCTTTACCTTCCATTTTATAACCTCAAGGATTAAACGGATGAAAACTGTGACTGATTATTATTTATTGAAGATGTTAAGAAGAAGATTTGGTTTTTTAATAATAAAATATTAATATTGAATAAATTATCATGTATGATTTTTGAAACGGCTCATTAAAAAGCTTAGGTTTTATTCAAATTTTTGGCGTAGTATCTAGTCCACTCACTAGTAGCTTTATATCAGCATATCGCGGATTCGCTTCCCGACGGGGTCCAACATTGTAGGACTGCAGTTTGGGTGATGGTAATGGCGGGTTTAAGGTATTTTATAAGCCTACCTGACAGCTAGCAAGACAAGCTTTGTAACTACCAAACAGCAACCAAACCAAAAAGCTTTGTCTTGGGGAATGTTGGTAAGCCCGGTTCCATCTTTAGCATCATCATTACGTACCTCAAAGAAATTGATGTATTGATGAATTTCCCATTGCGTTGGAGAATCTTGGTAATCCGGGTTCCATCTTTGGCATCATAATCACTTACCATCAGGTGAGATGATGTCAAAACCAACTAATTAAGAATAAAAAAGGTACAACGGTCTGCCAGTTAAGAGAAAACAAAAAAACCGTACTTCTCTTTTCCTCTAATCGTCTTTCATTAATCATTAGTCTATTCTTCTCCTACGAAGTGTTCCGTGACTAAGTCGGGATAATCCGTTGCGGGGTGGACCGTGCCTCATGTCTCCCAATACTTGAATGGCGATCCCATACGACCCGTGTTTACCTTGATTTACCGTCCCGTAGGAGTTAGGACTCGAACTTGATAAACCTTTAAAATGCACCTTTAAAAGTAAATTGGAAATATTGAGAGTATTTTAATTTAAGATGTAATTATGAAAATCAAATCAAAAAATATTTGAAGTAGGTAGCCTTGTAAACTTTTCCCCATGGCATCCTGTCAGGGATGTACAAGCTTGCATTAGCAAATTCAAATCAAAATATTTTTATTTTATTTATAAAGATGCTATACACATTATTTTAAATCGTGTTTATTTCTACCTAGTATAGAGTTCCTACCTCGACACTTGTGCAGTCAACCATATAGGCAAGGGCACAAAAATCGCGTTGGATATAGATAGTAATACAACCCTGCCGTGATCGGGGTGGTGCCAAATTCAATACCATACATACAGCCACTCAGACAGATCACAACATCAGAAAAATTTGCAAAAAATACTAGACATTAGTGTGCTGCCCGAAAATACGTAATTGGGCAGACTCTTGCTTAAAACCTATACAAACACAAAACAATGTACCAATCAACAGCTGAACAGCCAAAACCCGATAGAAGGAGGTGCTCTAAACCCGCGAGCACACTGATGAAAGAATTGATCCGAAATGAATCTTTTAATATCGGCGGCTCAAACACTGCGGCCGCGTGCAGTAACAAAGGTTATTGAAATCCGGCGCTCGCCCGATCATACCTAATAACGTGATCTGCTCTACAGTGTGGACTTGGCTTTAGTATTTTTGTCTCATTAAAATGTTGTAGGCTTGGGGTTTACTATGTTTGATGTTTATGTGATCCATTAGAAGATCTTAAGTCATCGGCATGTACATACAATTTGTAGTGGCAATGGATTCATTGATAACTGATGGGAAAGAGTGTTCGATACGCCCCACCCCCCCCCCCCTATATTCAGGGTGTTAGAAAAGTGCGTTTGAGATTTTAAGGGGTTACTCAGAATCAATTATAGAATACAGAAAAAATATAAAAAAAATCCGATCTAAAACTTCCCATAATAGTGAATAAAGAATTCGTGAAAAAAAGTTGTAGATCGTTTTTTTTTTTATTTAGTCTGTATTTTTTTTTTTTTCAAAGTCAAAAGCCTTTATTTGCCAGAATACAGTAGGTACAGATCTTGTTATCAATAATAAAGTGCGTGTATCCAACCTGCATGGAGGTGTGCAAATATTGAAATATGCATAAATTCTATTCTATACTTATTTTCTATTCTATACTTAGTTCTGAGTAACCCCTTAAATCTCAAACGCACTTTTTTAACACCCTGTAAGTTTACGTGTAGGTTGGGGCGGTCTGTTTTCCGCAACCAGGCGACCATTGCGCCCCCCTACCGGATGTACTGATGATCTAGTCAATACAATACAATACAATACAATCCATTTACTCAGTAAACAGCACAGCACAAACACTTAACATATACAGAAAAATAACGATAATAACAATTAAAATACAATTTAAGTAACACACAAACACTTAACATACAAGGAATCAAAGAATTACATACAATTTTAAATAGTTACCTCATCTTAATCTCAGATGACAAAACCGTGCTGCTTACCGAACCGTCTCCGAGTCACGTTTGTATGAAATCCCTACGAATCATTTGACTACAGAGGGTTAAGATTAAGATCAAACCAAGTGACGGCAACGCACTTGTGACTCCTTTGGTGTTGCGAGTGTCTACGGGCGGCGGTAATCGCTTACCATTAGGTGATTCGTCGGCTCGTTTGTCACCTATCACATAAAAAAAAAAAAAAAGTGAGGATAAACGGTCCGATATTTAAAAAAATACAGCAAAAGACTCTATACCTGCGATCTAAACTTCAACTAAAACAGACACTTAATGTCCTTGTATCTATGGTACAGCCGTACAGCCACCGCTCAGACTAAATTTAATTTTTTTAAGTTTTTGTCGTACGAAATTAAAGTGAAGACTTTAATTTCGTACGACAAAAACTAAAATTTTTACTCTCGGTTGACTCGACGGACTCGGACTCGGATCGAAATCTTTAAATTATATGTATATTTTTAAATACATTAAATATTTTGATTTTGCACTGTTTTAGATAAAACTGCAGGCATTACTCTTTAAGTATATGTATATTTATTTTTACCATCGAAGTCGATTTTATTACTTATTAAAAAGGTTTTATCTAAGCCAACTCCACATTATCGCCACTCCAGTGTAGAAGCTGAAAAAATCCGGCGGTATCCGGAAATGAAACAAAGGTACACGATTGCAAGTGTCGGGCGAGCTGGCTGGTTGTGACGTCATTATCTACGTCATTGTGGAGGTGAGCCGGGTCGGTGTGAGGGCATTCTTTTCAACACTGTGCAAAAAAGCTAGTTTTTAAAAAACTGAAAAAAATTTAGTTTAAAAGCAAAGCTCAGTTTTATATCTCTCTAACTAAGGAGTTTCAAGGTATTTTTTCTTTTCTCAACAAACAACGCTTAACGTCCCCACTGCAGGGGTATGGGTCTCTTCCCATATCTCGGGAAGGATGGGTCTTACTACACACACGGCTATTGGTAGGGAGGTTGTGGGGCTAGTGACCAACCCCAGTGTCAGAAGTTTCAAGCCGCCTCTAGGGCCTTCCGACATGGCTTAACGACTGCTATCTAGTGATAGCAGCCGGTACCCAAAGTCTTCTTCTATGTAGACAGAATACGACTTATCACAGAAAAAGGTGTAAAAATACCGGTTTTGAAAACTGAACAGTTCTACAACATGCAAACTTTCCTCGGAAACCTATAAGTATTTCAATCGTATTTTAAAAAAATGTACATACAAAACAATTTGTTGATCAGACAACTTTCATATATTTACATGATAGGTTCTATCTATCTATCAGCCGAAAGACGTCCACTGCTGGACAAAGGCCTCCCCCAAGGATTTCCACACCGTCCGGTCCTGTGCGGCTCGCATCCAGCGGCTTCCTGCAACCTTTACCAGGTCGTCGGTCCACCGAGTCAGAGGCCTGCCCACACTGCGCCTTCTGGTGCGCGGTCGCCATTCGAGAACTTTACTGCCCCAACGGCCATCTGTTCTACGAGCTATGTGCCCTGCCCACTGCCACTTAAGTCTAGCGATTCTGAGAGCTATGTCGGTAACTTTAGTTCTCCTACGTATCTCCTCATTTCTGATTCGTTCACGCAGCGTGCAGGGAAACACCAACCATAGCACGCTCCATCGCCCTTTGGGTGGCTTTGAGCCTTCTTATGAGGTTAGGTTACATGATAGGTTATTAGAAGATTAATTATACAAGTATGAAAACTATTTTTTCCTACTATAGTTGGTGATACCTATCAAGATTTTTTGAATTTGCCGCGTTTTCTCAGGTTACGCTTTCGTTTGCCATTGTTAATATTACCCTAATCTTTGATCTATTTATAAATTTTACCACGAAAGGTAAGTATTACGAATAAAAGTACCATTTAAGTAGTATAAGTTCGCTAATTTAAAACTAGACAAAGAAAGGAAACCAAATTGTATTGTAATTGAATTTGATACCGCGGTGCGTTTGAAGCCGTCCTCAAAGAGGGCCGGACTCAGGAGCGGACGTCTCGGCCCAATATAAATGTAAATGTAGTTCAGAGTTGAGGTACGCTGCCACTGGCCAGTGAGTGATAAAGCTAAGCGGCAGTTGTAGACATATGCCTAAAAACGTGTTGACACTGTGAGGAAAAATATAACTAGACATTTTATTTCGCAAAGTCTTCAAATTAAATTTGTCTTGTTTCTCGAGTACAAACTCACCATAAAGTATTTGTTTTTTTTTAATACACTGTATGAGTCATGTCTGCGTTGATTAAAGTGATCATGACATAGATCACCTGGCAAATAAGGTGATTCTCGTTACAGGGAAATATGTAACGCTCTGTGATGTGTGACTAGACTATTTTTTAAAATTCCTTTAAAATAGGAGAGTGGTTTTCTAATCAAACTTTATACCTTCAACTTTAAGAAAGTATTTTTATCACATTTCTTTTTACGGGATATGTCGTTATGAACTAGGTATCTAATATTTCTGCAATGGCTCTTACCCTATATCTTACTACCTACTTCTGTTGTATATTATTTATCGATACAATTTCATCGTCATATTATGCCTAATCTGTTCCATCTGCAATCACTAATCGTTGTCCACACATCGGCGTGCGTTCCGAATCACAAGAGATCTCATGCATAAAGAAGGTCCGCATTGGGGCTACAGCGCCACCTGCACGTCAAAGCCTGAATCTTTCATGCGCCCGCGACTGCGGTGCTGAACTGAACGTGTTATTTGGAACGTGACCCGCTCAAGGTCCATACGGTTATGCCATAAATAATTTGTATCCTATAGGTATTTCATGATCACTTATGATGAGCCAAATTTTAAACATTTCTAGTAGACTTAGCTTGGTGTAGTGGGTATTTCACTCATTTCATAATGGGTGTCGCGGCCTACAATACCGTCGGGACATGAGTTTGTGGGACTCGGTGTAAATGGTGATAGGGCATAATTATCACTTTACAGCAGTATCATGTCTAACTCATGTATCAATGTTACTCTTTTTATTTGTATTTTTTGTTTATCGGTATATTTATTTTCGTTTTGTACCAAAATGTTTTTTTATGATGCCAAAAATAAAGATTTTCTATGTCTATGTCTCTATGTCTTACTACTAAAAATAGGTGTAAAGGTAACTTGAGATTTTATTGCCGAACGAAACAGCCTGAGTCTATTTCTGCGGATCCTGTTCTGTACATGAAAACTTTCATTAAATAATGTACATAAGTATTCAATTTATGGGTGATCATTTGATTACTAAGTAAAAAAAAGTGATGCCTGCTCACAAAACTACAGCAATATTGCACCCTGTTAAATTTGATAAAAGATTAGTTTTCAAAGGTTTATTTTAATAAACTTAAAAAAAAGATCTCAACTACATCCTATTTACCATTAAAAGATACAAATAAACATTGAAATATACCAAGAAATCTTTAAGGACATACCTACATTTAGACAACAAAAATATGAAACAAGTAAAAGAAATCTCATAAGAAACTTGGAGATTCTTAAAAATCTTCAGACTCAACTTCTCCCTTACAAACTTTTTTATTTTTAATTTACCTAAGTTTAATTTTGAAGTATCCTTCATTACGCCCCACCTGACCCGGGCAAAGTTACCAAATGAATTCTTTATTCCACCGGCAAAGTTACCCAAATTTCCATGATTTTTATATTGCGAAGTTTGAACATTACCTATGCATTGTTCGGAGACAACGCGGTTCTTCCCTGATGGTTATTTAATTTTACGGAGGAAAACATCTGCGTTTGAACGCAATGTTTTTTACAAAAAGGTATTTTTTGTAAATTAAAGGTAGGTTTGTTCATAAATTTTATGGAAATTTAAAATAAAGTAGGTAGTCATTTAGATTATGTCAATTCGTCTATCCAAATTAAAATTTGGTTATAAAAATAACATCCAATTCTACGACTTATTTGTTTGTTTGTAAACTCTTTATTGATAAAAAAAATATGTACAAAACTTTAACAGGAGTAATATACAATGGCGGACTTATCCCTTACGGGATCTCTTCCAGTCAACCTTATATGTTAAGAGGAATTATAGGTACAAATGTCAAAGCAGGAGCAAAAGTCACAAACACTTATGGTTTTCAATATGAAACTAGTGTTTACTTATTACTTAGAAAAATATAGATAGGTACATGCTTACAGGCTTAATTCCCTGCAAAGTCATTGTGTCACTTGCAATAGTAGATCATATTGGGATATTTAATTCATAATACTGCAGAATTTTATAATTTTTATAAGTAAAAACGCTATTATCATCATCAGCCGAAAGACCTCCACTGTTGGACAAAGGTCTCCCCAAAGATTTCCACACCACATTATACTTCTGTGTAATAGTGTAAAAAATAGGTGAAGAACTTATAAACTAATACCAGAGAAAAAAACATCCTAATGAACCTTTGTTTACGTTACGCTCTCTTTTCTCTAAGACAGACTGGCTAAAAAACGGCTTACATATTTCTAACCACAGCATGGCTTTAATTTATTTTAATACAAAACCGACAACTGGCAACACCTAGTCTTTTACCGTCAATTTTCACGGCCGTTAATTCTTGCGTATTGTTTTAAACCCTTGCAGAATTAATGAGATTACAAGGCAAATGTTTCGATGTTGGCTGGTTTCTTGTTAGCCGTCCAAACTTGTTCCTAGTTTGTGTTGTGACGCCTCTCTGCATAATTCATTACTCTTTGATAAGTCTGCTTTGAACAAGCAGGTATTTTAAATAAACGGACAAGGTTTTGTTGAAAATTATCATAAATGTTTTTAATTACATACGTTTAAAATGTGACGTTTTTCGCGATTTCAAAAGAGTTGTTCAGTTTTAAGAATTCAAGTTTCTATTAAGAGTACTCGTATTATAGTGTATTTTCTTACACTCCTTATAAAAATATAATTTTCTTGTTTTACAATAAAATGTTTATATATAAGGTGCTACTTTATTAGTGCCCGATATTTTATTCAGTGCTCCTACTCCTGATTCTGATCAACTTTCCCCAAGGAACCCATAGTCAAATCGCAAAAAAATTTTTGGGCTCTTCATACTAATTTGTCCGCTCGGCTGATCGATTTGTATGAAGAGTCCAAAAATATTTTTTCGATTTGACTATGGGTTTCTTGGGGAAAGTTGATCAGAATCAGGAGCAGAAGCACTGACTAAAATATCGGGCACTAATAAAGTAGCACCTTATATTCATATAAGCATAACTTATTGCTGCACCGATCGGTCTACTGAGCTCAAATTAAGTGATTTCCGGTAAATGTTCTGTAGTGAACCCTGCCACAGGCCCCGGTCTTTTAGAGACACTACTGTGTTTCACCATGACACCAACAAAGTCGATTGTAGTACCTACTTGGATCTGTGTAATAAGTTAAGTTAAACTACTATGTTACTTTTCTGTTTAAAGTTAAGTTAAACTACAATCTTCCTTAATATATTTTTAAGAGGTGATAGTTTAAGTACAAAAATTTGTGAACTTAAAATAAAATAAATAAAATAAAAATAAATTTCTTCAATAATCTATAAGACTGTTTCGAATCAATATCCTTTACCAATATGTAAGAAAATACGTAATTTTAAGAACTTGTGCGTGTCCACAATGTGTCCACAAACTATCGACATAATGTCATTCGCATTCACCTCGATAATACATCAGCAAGACGGATAGAGCTGCGCCCCGCGCTCGCGATCCCGTAATCCGCAGGTGAGCTGGGAATCCCGGCCGATCCCGCGGGGCGATGTTTGATACCGTGGTACAAGAAAAAGAATTTGGAGCCTATGAGTATCAGGGTCTGCTTTTCTTTTATACCTTTGCTGAAATTACAAAAATGGACTTAACATACAAACTTGGCTCACAAGATGACCAATTTGTATTAAAAGTCCATTTTTTTTGCGATTTCTGAAAATTTGTGAAAGTTAAATTATTCAATTTCATGAGTAGAATCTGGTATAACCTCTGTTTAAGAGGTTTGCAAGTACGTATGTACCAGGTACCCTCTATAAATAGTCTGTAGACTATGTCTGACAATAAAGCGAACCTAATTATCTTACATAAAGTACCCCCATGGCAGAAGAGTGGCTAGTTTTACTTACTGCAAAGGAAAGTCGTCTGAATCCTAGTCCCCTATTCCTAGCAAGCTACCATACTACCACCTCTCTTACTTTACTACCATGCTCTAGAATTAAAGATAGCTCCACTGTATTAGAGCTTCTTGATTATCCTTCTTCAGTTCATTACTATCAGTTGAGATGGTATGTCTCCTGCCACAGATTAAAAAACGATACCTATTCTGAACTATGGAAGTGTCTGTCTGATTGTTAACTCTGTAAGTGATGTTTAATTTTTAGTGGCGCCCTCTACCGCCCAATAAAAATTCAGGAAGAATTCGATAACGGTAGAATACCATCTCTTCTTCTACCTTCCCTGATCCTATGTCGCGCCGCGTTTGATTTGATCGGGATTAGTGGGGTCCACTTGTGGGGTAGTTTATGGAGACGTAAATGTGGAGTATGTGGCGCGGGTGCGGTCTGTGCCGAAGTGGTTATTGAGAGCCGATGCTGGTGCGTAGATTGGAAAAACAATCAACTTCAATGAAGGTAATGAGGTAGGTAGCTATTTAAAAAGATGGATAAATCACGCACGGTGAGCTGGCCAGAGACTGATACGAGAACACATACGTTGAAACACATTTATTATAAATATTACACGTAAAAAGTCTGCTTATATTATACTTCAAACGTTTGCCTTGAGAGGGCAGGAACAGGTGACATTCGGTTCATTTTTTCTTCCTGAGTTTATCACAAATGCTTAATTAATACGAAATTACTGTTATTTTACATCTCAAGAACACCGTAGATAAAATTCTGTAGAAACTTCCAAAGAATCATTTAACTAAAACTGCGCGGTGAATTGGCCGCTCAGGAAAGTTCACCTGAAAACTTGGGTTAGCAATTTTAATGAAAAAATAATTTCTCTTCAGAAAGTTGGGGAATGTTCGCCGGCGGGATGCCGCTGACATCATTACCTCCCTATTTTCGCGGTTGGAGGTGTTTCCATAATGTTTTCGTAAGTTAAAATTAGGTGTCCCTGTCGTGCGATGAAAAGAAAATTGGAAAGGAGCGCTGTTTTCGGTTGTTAAAAAAATTTTTTTTAAGAGATTTTCAGTCTAGTTGATATTTTGATTTATGAAGTGATAAAAAATTGTGTTTCTTTGTTTTGGTGGAGTTGAGCTAGAAGCTGTAGTGTTCGACCTTTTTTAGGTGAGCTGATAATGTAGTGGAACTTGCAAGGAGCAACGCAAGCATTTTTTTGAACTTCTCATAAAAATTCTCTCGCGTTATTAATACGTTGTTCATTCACTCAACTCACGCCATTGACTAACCAAGTTTGTATGACGAGTTCATACGTTTTTCTGCTCTAATTTTTGGGTACCTTGGGGAAAGTTGTTCAGTTTCGGGAGTAAAAGTCAGTTCATTGCAACGAAACGAATAAAATTTCACCATGTACCTACTTTACTTTTATTATTATTTTAGAAAGACTTTATTTTCATTACTTTTGTTAAGGCCCTATATTAAAATCTATTGTAAATGTTTCGTAGTTAAGTCATAATAATAATCTTCTTAACATTATCTTAAACCTTATTTTTTTTACCAACTTACTACAGAGTTCCTACCACGCGGAACTTGTACACTCAACGCTTCGCATTCAAGTGTAAAACTGATGATTACAAATCTCAAATAATACGCCTCAGAAACAACGGAGTTTCCAACAGCGAGCGTGTCAAGTCAACCTGTAAACAAGTTCTTAACAAGTGTAAACAAAGCGGACTAAAATTGGTCCGCGCAGGTGCTCCAAAAGTTGCCGCTGGTCGCCTTGACAGCGAGGTGACAGATGACAGGTCACAGGCCACCGCTTGGCAGTTTAGGATGGGAGGGACAATAGGGAACAGGTGGGGATTGGAAGTTACAGTATTGCTAGCTTAATAATCAATCCTGTATACTTTACATGATGTGGTGTAGGAGAGAAAAAAGTGGCGGAATTAGGTATCGAAGGCCATAATCCTATTTGAGCCGCTGAGCCAGCGAATTAAGTAAGTTTAACACTAGCTGCCAAAAGGTTTAATTGAACCATTTAAGTTTCAACGTGAAACGCCCCTCAAATCTAGCTAAAACTCCCATATCTCAATCAGCACATCCCCGTGAATCGGCGATCGCCGCAAGTCTCGGCCCGTTCCGATACCGGATCCGAATCCGCTCAGGTGGACCGGACTAAGCCGCATCGGGGCGGCTCGAGCCGGATCAAACACGATTTTAGACTTAACCCCTCCGAGCCCCGCCACCGGCCGGCAGTTCATTTGGGCGTAGATTAAGGCCGAGGTGAACTTTGTTGGAATGCGAAGTGAACGGTTAAGGGATTTGGAGGGCAATGAGTTCGGAAACTGTTTTGGAAGTGTTTAAAATACTTTTTTATTATTAAGAGTAATACTACGAGTAACTGTGATTGTGCCTCCGCCCGTAGTAGCCTGGATAGAGATTTAAAAAAAGTTGCCTATGTCTTTTCTCAGTGTTCAAGGTTTTGTAATAAATTTTATCAAGATAGGTTCAGTGTTTTAGCTTATAAACCTAACATATAGACAGGATTTATAGTTTACAAAATCCGAATTTGTAAAATAAAGTATGAAAGTAGCATTATTTCCCTTCACGAAATTGTCGTAACACGTGATTACTAGATATGTATGAATATCGCATTGCACACATCCGTAGGTGTAAATCTACACTAGGTGATGCTCAGCTCAATAACAGGCAACTGCCGTCTATACCTACTCCATACCTTGGGGGTTAATTTGTCCTACACAATAAGAAGAAGAATAAGATCAAAGAGTCAATGCTTGTCTACGAGAAATTACTTATATCCTTTATGATTTTAATACATCAAACTTCGGTTTCACACGACTTGTTTTCAGATGAATAGTTATAGTATGTGCATAAGGCTTTATAATGTATTACTTGTTGCACTAAGGGAATTACCCACTACATTACACACTACAAAATTCTTTCAGAAAATTGCTTTTATAACGTAGAAGAGTTTAAGTTTCCTTAATTGAATCCGAAGAATTGAATCTGTGACATGAAATAAATTTCATTTTATTTTAATTTTTAATCGTTATGTTTCAATGTTTTTATTTTTAGTTATTTTTCTGTTTTCTCTATGTGATTTTAATATACTGTGACATAACTTAATATTTTTATTATATTTTGAATGACTTGACATGCCTATATTATTTCTGACCATTTTTTTTAATAATATTTAGTGATTATTATTATTTTTTCTACTATTTTATTTTACTTGTAATTAAATTAAAAGTGACATATTTAAATTGTAATTATATTGTTAATATTTTGCATGCCATAATATGGTTGACTGTACTGATTCTGTATTATATTTTTTAAGACCTGTAAAACGTACTTTCATGCAAAATAAAATAAATAAATTTAATTTTTCACCCTCAGTTTCCATAATCGAGATCAAGCTGCCTTCTTGCTATCGCAAAAAATGGGTAACTATGACGCACCGCCGCCAAATACCTGAGTAATTCATGCAAACGAATGCAAGCCAATTAATTAAGAGGATCCCGGGAGCAGGATTGCTGCGCGGGAATCCGCTTCCTCAGCGGGAAAGTACGGGGCTAAGAGGACTTTACACTATCCCAACACTATTCTGACACTAAAGAAAAAAATTAAAGGTGGACTGGACTTATGAATCAAAAACTTTTGTTTCATAAAAATTTTTACACTATCTCATCACTATGCTGAAAGTAAAGAAAAAAATTGAAGATGGACTGGACTTGTGAATCAAAACCTTTTGTCTCATTAAAATTTCAGAGGACACTAAAAGATAAAAAAAATAATAATAATCAGGTACAATGGTACATAGTTGTTATAGTTTATCATAAGTATTATTTTATATGGTTTCTAGTAATCATTATATCGAAAAACTTGATCTAAGTAACCCATAGTTAATTTAAAAAATAAAATAGGCCTCTTCAATCTCTATCCAAAATTGTTCAAACAATTGATTGATGCTTTTTTGCGAATTCTGTCAGTCCTTGAACAATACTTGTTCTAATTGTCGCACTAATTGTAATGAGTCAGACAGAACTATGTCTTTCTCCGAAATTGTTTTGTTCAGTGTGAAGGGACCTTAGATTCAGTAATTAATGCATTAATATCTCGTCTCTGCAATTAGATTCAGGAAATTAAGGTGTTTCATTATTCGGCGAATTAAAGAGTTAAAACTTTCAGAAAATAAAATATTTTTAAATGTCGTGAAGAAAATTGTATTTGTTAGTTTCTGTCTGGTTTTTCTTAATTGTCTCAAAATCAAAGCTACATTCTAAGGGCTATCCATGAAACTCTAATGCACGTGGGACTTGATCTCTTACGTAGACAAATAAGGTCAAGATATAGGGCGACTTTAAATTAGTTCTTGATACAAAAGGATATGCATATGCTCATGATAACAAACAACTTTCGCTAAGGAACCCATAGTCAAATTCCAAAAAAAAATTTGGACTCTCCATACAAATTGATCAACTGACCGACACAACTGGTATGAAGAGTTGAATTTTTTTTTGCGATTTGATTATGGGTTCCTAAGGGAAAGTTGTTGGTTATCATGAGCACATGCTCACCCTTTGGTATCAAGAACTAATTTAAAGTCATCCTATATATTTTTTTTTTTTTTTTTTTTTTTTTTTTTTATTTAGAACAACAAACAGTTATACAATGAAGCTTATGTTATAAGTATTAGATAACTAGAAGAAGATAATTGTACAACCAGCACCGTTGTCCCCAAATTAAAAATAACAAACACATTCAGAGAGGACACACTATAGAAAAGGAAAACAAAATTTGCATTCTGACAGACAAATCTTAAATATCAAGTTCGGTCAACACTTCTGTGATAAAGCTTTTGTATTTCGAAGGTGACAATACAAAAAGGTCAAGATCTGTGAAATGATCATTATATGATTTCATTAAACGACGCAAAGGTGCGCGTTCACCAGCATTAGTTCGACATGGTTTAGGAGCAAATAAGTGGTATGCTTGTTTATTACAGACACGTGGTGCACGGTTTGGTATTCGAATAGATATCTCATTAATAAGATGATTACAGTCGAATTTATTGTGCAGCATATTGTACAGTAGCATTTGATCCAGGAGCAGCCTTCTCGATTTTAAGGGAATTAGTGAGAATTTGCGTAACAAATCAGTATAGGATGATTTTGTACGAAAACATCTATAATTGATAACACGGAGAAACTTACGTTGAACTCGCTCAATTTGATCACTATATTTATTGTAGTAGGGGTTCCAGACAGCTGTGGCATATTCTAACTGCGATCTAACTAGGGATTTAAACAACAAAATATAGCTTTCTGGACGTTTAAACGAAATACATGTTCTCATGATGAAGCCGTAAAACTGGAATGCTTTATTTGTAATATTATCTATATGCATGTCGAGGTGCAGTTTACTATCTAGGAAAATACCCAAATCCCTAATAGCTGTTACCTTTTTTAGAGGTGTGTTACATAGATTGTAACTGTAATTAATTACATTTATTTTTTTTGTAAAGGTTAAAAAGTTGCACTTTTGAAGACTGAGATGTAGTTGATTGATATGACAATATTTAGTTAAACGATGCAGGTCATCTTGAAGTTTTTCACAATCACTATAAGAGTCAATTCTGCGAAAGACTTTGAGGTCATCCGCATATAAGAGGAACCTACTATTTAAAAAGCACTTATTAATGTCGTTAATGAAGATCAAAAAAAGAAGGGGGCCCAGAATAGAGCCTTGCGGCACCCCAGACGTGACAGTAATCAAATTTGAAGCATGGCCATTAATCACAACCTTCTGAGTGCGATTATGGACATAGGACAGGAACCAGCGCAGTAAGTCCCCACGAATTCCGTTGAATGCTATCTTTTTAAGCAATATGGCATGGTCCACCTTGTCGAAGGCCTTACAAAAGTCTGTGTACACTGAATCTACTTGTACTTTGTTGTCCATACTTTCAAATAAATAATTTGTATATATTAAAAGGTTACTAACAGTTGAGCGATTTTTAACAAAGCCATGTTGTTCCGGAATGATTATAGAGTGTAAACTAGGATAAATATGATTGTGTACAAGTCTTTCCAGAACCTTCGACAAGGTAGACAGCAATGAGATGGGGCGATAGTTTGAGACTTCATGTTTAGAGCCGCTTTTGTACACGGGCGTTATGTTAGCAGTTTTCCAAAGTTCAGGAACGATACCTTGACACAAACTGCCGTTAAATAATATAGTTACAGGTGTACTAATAGAATCAGCAGTGTGTTTAAGGAAAAAAGGAGGTAGATTATCTGGACCGGGTCCTTTCGTAACATCTAAGTTCCTTAACTCTTTACTAACCTCAGCTTGTGATAATATAATCTCGTGAATTACATTACTGTTTGAAGTATCTGAAGATAATGCGTTCATATCCAAGTTATTTAGTTTACTCTGTTCGTACACAGAGCCAAAAAAAGAGGAAAATAAATTGCAAATTGTTTCTGGATTATCAGAGTCCGTGTCATTGTATGTTATTGTATTAGGAATGCCAGATTTATTTTTACGACTATTTATAAATGACCAAAATACTTTTACGTCTTTCTTGATACCATCCTCAATGGAGTTAATGTAATTGATAAAACATTCTTGGGACAGTTTTTTAAATCTACTCCTTAATAGAGAAAAACATTCATAGTCTGAGCGAGAGCCATATTTTTTCCACTTTATCCAGGCTCGTTCCTTATCTTTGAAAATATGCACTAGTGGGCGCGAAAACCACACAGGGAACTCAGCATTTTTACTTGGACGTAACGGTACATGTTTTTTTATTATTTTAAATATTTCTTCATAAAACGTATGAACGCCTATTTCAATTGGTAAATCTTTAATGAGTCTATTCCAATCAATAGCTTGAATTTCATTGTTTATAGATATATAATCACCCTCTAAGAATCTAAACCTGGGCGTATTACAACGTTTCATGACTTTATAAGGCAAATTAAAGGATGTATAAACAAAAAATGGAGGGTGAATAATGTCCACTGGAACTAAAGGCGTGGGCGGTTGTTCGCAAACACAGTCACTTAAGTCAGAGTTGGATAAAAATAAATCCAATATACGATCTTTATTATTTTTTATATAATTAAATTGTTTACCATCAATTGACGACATGAAGTCTAAGAAATACTTAATCGTAGAATTACCGTAACTTATCGGCGAGGGTACGAGTGTTTTCGGGGTTACCTCAGACCATTCTAAGTTTGGCAGGTTAAAGTCACCTACGAAGTAATACTTATCCACGTTACCAGCCAGTACCTCGCCTTGAAAAACATCTAAAAACGTTTGGTAGGTAGGTGAGGGCTGGTTAGGCGGAATATATAATCCACAAATTAAATTAAATGTATCGGGAATACTAGAAGGAAATTTAAGTAAAACATAATCAATTACGGGAGATAAAACCGATGATTCATTGTAATCACAATTTTTTATTGGATCTAAAAAACTGCGGGTACATTGCAGGCCCCGACGCACGGCAACTAAAACACCGCCACCGTCCATCTTACCGCAAGCCGCTCGGTTCCTATCACATCGATATATTATATAACGGGAATCAATAATTTCATTGTCCGTAATACTAGAAACTAGCCACGACTCTGTTATGATGATTACGTCATAACACTCGGCAAGTATATTTGTATAGAAAGTATTCAATTTAGTCCGTAAACCCCTGCAATTCTGATAATATATCGTTATAGTATCACCTGTTAAAACAAATTAAAAAAATAAAAAGTGTTATCTTAATGCAATGGAGCTCAACGTTAGTTAATAGAAGAATAGAATGTTTACATAAGTTATAATTAGAACACAAGTTATGATGTTTATGGCAAAAATAATAGATTATGCGAGAAGGGCTGCTTTTGGGAAACAATAAATATCTGCATTCTTGATTTGACACTTTTACGTGTTTCATAAAACTATTTTTAAATACTATTAAATTAGTTAATCTATAGCTTAATAACAAAACGACGGTGCTCAGCAAAATTATTGTTAACGCTAAGTTATAACGTAAACACATAGAGTAGGTAACGAGACAGAGAATATTGAAGAGGTAACACACACTAGATAATTTACCACAAATTATGACCAAAACACAAAAAGCTGTTATGTTATCACAGAGAAGTCTAATACGGTGACCTTGAAAAACAGATCCAGGACGTTCATGGCTTAATTTTGGACAAGTCACAAGTTGTCACAAATATTTGAGGTGATGTCGTACAAAGAAGTCAAAAGAAAGCGTTGAAAGGAGTGAATGGTGTGAGCTGGACTGACAAGAGCCCAGCTATTAAATTAGAGAAGAAGAAGAAGATATAAATATACTCTTTAATGCAACATAATAAAATGTATATGTCGGATGTCATCTTGTCTAGCAGGTATAGGTACATTTTCCAAAAGTGAAAATGATCCTTCCTCAGAATCAGAATCAGAATCAGAATCAGAATCAGAAATCCTTTATTGTATTTATCATAGGTCATAAAAAAAGGTCGTAATATATTTAACAAGTTCACTATGACATACCTTTACAGGTGTACAATATTTTATAGTAGAATAAAGAAAGAAATATAATAATTTGATGTCAAATAAGTAGTCATAATATGTAAACAGCTTAGATTATGTCATTGACTAAATTCATATTATTTGAAAACAACACAAGTAGAATTTATATAAAAACATAAAATTATAATTTGCCCTTGTTTTCCAAAAAATCACGGACGCTATAAAATAATTTAGATAATAGCCATTCTGTAACTGCTTTTTTAAAACAGTAGTCATTAAGCTCCTTAAAATTATCAGGTAGGTTATTGTAAATGGTTACTGCCATGAAGTAAACGCTTCTCTGATACAAAGTTGTGCTAGGGTGATGTGAGTGCATAAGTAAGTCCTCTCTTAAGAAACTTCACTGCGTCAACAAATAAAGAACTGAACAGTGTAATTCACAAGGGAGGGAAGATAAAATTACCTGTCTATTTCAAAGGACGGAAAATTTCACAAATTCCAATGTTTCACTACTCTTCCATACTGTTGCACGTATCCCAAACAAATAGGGTTCAAGAGTCGCGACATTAGTTACCGAAATAAGAGTGAAATTGTGTGTTTAGAACAAACTGCAGCCAGTCCCGGTGACTCCATAACATTTGTCACATTCCCGTCAGACTAGTGCTGTTACTTAGGAAGTTATCGATAAAGATAATAATTTAAAATGGTTATGAAAAAACTACACATTATCTCAGAGACTATATTTAACAAATATGTCGCTTAATTACGGATTATCGATGAAAGACAAATCGAAACATGTATACCAGTTAATACTCATTCTTGGAAAAAATATCTATAAATGTGAATTCACAGCCCCGGTAATTTCGCAATTTTCTTTATATTCATAGGAATAGCTGGCTACTTCTGGAAACTACTTTGTTGAAATGAAATGAGTTATTGTGTGTAGGTTACAGTTGTTTGCTCACAACAACACTCTAAACAACATGCATCAATCCAGACTTAGTCCCAGATAAAGCGAAGCCCGGTGGGAAAGCTATGTGTTGTTCGTAGTTTATTAATTTACTTGCCCTTTCAAATGTTGAAGAATTCAGCATTAAAAAAGCAATTTAGCTTAGGAATTTATGAAACGGATTTATCGATAAATTTTCATCGACACACCAGGTCGAGTCGAGGCATCCACACAACATACGGTGAGTTATGCAGTCTGGTGTCAAGAGACTATCGATGAGTTATTGCGCCATTTTACAGCACATCACTATACTGCGCTCCGAGCGAAATCTGAATAAAGCGAATTTCAAAACTTCGCATGAAATATGAGTTTGATATTTACCTGAAATATTTGCAAAGAGTTTAGATACCGACCGTATGGAGCGAATCTTCGGATATTAGCATAAATAAGTACTATAGTTGTAAGGATACGTCCTTACACCTTTATACCGTGGTTCGCGACGTAACCGATAACCACGGCTGCCCTTCTTGGTGGATATGTGTGGGAATTGAATGTTAATTAAAATCACTGTTCTGTTACACTGTTAAATTATATTATTAAATGTTAAATGTTAATGTTATGAGCTACGTTGATGTTTGCTGTTGGACGGTAACTGGTTGCTCAGCCTAGATACTGCGTACACCAGAAGCGGCTAGCGCAGCCAAAAGTAATTAAATCTAGGTTACATGATTGGCCTACAAAAATGTACAGTGCTGACTATACAATAGCTATTGTTCGTTTTTGATCATTTTCTTTTCAATTTAGTTAGGAATATAGCGGGAGTCAATGCAAGTTGTAGTTGTTGTATGTTGTAGTTGTTCTGTGCATCCCAACAACTGTAGACGGTACTAGATTCATCCCTAAGCTTTGCATAGACGTATTGTCTTGCAACTTCTTAAAACTTACACCAAAATGAAAACTGTCATACCTAAGTTTGATTAACGAGCTGGCTTACTACTGAATAATCAATCATTAGAAAATTAAAAAAATAAATTTAGATGATGCCAAGGGCTTACCAATTGAGGGTAAAAAAATATTTTGATTAACAAATTCTATCGTATTGGATGTAGATAGATTATATTATTCAACAAACGTAGTAAGAAGAGGAAGATATAACGAAAAACAGAAAATAAACTTAGTTAAAATCATTCATTTCTTTACGGAGGAACATCAAGCATTCGTATAAAAGTCATATCATTTTGCTGGATAATAAAATCAAAGTGTTTAGATTAATAAAATAGTAGGAAACAGTGCATGGTTTTTAAAGCTGATTTTTAATTATTACTATTTGTATCTTGTATGTTCGACAAGATATATCGAACTGTATTAGCTCAGAGCAAGGAAACATAGGGTTAAAATACACATTTTTATAATTATTTAAAAATATAAAATCCAGCAAGGACGATAGATACAGATACACGTCACACTGCCTGTATCGGTCTTTCAATGCCCCAATAAAAACATCATCCGAAACTCCCCCAGAGATTCCACAAAGGCAACAAAAAGAGGACTTTCCATCCCATGCTATTATCGTGTTTTCCATCACGGCCCCTGCCTACCTTGCTCCTGGACTATCAGGGCTGATAATCACGGCGCATCCGTCAATGTCTCTCGCGTTGTAAGAAGGATATTGCAATTTTCTTTTGGAACTTAGTGGACATGGTTTTCGTGAGGTTTTGGACTTGTTTAGACTGTGTTTGTTACGATAAGTCTCGAATTTGTGAGAACGTTATAGAAATCGACACTTGAGACAACTATTTTTATTTATTGCACAATTTATTGCAAAATTAGTTTAACGTCGGTTTTTGTTAAAAAATTGTTCTTGTTTTAGTGCAATAATATAAAAAAAGAAACGCCTTCTATAAGAGGTAAACACGTTTATTACATCACAAGATAAACTACTCGATGAAATGGTCTGCAGCAGCATAATAAGTAACAAATTTACCGAGTCACTTCATCCAAAAAATACCTTGCCATTACCTACAATACAAACTAACGTCTCGGCCTTCATTACCCCTGGCCGAGGGGGGTTAAGACGGTGGCGAGGGGGTTAAGTGACTCCGAACGGAAATAAAGGTGCACACGACTGGAGGTAATGTTAATTGAATTTCTGCAGACGCCCGTGTAGAGGTGGAGAGAGGTCGATATAAATTGTCGATAGTTTTGAGGTTTCATTGAATTGATTAAGTCTTTACGAATGAAATGTGTAGATGAGTGGTAGATCAATTTAAGATTGTACATTTCTTTATGTTGAATAAGTTGTAAATTCAACAATTTCGTAATAGGTATGTGTGAGATTTTTTTCTTTGCAAATTGTTATTCCTGATAAGTGGAATCCTGTCTAGAAGTTACTATTCCATGAAAGTAGAACGTACGCATAATCCACTTCCATAAACTAGTCAGTCATTCTGTAAATATGGTACTATTAAGTATTAATTTTAAAGCAGCTGTCAATATTTTTCTGCTTATTCAGAGAATGGTACGATTCTTCATATTACTGGATAAGTGCTCACGTGCAGATGCCCAGTGTCCGAAATACAAGTACCATAAAAAATTAATTGTTTGTTATACTTACTTTGGTTTAAGTTAGTTTTATCAACACTACGACACTGTTGAAACAAATTCCTCAATCTCGGCAAATAAGATTCAAATATTTGGAAGGCATGCGTGGTGTTAAAGCGTAGTAAAGTAACATAGATGACCTTAAGAGTATTATTATTAATTATTCTGTTGCTTACATCCTAAATCTTGGGCTATAAGGACCCGGGGCTTAATGTTAAATGTTATAATATCGATAAATTTGCCCCATCCCTAGCTCGGCCGGCAAGTGATACGCGCGGTCGTCGCACGCAAGATTAAACGTCACAAACCTTCTGATACTTCTACCAGAAGTGGGGGATTCCACTATTTCACCCTCCACTCTCTACCCCTAAT
Source organism: Coleophora deauratella (assembly GCA_958295455.1). Classification (NCBI taxonomy): domain Eukaryota; kingdom Metazoa; phylum Arthropoda; class Insecta; order Lepidoptera; family Coleophoridae; genus Coleophora; species Coleophora deauratella. Next base: position 851,905 of record OY282398.1, on the reverse strand, counting down.
ACCACAGCATAAGGTCTCAATTCGAACCGCACAAGTGTCCTAATAAGCTGGTTAAGACGGCAGTCAGAAACAGACGAGTTTTAAATATAATACTCCAGTAATTATGAGAGAGATATTTTGTGAAATTGAAATCGTGTTCAGGTTTTTGGAAATGGGGTGGGTGTGGGAATTGTGTCCTTATTAGAATTAAGTGGTTCTTTTAAGATTTGAAACACGAGATGTATTTTTTCACAATGACGCCTTATTTTAAAACATATTTTTAGGGTTCCGTAGCCAAATGGCAAAAAACGGAACCCTTATGGATTCGTCATGTCTGTCTGTCTGTCTGTCTGTCTGTCCGTATGTCACAGCCACTTTTTTTCCGAAACTATAAGAACTATACTGTTGAAACTTGGTAAGTAGATGTATTTTGTGAACCGCATTAAGATTTTCACACAAAAATAGGAAAAAAAACAATAAATTTTGGGGGCTCCCCATACTTAGAACTGAAACTCAAAAAAATATTTTTCATCAAACCCATACGTGTGGGGTATCTATGGATAGGTCTTCAAAAATGATATTGAGGTTTTTAATATAATTTTCTTCTAAACTGAATAGTTTGCGCGAGAGACACTTCCAAAGTTGTAAAATGTGTGTCCCCCCCCGTAACTTTTAAAATAAGAGAATGATAAAACTAAAAAAAAATATATGATGTACATTTCCATGCAAACTTACACCGAAAATTGGTTTGAACGATATCTAGTAAGTAGTTTTTTTTAACACGTCATAAATCGTAAACCGCAATTTACCTTTCATTCCAGTTACAACGAACTACAAAAACTTTTATATTATGTTACTTGCTGCTACGGAACCCTTCATGGGCGAGTCCGACTCGCACTTGGCCGCTTTTTTTAAACTTTTATCATTTTTTTTAAAATAAATATTTGAGTGCGTTTCACCTGATGGAAGATGACAATGCTGCTGAGGATGGTACACGCAAGAACGAATAATACCAATTCACTCTCGTCTTCAAGATCTCTATAAAAAATTTGGTACAACACGTACCTACATGTATTGTGAAAGGGAATATTGTAAAATGTCTGTTTTCTCATACAAGTAACGTACATGTGTTTTATGAGAATAAATGATCTTTAAACCTCAAATAAAAAAAAAACGAAGTATGGTCTAATTTGCTACGCCGTAGCACGTTGCGTATAGATCTAGGGTTCAATAAAGCGGCCTGTAAATTCGAATGTTTATTCATTTGAAAATTTGAAATTTGGAAAAAGCTAAATATAAAAACAATATTTTTATCATCCACCTTTAAATCTTTTAAGCCACAATTATATTAACAGCAGATTAAAGAACTTGGTGTTACACATAATTTTTATACAGGGTGTTAAAAAAGTGCGTTTGAGATTTTAAGGGGGGAGGAGAGATTTTATGAAACGTATAGAATACAGGAAAAATATGAAAAAAAAACGATCTAAAAATTTTTTCAGTTTCCCATACAAATTCTTAATTCACTATTTAAATTTAGTATGGGAAACATAAAAAAGTTAAAGATCGGATTTTTTTTATATTTTTCCTGTATTCTATTCTTTATTTTGAGTAACCGTTTAAAATCTCAAACGCATTTTTTTACACCTTTTATAGACAAATTCTTTAACGCCAACCGTTGAAAACGCACTCAAAATAAATCACTCCATCCAACCGCTTCCACGCACTTCCTCTTAAAACTTACACAAATCAGGGGTCTAAGTAGACTTACCTGCCCCAAACGAGGGTTCCGCGCGATAACCACACCTTTACTTAACTGAAAAAAGAGCAATTGAAAGAAATTGCCCTAAAATTTGCTCTTTGCTTCATAACTTTTGAGCTAGTGATGGGGTGTTATTGGTATTTTTGTGTGAAAACAGGAATTATTGTAATACTATTGATAGAGTAGGATAAAGTGGCAATGGGCCGGAGATGTCTTGGACATTTGCGTATACTGAAGTGGAAATCACATATGGCCAAATGTTTTAGCGATGGTCTCTCTTCGAGTAGACAAAGCGATAATTTCTTAACACATACAAATGGCTGTAAAAAGGTATAAATAATGTAGTTTAGTAAAGGTATGGTGTGTTTAAGAATTTACATGAACAATCAAGCTTTGCAGTGCAACTAAAGCCGATATTACACGCAATTAGTAAAAAGAAAATTCCCGATTTATTGAAAATTGGTATAAAATGAAACAAAAAATTACACATCAATCATCCACAAATTATTTTTCAAATTAAAATGCGAAACTCATAAATAATCCCTGAATTCTGTTCTTCTTTTATTTTTGCCCAATTTCTAACCAGATCAACCGGTTTCAGTTACTGAGATAAAAGCACATCCCTAATGCCATAACGTAGTGGTTGAAGTAATAGCCGACTTTATTATCACTCTTTTTGGCTGTTTCAAATAGCACCTTCTGAAAGGATAACGATTAAAATATTCTTTGATACAAAATATTTAAAAAAATATGAAGGTTTGATATAATAATCAGTTGTTTCTTAGATCATATAAAAGGTCCAAAGCTTATGTTTTTCAGCACCTGTTTTAGCAATAAATAAAAATAGTTTGCTGTAAAAATATTGTCTCAATGACTCAGAAAAATATATTGTCTCAATATGATTAATGAAAACCAAGTACTGAAAATTTACATGGAACAACAAAACAATACCTACTTACAACACCTTGACGGTAGATAACAGCTTATCTGATTATCCCAGCAAAATGTCTCGCTGTAAAAAGGAGCCAAGTCCCGGCGCGCCGCCACCGCACCGCTCACCTCAGCGAAAATGCAATTAGATTCGTCTCGGGAGACTGACGCGGCCCGCATTCGTAGACCTAGAGCCCGCGGCCAGTTTTCGTGTCTTTGTGAAAATCATAATTTTTCATGAAACTGAAAAAAATTTCCGAAGGAGCCCATACTAAAACAGGGCAAACTTTTCTTTTGACTTCTTATACATATTAGGATCAAGTTTGAATGACGTAGGCTTGTACAGAGGCAAGTAAGCGATTTCAAGGAGCAGCGTAAAACTGACCTCGACACGAAACGCGATCAGCTGAAAGCCCGTCCACTTGCCGCCATTCAGTACCATTATTTAGACGGCGTACTCACGTGCCCCCAATGTGTATGGGGGTTTGCCGCGAAAATTGGCTATATCAGCCATATTCGGGTGCACCAGCGCCAACAAGAAGTGGTCGCCATGACCGAAATCGGTCGAATGGTTCATTTTTCATATTATCCAGCTTTGTATGGAGTCAATCAATATTTTGTTCTAATTATTTGGATACCTTAGTGAAAGCTGTCCAGTTTTTTGAGCAGAAGTTACAATTAAAGCAAAAGTCACGCTATATTATGAAACGGGCATGAAACACTTTTTTTTCTCCTATATCCGAGTCTACATGGCCCGCGCCTGATTTGCATGTAAATTGCAGTTAACCCACGTGCGACGGTTACTTTTAACTGTAACCGCTCTCTCGCGGCCCGTCACCGCTTACCGCATCCGATAAAATGGCAGTTAGGTATTGTAGGCCCATGACTGGTTTAACTAATAATCAACAACTCTGAACATGTTAAAAAACGACTTCAATCGTAACAGCTACAATTTTGCTATGTTTTGTTTTTGTTGATTTTTTCAAAAAGCGCTGAATCAATTTTGATAAAATTTATATGGGACCACCTCTAAAGTTTTATCTACCAAACAAAAAAAGAATCATCAAAATCGATTTATAATTGGCGGAGTGACCGCGTAACAAATATACAAAAAAAGAAAAACAACATATAGTCGAATTGAGAACCTCCTCTTTTTTTGAAGTCGGTTAAAAAGATTTTACATATTTTTTACAAGTAGACGCTTTTCTCATTTTTGTTCTACCTAGTTTGATACCTAGTATGTATTGTTCCTACCATTCGAAAATAGTGTAAGTGTTTGCGAGTAAAAGTACCATCATCCCTTACCATCAGGTCAGATAAAGCCAAAGGCTTACCAATTGTGGATAGAAAAAAGTACATAGTTTTTTAAAGTTCGAGTCAAACAGACGAATAGATGACGAGTATTAGTAATGAGGTCTCGTTGGCAGGAACCCTAAAAAGGGCCTGGTTAGTAATTAGCCCCTCAGGTCCCCGGGAGGACTCCGCTTCCTAGTTGATTATCTCAATCGATCACAGTAAGACATTGATGGAGTCGCAACCTTTAATGCTCATTTTTTATAGGTATCTGATTTGGAGGCAAATCTCTCTTGATTTTATGTTATACTAGCTTTCCGCCCGCGTTGACATCGTTTTTGGTTTTTGGTGCGCGCATCATAATAGTTTTGTTACGCCCGACCATAGTTTAATTAACAGAAAACGATTAATTAAAGAGAAGTCTGATTTGATTCGATTTTGATTTGACTGAAACATTTCCAATAAATTGATAATCTTTCATTAATTATTGTTCGTTTACACTACGTTTTGATCACTTTTATATCACATTTTATTCATCAGTAAACGTTACATTCAAAAACCGACAAGTTTTTCGAAATTTATCTACATTTTCGTATTGATTGCTTTAACGGTGAAGAAAAGCATCTAATAGAAACCTGCACGTCTGATTATTATAAGAATGTAAAGGTCACGTTGCACACGTCCGCAGGTGAAAATCTAAATGCCCTACACGTGACCGCGGATGATGTTAAGTGCAACGTAAGACTATCCTATGTAAAAATACGGTCAAATTGTACCACACGATAAGAACACTGGACGCTATTAAAATCACCCATATACTCTATATATCGCCTAATATTAAAGACAAACACACTCTTATCTCTATAACTACGTTGTTAACAACCCATTACGTCCCAACTGCAGGGGCACGGGTCTCTTCCCATAACTCGGGAAGGTTTAGGCCATACTCCACACACGGGGGCCAAGTCCGGATTGGTGGAGGTTGTGGGGTTAGTAGCCAACCCCAGTGTCAGAAGTTTTCAAGCCGCCTATAAGGCCTCTGACGTGGCTTAACGACTGCTAGCGATAGCAGCCGGCACCAACGGCTTAACGTGCCTTGCGAAGCACGGAAACGGTCGAGATAAATGCCACTAACAGTCAAACTCATCCAGGTTATGACCGTGTCTGTAGTCAGTTAACCTGCGTGATCGATGCGACCACGCAAGCCGCACTGAGTCACGACCGCTTCTCTCTATAACTACGTAGTGGAATAGATTGTGAGACACCTAAAATTTTATAGTGACCACTAACACTAAATCTTTCCCCAAGTAGAGTATATTTTACCTCAAACGCTGCAGGTCGTAGGTACCTATATGAAAGTAAGGCCGCTGTATATGGGAGCAATTTCCCGCGAGGTAACGAAGTCCAAGGGAGTGACCACACGCCATATATCGCGTAAAGTGACGATGGTGTACTATGGACATGATCTGCTAGAAATACGACGAAGTTTGACGTTTCTTCTCGCATCGTAAACACTTCCCGAAACTTTGAGTGTAGACATTCCGCGTGGTACGATCTTTGTACTAGGTAGAAAAAAAACGATTTAAAAGTATGTGTTTTGATCTACTTAAATAAAAAAACATTTTGATTTGATACGTATAATGCGAAATTCGCTGTATTGACCTGTTTGTAAAATATAAGTTGTAACAAAATAGATGTAGCATCATAAAGTTGAATTTTTTTTTTTTGCAGGACTTTGCTGAATCGCTAAAAACCAAGCCATACAGGCAGTGGCCTTATCAATCTATTTGCAAGGCTACTCGCTGATCATTTAGTGGCAACTGCAAACTGGACGATGCTGTATTTACTTAGTGGCTCTCTAAAAGGTAGATTGATGGTATAATGAAATTACAGAAATTTTATAACCTACTATTGACTGTTGAGCATGGGTTCACAACGAGATTGTCTTTCAACTGATTGCATGATCCCGGTAACAACCAACTAAAACTATGCCCCTCATTATTCCAATTACTTTGACAACGTAACCCTCTCCTCAAAAACGCCAAAAACATATAACCTTTTTGTTTTTTTTTTCTCATAAAATAATACATACTTATTTTATTTCAAGTCATGTCCATAGCAGTCGAACTCACGGTCCAGCGGTAATTGCCGCTATCAGCCGCGCCCGTAAAGAGGTGAGCGGGTGCCCGATTGACTGTGAACGGACCCTTGCGCGGACGCACGCCGTGCCGCCGATAGCGGGCGAGCGGTTAAGAATTGAATTACCTGACCGTTTCAGGGTGGAATTTTCTTTTAGTTTTTAGGAAGGGAGTTTGTAAGGAGTAATAGATGAAGGCTATGTAACATTAGGAAGTTGAAATGTAAAATTGTGTCTTATATAATATTATAGGCTGTATAACAATAATTGTGATTTGAATTATAGTCTAGGCCAGTGTTTTTCAACCTGGCCTCAAGGGGTAAAAGAAAAAGTAAGTGTTTATAGGTCATACACTGCAATAAAAAAATACGATTTCAGTGAGAAGGCTGGGCCTCTTTATTTTTTAACAATTTGCAAAACGTGGTTATATTTGGGGAACTTTAGTAAGTAAATCATTTTCTAATTGAAGAAAATTATAAACGCAGTCTTTCAAATCACTAACATTTTGTATGTTTATGGCCCAACAAGGCGGGGTCGCAAGAATCTTTTAACTTGTAAAGGCTTTGTGTATCTTTCAGTCAAAATGTGAAGGTATTGTTTTATAGCTATAGAAAGAAAGAAAGAAAATAGGTATGTTTATTCGGCAAACACAATTTACAAAATACAATATATAATACTCATAAAAAAAAACGACTCAAGGTTTGTTGCGTGACTTTTGGAAAATTAACTCAATCTAGCAAAAAAAATACTAAACCAAAAGTTTAAAAACTGTCTGTTTAATGTTTATGATTTTAGTTTGGTGGTTTTCTAGTTTTTTGTTCTTAGTGTTTAGCAGTTTTGTAGATTATTTCTTCAAAAGTCGAGCAACAAATCTTGAATCGATTTTTTAGTCCACCAGTGTAGATGGTAGTTTTGTAAGACGGGCCATAAAAATTACCCTCTAACCATTCAAATCCGTATCTAATAAAACCCGAGTACTTCCAATGTTTTAAGAAGTTATAGTTTACGTTAATATGCCACAGAAGGTTTAATAGTAAATTATTTTTCAGATCATCTTCAATTTTCTCAGTTTCAACAGCAAAAAGAGCGATCACTATAGCGTGTGTGACGTCATTCGAAACCCTCCTTTCCCTTTCGACCCTCTTAGCTTCTCTAAAAGCCGGTCGTTAAAGCTAACCTGCCGATTTGTAAACCCAATTGAGTGTCAATGAATAGTGACTTCTAAAGTGGCCACGCATTCAGGTCGGGTAACGTTTTCTTTCTTCACCTTCTAAGAACTTTCATCTCTATGATGTTATAAGATTCTCTAGCAAGTTTCCTGTACTCCAAATTGAGGCGAAAACTCATTTAATTAAACAGAATTTAATAAAAATACGTTTATTTTGTTTTTCATATGTTTTTCTGGGTTCTCGTAGCTATTTTTCCTAAATATAATTGTTTGGATAAATGCCTAATTGTTTGGCACCTTTCTTAAATTTATAGACAGTGTTGAGAAATACTAAGAAAGGATTTTGAAAAAGCAGTGGGTGAAACGGGGTATTAAATTTTGTATGAAATATTAGATTACCAATGGAGAACTCATGCGCTGTATATTGATAAAGTCGCGGATATGCCAGAAATATCATCTTGCCACTAAACATTAATTATAAAGCGTTAATGTGTATGTTTCCTTTTGCCAAAATTCAAACGCTAATTTCAAATTCTTTAAATTATTTTTAGTAGATGTTATTACGCTTTCTTTAAACTGCTTCTTTAAACCCTTATGGGAAAATCTGCATTGAGCTTTGGCGTCGTCTTCACTTCCTATTTGGTGAAATGATGCCAAGGTCTTAGTCATTACTGAGTCGTTCAATAGCTTATGCTTAAAAGTTTTGTAACCTATTCCAAATAGTTAATAAAGAAATAATTGATTGAATTGACAATAAATGATGTAACACCATAATCATAAGTAAGTTACATGTTTTAGGTAAAAAAAATGCAGCTAATGATAAAAACAATGATGTTGATTCTAACTGCAGCGCCAAGTGACTACCTTCTATCCTTTGTGATAGATACAACAGAATAAAAAGAAGTGAAAAATATTAAATTTATAGTATTTGAGTCGAAGAAAATGAAATCCTTGATTCAACACCAAGGGGTAACATTATGAATCGCTTCTTCCGAAGTGGTTTCTGGAAAGCAATCAAAACAATTTACTGTTCAAACAAGGTGTTCTAAAACTCTTACAGCTGACAGTCCCATGGGCGCCGTGGTTGTGGGCAGGTCTGTTTACTGAAGAACGGTGTTGCCATAACGAGTTGTAAAGGACTACATCTACAGACGAGTTTGAGGGAAATAAGCCTGACATACAAATGAAAAAGTATCTATCTGTACCTGAAATGTTTTAATATTATTGTAAATATTCTTCTTATTTCCGAGTTGATGGTTTTTTGTAGATGCAAAAAAATTATCAGTGATCCCTTATAAATTTGTTTACTGCTGTAAATATAATATAACAAACTATTTTCAATCAACAAAAAATTTAAATCATCCACTCATCAAACCTTCATGAAATATATTCTGTTAGCCTCCTTTATTACATTTTTAACATCTTTAAATTTTTTTGCTGTTTTGCAATGTGTAGGATATTAAGCAATATGTTTTTTTTTGTATACTATTTTTTTGTAAACTATTATATTTTAATCTATACTAACATTTACTTGTAAGGTATAGGAAATACGAATTTAATAATAAATCCCCACAATTCAGCATACCACCAAACACTAGCAACACCGAAGCCTTCACCGCCCACCTCGGCGCACTCTCATCCACTTAATAATATTTTTCACCTTGTTTCGTTTTCCAATTTTCCGCAAGTCACTCTCCTGGGTAACGGAGCGTGGCTTGATTGTGGAGCCGACGACGCAACGTGGCTACTACGATACGGCTTGAACAAGGTATGGGAACGGCACGGTAAGATGTAGGCACGCCATCGTTAAGAGTTGCTTACTTGGGAATGAGAGGGACATAGGAGAACGTCGAATAGTCAAAGTGAGTTAGATAAAATGAAATTTTGTGAGTAAGTATGATTTGCACCTATTACACATTGTCTTCTCATAGAAGATACATATTATTGGGTTTAATAATATAAATAATACCTCACTGGAAATGGGCGTAATCAGTTGATACATAGTTTATTCTCAACTAATGTAGCTGTTTACGAACTGCAGTTTATTGTAAATATTTTTGTTGGTTCAATAAATTATCTAGAAAGTTTATATTGATTTAGGAATTTCCAATTAACGTAGGCTAAGGACTTAATCAGTCCATAGATAATGAATGTTCTAGATCTTTTAAGAGAAGCCTTAATTAAACATCGAGAACTTTAGAGAAGACCACGGCTTTTGCTAGAAAGTATCAAATAAAAGTAATAAAATTACGATCTGCACTGCACTAAATATATTTTCAAAGATTTAAGACCCATAACGGTGTGAATTTTAAACAATTACGTACCATTAACATTGAAACCACACTCGAACCTCATCTACATAAAGCATTCTAACGATAATTTTGTTGTGTTTTTGTAAAAAGTATTTTTTACTTCGCCTCATGATATCACCTGACTATCGCTATGTCAAGGAAAATAGGTAGAAATAATATTATTTCGTCGCTGTCCCTTCCACGTTGACCCCACTTGCCAAATCTAATTTTGTCCCCTATCTTATATGATATGATATTTGGTGGGTTTGCGAGTACAATATAGGATCCAACATAAGTAGGACAAACATTGACTTTAGTTTTGAAGACAAATTTTATAACTCTAGTTATACTTAGAATATAGAAATTGCGTAAAACTACTTCTGATATTATTAATGAACGTGTTAGAAAAAAGATAAATGCATTATTTGCTAATATTGCGAACAAAAAAAGGAAAATGAAGGATCTAAAGAGTAAGTCCTGCAAAACTTAAAAGGACACAGTTTGAAACTTACACAATTTAACTCGCGAACGCGATCAAACATTTGTCCAAAAAGTTTCGTCATAAGTCGTCACCCCAAGATGAAATGCAGGTAACTCAGGAAAATCTAATTCGGCAAATTGAATTACACTGTCCACTCAGAGATATGAGGATAGCTCGGGAGGAGCTTTTGACATTGTTATTGTGATAAGTCACAATTTTTGGTTGATGGAATGGAGAGCTTTGTTGGTTAGGGAAGATCGGAAGGTAGATGTTTTTTTAGGTTTTCATTGAATGCTTTTACTAGATATAGGTAAAAATAATATTATATTTACTCGACTGCCTAAGCAAAGTTCCATATTTTACGGATCTAGGTAGGTATTTAAGAATGTATAGAAAAAAATATTGACGATTTAAAAGCATGTGTAAAACATCTAGCAAATCTAATCTAAGCAAAATTTCTCCAGTAGGTCACTGTTATTAACCACAATTATTGCAATTTTGATGTTGACCTAGTTAACACAGCGAATTTTTATTACATAATATATTTTTAAACTATTCACAACTAATAATATATATTTAGATATTTTTGTATTATGCCCATAAGTATAACATGTAAGAATTTTGTTGCCTGAGATACAGGTTTATCCTAGTTCAGGCACCCATTAATTTGTACTTTGTTTAATTTTTAGAAACCTATGTAAATTATCTACCTTTTACAAATAAATAAAAATATTATTATTATTATTATATCTACTTAAAAAAACTTTTTTTTTTGTTAGTAGGTTAGTTATTTATGGTTAGTCTCAGAATGACTATTTTAAAATAAAATAAAGCCCAAAAATTGCTTCTTTGATAGAATTTTACAGCTTATATAAGTACTTAGTGTTGATGTATAAATATTCTTAATTGGTTGTTTTTAGAGTTGTAACTTGTGAAATCACGGTCAATTCGAAAAAACAAAAAGTGTGTAATGAATTTAAATATCTGAAAATCTTAAGTTTTATTCGACCATTTTATTCCCAAAAAGCTTATGTCGCATTTGACCCCAAACCTTTCAATTGATTCTCATCCCCCATATCTGCTATTATAAGAAAGAAAGCCGCAAAGCATATGGAGCTTCCGCATATTTTGCGGCCTTCTTAGTTATGAGGGCAGAGATGGTAACCGGAGCAGGGTCGCAACCAGATACCACCTTTTAGCCACCTTTAATGGCGGCAAACAAGTCAGGTGTTTGTGAAACAGAATAGACTATTTGTTCTGAGGGAGGGATGTTGGCGGGATGATGCGTTGATTGATCGCTTCGAGAGGTGGGTAGAAATGTAGAGCTTTTGTTTTTTTGATAAGTGAAATAAAGACAGTTAATGTTTTATTTTAACCTACCTTCCTATTATTCTAGATAATACACGATGTTAAAAAAGGTCATTTGAAATTTTAAGGGGTTAGTATCAAGTATAAGAATACTGGAAAAATAAAATATTTTTTTCAGTTTCGCGTATTAATTCTTGATTCTCTATTCAGATTTAGTCCTTAGGGACCTTATTAAATACCTGAATAAAATTAAACACGGTGTCTAATCATAAAACTGAACAAATTTTCCCAAGGAACGTATACTCAATTCGCAAAAAAATTGTATAGGAAGTCCAAAAATTTTTTCGCGTCCGAACTGAGTATAAGGTTCCTTGAGGAAAGTTGTTCACTTTCATGAGTAGAAGCCACTGTGAATTTTTTTTCAGGTATTTTAGAAGAACCCTGTACAAGTTGACGTTTTACGTATATTCTCTGACAAGGAGTGATGAGCTTATTTTTAATCCGAGCTGAGTAACTCTACTACGGTGTCTATGTCTGCATTAGAAATGAATTTTCGGATGCAGGAATGTATCTTATTTTACTCGATTATGTAATTTTAATCTTGATCTATGGCTGCATGTTCCGAAAAAAGTATGTTTCACGATTTTTTAAATTATTTATTGAATATTCAACACATATACAATACACAGATATGTTATAGCGTGCACAACAAAAAACTCACAGAGGTTTATCTGGCGCAAACGAGTCGGTCTTTGATACAGTACCATTGATGTAATAGCTTTTTAATTTGTTTTTATACTTATGTTTGTTGACATAAATGGTGCTGATTACCACAGGCAGCTCATTCAGATAGCTAGGAATCAGATAATTTAGTATTCTAGTGCCATATACATTAGTTGTTTACTATACAGGATATAAAAAAAAATCCAACGGTAGATTTCACTCGTGAAACTGAACAACATTTCTCGAATAACACATTTCGGTTTAAAAAGAAGTTTATGTTCTCTCCATACAAAATTGGCCTATTGGCAGATTAATTTGTGAGAAGATTTCAACATATCTTTTGCGTTTTTACTATCTGTTCCATAGGAAAATATTTTCAGTTTTATTGAGTACACAATATCCTATGTATTAAAATTTCCCGGAGTGATGTTTTTTACACTTTATATACTTACTACGCATGAAACCCGAACAGCCGTAGTTTTATAAAACGGGCCTCAGGTGGTACTAATTTTGTATTAAATTACAATATAAATGAAACAGACTAACAACTAATAGGTAGTCACAAAAAATGCGTCAACCCCACACTAGTGATGCGACAACCCGGATCATCGCGTAATCCGGTTCGCACTGGACCGTTCCGGTTTACGCGGATAGTTGGAAATGACACATGTCACCTGGAATTAGTCGGATACGGGTTATTTTGAGTTTTATGTTGTGTGTCTCTTGGTATCATTAATAAAATGTCCGATAAATTAAACAAGTATACAAGTTGAGTTTTGAAATAAGGTAATACTAGTCTTTAGTTTCCTATATGCGAAAACATATGAGTGTTTAATTTGTACTATATTTAGCTGTATTACATAGACATTTAATACAGTTTGTTTTAAATAAACGATTGAACAGTCTGTGTAAGCGTGTTAGAAGGAGAGATGAAAGTCATGTGACTAGAAGAGTGATTGTACAGTCAACTAACAAGTGTCGTTGTATAGTATAGTTATGTGTCTGGTAATGTGTCAGAGTTACTGTAAGTAGTGTCGTATGTATGTATAAGCTAGCTAACTGTAAGTACATGAGAATGGAGAGGGCGAGCTAAGACCTACACAACCCTTCTAGCCCTAGCGTCCTAACAACCCTAGTGCCCTAACAGCCCTAACCCTAACCATAAAAATATATACACATATATACAGGGTGACTTTAAATTAGTTCTTGATACGAAAGGGTATGCATGTGCTCATGATAACAAACAACTTTCCCTAAGGAACCCATAGTCAAATCGCAAAAAAAATTTTGGAGTCTCCATACAAATCGAGCAACTGACCGGCCAAATTAGTATGAAGAGTCCAAATTTTTTTTTGCGATTTGACTATGGGTTTCTTAGGGAAAGTTGTTTGTTATCATGAGCACATGCATACCCTTTCGTATCAAGAACTAATTTAAAGTCACCCTATATAAGTACGGGATGCCTGCACCACGAGACCTAAGATGACAGGCGGAGTTGGGAAGGAAATGGGATTGAGGTCGGGGGTTTTCTCACTGTCAGTAGGGCAGACTCACCAACGACGACTGATCAGCTGCCTAAGCTGACGGCTAAAGGTTTCTTGGCCACAGTGAGAGGAGAGTGGAAAGGGTCGATGATGCGTCGTCACGTCGATAGTGAAACAGCGTTGAGTCTGGATACCAAGAGACTTTATTTTCATCTTAAAAACTATTTATACAAATCTTATTTATATGTGTGCGTTAATAAAGATACATTCATTTTAGTGGGTTTTAGCTGATACACTACACAGCACTTTATTGTAACAATTTCGGGCTGGTCATTGCACTGCTGAGTTGCATGTTTACGAAGTGAACAGTGATGAATAGTTGGAGTTAATAGGAGAGAGACTAAAGCATAGAGTAATATTGTATATACTGAGAGACCAAAGAAAAGATTATGTGAAGGATGATATGAGTAGGAAAGGAGTAGGCACTGAGATGATAGAAGAGATAATTGGATGAAGAACACACATTGCACTGTCTTCAAATTATGTGGAACCAAGGTTCGGAACCGGTTAACAAATACCGGTTAATTTCGTTCGAATTTCGGTTAACGATTCCGTTCAGGTTAAAACCGGTTTCCAGCTTAACCGGTAAATTTGAATAAAATATCGGTTAATCAGGAAGCGGTTTTCTAACCGAAATAAGAACTGAATTAACCGGTTAAAACCAAACTTAGTCAAGTACAGGCGCGTCGCGCGGGTGCCACTGCCCGAGTCTTCTGCTCACTTTCTCGCACGCTTTCAATTGATTGCACGCGGCAAACATGCCTACAAAGTCGCATATTCTTCAAATTAACCGGTTAATTCCGTTCGAACGAAAAAATATCGGTTTTGGTTAAACCGGTTAAATATACCGGTAACCGAAACCTGAACGAAACCTTAACCGAAATTATTTCGATATAGGGGTCAATGACCGAAACCGGTATTTTCAAAAAACCGGTTTCCGAACCCTGTGTGGAACATAGCAGACAGATGATGGTGTACTTAAGGATGTTATAATTTCAAAACCGTAAAGGCAGGCATTCCAAGAGTTGGAGGCCTTGTGGTCTTAATTCTGACCATGCGTTTTCTGCTTGCTGATTAACTAAACTAATATAATAGATTTTTCGTCATATGGGCTATTATTAAAATACGTAAGGTCAAGTACGGGAGTGACTAGAAAGGAGTGGAGTGTACACTACACACAAATACAGATATCATCGACACTTTTACTAGGGTTTTGTGCCATAAAAATAATTTACAGCCGTACTTATCAAAATACGGATGTAAACTACTATAATACGTTTCTAGTTTTTAATTAATCTATTGATAATTAGCTCACCCTGTACTTAGGCAGTAAATAAACATAGCCAGTTGTGAACGTGAAAACGTGTTATTATGAACAGAATTTAATGAAAGACGTTTTCGACAATGTTTGATTATATTTTTTGTTTATTATTCGTCGAATATGCGTTCGCGATTATATATGATGATATTCAGGGTAACGAGACAACTCGTATTGGGGATTGGAGAAAGGGCCCCAAAATTAAAACAGTGATTCCTCTGGAGCCTCCAGGGTTCCTAATATTTTTTACTGGCGTCCAGACGCCCAGTGTTGATGATCCAGTTATTGGGTACAAGGTAAGGAAATAAACAATTTCACTACGGAAATACATGTATACCTACATATTACATAATAGGTTAGGTAAAATGGTATCATGCAATACCTCTCCATTAGTCAGGCATTCCAATAACTGAGAACTGTAGTTCCACGTGTGATAAAACATTATTTCAGCACTACTGAAAGTGCCAAGCAAACGAATAATATCACTTCTCAGTTTCAAACCTGAATATTTAGACAATAGCCTCGTTATGTAAGAAAATAGCGCAATAAAAAAAAATACAAACTTTTGCCTTACGATATGTATTTGCTGAAGTTTTCAACTTTTAAAGATAACAACTTTAAAGTTATTATCGTTCGACAGTTAATTGCTGAAAAATACTTTTTATAAAACTCGATCAGCCGATTCTCGGGAAATCCAAAAATGTTTCTTTTTTATTGTATAACTAGCTTCCACCCGCGACTTCGTCCGCGTGGACTTCAGAATTGTGTCCAGAAAGAAAGAAAATGTTAAGATAGCCGCATCTAGTGACGGGACGGGAAATTTTGAGTTTTTAAGCATTCCTACGGGAATCCTTAAGTTTTCCGGGATAAAAGTATCCTATGTGTTAACCGAGTGCTTTACCTATCTACCTACCAAATTTCATCTAGATCCGTTCAGTAGTTTCGGCGTGAAAGCGGAACAAACAAACAAACAAATGGACAAACATTCATACTTTCGCATTTATAATATTATATTAGTGAGATGAGATGAGATGAGATAGTGAGATGCGATTTGTTTTCCCATCATCAATTAATTCTGATTCTACTAAAGTTCCAGCCTACAAATTTTTTGTAAGACGGCAACTTATGCTTTGTTCCATATTTTCCCAGTTGGCGGTAAAAGAACTGACAACGGACCCGCTGGACTCAGAAACAGCAGTAAGACATAAAATAAAAAATATCGATGACGTCATAGAACTAATGCAGGTAAAGTTGGATCGTATTTTCGGTTTAGTGACTTTATTTATTTATTTTTATTTTATTATTGCCTTCCTTATCACATAAAAAAAAAATACAAAAAAAATTATGAAGACCACAGCATAATCTACATACAAAATTACAGTAATACCTACAATTTATTTTATATATTATATTTTTTACACGCACACAGTGGCTTCTCGCAACCTCCCACAAATATAAATAAAAGATAAATTTCATATTGTATTTCTAAAGAGTAACAAATTAAAAAAAACGATGCATGTACCTTCTTTGCACCGCGGGCAGGAAATAGCTTTCCACCAGTTATAATTGCCGTATCAGTGGTCATAGTTTGCCGTATCAGCGGTCATAACTTGCCGTATCGGTAGTTACAGTTTGCCGTACCAGTGGTCATAATTTGCTGTATGAAGACGCACTACACTTATTTGTTTACAATTTACTGTACACAACAAAGACAAAGAAATACATTAACAAGGAAAAAACATACAAAAGATACAGCTTATTTCTATAAGAATCATCCGGGTCACTACGACACTGTGCTGGATGGGAGCTTCTTTGGACCCGTCGTTTCTTCTCACTCCGCAAAAACTGCCTGAATCGGCGGGTATTCGAATTCCGAGTGGCAGGAACCTCGTATTAGGTAGATAAAATAATGACCTACGAAAAGTGTACACTGTCTACTTCGGATAAAATATTTTCATTTTCATTTTCTGAACCATACCATGTTACCTAGTTTACCTACTTTGCAAGCTCGGTGTCTCAAGGGAAAGTTAGCCGTCTATATCAAGTTGTTGTTTTTTCTTTTCAGAGAAAAGTATCCCTTGCTCATATATTTACTACTGCTTTCAAAGGTTCTCCTTTTGAGATTGAAATACCAGCTATTTATAAAGAATACATATACAGGTAACGTGTTAATGTGTGTAATAATAATAAAATATACGTATTATATTAAGGCAAAAATGTATCAAGAATTGAATTAACATTTTACGTTTTTTTTAATATATTAATTATAATAATTGTAAAATTTGCATGGTAAAGTGTTAGCTGAAAAGATGAGACTTTACTTATTTCATGTTGTTTTAAATTTATCTGTTTTTATGCAAATAAATTCGTTCTTGCCCCTAGGCTCAACTGGTTGTGCCGTGAACACTTTTGATTCCCTCCAGCACAATTAATTATATCTTGAATCTTATTATTACAAGTTAGGGTTTTAACTGTTACCTTATTCTCGTATTCAGGGTTCGCGTAGTTGACGTTCTGCCGAAGGTTCAGTACTCTGTCACAGTGCAGGCTTACACGAAGGCTCTGGAGGGGCCCGTGTCAACAGCTGTTGGAGGCTACATCGATGGTAAAGGCCACCATCTGATGAAGAACCGTAAGAAGAATAGATACTTACCGGCTTTGTGAAGAAATAAAGGTTTCATAGTTGTGTCAGTTTTTTTATTGATTCATTTGTTTTTTTTTTACTAAGGTTTTATGTCTATACGGTGACTTTTTGTTAAATGAAAAGCAAATAATACTCAAGTTAGCAACAGTTACACCTAAGAAATTAATAAGAACCTATAGAATCGGAGTAAAACAATATTATGTTCCATACTAATTGTCAACTTGCTTTGGGAAAGTTCTTCAGTCAGTAGCATCTACAATTTCTTAGTTTTCACCTAGTAAAATGACTCTTTGTATCACATGATAAGTAAAACAAAACGATAGAGAGTAGAGAAAACTTTTAGTAGAAGTTAGTTGTTGGTTCTCAACTGTACTATGCTCTGCAAATGGCTTCAGATGGTGAACCCTAATTCTCCTTCAGCTCGATCCTACTGGGCGCGCTAAGGGGCCCTTCCATGTCGCGAGTGACGGCCTGCACGCGCGTCTCGTACGTCAGACCCGTGCGGATATGTTCGATGCGTGCGCGCGTGTTGTTCGCGCCAGAGACTAGGATCTCTTTGGGGCGCCATTCGGGCACGTGGCTGGGGGTGAACTACAAAGAAAATACAGAATTTTAACTTTAAAATATAAATATTTAACTAAAAATACAAATGTTTAACTAAAAATATAAATGTTTAACTAAATAATTTTACTCAAAAACTACTTGACTGACGACAGCTAATGTTATAGTATCTGCTGTTGCTTATAATATGTACTAGTGAAACATGTTTTAACCAACTTCCATAAAAATCGAAGGTTGTCAATTCGACTGTATATTTTGTGTTACTGACTGTGACTGTATGTTACGTGATGTCGCTGTTTTTAATGATTCATTTTCTATTTGACTGTTAAATACTAAGGTTTTCTCATATAAATTATACCGAAATCTATATAGGAAGTGGTTTCGGGTTTATTTTAATAACTATTTTTTACTTTCGAGCGACTGGGGAGCGAGCGCTAGCAAACGATCAAGTAGTAAGGAAATACTGTCATGGCAAAAAATCTAACTTGAGATTTTGATGGGGATCGATAGTTTTTTACGTATTCTTACCTTGGCAGGCTCGAATGTTTCCACCAACGTTATTTTGCCATTCACTATCTCATATTTGTAAGTCTTCACAGGGTATACTTCCCATACCTTCACCTGGAAATGAAATAAGATTTTAGAAGAATATAGTAATTTAGAATTAAGTCAAATAGTAAGGTTTGTTGTATTGATCTTAATTTATTGGAAACATTCGGTGTGATGACAACATTTGCTTGCTCTACTACTATTTTACTAATGTAAACACAAATAGGGCGACTTTTGTTCTCTGACTAGGGGCAAACTTCAGATGCCTGTATAATTAGAGCATAGCAAGTCCATACAAAATTGGTAAATCTCCTCTTCAGTTAATATAATGTGTTGGGGCTAGTTTCTTGTGGACTCGACGCGAGGTTTCTTCTCGCTCCGCTAACACTTCCTAAAAACGTTGAGTTTACAAGTTCCGAGTAGTAGGAACTTTGTACTAAGTAGGTATAAAAAAAGACGATTTAAAAGAATGTGTGCAGCATCTACTTAAATAAAAAGATTTGCCTTTTGACTTTTTGAATTTCATCTGTATGCCAATAAGTCACTTTTTCTTAAAGTAAGTAATCACTTCATCTAAGTATGATTGTCTATTTGACACCTTATCAGCAAATAAACCTCTTTATTGTTTGTTTGTTTGAACTCACATTAGTAAGATACGTATAATAAACAAATCTGTTCACATCACAACACCGATATTTGCTATGAGTGGTCGAGGTCACGTCTCTAATTGTGAAAGTCAAGTTATCAATGATATTTTACAATGTATTTCCAGATTCTCATTTCTCTTTTGCTTGCTTCTCATTCTCATTTGCTTCTTGTGTCGTAGGTCAAGATCAATTTTGGGTCACTAAGTTAGTGAAGTAAGTAAGTAAGTTAGTAAGTAAGTTAGTAAGTATAATAATAATAATAATCTCGCCGGTTGCCGTATTACAAGTACACGCCGGAGTCAGTTCTCGAAAACGACCGCGCCAAGCTCTACTGGGACCGAGACATCATCACGGACAGGTCTATTGATCATAATAGACCTGATATCGTGTTGATGGATCGGGCGCAGTCAAGGGTGTTTTTGGTGGATATCACTATTCCACACGACGAAAACCTCGTGCAAGCCGATGCCGACAAGAGGTTACGGTACCTTAACCTGGCACACGAGGTTACGGATGTGTGGCAAGTGCAATCCACTGAAATCATTCCTGTAGTCCTGTCCGTTAATGGTTTGATCCCTTCTGACCTGGATCGTAACCTTAGACGGCTGGGACTTCGAGGCAGACCGATAATAGCGGCTATGCAAAAGGCAGTCCTCCTCGACAATGCCCGGATTGTCCGACGCTTTCTCTCCTCGTCGCACTGACCTCCAGCCGACTGTGCTTCTGCTGGAGTAGCTCCTGCCACTTCGCCTAGCGCGAAGTGGTCAGAGTAGCTCAAATTTATATTTCTGCATAATAATAATATCTGGGACAAATCACACACGGTCATCTGGCCCCAAACTAGGATTCCCTGTATCTTGGGAACCAGAGACTGATAAACATACACATATACATTTAAATACATACATATATAGATATTAATACACCCAGACTCAGAGCAAACAATTCTGCTCATCACAGAAAAGTTTGCCCTGTGTGGGTATCGAACCCACGACTCTCGGATCAGAGATCAGGATCGCTAACCACTTAGCCACCGAGTCAGTCGAGCGAGCGAGTTAGTATGCGAGCAAAACAGCTAAAACCGGTGACTGTGCCACAGCAAATGTGCCAACCAATCCGTCGCTGAGTCTGTTAAACTTGCGTCTTTTGCAGATTCAAATGATGATGACGATGATCATTGTCTCTGCAAAATCGCGTTACCTAAGTTTCCTAAGAAAAACCGTAATTTCACGAAAAAATGGTTTCAATCAAAAGCCGGAGGCCCAACATCCCCCCCCCCCCCCCAATTCTCCCCATCCCCCCATCCCATTTCAAAGGTCGGCAACGCACTTGTGACTCCTCTGGTGTTGCGGGTGTCTATGGGCGGCGGTAATCGCTTACCATCAGGTGATCCGTCTGCTCGTTTGTCACCTATCACATAAAAAAAAAAAACTCTCTAAATAAGTAAAATTTAGCACGGAAAACATCGGTTACGTTTGGATATAATCATTTCATTCGTACGGTTTACGTGACATGACGGATTGAAACAGTTTCTTCGTGAAGTTATAATTTGTATTCGAAAAGATCACATCATAAAGAATAGATTCCTTAATTTTCCAGATTTCTTTGAAAGTTTTTATAAATGAAATCGACGATTACGTGATGATACTAAACTTAGGTGACTTTCTAATCTATTCAAATGAAAACAATCTTACCTTGTACCCAATGACAGGGTTACTCTCATCAGGACTATTTACCGGCGTCCAGTCCACCTCAAACCCAGAAGGTTCGAAAGCCGTCAAACCATTCAGGCTCGGAGCCGGCAAGTCCACAGACCTGGTGACCCTGACCGTTGGCACCGACAGACCCAGCGTCACCGTCGCAGCTACTAGGAGAACTAGGACTTTCATTATGTTTTTCGACATTATTTTTTGTCTTACTTTGATGGACTTCGTTAGCTAAGTGTAATGTTGAATGATGTACGAGATCTATTTTGTATTTGTTATTATTATATAGTGTTTGTTCATTTCTTAAGTGTGTATGCATAAGGATGTACGCACATGGATATGGACGTTTAAAATGTACTTATGATGAGCTACGTTGATTTTAGGATGTTTAATGACTAGACTACAAAAAAGGAAAAAAAAACAATTTAAAGTATTTGGGGATCTTATGGGCAGTCAAGACATCAACTATTACTATTTAACCGAGTCCGTAGTCTATACAAAGATCCAAAAATAATAATTAAAAAAAAAAGACGAAATATTCAACATACACACTATAACGAAGTAAAATGAAAATTTTATTCAATTGTAACATACGAAATGGAAGGTTATAGGTATTATTCACTCACTGTGTTGAGTGTAAAAAAACCAAGAGAATTATTGTCTAAATGTATTTCTTAAATTTTTTTTTTTTTACCAAGCAACTAACTGCAATGCAAGTCGACCCAAAAAAATTTAATTCTTATTTAAATTAATCACGCTGATCATCTTTGCATGGAGAGTCAAATAGAGAGGTCACAGGTAAATGCACAATTAACAGGTATATATTTTTTATATACGTATAAAAATCAATAATTCTTTGTATCTCGCCCTTAACTTATACTAATTTGCTCAGCGACAAATGACGTAATTGCCGATAAACGGTGGTCCAAGTTTTAAATTTGTTTAAATCACGCAGTTCTCCGTAAAAAGACAGTCATAACAATAGTTAGAATCAATAAATAAGATAATGGACGGGTAATTTATTAATATGTATTGTTTAGTTATATCATCTATTTAATAATTAATGTGCTTAATGCCTCCGTAGTCTAGTGACTAGTCCGCTCGCTTTATATTAGGATGTCACGGGTTCGATTCCCGGCGAACTCCAAATTTGTAGGATTCGGATTGGTTGGTAGTAGGGCATTTTTCGAGCTTGCCTAACTAGCTACCACTTTCTTATCTAAGGCTTAATAATAATAATAATATCCGGGACAAATCACACACGGTCATCTGACCCCAAGCTATTGAACAAACAAACAGGAAAAGTCGTACAAGTTACATTATATAGATATAATACACCCAGACATAGATAAAACAATTCTGCTCATCACAGAAATGTTTGCCCTGTGTGGGGATCGAACCCACGACTCTGGGACCAGTAGTCAGGAGCGCTAACCACTGAGCCACCGAGTCAGTCAATGTTTATAACATTGATTTTTTCTGGCATGGAGATGAGATAGCCAATTCAATGCGTTGGGGAAACTTAGTAAGCGTGCTTCCATCTTCGACCTCATCATCTCTTACCATCAGGTGAGATGATGCCAAGAGATTACCAATTGTGGATAAGAAAAAAAAGTTTGGCTGAGCGTCATCTCAAGAATCGATAAAGAACTCAAGATTCAGCTCTACTGGAGTTGATTTCAGAAACACAAACTTATCAACCGACTTCAAAAAAAGGAGCGGGTTCTCAATTCGTCGGAATCTTTTTTTTTTTTTTTTTTATGTATGTTCACCGATTACTCGAAGACGCCTGAACCGATTTCGAAAATTCTTTTTTTGTTTAAAAGGGTATACTTCACAGGTGGTCCCATATAAATTTTATCGAAATCGATTCAGCGATTTTGAGAACATCAACAAAAACATAGCAAAATTGGAGTTGTTGCGGTTGAAGTCGGTTGTTTTTAACGTATTCAGCGTGGTCAATTATTTCAGTTTCTAAGAAAACGTTTTGGAATGTAGAAGGTATTTTTAAATCTTGGTTAAAAGGAGAAGAAGGTTCATGCGTATAAAAGACAAACAATGGAAACTAGAGGATGTCGCAGTTACTTACTTTTTTAAATATTTAACAAAAAACCTGTGTTGTAGTTTTTACCCTATTTCCCAATTGTAGAATTCAGTTATTTGGGTGAATACATATGTATATAGGTATATATGTCCATTTCATTGTCGCATTTTAAATTTTGGATTGTCTTTTCTATTTCTGATCGGGTGTTGACTTAGGATTCGTTTTATTCAGTTGAGTTTTCTTTAATAGTCAACTCGGATAACTTATAAATTCTTAATCTTTTATTTTATTGGAAGCGTCCCAAAAAACCTTCATATAGCTAAAACAAATCGGCTGGCCTGTCTGTCTTTCTTGCCTCCTAATTCCAAGCATTCAAATTCTAATCCTCGTGACGACATGAAAGGGACACAAATCACTATACCCGATCACATTCTACAAATTAAACATTATTCTTTTCCCGGCCGAATTCCGTGCGACTTTTATTGGAATTTCTCGATCGCCCTGTATACGTGCCAATAAATACTCGCTAAAAGGTCCCCTGGGAACATGCAAATAAGGGAAGTACAAGGAATCCAACGTGTTTTCTATTTACGATTGCATTTGTAGTGGGGGCGTTTGGTTTTGATAGTTGCAATGTGTTTTATTTAGAAAAAAGAAGGAATAACACTACGATTTGGGAACTAAGTAATGAACTCAAAAAGTTCAAAATTACACTAACTGTCATTGTTAAACATTTAGTATGCATAACATTAACGTAAATCATGTTAGAGGATAATTCCCACAGCCATTATTTAAAGAAGATAAGAGATTCGTTTTGATATTTGTATTAGTTTTTATGGTTTCTGTAGAGCTTTCAGTATCATGAAAATTCCAATATGTACATTTATGAATCATTAATTAAAACATGCCTACAAAAGATATTACCTCTTAATATGTTGATACACAAGGCTCTACAGCAACCAGACAGATCAGCAAGTATCAAAACTTTTCTTCTGCAACCCCAAGCACTGCTTGCGAGAATTGTCCCCTTAACACGACCGGGAGGCGAATAACAGAATAAAATACAATAGAAAAAGCGTAAAAGAGAACGTATTGATTTGGTGGAATTTTTATTAGGAGATAGCACCTTGTAGCTGCCGCTTCGAAGAGAATATTGGCTCCATGTAAACTACGCCTTATGTTTTTGCATTGTATGTAGATGTCTGAATACATTGGATGTTTCGATTTTAGAAGAAGTATTCCGTTTTAAAAATCGACAATATCTTCAGTTATCATCAGGTAAAATGATGGCAAACATAAATAAGTAAGTATCGAGTCGATTATTCGGACACAGTTCGGACACAACAATTCGGACTTGGCCCCCGTGTGTGGAGTATGACCTACGGTTCCCGAGGAATGGGAAGAGACCCGTGCTCCTGCAGCGGCGATATGAATTGTTAACATTCACACACTTTGTCGACGTTTTTGTATGAAGAAGAATTTTTTGTTGTTGTAAATTAGCAAAATAATAGAATTAAATTTGTTGACTATGAATGATCAGCAGAAGAATTCCAGATTATAAGAACATTCAGTCCAAAGTTGAAGCGTTCGGTCATTATCATTTAAACTTCAGAACTTGTAACCATTTCGGAAGTGCTAAAGCTACCTATAATTACTATTGTTATGTAAACGTGTACTTGTACACGTCTTTCCTGCCACTTTTCTACATAATTCACTGTCCAAGGTCTACTGGAAGAAATTTGTTATTCTTTCTTTCCTTATTAATGTCTGTCTTTGTCTCTTTTCTGTTTACAAGAAAGTGTAAATACACAAATGATACTGCGATACAAAGATCACGCATGTTTAAGGCGCTAAGTATAGCTAAATCGCAATATTCAATTCAAATTCTTGAAATAATGGTTAAAGCTATCACCATGGAAAAAATATATAACATACTTCAAACAATGAAAAACAAATTGTATTGAACAGAATCATAAAAATCACAAAAACTTTGATGAAAAAAAATATCCTGTAGACCCTGTATTTTGCATTAATTGCAAATTCTCTCGCAAACACAATATTTGTTTATGTTGAAACCAACACACAAAAATCGGCCATTTTAATACCTTCAATTGATCTTGAACGGATTTTTTTAACTTATTTGAAAGCCAAGAAAAGTAATAAAAACATCGAAATCTCGAGAATTCTGCGTTCGGCCTTGACGTAACCGCCGCGATGGTACCCACACTGATCTGAACTTAAAATGAGTAGGGCGGTACGGTCGATATTATATTGTCATGCATCAACCTGCTCAGATTGAGTGTACTTCGCGCCTTAAATAAAGTCTGTCTACTCTTATTGTGGTGGTTCTATTATTATCGAATGCAGACACACAGACAGACAAATCGATCGATAACCGTCGTCACTGACCAGTGCAAGCGCCGATGCGTTTTGTTTTTGCACCTCGCTCCACCTTTAGCGCCGATGCGTCGCGCCCCAATCAATCTGCGTTTTGTTTCTGCTCTCCATCATTGTCTGCCTTTGATCGTCTGGTGGACGGCCATTTGTCAGGATTTCCACACCTCGGAATAAAATAAACAAAGTTGAGATATTTGTATCTTTCTTTACTCATATTAATTGCTGTGACAAATAATATAGGAATTATTTTATTTTATAGGGCTGAACTCTGAAGCCATAGGTATATTGTTATTGTCTTCACCATATGATTTTGGTGAAGACAATAACGATATAATGCATTCAGAACTTATTTTGAAATAGTGATTTAGAACGAATAAAGATCTAGTTGTATCAAAACAGCTTAATGTCTTTTAATAATAACAAAATAATACCTACCTAACTACCTATAAGCTCTTAACATCCTAACATTTACCTAACATAACATCCTATTTCAACAATAACTGTTCCTAATTTGAATTAATTTAAACGTTCTCATTTAGCATTTAAAATTAGAACGCGAAGTTGAAATCTTCCCGAACAAAGCAAGAAACGGGAGTACACACGGAGGCGGAGGTAAGGGTGTGTTTACACTAAACGGAGGAAAAGGTAGAGATTTGCGCGAATGTAAATCAAAGTGGATGTTTTATTAAACACTGCGCTGCTGGTTATTCAAATTAAGTGGCGGTGTCGAAGGTAAGGGAGTGTGGAGATGGCTTTATTAAATGTTTATGACAGGATACTTACAATACGATAATATTAGAGCAAGGTTACGTGCTCGTGGATGATTTTCACGGTACACGGTTAATCTAGAATGACGGCAGACAGTGTGTTACACGATCATTCTCCGATCATTCTGACCAGACTGATGGACCAGACTGACGCCAGACTGAGCGTGTAACCTGGCTCTTACAACCTGGGGCTCTTTAAGGCGAGAGTGAACCGGCATTGATGAGCTTGCATGTGCCATCCTCGAATAAGTACATCATCACTTTCCATCAGGTGAGGTGTAGACAAATGCACTTTTTTTTTGTAAAAACAAAGGTAGGAATTGTCCCATCATAGACTAAACTCCAATCCTCCAGTAGAAACGGTACAGACTGGTAAATATAAAAGGTTTGGTAAAGTAGTGCAGGTAAAGAATTACAGTAGTTATGTTCTAAAAAGTCTGTACAAGGGGATAAATACAAGCAAAACTGTAACTGTAGCTTCTATTTGTTGAGAAAAAAATATAAATTTCATGAGCAGGAACCGCAGTTAAAGTTATGCTGAATATTTTTTACCATTTTTGTGTTTTCATCATTCATTCATTTACTTTTCTATGTATGTAGGTGATAGGTACAAAATAAATAAAAAATGTTTTACTGAAGTAAGTCCTACCACGCGGAACTCGTAGCAATGCAAAGTGTAGCAGAACTGCGTGCTAATTGTCCTTAAACATTTCATCAACGTAGACCTTTAAATCTTAGTTCACTTGGCTCCAGGGTGCTGACATGGCTCTCTTAAACGAAGCTCATGGTTTCAAATCCTGACCCACTGAGATGACACAACTACGAGATACGAAAAAAATTTTGTAGATGTCCATTACTATTTTAGATTCCGTGCTGATGAACTGAAGATGATATGAAGTCCAACACCAGGCAAGGAACCTCGCAGTCTGGGATATCACGGGTAATTTTGAAACATGATGTGCCTTCTTTTGGTGCCCATTTTGTTAAGGGGACATCCGCTGCTAGAAAAATGTTGAAATATGGTGTCGCTATTTTTCGCGCAATTGACAGATCGTTGTGATTTGTCTGTCCCGTGAATCAGAATCAGAAATCTTTTTTATTTAAGTAGATGCTTTACAGATACTTTTAAATCGTTATATTTTTTCTACCTAGTACAAAGTCCCTACCACTTCGAACTTGTACACTCAACGTTTCGGGAAGTGTTAGCGGAGCGAGAAGAAACGTCGGGCCCAAAAGAAACTCGCCCCAACACATTTTTTGATATATAAGCTATTATAATTGATGTTATTACTAAAGCTATGAGCTGGAGGATCTATAAAAAATTAACATAATGAGAGAGTGATACATAGAAAAATAAAGAGAAGAGGGTGGAGATAAAATAGCCCCAGGTCCTAAACTAAACCTCAAAATTTATGCAAAATTTCAAAAGCCGTTTCCTCTCTATTCGCCATCTCCAGAGAATTTCACCTCGAGTAAAAGTACCGTACCTACTTGTATTTACCCGTTACTTTCTGTAAATATTGCCGAAACGTCTCCCCCCACGTGCTAAAAGTTACAAGTCGAGTTACACGAAATAAGCTTGTTTCATTGCTTGCTTTGCATTATATAGGGTGGAGCAGAATTTGTCGTAGTAAGGCTAGAACATGAAGATATAATTTTGAAATTGAAACTTTTTATTGAAGAATGCCATCACTGTGACTAATTACTTTAATTCAGTGTCTGATAAAATACAGTTGTTTCTTGGAGCATTTTACATGCGAAATTATCCTTTTAAGAGTCACAAGTACACATACAATGCTCTGCTATGTAAATTGGATGTACAGTAAAACAATATTTTCGCTGTTTTTACCAGCAATTTACTAGGTCAGGTTCTCAAAATTATTCCACTTTTAGTTTCTACCTTTTTTAAATTCAGGTGATCCGTCTGCTCATTTGCTACCTATCACATAAAAAAGCAAATCTTTTACCTTTTTTTAAAGTCCGGTATAAAGTATAATGATGACTGTGCGTCAGCATTCCGTGACTTAACTCATTCAACTCAAGTTCGAGTTGTCCGGAACAATTAACTTAATTGTTGCTGTTATCTATCTGTTATGATAATGCCCTGTTTAACGATAGGTGGTTATATGAATTATTAAATGTTTTGTTTTGTCGTATTTTGAAGGTCTTTATTGATTTGTTTAGCAGTCGGCTTTCGTTTTATATAATTTTGTGGAATTTGGTTAATTTAAATACGTAAAGTCAAAATTACAGAGGTGTTTTCTCTCTCGTTATTTTTTGTCATTTCGATCGATCAAGAAATTGGAAGAGAGCGACCACTTTATGGCATAAGACCGTCTTTGTACATAATATTTTTTTCATCGTGTAATTTTCTTATATATTTTTTTTGTAATATTTACAACAAAGAGTTTACTAACAAAGCCTCTGATAAAAAAACGCAAAAATCCGTTACGCTATTTATTATTTCGTGGTATCATTAATAAAAAAAGTACTAGGCGAACATAACTCGACCGGAGCTATGCGAACTTCCTATCTTCCGCTAACTACTAAAAGATGGTAATGAAGCGCACTCACCTTTATCTTGCCGTCCTCTTTGCACTCGATGTTTCCCTATAGCTTTGTCCCTCTTTCCAGGGCTGTCACCGCCACAACGG
This sequence comes from Coleophora deauratella, assembly GCA_958295455.1. Taxonomy (NCBI): domain Eukaryota; kingdom Metazoa; phylum Arthropoda; class Insecta; order Lepidoptera; family Coleophoridae; genus Coleophora; species Coleophora deauratella. Next base: position 823,002 of record OY282398.1, on the reverse strand, counting down.
CCGACAAGGAATTAATTAGGGGAAGCTTGGGAAAATAATGGTGTGCCGTGATTTTTAAATGAAATTTATTTTCTCCACTTCATTTATTTCACGGCGACATGACACTTCGGAAATTATTAGACTTAAGACGGTGCAAGTAGGTAAGGTTTCATTTTGTTTACCTTCTGTAAGACTTAATTTATTTTTTAAATTAGAAATTACATTGTGGTAGCGAATGTTTTCTGTAGTATTTGTTGTGTTGGCATTTTTTGATTGAGTTTTTCATTTGCATTTGCGAATTAATTTATTTTTTGCATCTCTTTTTCCTTACTCTGAATTGAAAATGTAATCTATGAATGATCTTTCTGGTAACCCTCTACTCTTACAACAAATGCAAAATAAAAACTTTTTTTGAACTTATCTCTGCAAAATATTTTACTTTTACTATTAATCAACTATCATTGTTGTCAATTACCATGGGTTTAGGTAAGAGATTTGAAATTTGAATACAAATTATGGTAAGAATGAACTGAACACATACAAAATATACATATATATTTTACAGTCAGATAAATAATGTCAATATGTTTGTCAAGAGCCTGATTTTTCTAGCGTCTGACAGTTGTTTTAAAAGCTTAAAATCAATTTTCACCCATAAATGTAAATTTAGAAATGTTTTAAAAGGCACATTTTTCACAGGCACACCGTTTATCATCACCTCATCACAGGCCACTCCGAAACGCTAATACAATGAATAACCCTCAAAAAATCTTGTTGGCCGTCCGTCAAACAGTTGACGTGAAACAATTTTTCTTGTAACACTTATCAAATTTTGTCTATTCACTTTTAGACTACCGTAAATAGAGGAGACAGGGTCGAATTTTGGCGTGACAAACATGGCAATAACTTTGTTTGTTAAATGATATTTTGGTTTGGTTAAACTGAAAGAGTTTGATGGTTTGTTGTCAAGATATTAATTCTGTTTAGATTTCTTTTAGCGGTGTCGGCTTTTATTTTTTAAATGGTTTTAAAGGGGAGGTTTTTGTTATAGCTGCACTATAATCAAGAATTTTGCTGACGGAACGTTAATTTTTTTCGGGATTTGTTTTAGCTCAATTCCCTATAGGATACAGGAAATCTTTTTCCTGTATGAAACAGATTACATCAAATGGTCTCTTATACATGGAAGTAAAATTAACAACTTCTGAGTTACAAAAATAACTTGTTAATATATCAATGAGCGATAACTGATAAGATACTCTACCTGTCTCGACACCGTTTAGCACGAGAATGATCCATTTACCATGCCACTGACATTAAAACATAATCAACCTTAAATTCGTTCCCCGAAGGTTCAGTATCTCCACCGGTTGCCCACTGAACTGGAACCCCATTAATATTGACAAGTGCTGAACATCAATTAAATGCACGAACAGATTTATTCGGCGATAAAATAATGGCGTTACGGCAATGATTCGGTGACACGAAACGTAATTTTGTACATTGTACTCGATTGTTCGTAATTTGTTAGTTGGCTTTTGTGTTTTCATGTTGATGGGTTCTGTTGAGCTTTTTATTATTAAATGGTGTAATATATGGTACTAAAATAATAGTAGCTTTGGTTAGTTATATAGGTAAATATTCAAACGTAGCCTGATATTCAAGTGCTGAGTCCGTCGATACTGAACATCCAAATTATGAACAAATAGTGAAACCTATTAATCAGATAATTATTTAACTGGCATTTGAAAATAAAATTGGTCAGTCCACACATATGTTATTTAAATAGCAAAAGCTTAGTGCCATACACTCCAATGTTAAAAGTGCGAAGTGACAGTAAAAATACCACTCAACAAAACAATAGGAATACATATTTGAAGCAAAAAGCAAATTTAAAGATCTATGTGTCATACACCAATAATCATAAAACTCTGCCTCATATGTGTATGCTGTTCCAGATTTTCTTTTGACTAAAATACTATATCATCTCATTAATGACAAGTGTTGAACTGTATAATTAAATGAAATCTCAGAATTAATTTTAATTTTGTTTACAGATGTCTCATTGTAGAAGCTTAACCAATCTACAATACAATGTTTTTCGGAAATACTTATGCAACCCAAATGCGTGGTGATGACGAATACAAACATATGCGTAACAAGAAGGGACAACGAGGCCTCATCCATAAAATCAGAGAGAAGGCTCGAGGATACCTGGTGCTGTTTCTGGAAACTTCTTCCATTCATGGGCTTAACCATCTTGTGGCACAGAGAAGACATCCTCTTGAAAAGTGAGTCTGCAATGACCTTTTTTGGTAAGGCAGTTTTGAAAATTTTAAGGAGATCCTCCATCTTCTTTCTCTTATCGTTTGGCAAATCGACCACTCTAGCCCAATGACTGACTGTGGTTGCCTAGTATTGCACTTAACATCAGAGAAGAAGGCTAATCGATGTATGGTAACAACAGTTTTTTGACGGTAAAGTTTAATTTTGTCCCTCAATCCTAAGTTTGGACGGAACCCTCGGTGCCCAAGTCCGACACGCACTTTTTCTTCAATTTTCTCACTTGCCTTGATTTTATCTAAGAGGTGATTTTCATCTTTTTTTTGCAAACCTTAATTAAACAAGTATAATATTGCAATCCATACTGTTTACTGTCCCCCACTTTACCCTTTTGTATCACCCTCTTTAAAAATATTAAACTCTTTCAGGTTATTATGGCTAAAAGTGGTCACTCTCTCAGTTTTTGGCTCCATCTACCTATCCAGGACCACATGGACGCGCTATCAGTACTCCCCCACAGTGGTTTCCATGGACAGAGACATGTTCGCGTGGAACACCACCTTTCCTTGCGTCACTATTTGCCCGCATAAGAAAGTGGACATGAAAAAGTTAGAGGCTTACGTCGCGTGAGTGATATACGTATATATTTTCTGGCCTTCTAGTTTTAAAAAAAAACTGGGATAGGTCTAGTAATATTGTCTATGGTGCAACTCTGATGTTAGCTATAATATGTTATACCCATATTACCTAACTCTCCTTGCTTAGATGTCATAAAATTACGGAATGGTGATAAAAAACAATGACATACACACACTGACCCACACAAACGCACACACGCACACATACATAGAGAGAGAGAGAAATAGAGATAAAGTTACAGGGATATCTAAGTTATATATTTACGGATGTTCGGGAGTCTTACAGCAAAATAATTCACAATGTATCATCAAATGCATAGAACTATACTGGGGACGGCGAATATGAGTTGTCAGAAGCCGGAAACGAAGCCATCGCCGAGCCTCTTGGTTAGCTAATTACAACCTACATATGAGAATTTGCTTATGTCCATATTTCTTTCAGTGCTTCACCAGAACCCGACAAAGATCGACTAACTGAGTTCATTCTCGCCCTAGCAAAAGCTACTTACGAAAACTTCGAAATCGTTCCTGAATATGACGCCATCCCGTCTGAAAAGTACAGGGAATTGCTCTTGAACCTGAGCGCCAATTTTGCACCTACCCTTACTATTGGAGCTTCTGGCATCAGCTTGACGATTGTCCCCACTCTTACCGAGATGGGACTGTGTTATGCTATCAACTCTAAAGTGGCTTACTATAATTCGCCTGAGTAAGTTTTTTGTGTAAAGGGTACATGCGTATGACAATTCATGTGTTTTGCTTGAATCATCTGAAGGGCATCAAGTGGTTATTACGAGTATCATCATGAGTCGATGGTCTTTCCGTCTCTTGTAGATGATTGAATACAGGGCCTTAGATAGACATGATTGCCTTAAAGACAGAATGATTTTTATCTGTTACGTATTTTATTCAGATCGTTGAATGATCTTTTTTTATGGCAAAGGTGGCAAACGAGCAGACGGATCACCTGATGGTAAGCTATTACCGCCGCCCATAGACACCCGCAACACCAGAGGAGGCACAGGTGCGTTGCCGGCGATCATGCAATTATGGACCAACAGTAGTCATTTTAATCATCCAAATATTTTATATGATATATTTGGTTTTAATACAAGTAAATAATAGCGGAACAAAAGTTTGTATAAGAAAAACTAGCTGACTAAAAACACTTCATCTTAAGTAAAAGCAAAACAGCTACTCGACCATTCATCGGTTTTAATAAACTATGTCATTCTGTTGATTTTAAAAGATATGGATAATTCATATATTATTTAGAAATATTGTTTTGTTTAATTTAATCTGCAAATGTATATTTTGTACCGAGTATTTCGATAGCTTTATTAATTTCGCCTATTGTAATATACTAGCATAATTTTACCGTTGTTACTTTCAGTATGAGTTTCTTTGCAATAAAATTTGTTCTTTACTGTTTTATCTGTTAATTTCAGATATCTATTAGCTAACAGGTGGGATATTTTGAAAACTTACAACGAAACCTTTTTCGTCCATCCATTGGACGGAGAGGTGTTTGCACAAGTGATGAATTTATCTACATCTTATGATGTAAGTTCTAGTGTGAAGTGTTCATTTGTTGTACCTACGACTTTAGTTAAACATTTCTGCTTTAGTTTAATTAAAGAGGTTGGTTTTAGGTTTTTATTCACGGGCCATTGGAAGTACCCGATATATCAACCAAACAGCAGTATTCGGATGAGGGTTTCTACATGAAGCTCTACGTGGTCGCATTGACAGTATACACTGCTCCAGAAGCTGCTAAGTAATTATTTCTTTAAATCCTTTCTTATAACTATTACACTCACCGATGTCGATGATATTTTCTTATTCTACATTCAGATCAAGTAAAAGTGAGTCCTTTATTGGAAGCCGTCAGGTGGCTTGAGGTTTATTTCAGGACGTCACCTTTTAATTACGTAATACAAGAGTCCTAATTCCGATTTTTATTGTGTGGCTGATTTTTTACAGTGCTATTTTGGAGTTGGAGGTTATTTAGGAGTTATTTTGGAGTTGGAAGGTATTTAGCATTACCCGCAGTCATGTGTAGCGCATTTAGATTAGCACTAACGAACATGTACAACGAGAGTAAACGCGACCTTCATACACATCTAGTAATTAGATGTGCAGGTTCCTTATGATGTTTTTCTTGAGCGTTAAAGATATCCATATGAAAGTGTGCGTAAGTTTTAAATGACTCATTAGTCATGACTTGAACCCAAGGAGACCTCTGGTTGGGAGGTCCGACTCACTACCGTGGAGTTATCTACGTCAGGATGATGATGAATACTATCAGGGGTAAATCACACATCAAAGGTGCTTACGTTGGTTGGCGGTAAATCTCATACAAGATGGTTGTTGCTAGCCAGGAGGGTTTATAAAATACTTTACCATCGACCAATCCGTGTCATATAAAGTTGGGCCCACCAGGAATCGAACCTACGACTTCCTGGACTAGCCACTATGCTACGAACGTGGTTAAAAGGTCTCCAAGAATTTTCATCGTAAGTAGTTTTCAACCAGTTTGTATCTACAGGCTGAGTGTGGCGCAGAGACGTTGCCGCTTCCCCCATGAGAACCCGCTGCAGCATTCAGCAGTTTATACCTACAACGCCTGTCGCATGGAGTGTCGTATCCGTCTGTGCTTCAAGTACTGCCAGTGTATCCCACATTTCTATAGGCGAGTTGGTAAGTTTGTTCGTTAGAAACCTATAGAATTGTCACTGCTTGCATAAGAGTCTGTTACCATATCTACAAGGGGCCAAGACCTAATTAGAGGACTTTTTAGAGCTAAGAGCAGAAATCACTGTCAGAAGCTTTCAAGCTGGACTGATACAGTTCGAGAGCATTGGAAGATAGTAAGCGGTAAGAAGCACAAAATCTATCGAAAAACATCAACCTTCAAACTTATCTAGGAAGTCGTAGGATCAATGACCTTGATTGTAATTGTTTCACTTACATGATAGACAATATCAGCTGTAGTAAGTTACGATGCTGTTACATTTAATCACCTTCATTGCATCAGCCGAAAGGCGTCCACTGAAGAAGAACCTTTGTTCCTTCTCCCCCAATGATTTCCACTCTGGGTCGTCTGGTTTGCACTTCCCGCATCCAACTTTTCACCAGTTAAAAAACTTTCAGGTGACGAACCTGTTTGCGACGTTCAAGGCATGCGCTGTTTATCAAAATATAAAGGTAGGCATTAGTTTGAATTTCTTATCACGAAATCTTCAAAGGAACTTGTAAGTAAAGTTTAAAGAATTGAATTTTATATTTTCAGAGGAGCTGTACCAGTTGTCAATACAAAATGGGAAGAAAATCAACTGTGGTTGCTATCCCATCTGTGATGACGTCAACTATGTTATTCAGTCAAATGTGAGTTTTCGGTCTGTCAATGCTTGATTTTCGTGTCGCACAATTTAACCGTATAGACAAAGTATAGACGGCGGTTTTTATCAATAATTAACTTTATTACCTCTACATTGTGCGTGGCATATAAAAACAATATTTTTTCTTTTTAATTCTTTTTTTACAAAAAATATTGTTTTTAAACTTCGACTCATAGTTGACGGGAATTGGAAACTATAAGTGTTATGGAAACTCCCCTGTACATCGTTTCTACTGAGCGTGACTTAGGACATCGGTTATCTTCAGAAGTTTAATAGTATTGACATTTTCATGAAATCATTTCTCTTATGTATTGAAGGTACTGCATGAATTGGCAATTTCTCTTATGATTGAAGGTACTGCAAGAATGGTTCCTCGGTACTAACCTGCAATGGGGAATCGTAACGTACCCAAGAATGAGATACAGGCGTGACATCATTTTTGGTTTTACTGATGTATTAGGTGAGTTTTTTTACATCATACCCAGACGATTACATACAGTGTACACACAGTCATCTGGCCCTAGACTAGGATAACCTGTATTCCTAATATACCTATAATACATAATGACTCATACAAGGCGTAAATCATTAACGGGGCCTTAATTTTGGACTGATGAAAATGCTGAACTTTTTTATCAAAATTGGCGAAACATCTGATCAATTTGTGTGAAGGGTCAAATTTTTTTGTTGCATATTCAGTAAAGTCATTAATCAAAAGTTTTTCAGTATGATAAGTAGATGCGTCCTATAGCTATTTTGGTACACCATACAAAGGTGATATTTTTTTGGTTGGGAAACATTATAAGTCATAAGTCATTACTCGTAAGAGCTTTTTTACCTTTTTCCAGTGTCAGTAGGTGGCATGGCCGGCTTGTTTCTCGGCTGCAGTGTGCTGAGCTTCATGGAGATAGTCTACTTTCTCTCTCTGAGGCTCATCTGTTATACGAACGCCAACATGAAGAAGTAGACTGACACCTTCACAAGCGAAGTCACTCCATACAAGTGGACCTAAATATATACTTAATACGTGCATCTCTTTTTAATTTAAAAGAGCCATAAACGTGCTACTGACTTGCGGACGATGTGTTGGCGAAGGGCGGAGGGAAGTTAGTGTTGCTTCTTTGCGTCGTGGTAATGGCAAGTATTCTTTGCCTTCGTGCTGCTGCACAGAAGATAAAATAATAAGGAATATTTTTAGAACTTACCTTAGCTTTAATACAGAATTTTAAATAGCACGATTATCAAAGGCGATTAATAGTTGATTTTGAAATACAAGAATCTCTTTTGTCATCAAAGTTTTATTTAACTCCTGAAACGCCTGTTTTACCTGCAGTACCGATTTAAGAAAGGATTTACGTGAAGCTTGCCAGTCTAGAAATTGTATTTCTATCTTCTGCATGAAAATGCTAGTATTTAGATATTGTATTAAAAATATATTGAGACCAAAAGTATTGATTCTAACTTCGCATATGTCCGCAAATGGCTAAACGCCCAAACTGATTATCCCAAAACCGTTACCTTATAACAAAACACTCAACAAAGGTAACAAACCCTTTACCTTAATTACCAAAACGTGGGTTACTCGCCGAATTGTAGGGAAATTATCAAATTGGCGGATAACTCTAACGGGGCTGCGTCTCAATTATTAGCAAGGTGTTTAGGGTCGAATTTACGACGTGTTAATATGGCCCAAAGTGTGTCGGTAACAATTATGTGACCCTAAATTAAATTTACCTTTAAGGGGTCCTTTCGACCCCTTAGCGGGTGACTGGCTAAAGTTGAATTTAAGCTTCATACTAAAGTGAATTTTAGTCGTGGGAGTATAAAGTTTCAATGTAAGGAGGTTTGTAAAACGAAACAAGTGTGTAAAGTAGTGGCAGTACCAAGCGTTTGTTTCCCTAGGCTCAACTGCGAGGTTCAACTGGTTGAGTAGTTCAGACGTTTTTTTTTCCATAGGCTCAACTAGTTGTACAGATAAGAAAAACACATTTCTCGACGGCTCAACACGGGTTAGTACATCATAATGATATGGGCCGAATGGTGTCCACCGCTAAACATAGGTCTTATCATAGACTTACAGTCCCAGTTAGCCCGGTTTTGAGCCACATTCTTCTAGCGGCTTCTCGAAAGACTTACAAGAGCAACTAACTGTTCACCTGGTAGGAGGCTATACCAAAATATGTCTTTTGGCCCGCGGTCGCCACTCGAGAGCCTTTCTTCCCCACAAGTTGTATAATCAACGAGAGTACTAATATATATAATTGTAAGTAAGAGTTATAAAATAATTAAAAAAAAACCCTGAAACTAAATAACATTTTATAAATAGGCAGTTTAGTTTCAGGGCGGTTTAGTTTTTTTGGTGTTGCTAGAATTTAACAAATAGCAGTGCAGTACTCGTTGATGTCTTTCGTATGCCTAAGACATTTTTCTTGATCTAAATATTCTAGTATTTTTAATGTTTTAATATCTTTTAATAGTTTTAACATCATCATTTATCGTGATTCAAGTAAATCAATATAATAATAATTTTAATAACAAATAAACTAAAAATAAAATAAAATTTTAATTAAAATTGAAGGGAAGAGAAAGCGGGACCGCAGCCCGATACGTTGGACAGATCAAATACGTGCCACTCTCGTTGCCAATCTCCACGATGCTCTGCACATTGCTGAAGACATCGAAATGGCAAAAGGTGATCACCAAGAAAGTGTTGCCAAAGGTAGGTCACGACCCTCATCACTGAGTAATACGACGCAAGGAGGAGGGTTAATTAAAATTAAATGCTGTGCGTTGGTTGGCGTCGCTTGAACTGCTGGACCGATATAGCTATTTTTTATTTGAAAATTTTCGTAATAGACTTAGATAAATTAGATTTTTGTGGAAATAAAAAATAAAGTTCCTGGAAGTTGTATTTACATGCCAAAAGTTTTATTTAATCGCAGGCGTCTCGTGCACTACAAACCCTCACTCAACGTCGATCTTAAAACGATACAAATAAGAAAAAGCTAGTGATAAATACCAGGGTGTTAAAAATGTGCGTTTGAAATTTAAGGAGTTACTCAGAATCAAGTATAAAATACAGGAAAAATATTGAAGAAATTCGATCAAAAAAATTTTTTTTTTTCAGTTTCCCACTAAACCTGAATAGTGAACCAAGAATATGTATGCGAAACTGAAATTAAATTGTAGATTTGAGTAACCCCTTAAAATTTCAAATGCACTTTTTAACATCCTGTATAGTTATAAACTTATAATATAACAAAGTGTGAAACAAAAAGTAAGCGAATCTAGAATCTATTGCAGTTGGTTAGTTTTAATTGGGTTTTTGGGAAAATTCAGTTACGTTCAAGATAAAAGTGTTAAATCTGCTTTCTCTTTCGGGTATTTTACGAGGTTTTAATTTGATTGGACCCACCTAGAAATTTCTTCCACATAAATTTAACTCGTTCATTACTTACTTCTTTAATAGTGTAGAACAGTGTTTTTCAACCTGTGGGTCGCGACCCCCTGGGGGGTCGCGAAGCCTTTCTCAGGGGATCGCGGGTAAAAAATGTAAGTGTTTGTAGGTCCTACATTGCAATGAAAAAATAAGATTTCAGTGAGAAGGCTAGGCCTGTTTACTTTTTATCAATTTATTGAAACGTGGTTCTATTTTGGAGATGTTAATAAATAAATCATTTTCTAATTGAAAAAAATATAAACTAGTCTTTCAAATGACTAGCCTTTTTTATAAAAGGTTATTTTTCAATAACCCCCACCAAACTTCACAGTGGCTTCTATTCATGAAACTGAGCAACTTTCTCCAAGTAACAAATGATAAATTCGCAAAAAAAGTTTTGAACCTTTCATACTAATTTGATCACATGATCGGCCTATTTTGTATGAAGATGGCCAATTTTTTTTACAAATGACCATTGGTTATTTAGGGAAAGTTGTTCAGTTTCATTAGTAGAAGCCACTGTAAAGTTTTGGTGGGGGTCCAAAAATAACCCTGTATGTTTACGGCCCTAGGGGGGGTCGCAAGAGTTTTTTCTCTTGTAAAGGGGTCGGGTATTAAAAAAGGTTGAAAAACACTGGTGTAGAGGTAATAATCTCAGCTCTTTTTGCATTTCGTGCGTATATGCCTGCAACTAGTGCACGCGTGGAGTATAGAAGCTGCTTATTGTTAACAACCCATGTAGTCCCCATTGCAAGGGCACGGGTCTCTTCCCATACCTCGGGAACGTTAGGCCATACTCCACACCGGATTGGTGGAGGTTGTGGGGCTAGTGGCCAACCCCAGTGTCAGAAGTTTTCGAGCTGCCTATAAGCTGCTTATTAATTAAAAAAACCTTTTTTTTCCAACATTACTTTTAAGTACATTACTATTAAAAAAAGAGATCTATTGGTTTAGCCGCCAACATCACCTGGTGGTAAGCGGTTAAGGTGCCGCAGATGGATGCAGTCATACCGAGATTCCCTAACTTAATGGGGAATCTGATTATCTTATATTCAAGCTGGAACACATCCATGTTAACAGCATTTTTGCAGTAGATTTGGCAGCAATATACAGGGTGTTAAAAAAAGTGCGTTTGAAATTTTAAGGGGTTACTCAGAATCAAGAATCCAGGAAAAATATTGAAAAAATTCGCTCTTCAATTTTTTTTTGCAGTTTTTCATACAAATTCTCGATTCACTATTTAGTTAGTATGAGAATCTGAAAAAAATAATTGAAGAGCTGATTTTTTCAATATTTTTCCTGGGTCCTGTACTTGATTCTGAGTAACCCCTTAAAATTTCAAACGCACTTTTTTTAACACCCTGTATAGATAAGATACTGACAATCAAAACCACAAAACCAAATCTCGTTGTAAAGTCAGCTAGTTAGCTCTGAATCATATGATACCAAATATTTAAGCATAGTGTTGTAATAACTATTTAGATAAGTACTCCTATTATCGACTTATCTCCAGTTTCCAAGACAGGCATAGACAAGACACGTCCTCATAAAAGGCTTAGTTCACAGGATTTGACGTAAGATGGGGAGGGGGGAGGGAGTGAATATAGGGGGTGTTAAAGATTATTGTTTGGAGTTAACTGTGTTGGTGTAATTTAATTCTAAAACGTTCTACCTTTGTGGATTAGGGATCGGCAAATATTTATCGATAAAATTTGCTAAATGTTTCTTGCCACGGAAAAACAGAGTTCTGATGAATTCGAATATTATAAATAATCAGAAGTTCCCATAATCAAAATACAATTGAAAAAACTATAAAAAAATTTTGTTCAATAAATCCTTATATTGAAAAAATGGTGTAAATATATTATTATTCAATTTTATTAATAAATTGGTCGATAGATAAATCACCCAATATAATTTTTATCCAAGCAAGGATAGATACTTTTAAGACGACGAAACTTATTTGATTCAGTATGTACGGAATTATCATCACTTACCACCATGCAGGCAAAACTATTTCCAGTTGTTTAAAAAAAGGGGAAAACACGGGGACACAAACTATCGACTTATCGTTGATAATCGCTGCAGGTCACATCACTAGCGTAGGTGTTTATTAACCCTATATGTTAAGATTTTAATTGCGGGTATAAGGCGGCGCGGTGTGCACAATAACTCGAGGAGCGCGAGTTGTTTTATCTTTCCCACAGGCAGCCGGTGGGTTGTGAGCGGCGTTCTGAGGATTAAAGTGGGCACAGTAAGGCCACAGTAGTCTGTGATCATAGATAAAAGACAGGCGGTTTTTTTTTATGCGCTATTGGTAAGCCCTTGGCATTTTCTCACCTGGTGGTAAGAACAAAAGAGTTCTGTTAAAGAAGATAGTAGACTAAAAAAAGATTTAATGAATAGGTGATTTATTCGATTGCCTGAGGAAAGGTAATGTTTTTAGAGTGTATGTTTGTATTTATGAATGTATGTCCATTTAATTACTAAAATCTAAAATTTTAAGGGTTCCGTATCTCAAAACGAAAAAAGGAACCATTATAGCATCACTTCGGTGTGCGTCTGTCTTTCTGTCTGTCAAGACCCTTTTTTTCAGGAACGCGTTGAGGTAGAAAGTTGAAATTTATGTCAAAAGGCTGAGAATTTGATATCAAGTTCAAGACCTGACCGACGAGTCCGACTCGTACTTGGCCGGTTTTTTTTGCGTGGTGCCAACTATTTGTGAAAAGCACCTTGTTATTATTTGCGTTAAAAATCACACGCACATCACATGTGTCACTACCGTATGCCTGTACTGCGCCAGAGGTGAGATTGTGATGTTAATTTCTACGTAACACTTTGTTACCTTAACTGGCTGGGGACCGCCGGCCCGGGAGCGGCAGTCGCGGGCTGCTAGCTCGGGTAATGTGGGTTCGAGTGCGCTTTGTTTTTGGATTTCACAAGGCGTTACATTTACACATTAATAGCGACGAAAATGAAGTAGTGAGTAGGTCAAAAGAGAAATATGAACCTCTAGCATTTATCTATTATAGTTTTAGTTTCCGGGAATGCTCTTTTTACTTCCTTATATCTCGTCAATCTTTGAAGAGTACACAAGTGACAAAAAAGTGTGTTTGAAATTTTAAAGGGTTACTCAGAATCAAGTACAGAATACATGAAAAATATAAAAAAAATCCGCTCCTCATTTTTTTTCAGATACCCATACTAAATCTGAATAGTGAATCAAGATTTTTTAAAATATTTTTCCTGTATTCTGTACTTGGTTGAATCTGAGTAACCTCTTAAAATCTCAGACGCACTTTTTTGACACCCTATACATAAGATATTAACAGCTATCATAACGTCTGATCGATTAGATAAGTATTTTACATAAAAATCAGAAACCTACAATTTTTTGTGTGGATATAGGTATATAGGTTCGTAAAAAAAGTTATTTCAGGAAGTATCATGTAGCCATCACATCCGCAGTAGTTTATAGGGTTTATTAGCATTTATTTGAAGAACTCATAGTAAAAAGTTACTTTTTATATTACCTAAGTATCTCTCTAATGTAACTGAAAAGAATGAGAGATATTAAATAGTTGTTTACGGTCCTTCAATTCATATCACCGTCCAAACCATAACCACTCATCTCGAACCATAAACATCCCATCCAAAACTGCAATCTGGCCACAGCAACCCCATAAATTGCCTACTCTCTTCATAAAGGCGTGCTTACGTTGGTGCGTTTTTATTTTCTACCAGCAGTGCGAATGCCACTAGACAATTTATTTTATTTTCATTTTGAGAAATGCATAAATACAAATAAGAAATAAATAACAAAATAATGTCATAATTTCATCTATTTAAAGGAAACTTACTTGCTGTTATTTCATCTGTCTAAAATATTCTTAAATACTGCTAGTATATATTATGTTAGCAATACCACAATGGAGTGTACTCTACAAAAGTAAATACTCTGGTAAAATCTTAAGCGAACTGCAAATTAATTTTGCTGGTTTAAATAATACTGTGTTCTCAAGCCAAACCTGTAATATAATAAATAATTTAAAAGGTAAATATAAATAATAGTATAACAAAGTAAACCAAACGAAACTGCCAAAATATGCAATGAGTATAATTTGAAATAATTACTTATTTCTGATTTATTTTGTTCTAAAAACTGTTTACACTTACTTGCCTGCCAGTTACTTCAGAGCATTCGATAGTTAACGTGCATCTCAAGTATGAATAATTACGAGTATCTGATAACAATTTATTCTAAATTCTACAGAGTTCAAACATTCAGAAAATACAAACAGACCAGTGACATCAAAACCAAACTACACAAGCGTAAGCAACCCTAAAACAGATCTTGCACCTAGCTTCATCCGTCATTCCTTTATCGGCAAAAAAGGGCAATATCCACCTCCGAAAAATGAGGCTCGACCACCCTCTGCCCTCCGAAACATCTATTTATCGGACGAATAGTCGTAAATCAGAATGTTGAACTACCTATGAGGTGAAAAAATGGTTGGTCCTCTGGGATTTAGCGGGAAATCGCTGATTCGGCTTATAAGGTAGGGAAGCTTATTTTTATGAAGAAAATACCTTTAGTTATGAGTAAACTGTGGCTTGCTTCATAAGATTTATGTATGTAGTACAAAATTTATTGTGTCTATGAAGAACCCAATTCGTTCTACTGTGGCAGCATCTAAAAAACTGGCTGAATTAGATATAGGTTACAAGGATATAGATTATAGATAGATATATTAATCGTTTATTATAAACACCAGGCATTATGCACATTATTATAACCTATGCAGATAAAAGTTAAATAATATAATTAAATAAATTAATTAATTGCTGGTTAAATAATTCAGATTTTTTATTCTCATAAAAGCAGGTGCAGTTTAAAGTTCACAATATAGGCAAGTGTCATCTTCCATTTAGATTCATATTAGATCTTCCGTCCAATGTTTCGGTGTTTTCGTTTAATCGTACAGCATAAATTTTCACAACACGCATACGTATTTTATAATTTATCTCTTTTGAATCCTTTCTTTCTTTATTCTTCTTACTTTATTCTTATTTTTCCATATTTATTTACAGACATGACATTGTATAATTCATTTATTGATCTAGCATTAAGATGTAATAGAATATAAGATTTAAAAAAAAATGTGTTGGAGGGAGTTTCTTTAGGGCCCGCCGTTTCTTCTCACTCCGCAAACACTTCCCGAAACGGTGGGTTCCGAGTGGTAGAAACCTCGTGTTAGGTAGATAAAAGAATAACGTTCGAAAAGTGTACACTGCTACCTACTTCGAATAAAAAATATTTTCATTTCATTTCATAATGTAATGTAAAGTTGTTAACCCATTGGGCTGTGTCTTCATTAGAAAAGAAAGTACATCCACACATACTTAAGGAACCGTATAAAGAAGCTCCTTTTTGAAGTAGCTTTTCCAAATCGATGAATGCAGATTAACAAGTCACCCATCCAAAGTTAGTAACAAGCAACAGCACTTAACCGCAATACTTGTTAACGTTATCATTGAGTGAGTTAAGTCGACAATAGCTTCGCTCGGTGACTCGTTTGATGTCACGTGAAGTGACGGGAAGCGCGGCGGGAGAGGGATGGGGTGCGGGACACCGCGAACAAAGATTTAACTAAGAGACAAAACAAGCTTACTTAAGGTTGTTACCTATTTTGAGGTAAAGGCTGTTCTCAGTTTTATTACAAATATGTTTTTTTTGTTTCTGGTTTAATTCAAGAAAACACTTTATTGTAACAGCATATTATAAAGCATAATTTAAAAAAATATATATACTTAGAAAATGAGGCGTTACTTATAAAAAAACTTACGTATTATTGCTACAGATCGTAGGTACTTAGGAACGAAATATTTTAACTGCTATTGCCAAAACAAAAATATTTAATAGAACCTTTATATTTTTAATGCCTGATTGAACTTCTGATTGTTAGAAGTTATTTAACATGATAACTCGTTCATTCTCGGCTGACTTAACTGACTCGGTGGCTAAGTGGTTAGCGATCCTGACCTCTGATCTGAGAGTCGTGGGTTCGATCCCCACACAGCGCAAACTTTTCTGTGATGAGCAGAATTGTTTGCTCTGAGTCTGGGTGTATTATATCTATATATGTATGTATTTAAAAGTATATGTGTATGTATATCAGTCTCTGGTTCCTAAGAAACAGGGAATCTTAGTTTGGGGCCAGATGACCGTGTGTGATTCGTCCCAGATATTATTATTATTTATTATAACTACTAACTATGTGATTGTAATTGCATGACACAGTTGAGTTAAAAAATACGTTGTTAGATACCACAAGTATAACTCATTACAAGACAAAAACACGACACCAAGAAAACTTTTAATTACGATAAAATATTCTGAATCACCCTGTAGATGAGATATCTCACCTCGCTCCTTTGTGAAGCCTGTCGCGGGCACGAGCGGGGCGAGGAACTTTCTAACGAGCCTTCCGCATCATTCTGTATAGAGATGAGACAAGGATACGACCCGACAAATTGTAGAGATATAATTATGGTTACACCATGTATTCGTGTAGTTACTTACGTTTAATGTACCTAATTCTAATAAATTGACATAATGCCATTGTTGTACCTCATACCTAACTAACTAATAAGTAATGTTCAATATTAAACTTTAGGTCATTAGATATAAGTGTGTATTTTGTATACTCGTAGCATGCGAAGTTTCGAGTTGAGGAAATCTAAGGGTTTTACTAATTTCATGACATGTGAATTTCCAAAGTGAATAAATCTAAGATTCTAATAAATTAATCTGAAAAGAAGGCCTTCTAAAGAGCCGATTGGCATACATAATGCAGGGTAAATGATAGTGGTGTAAGTCAGTGAGCCAACAAAGTAAGTAACTTTGATCAATCTTGTTTGCTACTTTTCTAATCATACGAAGAAGTTATTTAGCGAAATTAATTGTAACTCCTACATTTCACATTACAAAAAAAGAAACAACTTAAACCGTCAAATGCTACAATAAAAAGTTCACTTCACAATTTGCAGAAAATAGTTTTACAAACAAGTAATTTAAAGGCGCGTTCACACTGCACACATCCGCCGCATCCGCACATTCGCGGATTGCCGCGGTCGGCTGGCCGCGCACAAATAAACGCCTGATTTGATCCGCGCGCGCAGAGCCGATCGACCGGAACCTTTACAAAAAGGCTGGATTTCTCCATTGCAATTAAAATAAACGGTTAGTGTGGATAAAACTTTGATTAGTGTCTTGATAGAGAAAGCTATTATAAATTAAATATACTTTGATGAAAGTTATTGTTTGTAAACAGTCAATAAATATTTTTTGAGAGTCTTCTGAGATTAGATTATGGGTTACATTGCATACGATTGTACTATTAAAAAGCTGATCATTTTTCAAAATGAAGCTATAATAGGTATTGATTCAAAACAAATATGATACATACACATTCAAGTTATTTTTTTTTCTTCGATACTAATCGTGACCAAATCTTCTTCTTTCTCTTTGCCACTTCCCACTTTAGATGTGGTCGGCTCTCCTAATATTAGTAGTTGGGCTTTTTTGGCAAGCTTAGTCATGCTGGTCCACCAGGCCAGCAGGCCACTAATCGTGACCAAACAATACTCGTAATCTTAACTAGATTCGGTTTTGGCTCTAGTAGTAGAAGCTACTAATACGCAACATTTCAATAGAGTGGCCGGGATGTGAGATTAAATTACCTACGTTGCTACCTACATCCACGTTTCGAAAACTAATTTCATCTGGCTCGCTCATCTCATCAAGAATTCAGTGCAAATGAGCCGGTAATCGCACCAATCTAGTCACGTTGTTGACGAAATTATATTATTGGTCGCAACGAGGTGGCATGATATTGGCGGGAACGAATCTGATGCCAAAGCGATGAGCTGAACTATCATAATGAAACAAGATGACGTAGAGCAGAACACTGCAGTAGACTAATTTAAAATAAATTATGAATATTTTACGTACGAAAATCAAATATTGCCATCAATTCAATAGAATAAAATAAAATCTTATAAAAGCAATAGCAGTTTATGCTTTGTATCAAAATAAAGCATTGAGCTGTTGCGCGTTTAAACGCAATGTGATATCTGTCAAGTACTCTCAGTATGTCTAATACTATACTCGTATGACTTCTTTCTTACTCGTGTTGTTGCACAATAATAAAATGAATCATGCTAACGGAGTAGGTAGAGTGCGTTTCAACAAATAGTTCCTATGCGGTCATGTTGGCAGCAATGTTTTCCACACACACTACATACATAGAACGCAGACACACACTGACAAAATCGGTAGAAGCGTCTTTGCGTGTTGATGTCGTTGACAGACAGGGGAGCCAATAATAACGGCATAGGAACTATTTGTTGAAACGCACTCTAGTGGCAATAGCCTGCACCCTACATCACTCGCGTTTCTCGTGTTGGATATTTAGAAATAATGTGATATATTAATATGACAAGCGAATAGATTGAGATCTTTTAACTAAATAATAAGGTCCCGACATAATCACACTTAACAGGTTATGGTGATGCGAAACTTGAAGTATAGGACCTACATGGAATTCGGTTATCAGAGTAATGCAGATGGATTATGGGTTTGGATAAGTTTTTAAATTTCTTAAGAGCTTAGTTTATGATTTATAGATACTCTACGTATATTAACAGTCTGAATACGATCTTGTGGCGTATGAATGACAATGACAGGCTTTTGTCGCAAATCTGACATGTGTTTCATACAAATAGTGTCATTATTCAAGATGGCGGCATTAGTTCCGGCTTTTCACCATTAGCTAAAAGATCGCAGTCAGTCAGACTGTACATAATTAGATTAGCCTCTGTAGATAGAATTTTACTCTGTAGTCATAAAATTTGTCTGTTCAATCGCAATACAACCTAATTAGTGTCGTCGACGGCTTCAATGTGATGCTAATTTGAGGTGCGAATCCGGAATAAACGATCTTTGTTTCGCTTATAATAATAATATCACCATCATTTCAGTATTAAATGAAGCTACAAAATGAAGTATTTAAGTCTACGACGACGTCCCATAATACAATATTATAAGTGGGTATTATGGGAAAGAATAAAAAAAATGCACGTAACAATGATGTGAGAGTGCTAATAAAAAGATTATTTTCTGATATGACGTAAAATAATAAAATAAAATAAGAGATATTATAAATTACAAGAATATCCTGAAGCAAAAGCTATCCAATAGCAACAAATAAGATGATTCACAATAATCCAGGAATAAAACGGTAAAGGCGTTAAATTATCTTCAAAATAGCGCGGTGTCCACACTGGCGTCCTCAAAGAGGCGACGTCACATAAACTTGTCGACAATTATGACGTTCCCACTTTGTGGAAGGTCGCAGTTTTGTCGACTGCTCCAATAATGTCATTTGGTAAGCGCATAACGTATACCAATTACCCGGGAATGGAGATAAATAATCATTTTGTTCTGATTGTGTGGTTGAATGACGTGAGAGGATTGCTTATAGTTACCAATGCACACTTGCATAGCGAATGAACGTTTCTTTTGAAGTGTTTTTTTTTTTACTAATAGCTTCTAAGCTTGAAACTTACTCAAGAAATCAATATAAAAATCGCAAAAATAAATTAACTATTTATTACATGACCATATTTTTTCTACTTCAGACAAAGTCAATTTGAATATAATTCACAAAAAAAACTATATAAATGATTGTGATAAAGTTTAACCTGAACCTTAAGGTTGCCTGGAAGAAATTGCTACCTAGCAATAAGGTCGCCTATTGTTTTCACCAATTTTCTTTTGTGTTTGTTTTTGTAATATATTTTCTAATGATGCAATAAAGTATATTGAATTGAATTGAAGTTTTTTAGAAAAATGAACGCCTCAGTGTGTATTCGCCTTTACAGCTCCGTTCCAGTAACTCAGACCCGTTAATGCGATGATAAGTCGTGTGAACGAGCTAATCTGGTAAAAGCTTTTCATTGCCAGATATTTCGGAAGAGTTTTCAAGGTGTTATAACATCACCTTAACAAGTAAGGATATAAAAGCAGTCTGAGAGACAGGAAATTTCACATGTCCTTTTCTTTGTTTTTATTTAGATAACGTTAATTTTATTCCTAGAACATATTTTTAAATAAAAAGTACAGTTTATCGTAAGATGTAGCAGAAATACTTACGTTAATTGCTAATTGAGCATAATATACATAAGTTTTGGAATTAAT
This sequence comes from Coleophora deauratella, assembly GCA_958295455.1. Taxonomy (NCBI): domain Eukaryota; kingdom Metazoa; phylum Arthropoda; class Insecta; order Lepidoptera; family Coleophoridae; genus Coleophora; species Coleophora deauratella. The sequence goes on along the minus strand of OY282398.1, from coordinate 803,001 downwards.
GATCGACAACATGGATTTTAATTTTAAAGTGAGGGGTATCATTAGAAAATTATTAGATTATATTATGTATTAAAGTTATTCATGTGTATAACCTATTAATCTAATCAACTGCCTAGAAAGCGGGAAATGTGTTTAACATTTGCGTTTAATCTGACTAGTGCAGTATGATATTGCAATTTTTATTGCATAATTTTAATTATAATATGTCAGTTATTTAAAAAAAAAACAAAATGTGACTTTTTAGATTAGACTGGAAAAAGTAACAAAGAACAATGTTTAATTCGAATAACAGTTAAAGCTGCGTGCACACCGCAGCGGGAAGCCTGCTAATGCAGACCGTTGAGTGGCTTGTCGTGTAGTGGGAACGCACCTTAACCGTGGGGAGATTAGCCTGGTGACTCATAGAACGTGCTAGGCTATATGCGCGAGCACATCGTGGTTGTTTTTCAGGAGTTTTACAAGCAAAGGCACTTAGTTGTTTTTTAAAGGCAGTGAAGAGAGGCTTACAAAGGATGTTGCCAAAATGCTCAAAGGTTTACTTAGTGTTATTAAAGTCTATGAGGATAATTAATTAAACATCTAATGCAATAAAGAGTATGCAAACAAAAAATGAAGCGGTCGTGGCTCAGTGCGGCTTGCATGGTCGCGTCGATCACGCAGGTTCACTGATTACAGACACGGTCAAACATGGATGGGTTTGACTGTAGGTGGCATTTATCTTGACCGTTTGTCAGTTAAGTTTGTATGAAAAGTTAATTATTTCCGCAAAATTGTGGAAGGAAACTTTTCAATTTCATGAGAATAGTCAAAAGTTAAGAGTTTTGTGGGAATGTGTTAGTAACGGAACTGATACTTAATGTCAATAGCCGTTTGACCAGCATTCATAATACTAACACCGTATGACCAATGGCTCAAAATAATAACCGCTGAAAAATAATAATAATATCCGGGACAAATCACACTCGGTCATCTGGCCCCAAACTAGGATTCCCTGTATCTTGGGAACCAGAGACTGATATACATACACATATACTTTTAAATACATACATATATAGATTTAATACACCCAGACTCAGAGCAAATAATTCTGATCATCACAGAAAAGTTTGCCCTGTGCGGGGATCGAACCCACGACTCTCGGATCAGAGGTCAGCATCGCTAACCATTTAGCCACCGAGTCAGTCAGCTTTAAAGACAACAGCTTTAACTCTTTACACATACATACACATCAGTGCAATACTATCTGACATCGTTTACTCTCGCATAGCATCGCTTTACGTATATGTGTGTAACACCTTTACTTCTAAACCGATTATCCGCTACTTTTAGTTTTTTACCGCGATGCCAAGGTAAGATATGAAGCTACAGTGTATTGCTCTTAACGTTTAAGAGGCTTTCCCGACCACTCAGCAGTCGGGTTAGAAGAAAATGTTGTTACCATTCAATAGAAAGGATGAAAATAGATTGTACGATATTTAAGAGCCCTTTATGATGCACTATCTATGTCAGATTTGACAAAAGAGTAAAAACAGCAAATGTAATACAATGCCTATGTAACCAATGTAACTGTATATTAATGTAAATTAGCAAATTTTTAGTTTTACTTTTAATATAAATTATAATGTTAGTTCACATTTTTTTTATCGTTGGTTCATGAATTCAATTAATTATTTGAAATATCTACGTTTCCAAGATACAGGCTGTGCTTAGTTTGGATACAATAATAAACTATGCGACACATTATGTCATTTCAAATGTTTTTTTTTTCTATTTTACAGCTAAAATGTTTAACAATCTACATGAGAAAAGCATAAATCGACACAACCAACACTAGATAGCGATTGTCTGGTGTTGCACTTAGCATCACTCCTAATTACAACTTTGGTGTTGTCGAACTTCAGGTATTCGCTATAAAAATATTTTGCATTTCCATGATTCGCACCTTCATTATTTGTACCTGATTGGGAACTTCGTATCATGTGGATATTTCAAATTTCACAGATTTGCTGAAGAAACAAATTTCCCACATACGATCACTACAATTTTCCAGAAAACATTTTATTTTAAATGTTTAATACTTACCTATCTAGCAATATCTTCAAGACATCAAATACTATAACAAAGAAGCGAGTGTTCGTTTTATAATGATCTCCACAAATCATCATACAGGAAACAGCCACGTCGTGTGTTTTGACATCCAGCTATAATGTGACCGAATAACTTTATTTTTCTTTCATTTTCATAAGATGGAGGACGTTGTAAATTCGGTTATTTGTCTAGGTTTTCCGGCCTAATAATAAGTACAGTATTTTTATTACGCTGGGAGTGAAAACGTAGGTAGACTGTTTTACGCTGAAAATCGCTTGGCCGAAACGATAAAATCACGAAACATATTTGCTAGAATCATTTTAGAAATACGATATTTGGAGAAAGACAATTTCAGAACATGCATGCTTAATTTGAGTAACAAGTGAACTGAGTTAGTTTGATAACCCTTATCAACAAAAAAAGAAAATCAAAATAAAATTTAAAAATCGTAGTTATTTTGACACCTAATAAACCGCTGTTTTCTTGAGGACCCACTATTTTGTCCCACTGGTGGTTCCACGAGGGAGACTTGTTTCTCATGGTCCCACTACTCTGTTTCGGTGCAAAAATAACAATTTGTTATGTGATATTAAAGGACAAATCATAACGGAATATATCAAAATTTGAGATCTTTATTTGCCGTATTTTGAGTATTAACAACTCTTTCTACCAGTAGCTATAACGAATTTAGACTGTATGACGAATTGATGATTGAAAAAGTTTAATTGTTTTTTAATTAAAATAACCTCTTCCAGTAACCTAAACGGAGACTTTTCACATCATACTAAACATTTTTCGCCAAAAATCATAAAATTCCCAAAAAACCTTATACGATGTCGATCGATCAGATGAATGATTTGAATCAAATTATTCAAAGTTTTTACCCAATTTGGTTTCATGAAGTAACTTATAATATTTTACTGAACGCTCAACAGGAGTAAAAGTCCCAGTTAAAGGTTCCGAGGGAGGTCTTCTTACGTAGCCTGTATTTCGAAATCTAGAACTAATTGGCTATGTATTCGAATACATAACTACAAATATGAAAAATTGGGGATTATCTACCGTAGCGAGAAGTTCAGTTTTTCTTTCAAGAACTGTCAGCGCTTTAAATAACGCCACTTAATATTTCAGTCACGAAAATAGAATAACATATCTGCGCATATTCGACCTTCAAAAATATCTAATTAAGACATAATTCAGATATAAAAGTGCTAGAAATAAACAATAGTTTCCGTGACAATTCAGCAAAATATGCGTGCAAAAAATAGGAAAATGAGGTTAATTGCGAACATTACCTATAGCGAAATAAAATTTATGTTTCTTGACTGTTCCATTTGAAGTTTTTTTTTAAATAGATACTTATAAGACGCACCTGTTAGATGAAATAATAATGACAAATCTAAGTATTGTACGACGCAAATAACTTTTTATAGTACCTATAACTTTTTGAAAATTTTCTACGTAGGAGATTTATCTGAGACACATCAATTATGCAAATACTTTGAGCCTTTTTTTTTTAGTTTAATATTTTCTGGCAAATGGGACTGTTTCACGAACAACATCATTTAGGTATATTAAACATATATAAGGTGCTACTTTATTAGTGCCCGATATTTTATTCAGTGCTTCTACTCCTGATTCTGATCAACTTTCCCCAAGAAACCCATAGTCAAATCGAAAAAAAATTTTTGGACTCTTCATACAAATCGATCAGCCGAGCGGCCAAATTAGTATGAAGAGCCCAAAAAATTTTTTGCGATTTGACTATGGGTTCCTTGAGGAAAGTTGATCAGAATCAGGAGTAGGAGCACTGACTAAAATATCGGGCACTAATGAAGTAGCACCTTATATATTTCTTTAAACAAATATTTATTTTATAATAGTAACAAAAAAGAAATACACCAAAATTTAACAAAGTATGATTCATTTATTGCAGATTTCGTCAAAGTAGCCAAAATTTTACATTTCAAAACCAAACATACGATAATAAATTTTCCAGAAATTCGTGGACATCATAAGTAAAGGAGCGAACATTATAAATCCTCTTGAAATAGCCGAGAGTCGGGATCGAACATAAATTAAACTAGTAAATGACCGCGACTCGCCCCGCGCCTATTCATCACTTGATGCAAGAGTGCACGCTTCTCTGTTTAATACTAAGTAGCATTTAAAGGAGGAATGTTTGTTTGTTAGTTAGGAGTTATCTCAGAAAGTACTTAAGATATGTTTAAAAAAATTGGCAGGATTTACACAGACATAATATAATACATATGTGTTTCGAAATCAAGTAGGGAACCCGTGTAAATGCGGGATGTAACAAAATTGGTTAAAGGCCAGTTAATTGGGACTTGTTAAGTAGCCTTTCTCCGACTTGGCTAAGCATAGAAAAAAAATGTCTTGCCACAAAAAATCTGATTATTGTTTTTAAGATAAATGGAGGAGCCATACTGAAAAATTATAATATGTCTGAAAATGGACCCTTATTGTTCAGGATAAGAGGACATAAGAAGTAAATGTAGAGTTTCATAGAAATGAAATGAAAATATTTTTTATTCGAAGTAAGTAGCAGTGTTGTATAGACATAGTTAATTTAAGTCCAAAAATAGTAAACAAATTATGTTTTACAAAGAATGTTTTACAAAGAAAATATAGTTCACATAATAATGCGCAGACAAAGTCGCGGGCCACCGCCAGTATGACGCATGTATACTTACTGTTTTACTCGAAAGCGGGTAGTTCGATAATTTATACCCGTGTTTTATGGCGCGCCCACGATTTACTCGTTTGTATTTTGTTTATGGAAAATAATTTGAATATGGTTTTTACGTCAATGTTATGTACATTTTATGTGCATTATTACTTTTATCTGAAAGTAATTTATCCTATTTTTTTCTTCATGGAATTGCTTGTTTTTCCAGACAGAGTGTAACTAATAAAAATATATATCAATATTTTAATAGGTGTCAAAATAAAACACTTTTCTTTAAAACTTTGCTAAAATCACACAATTGTATTAGATGTATATTTCAAGATCTTTGTATTGTGACGTAAATTGAATCAAACAGACATTTAATTTTATCTCTCCATAACTTAAAATTAATCTAGCATCTTACTAATCTTAATCATATACTTAGGTAGGCAACAAACCGTATTTAATTCTGTCAGTCAGTGAGTACAAGTGTCCGTTCCACGTGACAGACATACAGACGGACAATGCTTCCCTGTTATACTTGGCAAGGTGGGTGCAACTCGACGCCGCGCTTGCAAAACTCTGTATTGATTGTGGCCATGTTAGTATGGACATAGACATGTTAAAATTGTAGAGCTGGCATCTCCTATTACTCATAATTCCAGAAGGGACTGTTATATCAACCTATCAGAACTTAGATGGAATACTTACTTATCGCTTGTTACCAGGGCATCTCAATATATGAGGTTGGACTGCGTGGATTTTCATTGTTCGCTCTGCAGCAAGAAGCGCACTGTGTTCCGTCCGAAGTTGTGGGATTGCGTGCGCGCGTGTGTGGGACGAGATAGTGAAAGAAGCATTTCCATCTTATTTCGTTGAATTAGTCTAGCACTAGCAAACTTTAGCATTTCAAGTATCTTAAGTGCGAAAAACTATTACATCTTTACTATATACATGCAGTTGCGTCAAACTTATTCAAATATTTGACATATAATTACATAGTAGAGGCAAAGACATTTAATAGGTAGGTATAACATTCATATGTTCAAATGTATGTGCAGTATTATAGCAAATAAAAGCTTTGACTTTGACTGTTAGCTCAATAAATAAAGGTACGTGTTTCGACTTTGTTTAATTATTTCGAAATTTTCGCTCAGACCGCATTACTCTTTCGAAAAAAAGGCGACTCCATCCAAACTAGCATTCGCAAAACCCGCGACAACGCGCTTAATTTAGCCGCACACCGTACACCTAGGAAGTTCATTAGGGACTATGTTACTAATGCGCCGTGCGGGATCTAATTGAGCAGTCGTCGCGTTGAGACGGCGTGCGCCCGCGCACCGGTGCGGCTGGCAACGTGTTAAACGTTTTATGGTTATTACTGCTTCGAATTAGCGTTAATGAGACGGTTAATTTGGCATGCGTTGCCTCTAAATGTTGATAAAGAAAGTGTTGTTAAGTAACATTATGTCGGTTGTTTTTGGGTTCATGTGTTGGTAATTATTTTGACTATGATCATCAATAGTTGGCTTGAAAGAACTAGGGAATTTTGCCTGTCATTACCAGCTTATCTGGTCATAAAGGCATAAGTAAGAGAGAAAGACAGAGAGAGAGAGAGAGAGAGAGAGAGAGAGAGAGAGCAACGAAGAAGAATAACCTGAGAACCACAATAGTGACGTATCAGTCGAAAAGTTAAACACAATAATATCATCGTCAAAATAATAATTAAAGATCAGATTTTTTCATTATGTTTCCTGTGTTCTGTACTTAATTCCGAGTAACCCCTTAAAATTTCAGACGCACTTTTCTAACACCCTGTAGTATATTCATACTGAAACAGTTATGAACAGTAAACTATTATAGTTACTAAGAGAAAACCCCACTGTCACTGTTACAAAATTTTGACAGGAAGCTGTACCTTTCTAGTGATTATTCGTATATTGATTTGGATACAAGATCAACTGAGTAAGCAGAACACAAAGAGACAGATATCGGTAAACCGTTTGAAGAGAATGGTCCCATTTACGAAAAAATGCGAAAATATACAAAGACTAAACAGCAACGCGTAGTGCGTACATTGCTAGCAGTCTAGACTAACGCGGAGCTAAATGCGATATAAAACAATGGCGGCCGCGCACGCACAGTCGCACGCGTCGTAAATACCTGCCGTTTATTGGTGGAGCGTTTGAACTGCCTGAAGTTAGGAGGCAGTTCGAAATAATAATTAATATTAATAGGTAATAAATACTGTGGTTTTCTGCTGGCTAGATCCTGAAACTTCACCTAGCGCTTAGTGGGCAGAGTTTTAATGCTTAAAATAATAATAATAAAAACTTTATTTTGAAAATTTTCACAATGTATTCATGAATGTGTCTAAATTCTAAAATTAGCTGAGATTAGAACTACTGAAATTTGGTCACTGAGCGGTTTTTTTTTGTATATTTCTTTCACAAGCAGCTCAATCAATACCTTATGCAATAAAATTAAGGAAGCACCATGTCGATCTATAATGACAATACAGAGCTATCTCGTGGAAACACTAAGTAGGTGTGTGTGCTGCAGTTAACAACCCATAATAGTCTTCACTGTTAAAGCACGGATTTCTTTCCATACATCAGAAAGGTTAGGCTCTAAATATGGGGTCAAGTGCGAATTGATGGAAGTTGTGCTGATAGCCAACCCAATATGCAGCAGTAACTACAAAATTCCGTTTCTGTCAACCTGAAATTAAGTGGAGCCATGACGTAATAAGTTTTTGCTTGAAAGTAAATTATTTTTCCTCAAACCTGTAAAAGAGATAATTGTTTTATTTTATCAAGATCGAGACTAATAGTGATGCCATTAAAACATGTAAGAATTAAAAACTTACCTATAATTAGTGATAATATACTGAGTAACACCAGTTACTGTAAGAATTGTCAGCCTTCCAATAAATGATCTTTAGCAGCGGATACTTTTTATTATATTAATAGGCACTGAAGCCCAATAAGCAACCTAACATTATTACTTGTTACTTCCTAAGCTCTTAAAGTAGTCGACCTAGTCCACGTCCAAGTTACTTGCCTGTTTGAATGCAGCATAGGTACCACCTTTACGCACAGCAGCCATTACCAACAGTTGCCTGAACTGTAATACTGTGCAATATCTGTAATGCCCTGCCATGGAGTGTCTCTGGACATTAAATGCAAGCGGTACGGGGACCATGAGGTGTTATGACAGTTAATTATTTTTAATCGTATGGGTTGCAGGTGACACTGGAAGTATGGGGGGAAGTATGGTACATTAATTTGTTTACGCCTCGAATATAGTGTATTTAATATGGGTGAGGACACAGAATTTGCTGTAAGAAATAGGTAGTGCTTGTGAAACTGAATAACTTTCCCCAAAAAATTTCGGAGCGAAAATTTGCCTTTCCATACAAAAGTTCTTATTTAAAAAGTATGGGATGTTATATGTATATTTTCATAATCAAAATCGAACATTGACTCTTGAGCTATTGATGTTATTTATACTTTACTCATGATATCAGAAGGTTATGAAGTTTTTTGAAACATGAGTTACACCTATCATACCTATGTTATTTTTGTTTAATTTCTTTTCTTTTTGTTTATAAGTAAACAAAACTTATAATATCTTACAGTGTCTAATAATAACGGAGTTAATATCAACTTACATATTGAGGAAGCGCAGTGCCTCCTAACACAGCCTCAAAACCGACCCATCCTTAATAGATATTAAGTTTAAAATGAATAAACATTTTTCATTTTCATTTTTCATACAGACTGTCTAAATCAAAAATATCGGTATATGTGATCGACACTGAAACTAACTTGCACTTTTTTTTAAATAAACTGAAAGAATGGCTTCAAGAAAAAATTAATCGTTTACGAAGAGGTTTTCAAAATGTATTATGTATGTATATTATTTGAGTACTATGGTACATTATGTTGTATTGAATTTCATTTCATTTCCTAATACAGTGATATGAAAGATAAAGAAAAAGTTGAAGACTGGCTCTTAAGAGTCTGGGAATTACAATACACAACAATCCCTGATGGATGGTCCATCAGAAATAACTACAGGTGAATCTGGCTCGTTCCCAATGGTGTCGAACAAATATAGTCGAGTCACCTATCATTCACACTTTTGTCCCGCAAACGTATGTGCACAGCGCGAGAGATGCACAGCACGTGATTGCACTTCTGTTACAGAATGACCAGTTAAATTAATTTCCTAGACTTACAAAGCGCGACTAGCAAAATGTCAGGTTGAGCATTGGCCGCACTATAAAACAGTATACTAGATCGATTGTTTCGGTGACTACGTAAACAGTATAAAAAGAGATCTAAAAATAACTAGTAATTATCTAAAACATGACACATCAATATTATTTGTCTTTAGCGATATATTTGATTTAATACGTTAGGAATCAAACAATGTGCGTCTGTATGACGCTCGCTTCTCCAACAAGTTTCGTTCTCGAAGCATGCGATAGGACGCCAGACGCAAATATGGAGCGCAAAGCACGTGTTTGGAGCTCAAAGCACGCGCGTGCCGGTGTGTGGAGCGCAATGCACGCGGGAAGCACGCGACGACGACGACACGGGTCGCGTTGTTAACGATTTATTGGCGCCGAATTGTTTTAAAGGTGAACGCTAAATTGGTTGCCTGTCCTTTTGTTTTGTTTGTTATCGTGAACAGGTATTTAGTGCGTAGTATTCGTTTTTTAAAAGTACTTTTTAAATATAAACTTAGTTTAAACACAAAGCGACATAGCAGCGAATAACACTGAGTTGTAAGAAATTATTAACATTCACAAATTTTTCATATTCTAATTTGACAGCAAACTGCTTTCATATTCACCTTAGAAATACACCTGTAAGGTGTTAGTTTACAGCGAGCAGGCGGCTAATACCTATTATAATTATTTAGTACAACGTAAGATCTGTAAAAATACTCAAATATTTTTATTACCCTAACACAAATTCCTTGCTCAAATAAATATTACTAGTTATAATTTCAACAGCTCTGCGCACAGGTGTTGAGCGTTCTAAACAGAATAATAAAATCTAATCAGGGCATTAGTTTAGTAGTCTAAACAAACAGATTTGGATAAAAACAAACAATGTTAAGCTGGCCACAAACCATTGCTTAAAATTGCTCTTTTAGTTTAGTTGCGTTCATGTGCTTTTATGACATTTACATCACTTTCTCTCATGTAATTTCCAAGTATATTTGGATTCACATACGATTAGGTGATGACTAGGTTATACGGAATATCCAAAATATTTCTTACAGTTTGACTAATCAGAAACTTGTTTAGAAAAAAAAAATGATCAACATTTCCTTAGTGAGGATATTACTGCATATTACTGTTGTTATTTTATAAGTGTTTTTGGATATTGGCAGCGCAAGATTTTATGAGTAATGCGTTTTACGTATATTTTTGGTGGTCGTACATGTCATTTACACGACTGACTCGGTGGCTAAGTGGTTAGCGATCCTGACCTCTGATCCGAGAGTCGTGGGTTCGATCCCCACACCGGGCAAACTTTTCTGTGATGAGCAGAATTGTTTACTCTGAGTCTGGGTATATTATATCTATATATGTATGTTTTAAAAGTATATGTGTATGTATCAGTCTCTGGTTCCCAAGATACAGGGAATCCTAGTTTGGGGCCAGATTACCGTGTGTGATTTGTCCCAGATATTATTATTATTTCGGAATATAAAATTGAGCTTCTCTGCACACTTGGCGCTAGGTCATGTATTATTATTATTTACGTAGTTTCAGGAAATGTTTGATGAATGTTTTCGTGGCCAGCCTTATAGCTGTGGCGTCGGGTCGGCTTGTAAATTACCTGTTGGTCTTTCTGAAATGTTTGATGCGTGTGCTTAATCGACAAGCGTAGTGCGCTTGGGTGGTTTTGATACTATTATAAGAACGTTTAATTTTTTTTCAAAATGCTATTGACATATTGACAAGCTGGGGCCTATAACCAGCAACAGATAAATGATCAGCTCTTGGTATTATCTCACCTGATAGTAATTGATGATGATGTCAAAAGTTGGAAGCGGGCTTACCACCAAAATTCTTACTCGCAATCGGGAACTAGCTATGTTATCTCCATGCCGGAATACATTAGTGCTATTTACATTGATGTTTGGTGGCAATATTTAATTGTATAAGAAGGTGGTAACTAGCCAAGCAGGTACAGAAAATTCAAAAAAATAGACTGTGGGGCTTTTATTTATGACGCGAAAACGAATTTTATTTCCATATTAAATGTACATCTATGATCAAGACCGCACCAACCGGGTAGCCAATAACCACGAACCACGAGCCATGTGTTCGGTGTCGGTGCGCGCGCGCCGCAATAGTGCGCAATCACCATTACCTGCGCGAGTATTTTTATACGCGCCATTCCCTACATTAGCGCATGTGCGGTTTTCATGGCGCCTTTCAGTGCGTGTTTACACTGTGCGTTTATGTTTCAAATTCTGTAAGGTAATTTTCAAATCGTTATCCATGTCGGTTTTGGTTTAGTGACTTGTTTTTTCTATGTGCAGGAGCTTCGAGGATTTGCCCTGTTGTGTTTGTGTGCAAATATTGTTGACAAACGTAAGGGTCCAGTCTCTTGTTTCTTTTTGGCATGAAGTCTTTTAGATCTTTTAGGTCTTCTTGCTTCTTGATCAAAAATAAATGAAAAGAGAAGGATTTTGTTCATGAAACTAAAACGCATCAAGTTTTAGCAGTAGTCTGCGACTTTTTTGAAATCTAAATATCAAGAGTTTGTTTAGACCTCCTTGCTCTTTTGCGATAATAAGGAAACCTCTTTTTTATTTATCATGCTACAAATGGTACGACATTTTAATGGGGAAGAACGCAAAGCTATTTGCAGATGGCGCTACGGACGCTTGACTCATAACAACTTTCAATTAGTTTCGCGTTTAATATTATCGAGGTGTTATAAATAAGTTTTTTTTCTGTAAAATTGTTAAATGGAAAATGATTGCGACTTGGACTGTTCCTCAATTAAAGGCGAAGTTGAAAAGTACATAATTTGAAAACGTAACTTTTCCCACGTCTTCTTCATCCGAGAATCTTTAGAAAATTAATGATTTCCATTATTATTGCAACCAATCGCCACACAACGCGGCATTTTTTTAATAATCTGATGTTTAGTTCACGTAAACAATTTTTTCTATACGTTTTGACAGTTAGTATGAGTCAAGCGATATCAGCGCCTCTATCGGCGAGCTTTGTCAGTTTTCTTCCCCATTGTATTCTTTCTGCTTTGTATCAACCGACCAAGAAGAAACAAGATCTTCATCTTTACTCTCCAGGATGGACAAGGCAGTCATAACCCTGTTCTTTTTCTTCTTTAACCGTGCTGTCACAAGGAATAGACGGTAGTTTCCTAGTGTTTCTGTGTCCCTCTTATTCCCAGGATGGACAAGGCAGTCATAACCCTTCTGGTGTTTCATACATATGTAGCCACTTTCCGTTGGTAGACCTTCCTTTTGTCCAATATAAGTGTCGTATTCAGAGAAAGGGGTGATTTTTATATTAGTGAAAGTGAAAACGCATAGTGTAAAAACGCCTAAGCTTTATAGCGCTCCCTTCGAGCGATAACCTTTTAAATATTTTTAGACATCAGAAATACGCAGGTGCATGGGCTGGTGAAACTTTAGTCTCAGAAGTTGTGTGCTTTTATTAATAAGGAATTACGTACAGGAGGACCTGCGCCATGTATGGAAAAAGACGCGTGCTCAGTACATTTTTCATAAGAAGTTTACTTCTAAAAATTCTTCTACAATTACTTCCTCTTCTAAAAATGTGTTGAAGGGAGTTTCTTTGGACCCGTCGTTTCTTCTCACTCCGCAAACACTTCCCGAAACGGCGGGTATACGAGTTCCGAGTGGTAGAAACCTCATGACGTTTGAAAAGTATACCTACACTGTTCCTTACTTAGAATAAAATATTTACAATTTAATTTTCATTTTACTATGTGCTGTTCGACTTTTAGTAAAGACAGGTGAAGTGAAATTTGCTCACAATAGATGATGCGATACGAGTAGTCTGAAGATTGTCACGACATTTGTGCAGTCGGTCAAACGCCTGTCAAATATATAATGAACAAAAGCAGAAAGTTTATTTCACGTACACAACACTCTCAGTATATGCGGCACATAACGCAATATTTTTAGGGTTCCGTAGCAAAATGGCAAAAAACGGAACCCTTATGGATTCGTCATGTCTGTCTGTCTGTCTGTCCGTCCGTATGTCACAGCCACTTTTTTCTGAAACTATAAGAACTATACTGTTGAAACTTGGTAAGTAGATGTATTCTGTGAACCGCATTAAGATTTTCACACAAAAATAGAAAAAAAAACAATAAATTTTGGGGGTTCCCCATACTTAGAACTGAAACTCAAATTTTTTTTTTCATCAAACCTATACGTGTGGGGTATCTATGGATAGGTCTTCCTTCAAAAATGATATTGAGGTTTCTAATATCATTTTTTTCTAAAGCGAATAGTTTGCGCGAGAGACACTTCCAAAGTGGTAAAATGTGTGTCCCCCCTGTAACTTCTAAAATAAGAGAATGATTATTTTAGAACCTGCGGTCGACACTCAAGAACCTTCCTTTATTTTAGTTTCAGCTTTGCGAGTCGTCTGCCTATTGTCACTTCAACTTTCTTATTCTTTCAGTTATAGTGGTTACTCTGGTTCTTCGATGGATTTGAGTGTATATACAGAGTGTAAGGAACAGGTTTCCGAAAACTTTAAGGGCTTGCTCAGTAGAACTGAACTCAGATGAAACTGAACAACTTTCCACATAATGTTTTTCAGGAAACGAAAAAAAAATCGGCTTCCCATACAAACTGTTCAATCAAGTTTATAATTTTGTATGGAAAAGCCAATTTTTTTTCGTTTCCTGAAACCATTCTTGTGGAAAGTTGTTCAGTTTCGTCTACTGAGCAAGCCCTTAAAGTTTTCGGAAACCTGTTCCTTACACCCTGTATAACAGTAGTTAGTTCCCGTAATAGGCATGCCTGAAAGAAATCCTAATTACTGACCATAAGAGTAATGACTATGCTTAGGTCATCCCCTAAACATCGTTAGCATTTCCCCTCATATCTGTGTTAATAACCCACTACATGAGCACGCGTCTTTTTCCATACAAAGCAAAGGTCTCCCACACGTAATTCCTTATTAATAAAAGCACACAATTTCTGAGAAGCCCACGTATTTCTGTTTGACATTTCCTCGCTCGTATGGAAGCTTTGTTTAGCCGACTACAGTTGGATAACGTCGCGATGATGTATTGAGATGCGCGTGCGACTACCGGCGATTAATAAACCGACTCAAATAGCCGGTACTATTGTCTTGCCGCTACCGTGTTAAGCTATTAGTATACGATGATAAATTATACTGAGGTTGGTTTGGTCAATTTAATTTACTTGTGTAATGCAACCGTAATAGTGTAAAATAAATAATTAAATATTCAGAGACAGGTCACACATGGTCATCTGACCTCAACCTACGACCCTGTATTATGGTTCCTCCTCCTTAGTCGGTCCCTCAGTACTGAGGATCGGGACCTGTCAATTAGTATTTTCCCGGATAGTGTTGCGCCAAGCCTCGCGGTTCATCGCCAGATTCGATACCTCGTGGATCATCGTCTTTAGCGTCTTCGTGACGAGATCAGTCCATTGAGATGGTCTGCGGCCCGGTGGTCTGCTCCCTTCTAAACTTGTGTATTATGGTTACATCTTGTATTAAGAAAAGCCTCGTACTACACCAGCGTGAATTCTATGGATGATCAACTACATAGTTTCTTTAGAACTTTAAAGTGTTTTCATGTATTGCTAACATTTTCAAAGTACATTATACATGCGATTTTCCGCTACATATTTCATACAAGTACCTATACGAGTGCTAGGAACTTTATAACTTATTAAATAAAGTAGCTTTTGCCCGCGAGAATATCGTTTCTAGAACTATCGTCGAAGCTGCGCAATGCACGAGCCCGGAATAAGGTTTTTGAAAATAAAACTATCCTTTCTTGTACCCCACCCTCTATCTACACTGAAAAAAAAAATGTTAATATAATAATAATAATAATATCTGGGACAAATCACACACGGTCATCTAGCCCCAAACTAGGATTCCCTGTAATATACATCAAAAAATGTTTAATGTTATCAAGTCACTTGTTTATATACGAGAGCGCACAAAGCTTTGTGATTCCGGGAATCAAGCCTACTTGATTGAGAAACGAAACAAGCATACATAGTACATTCCAATAAGAAATTGTCGGCTTAATCAATTCTAATCATTATTTTATAATATTTTATTGGATGAACTAAGTGTAATGTGTAGTAATAATAAAGCAACTTTATGGATATAAATAAGTTGATGATAGAACTGACCATGCCTCGACATCAATAAAGTAAACTTATTAAATTCAGCACTTTCAATTTGATAAACGTTCAGTCATTTCAGCTTTATTGTGGCAAGAAACCGTCAATTATTGTTTTCGATATTTCCTTGAATGATTCAGTCATATTTTTTTCAATCAAGCAAGATTCTATAATAACTTATTTAGCCATGATTTTTTCAGTGTATGCTCTTGGCCAAATTTTAATGAAACTGGTTGAGTAGTTATAGCAATAAATAGTATTGCTTTGTCAAGTTGCGTTATTTTTGGTATTTCCGGTGTAATTATCAAGGGAATGCGATATTTTTGCTGAAGAAAGCGTAAGCTATGTCACATCCCACCAAGTCAAATATATCCAAGTAAAAAACATCATTCCGTTACCAAAACAGTGATAAAAGGACACACAAACAGGTAATAAATAAACATGTTATTATTGACTATTTAGAAGAAAAAGCTTCTTTTCGATTAGAACTACGAAATCTCCAAACAATAAAATGTAAATTTGCAAAATCACGGCTAAATCCAATAATAGTGCTGTACTAGCTAACCTGTTGATTAAATCGTCGATTACTCTTCATTAGCGCGCCTTAGGGCTGTTACTCGATAATAGTTACTAATAGCCAACGCTGGCTTAGCACGTCACTAAATCAACTGGTCAACACAGCACTAGCGGATTAGGAACAGGTGGGCACAGATTAGTAACACCAACAGCACGATAAGGTAAGCTCCACTATAATCTGAACTACGGTTTAAAGAAAGTCTCTAATAAAATGAGACCAGGTTATACTGGTTTCTTACTTGACGTGCGGTTCGACTGTACGAGGTATTAGTAATTGTCTAAACAGTATCTGTTTGTAACTTGTTAGGTTTTGTTTTGTTTTTGCTTTCACGTGTATTGTTTAATTTAATCTCTGTTGTTCTGAATCGAGATAACAGTAGTGGATTAGGAACAGGTGGGCAGTGGACACAGGACCAGTGCGAAATATGTAATGATATTGTTCTTAGGTCTTGTTTTTTAGTATTAAGTACGTTAATTCTATTGTTTGCCAAAAATGTTTTGTGCTGCATTTCGGATGAGACAGTTACAGTTTGATAATGCTATACATCATTTTTGATGAGTGTGAGATAATTTTAAGAAGTTAAAACAAAAATACAGGATTAACCGAACAAAGATTCATAAATAGAGTGAATAATTTTCGTACAGGGGAAACCTGTCAAACTTTTACTGCTTATTCTACTCATGAAACTGAACAACTTTTGATTTATTACTTTTGAATGACTTTCCACACATAAGTACTCGAATTACAGCTTGATGAGTTTTAAAAAAAGACAGAAAAATATTTTGCATTTTCTCCCTCCTGCCTCATGGGCAGTAGCATAAAAATATCCTTTTGCTTAAGTGAAAAAAAAAATACATGAAAATTGCTATGGATAGCTCAATACTCGATTCAAATTCCATTTTCACTAACAGAACCTTTAACAGTAGAGCTGAGCTTAAAATAAAACATTACTTCGCACGTGTAAGAATGATATTTCCAAAACAATATTATTTATATTTCCAATAACAATACTCACACATTTTCAGAATCAACTTTCAAATTTCAAACATAAAGGTGGGCGCTCACTGCTCACGCGCCGCTAAATATGGCAACACAGCAAACGTGCCGAATCGCTTATTCTATTATTAGTTAAAATGATTAGAAATTAAATATACTTTTGGAAAAAAAAAATATAAAGAAACTGTCAAAAAGTAAACCACAGCTTTTATATAAAAAGTTGTATTTTGTAAAAGTAGTTTACATGAAACTTTTTTTAAACTAGAAATTATTTAAATATAATAATATAATAAATATAATAATTATTTAAGAATAAAACATTATTTTGAGTAATTTATGTCAGCTATTTAAATTGATGATTGTATAACATAACAGAGGAAATAATAATAAATGATAAATTTAGTTAGTAAAATAATAAGAGTATATTGAAATTGAATGTCAACTACACATTATCGAAATATTCTTTGACTGAGTAAAAGCTGTTAAAGTAACCTTTACGTAATGCCTACGTCAGCAAAGCGCAAGGTTGCTATGTTACCTTAGAAACATTCGAAATTATATAACTCTGTCAAGCTGTGGTGCAAACAACCATCTTAGACTACCGGACCTCAGATTAATAATTTAAAAGGTCATGGCCCAGAACAAATTGAGTATTTCTAAGCTTAGTGGGCTAGATGATTACTCGTCATGGAAATTTGCGTTAAAAATGCTCCTTATACGCGAAAAGTGATTCAACTACACTACTTTTACTCCTACAAGTGAGAAAGCTAATGAAGTGGAGAAGGATCAGGAGGCTTTAGAAAAAGCATTTATTGATCAACCAAGTATGTAGCTTTCTTTTGAAATTTCCTCCCGTTAGAGTCCTTATTTCGGCTGGTAGAGCATTAAATATTTTAATTGCCATATTATAATGTACATTTTTCTGAGTTATGGTCAATTTTATAGTTGGAATTTTTAGAGTATTGGCTGGTCTGTCTCGAAGTTGTTTTGTCAGTGTCGTTTGCTTCATAGGGAAGTACAGTTGTATACAGTTGAGTACGTATATATAATTACTTATAAAAGCTCTAAGATCACAAACGAGCTATGTTTGTGATAAGTCTCCCTACCACTTCATACATTAATCCTACAATTTTATTGTGTTATATTGCCACTGCTGCCTTCTGTTATATTTTTTGAATATAAAATTGTGAAATTAAAGTTGGGAACTCAGTTAAAAGATCGCCATCTCCCAAACTCTGGGAACTGTAATTACCGACCAGCAGTACCTGCCTGCGTGTTATCTAATTATCCCCACAACCCTATCTTTGATCCTCCCTTAACTTTCGGATAGTGGCATTTGGTAACTAAGGGCATTTCGTAACTAATAATAAATTTCAAACATTCCGCAGATTTTTCTTGTGACTAACTATAGGCATCTATTTTTCATGTTTAAGTTCTATTTTTTGACATTAATATTATTTTATTTATCCACGTCCTATAAAACCTGCTTCACTATGTATAATCTAAGTGTCGCAGTAAGGTGCGCGTGTATGTTTATTTTTATCGATATGCCCAAACTGTATAAACATTTGTTTTATTGTAACCGTCAGTAACAATAACAGCTTGATTAATTTCTTAAGTGCGGGGTGTCGTTACATTAATTTTGATGTTCAGATTGACATTCATTTGATGTACTTAGTTTCTTTTTATTAATTTGTTTTCCTAAATATTTTTACGAATCGCCACAAAGTATCAAAAGTTACTAACGCCTTTCAGGTTTATCGCAAAACTTTGCTTGGAAGAAAATTGAAAATTCCGCGATACCGACCGCGACCTGGCGAATTAATTGTGTTATCAAATATTAATGACTGTTCTTGGATGTTTATAATTTAATTACGTAGAGACTCTGGAGGTTATATTATAGTAAATGTTTTTCGTTTGATTTTCTAATACCTTCCTATATTTTTGCATGAAATAATCTGTGTACGTATATGATTATAAAAGTATCGCTTCCATAAGATAAGCTAATAGCTTATCTTGCGGAAGCGATAATTTGATGTTAGTAGCATTTTAGGCCGAACTAGACCCGATTGGAAAGCTAACTCTAGTAGAATGAAATATTTTGTATATTTATATTGGTATGGAGAGTCCAGTTTTGTATTGGATCCTCGAGGGAAGTGATGCAGTTTCTCGTGAAGCAACGGAAACGAAACGAATATAATTTTCAATGCACCTTTTTCAAGGATTATTTTAAACCTTTTCCCCTTCGAGTTTGATTTAAAAATACACTGAACAATGCCAGGTGCGGTGTGACCGTTAGAACGTAAACACTCCATCTGTACGAAAATAAGGTGCGTTATTTTAAAATCGCCACCTTTGGTTTGAGTTTACAGTTGAGCACAGAAAAACTCGACTGGCTGATGAAACAAAGCCATCTTATGGATAAATCCAAACGTTCAAAGGATGAAAAATTCTGTAAATAAAAATGAAATGAAAATGAAAATATTTTTTATTTGAAGTAGGTAGCAGTGTAAGGAGTGTGACTGGATGATGAAACAAAGCCATTCTTATGGATAAATCCAAACGTTCAAAGGATGAAAAATTCTGTAAATGAAAATGAAATAAAAATGAAAATATTTTTTATTTGAAGTAGGTAGCAGTGTAAGCAGTGTGACTGGCTGATGAAACAAAGCCATTCTTATGGATAAATCCAAACGTTCAAAGGATGAAAAAAACATTTTTTTTAATCACAATTTTTGACTTATAGATATTTAAACAAAACTTTATATTATCACCTTCAGAAACAAATAACAATGCAACGAAACTGAACTAGAAAAACAGCATATTTAACAACTTTTTCGATTAAAATCTACTTAAGTCTTTAATTTTCTTTCATGAAACATTTAGCTAGGAAACTTAACAAATTAAACAGGTAATACATTGTTCATCAAGGCGAGAAAGTGTCCGATTACCAACGAGAGATGTAGTTTGAGAATCGCACTTTCTTCCGAGTGATACATATTGCTTTATACTATACCTACATGTTCTTTTTCAAAATAATGTTTGGAAAAAGCTAGTGGCCAGTATCATTTTGCGAACTTGGAGATAGAAACTTTTTGACATTTTACATTTAGTTTACCGACATAGTCTTAACAAAAAAAAAACACGTTATTAATGGATTTTTACATTTCGGATTCAACGCGAAATGTCTTTCCCTCCCGCTCAGCGCGTTTTCTTCCCGCATATTTGTACGATAGTAATGACGTACATTCTGCCTCAAATTCGATAAAGTATTAACGTGCTTTCTAAGTAGGTATAGTTTAAAATATCTACCCAAGTAATATAAGGTTGAAGCAACTTAATTTCTATTAAAATAGACTTTTAAGAATACTTTAAAAGTAGATAATGTTAATAAGGGTACAGATGAAACTACTTTCGAAGTACAGTCGTGAACAAATAAAGACGTTAAATTTAGCGCTGTGCAGGCGCACCTGGCGCCCCCGCGGTGGGTGTGCTGTTTGCGGGTGACTGTACTATTCACAATCAAATGCTATAGAGCTGTAAGATCCGACTGAAAAAAGTAATCTCAGCACTATTCAGTCCTACGTTTTACAGTACCTAAAGAAAAAGAAGCTAAAGAGCCAAATTGGTCTCGAACCGTAAGGTTTCAGAGGAGCTTCTTACCGAGAACCCTCAAGCTGTGGAATGAGCTCCCACCCGAGGTTTTCCCTGAGGTCTATAGTATGGGACTCTTCAAGAAGGGATTGAAAAGGGATCGGCAAAGCATTGATAGCACCTCTGGTTTTGCAAATGCCCATAGGCGGCGGTAACCACTTTCCTCAGATGGGGCGTCAACCTTTTGCCTTCCTATATAATAAAAAAAAGCTATAGGAGATAAAACTTTACGTGGCCCTCTTCTAGAGCTATAATGGAAAGAGGCACCACAAGGCTAATGCCATATACCTAGCGTAGCCAGATCGTAGAATTGTCTAGATCATCAAATAACTAGTCATATCTTTGAGGAGCTCCGACAAACTGTCGGTTAGGTTAGGTTACCGGTGTTACCGTATAAAACTTTGCAGGCTTTCATTATCTGGCCTATTGCTATGATCTGGTCGCGACATCACCTTTAGGATATCGTGCTTAAGAGTGACACATGACACAAAAAAAGGGGGAGAAGCATTGTGTTTACAACTCCACTTAAAGGCGTCAATTTAATCTTATAACTAAGATGTGATAGTGTCATGTTACTTCCACGTAGTTTTTTTTTTGTTTAAAACGCTCTTTCTAAAAACCCTAACAGTATTCTTTATAACAGTATCGGCACAAACAGCTCTCACTCTTTCCCAATAGGTACATTCCTAAATACCGGTGCATTTATTCCGGTAGTTTTACCGAGAACGGTCCGGTCCGGTCCGGTGGCTGCCAGGACCGACTTCTTTCAGTGTGCCGAACTCCGCAGCTGTTATTATTTGCGGATCCAATTTCGACTTATTTTTGTTTAAGTACTTCGGTGCTTCTTTTGTGCGAGTATGTACTTTTAGCTGTTTAGATATAAATAATATTATTTAGATTTGTTTTCGTACTTTGTTTTTGATTTGTTATTACAACAAATCTTCGTATGTTGTACAACGTACGCATACATATGTACCTACCTATACGTGTTGCATTTGTTGGTTTAGAATTTCGAAAAAAAAAGGGTGACATCTCAGGATCTAAACGCCTATTAAAGTGTTTTTGTTGTTAGCGGAATGAAATAGGGATTAATTTAATTTTAACATCGATATAATTTGTATGAAGAGCCCCAAAAATTCGTTCTTTTTCAGCAACACTGAAAACAAAAGTTTTTCTGTTTGCTGTGTAGAAACCCCGTGAGTCCTCCTACACCTATGGGTGGGTAATGGGTATATTGATAAACAAATTTGATGGTTCTATATCTAGTTACATAACGAGGGTTCACGGGCTATTTGTATTAAGCGACATTTTTGGAAACACAAGTAACCTCTGCTTTAAAAATTATTTTCTTACAAAATACCACATAAAAATAACTTCTGAATAATATTTAAAATATTCAAAATATCGAGAATCTATATAATACTAAGCAGTTTAGTTTTAATGATTATTTTTCTAAGAATTTTTTTTTTAAAACAATCTCCTTAACATTTCCAAAAATGTCGCTTAATACAAATAGCCCGTGAACCCTCGATAATATTTATCCACGTATATCTCATAGGAAATCCTAGTATGGGACTAGGTTTTTCATATGATTTCGTTTATTTATTAGCTATGCTATAGCAAGCTTTTTCCTGCGCTCACTTTCACAAAATCCTCGCCAGACTCATAATTGGCTACAAGCGAGGAACATCTCGTAAAATATAATTGATTCTCGCGTATAATTAATGGGTGTCATTAATTTTACTTGCAGCTATTTGTCGGAGCTCCTAATGCCAGTTTATACCTGGCCGGGTTTATTATACTTGTCGCTTGTGTTAATGGGTGTTTCACGGTGTTATTCTGTACTGTTATTAGATTTATATGACACTTTAGTAGAATATTACTGTAGGAAACTTTCAATAGTTTCGTTTTAACATGAACAAAAAGTTAACTAAATGTCTCTTCTTTTCGGTCGTGACTCAGTGCGGCTTGCGTGGTCGTATCGATCACGCAGGTTAACTGACTGCAGGCACGGTCATAACGTGGATGGGTTTGACTGTTAGTAGCATTTATCTCGACAGTTCCCGTGCTTCGCAAGTGACGTTAAGCCATTGGTGCCGGCTGCCATCATTAGAAAGCAGTCGTTAAGCCACGTTGGAGGCGATAGGTGGCTTGAAAACCTTTGACACTGGGGTTGGCCACTAGCCCACAATTTCCACCAATCCGGACTTGGCCTAACCTTCCCGAGGTATGAGAAGAGACCCGTGCCCCTGCAGTGGGGACGATATGGGTTTTTAACGACTGATAATAACATATGTAGGTATCTGATTACAGAGAATATCTGAAATACGTGACACTCCAATTTTGCTACAGACAGTAATAAAAAGACTGACATACATACACCCTTATTTTATAGGATTCTTCTGAATTACAATACCTGAAAATAACTAAGCTGTGTTAATTTCTTCTCATGTAACTGAAGAAACCCTACGGTATGAAATCTTAAATTGCAGAATTAATTTTTAGACTCCTCTTAATAACTGAACAGGTGGTCAGCAAACCTTGTTTCGAATTTTTTTTTTTCTGATTCCGTATAGGTTCCTGAGCAGCGACCGCGGAAGTGGGGGGCAGAGGGGGCCAAATGCCCCCCTAAAATGAACCAGGGGGGCCACGCCCCCTCCAAAAAGCGTTTCTTCTTCGAGACTAGATGCTTGCATGTGTGAGTGAGGGGGAAAGGAAAGAAAGAAAGATAGACTTTCTTCTTCGACTAAAGTTCTCTCGATCCCCGTCAAGTCGGCGTGTCGACTCGGCAAGCTCCGCCACCGCTTTGCGTGTAGCATTATTTCAAAAAGGTTGCCCCCCCCGCGATGGAGTACTATTTTTGCGACACTTTGATTAAAAAAAAAGTTTGCCCCCCCCCCCCCCGTGATGGAGTACTATGTTCGCGCCACTTTGTTTCAAAGAAGTTTGCCCCCCCCCCCCCCCCTCGTGCTGGACTACTTCCACGGTCCCTGTTCCTAAGGGAAAATTGCTCAGTTTGACGAGTAGAGGCCACAGTTTTCTTTTTAGATATTTTATTTCAAGGAGACCTACCTAAAACCTAAAATATTTACTACAGCAATCCACCACACATTCAAAAATAATGACCAAAAGTAAGATGACTCATCTAATCCCTCATTACTACACCTATGGTATGGCCTCAGCGCAGACTCCGGTAAATCCAATCAGCATACATATACCGTATACAGGGGAGACGCGTGCGCACAACTCGACAGATGCCGCCTAATTGTTCCACGACATTTTTTGGTCCACCCTTGTGATGGTGATCGAATTTGTTTAGGTTCGGCAGTGTGGAGATGGCTTTTGTTGAAGTTGGTTTGTTTGTTTGTTTGTAAATTCTATTGTACTTAAATACAGTTACATACAAAATAAAATAGATATAAAGTACAACGGCGGACTTATCCCATAAAATTGGTTTTGGATTTGTGGAAAGGGCATCATAGAGCGCTATTTGTGTACTCTGTCTCATGATGTAAGTGCATGTCCGACTGTCTGTATTATACCTCCACCGAAATCTAATATATTTTGCATGGGTAAAGTAAAGGCGGGCGAGGATGTCTGGATTAGTGAAGGTTGTGGATCTAGTGGAAAATACCAGTGTACAGAAAAATCATTTTTTTCGTTTATGCTAACTTATACTTCTAAAGTTCCTCAGTTTCATATGTATGTTTTTTAAAGGTTAGAATGGAATTACTATCGATCGTAAGTCTAGTCGAGCGTCTTTTAGTGAGTTAAATTTTCCCCAAACCATGCCTTAACAATATTCTGAATCGAATTCTTACTTGAATAAAAGCTACAAAAGCTGGTTCCACACTGGAAAGCTCATCTCCCTCGTAATAAGCGCAGGGGTGCAGTGTACTCAGGTGTCGAATCGCGCGACTAAAAAGGTACGTGCGTTACGGCCCTTAAGTAGTGCATACGCTCAATTGTGGTGCAAGATTTCATTTGCTTCCGTATGTCTTGCACGTCAAAAGTACTGGAACTACATTAAGCATATTGAAGTATGTGGTTTAGTGAGGCTTACTGGAAACCACTGCATGCATGTGGTATCAGAACTGTGCTGAATGGCAGAGTATGGGGGAGGCCTGTCTTCAACGGTGGATGTCACTATACCTATACTTGAAGTTCACAAGTAACATTGAGGAAAAAGTTCTTTAGGGCAAAGGAAAGGGTAGGGGGTGAATACGATAAATTTCGGCTGATAGTTTGATGCCGCCGGAATGCAGTGCGCTGCTTGGTAGAGAAGTGGTACCTAACTAACTGAGTCTTACATAACCAGATCCTTACTACAATATTCCAATCCTCTAGCTAATAATTGTATTGCTGACATAAATTGTAACATAAATAAATGTTGAAGCATGTTTTTTGGGCTCGATATTTATTCGTCTCGCTTCGCTAGCACTGTTCAAACCATTAACTGTAAGTTCCACATAGTATCTAAGATCTTTATACTAGGTATAATAAAAAACGTAATTGGCTGTGTAATGTAAAGCATCTACTTACCCATAATCTATCAGCCGAAAGACGTCCCCTGCTGGCCTCCCCCAAGGATTTCCACACCGACCGGTCCTGTGCGGCTCGCATCCAGCGGCTTCCTGTAACCTTTACCAGGTCGCCGGTCCACCGAGTCGGAGGCCTGCCCACACTGCGTCTTCCGGTGCGCGGTCGCCATTCGACTCAAGTTACGCATAAACATTTAAAAAAAATTGACTTTACATTAAGAAAAATATTTTAAAACTCGCACCTTTATATTTCGCGTGGGTTGCACACAATCGCGAGGGTGGTCAGTGCAGGAGGGAAGTCCCCTCGCACCGAACGCCGAACTCTTTGATGTGGCTCCCCTGACCATGAAATGCCGTCGATTCATTTGCAACGTACAGAAAATAGCATGCGAAGTAATGCAAGCTGATTATAATATGCTATGGAATCTTTTTAAGGTGCAATGTTAGTAGGTATGTATGTTAGTAACCATTATTGTACGCACAAAGATTTCGTTTCTAAGTTTTAGAATTTATATGTCTACTGCAATAAAAATTCGCACATTCAACTGTTTTTGATTTTAATGATAGTATTTCAGTTTCCGATATGATACTTATAATATATTGATCCATGCCCCAACCATGGGGTAATTTTTCGTTGGTGTTTAATTCATTTCTGTGTCTCTTAACTGTTAGTTGTTCTTTAGAAACAGAATAACTTTCTCCAAGCAATTTATACCATGGGTCCTAAATTGCTGTAATTGTATTGATACTTTGCGGAAACAGTTCAAATTGAATTCGAAATTCTTTATTGCTTTCATGAGTGTTTTAAGGTTCACACCATGACTTGCAAGGACACAACAAAATATATCTTATAAAAACTAGGTCTAACGAATAACAAACTGAACTGTAATAATGTGCGGATACTTTCATTAGCACAACAGAATCAATTTCTTTCATATCGATATTATCTTCTCTACGCTCAAAACACATCAAAATACGTATATTATAAAAACATAATAATATATTATAACTTCAGCTTGTCTATAAGAACCTGACCAAGACAAATGCCCTCATCGATTACACAATTTAACCTTTGCTATAAACTGGCCAGCAAAAGATACAAAAGGAAGGCAACAGGAATGTAGCAACAAATCATGCGTGCGCGCACCAATGGACGACTGTCGCTAATTAGCGTGACAGATCGCTACATTGCGTACTTCGGCGAAATGATTCTTCGGAGAGTTTAGCTTGTGGTTAGTAAAGACAGGTAGGTATAAAAATAGTGGCTCTTATAATGATAGCCAAAGGTTTTTTTTAATTTAATTTAATTTTGGAAAGTAGAAGTTATGCAGAAAGGTTAAATGAATTTTAAAAAATATAAAAAGAAAAAGGCGGAATCTCAATTTTGTTTGGCCCACTGATAGTTAAATTTAAGATTTTTTACATGAGCATGAGTAGTATTACCTCTTTACAGTTTTCCAACAATTAAAAACTACGACCACCCTAGGATATGCTCGCTTCATAAGATTTACGAAATTTTACGGATAGAAAACATTTTTTCATGATAATACAGTTTGTATTATGCTATCATTTACGCCAACAACGTCCAGTTTTTTGCGAAATCACTTGTTACATTTAAAGTCAAAATCATGCTGTACACATTCCTTTAAATCGTCTTTTTTTTCTACCTAGGACAAAGTTCCTACCACTCGGAACTTGTACACTTCGGGAAGACGATTCAACATTCACGACGAGAAACAAATTACATAAAAACAAGGTTACAAATAGACGAAAAATAAGATATTCTTATCTAGTAATAGTAGCATAAAAGTGATATTAGGTATTGTAATACAGCTATTTAGCCTTAGATTGAATCCTACCGTTGTCGTCGTGGTAAATAAACACGCATCCATAACACAAAATCACATCTATACAGCGTCATCAAATTCATTGATACGATAGCCGCTCCCCCTCTATAAATAAAATATAAATCATATCCCATATACCTAGAGTACAGGGTGATGTGTATTGCGATTTTATCGATAACAAAAACGCTTTCCGCTAAATGTATCGTTTTTACAACGACGCGTGGGGCCAAAGATACGTTTGACCCTCGAGAATTTGAGATTCTACTTTGAGCCATGATGATAAAGTTGAATTTTTGAAATATTTCGTTTGATTAGCTGCAGATTTAGGTTGGCATTGTTTCGGTAATTGTCTAATACCCTAAGGCGGTCGTAGAATTACCATTTTAATGTGGCCATGGGCAATTCTGAGGTAAATAAGTAATTTAGTTGCGTCTAGACGTCACGGCCGCTGCACTAAGATGCTGTCCGTAAATACAAGTGGGAACGGTAATGAGAAAAAACTGTATTTTTATTATATGCTAAGGACAGGGAAAATATATTTAAAAATGTTAATACTTGACGTTAGACACAATAAAAAAAATACAATAATTTGATAGTCGATAAAATGTCCCTATTCACGGTGAAAATAGGAAGGAACGAAAAAATAAGCCAGTCAATATATACCAGTTATAATACTTAAAACTAAAATATAAATAGAAAATTTAAGTTTGAAAGTATAGGATAAGTGAAATAAACAAAGATGGATAAAACCAAAATTCAAACCTTTAGGAAAAGAGCGTAGTCCCATATTAAAGGCCGGCAACGCAGTGACTCCTCTGACTGTTGCGGGTGTCTATGGGTGGCGGTAATCGCTTACTATCAGGTGATCCGTCTACTCGTTTGCCACCTCTGCCATAAAAAAAAAAAAAAAAACAAAAAAAAAATAAGCGGTTTCATGCTGAAAATATTGAGAATTAGTCCAAGTCCAAATAGTACTTCTATTTCTAGGTCTTTTAAAACATGTATTGTTTTCTAAGGTATTTTTAAGGTATATATACATATTGGCCGTTAAGTTCATGATATTCATTACGACCATTCGTATGGTTGGTCCGTTTTTTATGTCATCTGTTACCTCTTCTTCTTCATTCTTAGTTATTAGATTTTTTTGAATCTTCTTTCTTTCTTTTTTATTTTACTTTTTAATTTTATTTACAGACATGACATTATAAATATAATTCATTTCTTGACCTAGCATTGAGATGTTATAGAATATAAGACTTTTTTTGTTGTGTTGGAGGGAGTTTCTTTAGGGCCCGTCGTTTCTTCTCACTCCGCAAACACTCCACGAAACGGCGGGTATACGAGTTCCGAGTGGTAGGAACCTCGTATTAGGTAGATAAAAGAATGACGTTCGAAAAGTGTACAATGCTACCTACTTTGAATAAAATATTTTCATTTTCACCTTAAAATGTCCCTGCTTCAGGAAACATGGAACATACTCGCACGTCGGTTTTCAAACCCTCATTTGTTGGGATCCCATCAATCATCAGAACTCAGAACACCGATGGAAGTGTAATCGTGTAATATACCTTCCGTTAATTCCGGATCAGGTGTCGGCCAAGTTTTACTGATGTATTTTTGAGGACTGATGGGACATTTGGTTACTCTGAAAATATAATTTATCAAGTTGAACTTGTTGAGATTGAATGGTATTTTTTTTTAGTTTTACTTTTCACTGTTTTTAGGTTTCCGTAGCCAAATGGCAAAAAACGGAACCCTTATGGATTCGTCATGTCTGTCTGTCTGTCTGTCTGTCTGTCTGTCTGTCTGTCTGTCTGTCCGTATGTCACAGCCACTTTTTTTCCGAAACTATAAGAACTATACTGTTGAAACTTGGTAAGTAGATGTATTTTGTGAACCGCATTAAGATTTTCACACAAAAATAGAAAAAAAAACAATAAATTTTGGGGGCTCCCCATACTTAGAACTGAAACTCAAAAAAAATTTTTTCATAAACCCATACGTGTGGGGTATCTATGGATAGGTCTTCAAAAATGATATTGAGGTTTCTAATATCATTTTCTTCTAAACTGAATAGTTTGCGCGAGAGACACTTCCAAAGTTGTAAAATGTGTGTCCCCCCCCCGTAACTTCTAAAATAAGAGAATGATAAAACTAAAAAAAATATATGATGTACATTACCATGCAAACTTCCACCGAAAATTGGTTTGAACGATATCTAGTAAGTAGTTTTTTTTTAATACGTCATAAATCGTAAACAGCAATTTACCTTTCATTCAAGTTACAACGAACTACAAAAACTTTTATATTATGTTACTTGCTGCTACGGAACCCTTCATGGGCGAGTCCGACTCGCACTTGGCCGCTTTTTTTTACTTGCGTTGACTTCATGTTCAAGCAGTCCGTTGCTGCATCCGTTCAATTTTTTTATCATCTCTTTGATATACTTACTTAGCTGTTGACTTAAAAAAAATCTTCTACTGAATTTCTATTAACTTCTTACTTCTATAAGATGGTGGTAGCTATATCGACTATCAACCAAATCGAGACTTTTTTTATGTGATAGGTGGCAAACGAGCAGGCGGATCACCTGATGGTAAGCGATTACCGCTGCCCATAGACACCCGCAACACCAGAGGAGTCACAAGTGCGTTGCCGGCCTTTTAAATGGGATGGAGAATGAGGGAATTAGGGAGGGGGGAGGTTGGGAGGTTGGGGGGAGTTTTCCGTGAGGCCGTGGTAGGCCCATTCGTGCCGAAGCATGGCTCTCCCACGGTTAGGTTACAGACTTACAAAGACTTATGTACAAAGTTAGACCCCGTCGGGTATCTAACACGCATTCCCTGTACCAACGACCGATCTTTGGCTTATAAAGCAAGTCATGCTATTATACAGGATGCAACAAAATTGGTGTAGGAGCTGTTAACTAGGGAGTCTACTCATCGCACTGAACAACTTTTTTTCTACGACTTTGCTCAAATCACAAAAAAAAATTGGACATTTCATACAAATTGATCATCTGTTTTGCCATTATTGTATGGAGAGTCCGTTTTTTTTGCGATTTCAGCAAAGTCGTAGAACAAAAGTTGTTCAGTGCGATGAGTAGAATCTCCAGTTAACGGGTCCTACACCAATTTTGTTACACCCTGTATATCTTGGCTCCGACATGAAAACCCGACTTTTTCTGTTTTCCCTGCCGCATCCGCAATCACATACTTATTCAAACATTTCCAAGTTTTTAATGTGTTTTTTCTAAGCACGGTGGCGCGGCGGCGGCGGCACAGTAATACCGCGCTTGGGAGCAAAGGCACAGGATGTGTACAAAATAAACGGAGACAGGTACGTCCGTGTTGATATTGCGCATATTGCTATTTTGGGAATATGACATGCTATGCTCCTGCGAGGGAATGAACTGATGAGTCTGTCAGGAGTGCACAAAATAATAAAAAACTGAAACCAGTGGTGGAAAGGTTGTAACGAAATAGGTGTATGACGTCTATATTGAATAACTTTTGTTGTAAGCTTTACTGAAATCGCAAACTTCTTCATATTATTGATATTTCATTGAATTGAAAAAAAAAATGTCTATTTAACTGACCTGACGTTTTAGCTGAAAATACGATAATATACCTATTCCGGGTAAATTATGTGTTACTTATTACAATAAAGTATATTGAATTGAATAAGTCTGTACATCCGTTTCGTGATAACTCCCAATACAAAAATACTTTATGGATTAACGAATGCAGTGTTAGATTTGTCTCGATCTCTAGACTGACATAACATATTTTATGCAGTCAGATTTTTAACCGACTTCAAGAAAAGGAGGAGGTTCTCAATTCATCGGAATCTTTTTTTATTTTTTTTTATGTAGGTATGTTCACCGATTACTCGAAGACGCCTGAACCGATTTGGAAAATTCTTTTTTTGTTTAAAAGGGAGGTCACAGGTGGTCCCATATAAATTTTATCGAAATCGATTCAGCGGTTTTTGAGAAAATCAACAAAAACATAGCAAAATTGGAGTTGTTGTGATTGAAGTCGGTTGTTTTTAACGTATTTAGCGTGGTCAATTATTAATTAAATTGCTCAAGTTAGTTTCTAACTTTAATCCGATGTTCAGTTCGAGACATCTATTATTATTAAATTTTAAGGTACGAAGGCACACAATCTTTTAAAGATTTACATACCTCCAAACTTCTTAATTACCTGCCCCTTAATTATTTTACCAAACAGCCTTCCCAAACTCGTTACGGCGCGACAATCTTCATTATTTACCTTGAGCACTAATTAATTCCTTGTCATGGTTTTTGCTTTCGCTCTTTGAGTTATATCTTCGGTAAAACGAGAAAGATGAAGAATAGTGTTGTGCCTAGGTTAGAGGGAGATAGGTAGACGTCCCCAGCACCTGATTACCATCTTTTGGCAATTAGTAAAATACACAAAACTCCTCCTTTGGCGTGTTCTGTCCCCCTGGTAGAGTCAACCGCACAACTAGGTTACTCTACCAGTATGAGCAGACCTCGCTTTGTATGAAGATTTCTTCACGACGTAGTTAGTTTTATACTGGGTGTCTTATATTGACGTGCGTTTCGTGCTATGGTAGGTGACACTTAATATTCCGTCGTAAATTACTTGAAAACTTACTGCCAAGGTAGGTTCAGATTTAAATTTAAATGTACTTGCTCGTAGTTGGTTTGCCAGATAAGGTGCTCCCGATGTTTTCGAAATTAATGGCGCAGAACGGGGAACTGAAATTGAAAATTGTCGAAATAAATGTTCTCCGTGTTTCGTTATTGCGATTGTTGTCGTATAAATTTTGTTAGAATTGGAAATTGATAATTTTTCGCGATGTTTGCTTTGGATTGCTCGAAATGGAGCTCTTTTGTGGTAGTTGTGAGAAAGTTAACCCAAGGATTTTCCCGGGTTGAGTTTTGCTGTTGATTCTGTATTTGTTTATGAAAGTTCCAGAAAATTACTATGACCTTAGGTCGGCAACGCACTTGTGACTCCTCTGGTGTTGCGGGTGTCTATGGGCGGCGGAATCGCTTACCATCAGGTGATCCGTCTGCTCGTTTGCTACCTATCACATAAAAAAGACCTATCCATCAAGCAATTCCAGCAGTTTCCAACTTTCACTTTTATTAGGGATACTTATTCAATTATAAATTAGCCAAACCAAATCAAACTGAATCAATTTAATTAAAATCCATTCAAAGTTAGAATCCACCGATAAAATAAAATACAGTTTAACACAAATTTTCATTACGAATAAAACCTTTATAAAACGTCGAATTGAAAATTTTCTGCCCGGTCGAATGTGAAAAAGTCTGACAATTGAGGGCCGTTTGGTCGTATTGATGTAATTACGGCAAAACGCCCTTTTGGTGAGAGCCCACGGCTTTACTGAGCTGTGAATTAATTTTAAATTAATAAAAAATCCATTTTAGGTCACTTAAAGACGTGTTTGGCTTTTCGAAATAAGCACTGTTGTTTAATTTATATTAATTGGAACAATATGATACCTAGCTATAAACAACTATCGCATAAAACTATAGAAATTCAATATATGGATACTTTAACTTATTATTGTGAACTATAGAATATTACTGCTGAAGTTAGAAAGTGTATGAAGCACTGAAATAGTGTATTAATAGTTTTGATTCCGGCCAAAGCTTTAATTCGTACTCGTCCAGAACTTTGCTAAAAAATGACTACTGTCTTATATTTAAAAAACTTTTTGCACAATTTTGCTCAGATAATTTTTGAACAAAATTTCGTATGAATAATCCAAGCCCGTTTGAGAAACATAATCTTAAAAAACTATTAGTACACTTCAGCAAATAAGTAAGCATTTTTTCATTAACTTGGAGAGAAGTTCCTTTGGGCCAGTCTTTTCCCCTCAATCCGCAAACATTTCCCGAAAATAGGGTTACAAGTTGTAGAAGCCTCGTGTTAAGTAGTAAAAGTTACCTAACAGATACAAAAAGGATTTGATTAAACCATGTTTTTGGGATGAATTATCACTAGTCAGTTTTGTTAGCCCGTTAGTTCCCCTAACTGGACAGTTTTTTTTATTCATCAGTATCGTAGAGTTCGTTAAAACGGCTTTGCCTCAGTATGCTGTTGCAGGGAAAATTATTGCAACGCTATACAATTTTTTACATCAGCTGAACAAAATCTAATCCAAAACCAAAAACGCTTCGTTGATAAGGTAAAACCTATTGAAATTAACGCGATCGGGGCCCTGGTTACTTTAAAACGTCAGACTTTTAAAATTTTCCTAACTCGCTTCCTAAAAAGGAAATTATGATCACAATCATAATAAGTTTTTTACGCTCAATAGGTACTTGAAAACATGAATGAAACAGCGGCTATTAAGCCAACCTGCATGGAATCGAACCCCACGGTAGAAGCTGCCATCTCTAAACGTTCCACCGTGTGAAGGGGAGCTATCAATGTATAGCGCACGTGACGTAAGAAAGCTTGTGGATGCGGCTTTTGTTTCATGTCAAATTAGATTGGTCTGCGAAATAAAGAGAATATTTTTTTCATAGGTTGGTAGCATTTGTTACAGTTTACTAGAAAAGAATAGAATGAAATTGAATAGAATATAATTTTATTTCTTATCCGACTTCAAAAAAGAAGGATGTTCTCAATTCGTTGGAATTTTTTATTTTTTATGTATGTTCCATGATAACTCAAAGACGCCTGAACCGATTTGGAAAATTATTTTTTTGTTTGAAAGGGTATACTACCCAGGTGGTCCCATATACATTTTATCGAAATTGATTTAGCGCTTTTTGAAAAAATGAACAAAAACAAAAAATTGCTAAATTGTAGTTACGATTGAAGGTACTGGTATACAGAAAAATTATTAGAAGATAGACAATTAATTACTTATATAATACAGTTTAATCTTCTGTATTACGCTAATAAAAAGGCTTTGCCTCGGTATGCTGTTGCAGGGCAAATTATTTCAACGCTACGAGGATCAGTCTCTTCTGGAATAGCCTAAACTTCCATAAAATTACTGAAATTGTTTTCTTGAGTCACCTCAGTTTAGAGTTTTCCATGCGGTTTTATACATTTTCAGACACAGCATTATTTCCCTCAGTAAAGTGATTTCTATATACACATACCTATCGATATGTCATGAAAACCTAGGGAATCAGCTATCATCTTCCTGCTCTAGACAATCAATGGATCTCTATACCACCTCCAATCCACCATTCATCACAGTTCTTCCTAACTCCCGGTCCGCTCGTATTTTTACCTTTTTATCTCCGACAATGGCACTCGATATGATTGCCCCAGGCTCGCGGCGGGTAAACCAAACTGCTCGGAAGCCGCGTGCCGCGTGGGGCAACCTGGCCGAGCAAGAGCGGAGCGCTAGACAGATGTGTAGAGGTACTCCTGTTTCGAAATTGTGTTTTAAACTGTATACTATACGAGTATTAGGACTCAGTGTTATTTGTATCGCTATTGGATTTTGAATGAGATAATTGACGAAGTTTTGCGAATTTCATAACAAGTAGGTACTTACCTTATAAAGGTAATAACGATAAAAATTAGGTAACCTCATATAAAATACAAATAAAATTGATTTTACTCATAATATTTTTTGTCGTATACTGAAGAATTCTCCAGGTCAGAAGAAGCCAATTAATTGAAGTGAGCTCGCGAGAAAACGCTGAATACGTGTAGCTAAAGATCTGACATGTACCTGGTGTGTAGCAGCTGTATTTAAGTGCGTCTTTTGAAAAAAATAAATGAGATTAATTAACTTTTTCACATGACCTTACACAAAGCTGATAAGTAGGTAAAAAGTCTACTAAAACTTATCGATACACCTGAGTGCAGCAACTTTTTTAATCTATGATCAAACTAGTAAAAAGTGGAAATCATAAGTGCTAGTAACAATACAGTGCTATAGAACTTTTTACCCTGAAAATAGTCGCCTGTGTGGTCTCCAGCTACAAAGCTATCCAATCAAAGAGCTTACCGCTCGGGTGACGTCAGCAACTGTCAACAGGTCATGATTTGAATTTGGAATCGCACGGGCGATTGGCGCGCGCGCTCGCTTGGCGATGAAGCTTAGATACGCTTCGTGTGAGGCTACCTTTATTTATTAAGCATTTATTTTGTGATTCGCTCTGCGGTGGGTCTTATTTCGTTTTGTATGTTTTAGAGGCGAGCGTGCGACTCGTTTATTTTGAATATTAACAAGTTTAAACTGGTAAGGTGCGATATCCATCTTGTTCAGGTGCATCCTGTGAGAGTATTTATACCAGCGGATGTAGATACAAGAAGTACTTAGATGTATTTAGCTTTATGAAAATTATACGATCTGCTTAACAGGGTGTTTTAGTTTAGAATAGAATATTTAAAATAGGGTTCTAAAACTCGGAGATTTGAGATTTGGTCTAAAGAAGCAACGCAAACAAAAGTAAAACGAAAACGTTCTCCTACATGGCTAGGCAACACTCTATCAACCAGTATATAAACGGGGCCACTGAACTCCAAACAAAACTCATCCTAGTAAAATTATCATTTATTGTCTCCTAGTTAAGTCCGAATTTTCTTATAGCGATTTCTTGTTACGTCGTGATTTAAAAATACCTACATATACAATTCACAAAAACCCAACTTCATAAAATTTTGACCGTACGAGTATGTCCATATCTCGTCACAGATATAAGGACACCTTGCAAATCAAAATCCGTCAGGCCATTTTGCTTACAGATGTCAATTGCATTGGCAATGGCCAACCGACAATCATAAACAATAATAATCGTAACCTTAGACAGCTGGGACTTCGAGGCAGACCGATAATAGCGCTATGCAAAAGGCAGTCCTCCTCGACAATGCCCGGATTGTCCGACGCTTTCTCTCCTCGTCGCACTGACCTCCAGCCGACTGTGCTTCTGCTGGAGTAGCTCCTGCCACTTCGCCTAGAGCGGAGTGAGCAGAGTAGCGAAAGCTTATATTGGAAATAATAATAATCTGGGACAAATCACACACACACGGTCATCTGGCCCCAAACTAGGATTCCCTGTATCTTGGGAACCAGAGACTGATATACATACACATATACTTTTAAATACATACATAAATAGATATAATACACCCAGACTCAGAGCAAATAATTCTGCTCATCACAGAAAAGTTTTCCCTGTGTGGTGATCGAACCCACGACTCTCGGATCAGAGGCCAGGATCGCTAACCACTTAGCCACCGAGTCAGTCTAACTAAACCTCTGCTTGGTCAGTTGTGTAACATAAACTCGTACTTAGGCAAGCGTAGAAACAAATCCTATCTCTGGTATAGAGATCGAAATTTTTGTTGACGATAAACTACCATGTACAAGACTACCTAAGCCGTAAACATATTTTTTCAGCCGCCGATATAAGTTTCCACGTGTCCGACGCGCTCCGGTCGGCTCCGGGCAGCTCCGGTAAAGTATAGCAACACAGGAGGAGCGTTATGACGCGTGTCGCGCGGCCAGTAGTTTGTCACCGTTGACCGTTTCCGGAGCATCCCCTGTCGCGGACAGAAAAGTCATGGAGAGTCCTTGGTCTTTTAATATATATTTTTTTATTTTTATCTTTTTTTTATTCCAGACTTAATTTACCATTGGTAGGACCCTTATTATGTAAAGACTGACTGGGTGGGTACCACTACTCGTACTTTGCTTGCTGCCGAGCAGCGCGCTGTGTTCCGGCGGGTGGCGCGAGATAGACAACGTAATAACCGGAGTAATAATTGACCACGCTGAATACGTTAAAAACAACCGACTTCAATCGCAACAACTCCATTTTTGCTATGTTTTTGTTGATTTTCTCAAAAACCGCTGAATAGATTTCGATAAAATTTATATGGGACCACCTGTAAAGTATAGACTTTTAAACAAAAAAAGAATTTTCCAAATCGGTTTAGGTGTCTTCGAGTAATTGGTGAACATACATAAAAAAAAGATTCCCGACGAATTGATAACCTCCTCCTTTTTTTTTGAAGTCGGTTAAAAAGGCATTCCGTCTTAGCCCACAAGATTGGTAAGGCACTGATACCCATTCTGGGGTTATAGATGCTCATAGGTGGCAGATGCCGCTTTCCATCAGGTGTGCCGTCAGTCTTTTGGCATCTCATACAATAAAATAAAAAAATACTAGATACCGCTGAAATGATGATTATACAGAATGTAACAAAATTGGTGTAGGACCCGTTAACTGGGGATTTTACTCATGGTACCGAACAACCTTCGTTCTATGCTCATATGTTCTATGTTCTATAATTGGCTCAAATCGCAAAAAAAATGTTGGAATCTCCATACAAAAATTGCAAAACAGATGATCAATTTGTATGAAACGTCCAATTTTTTTTTGTGATTTGAGCAAGGTCGTAGAACAAAAGTTGTTCAGTACGATGAGCATAGATTTTTGTTGAGACTTCAGTTAAGTCGTAGAAAATACTTCCATATTTTGTTACTCTGACGGAATTTCAATTGATAAAGTTTAAGAGATTCATATTTCTTAATATAAAAGGCTCCATGGCGGCCACTGTCCGCGGCGCAGCCTCACAAAGACCCCAGAGGAATATTTCAAGAATATTACTATGTAAGAACATGCGCGGGACTTTATGATCACCTCCGTTCACGGTGACCGCTCCCCGACTTTGGGGTTGCCATAACAAAATATATTTTGCAAATTTATTTTTTACTCTTCAGTAAGTTTCTTCAACTTATTATAGGTAGGTTTGTTTAGAAAACATGACTGTTAAGTTCGAGTGAGATACAGAAAGGGAAAGGAATAAGCAAATTGTAACTGTGAAATAATTCAATGTCTGAAATTATGTAAGAACTATTTTATTACATCAACATGATAGAAAGTAAATAATATCGCTAATAGTAGGCCCGCTCTGTGTTACAGTTAATTTAAGAGTATTTTTAATAATATACGGGAAAGAGGCGTGATCTTATATATACTATACTGTCTGACAAAAAACTTATAAGTGAAGGCTTTTAAAAATAAACATCGAAACAATAAATTTGTGTGTTCTCATTTACGAACTAGGTACAATTTCAGGACCCACTCTTTTTCTTATTTTATTTTAAAGTCCGCATACTTTAAAATAAAAAATAAAAAAACGTTCAATCAATTAAATTAAGTAAATACACAGTTTTTCGAAAAAATAAATTGTACGTTTACTAGAATTCTACCATTTACTTAAGTTTCTAAATATTCATTCAAGTCAACCTGCGTTCGGTGCGAGCGTATGTTTTAACTTAGTGCAACTATTATATTTTCACAGTTTGTATTGAGCGGGCCTTAATTCTTCTGACAGGTGATGATATTGACCTAGAGGATGCATCCGCAGACCTGATAATCGACTACCTCATGGTCGAGGCACACAGGTGTCGAGTCCTTGTCATCTTTGCAGGCCTCAAATCGTACGCAGTCTTTAACAGTCACACAGGGTATGTACGCTGAAACAATAGATACTTGCTCTTAAAGGATCTTAACCGCCTTCGTGGTCTAGTGGATAGTTTGCTAACTTTACACCAGGAGGTCGCGGGTTCGATTTCCAGTGGGGTCCAACTTTGTAGGACTTGGTTTGGTTGGTGGTAGGGAATTTTGGTGCCCGCCTAGCTGGCTACCACCATCGTATCCAAGTCTTGCCGCCTGCCAGTTCCCCATTGCGCTGGGGATCTCTGTAAGTCCGCTTCCAACTTCGGCATCATCATCTCATTCAGGTGAGATGATGCCAAGAGCTTACCAAAAAATTTGTGTATAAAAAAAACGCGACCGCTACCAGTAGGCGTAGCGACCAAGTTCAACTATAAGTTTCGGTTGTATGGGCTTTTTGGTTCCGTAGTCAACAAGGAACCTTTATAGTTTAGCGATGTCCGCCTATCTGTCTGTCTGTCCGCGGCTTAGCTCTGAGACTATTACTACTAGAAAGCTGTTATTTGGCACGGATTATTAATATAACGCCGACAAAGTGGTAAAATAAAATCTTTAAATTAATTTATTTTTCAGTGTATCCCCTACACGTAAAGTGGGGATAAAACATTTTTTCTCGACTATCCCATGGTGTGTCCTCCCCCCCGCCAGCTAAACAATTGTTTCTAGAAATGTGTAAAAAATCACGGCAGTAGTATAAAAGCAAAATTATCACCGCTAAGTAGGCTTTACAAGTTAACGAGAAGTACTACGGATCCCTACACTGCGCGTGGCCCGACACGTACTTAACCGCTTTTGTAGTACTCCTAATGCCTAGTTACTATTAAATTTTATCGACATTATTCTTACCTTTGCCATCGTCGTTTACCGCACCTACAAATACAGACAATAAAAATATGTTTAAATAAAGTTAGTACTAATACTTGTTGGTTAATTGTTTTTTTACGTTAATTTATTTGACTAATCTGGAAGGATCTGTGTATACCTGTTCAATGTCAATAAATACACAAGAAAGAAGGCGGCTAAGTATAAGGAAAATGTAAATATTTTATTCGAAGTAGGTAGCAGAGTACACTTTTCGAACGTCATTATTTTATCTACCTAATACGATGTTCCTACCACTCGGAACTCGTATACCCGCCGTTTCGGGAAGTGTTTGCGGAGTGAGAAGAAACGGCCGGCGGGCCCTAAAGAAACTTCCTCCAACACATTTTTGGAAAAGTCTTAAATCCTATTACATCTTGATGCTAGGTCAAGAGTCGATTTATATAATATCATGTCATGTCAGGAAACTAAATTACTAACTAAAACTAACCTTTAGTCAAAATCAAAGTCAAAATCTTTTTGTTTTTTCAATAAAGATGCTTTAAACATTATTTTAAATCGCCTTTTATCCACCGATATTACATATATCACATTATCTATTTAAAGGGAAACTCCAAAACAAATATTCTCACCAACTCGCCGATTTACTCCTAGTCCTGAAACAAAGTGATAGGTGTAAAAAGTATGTATTGTGTAAGTATATTTTGGTAAAGTATATTTTGGTCAAGTAAGTAAGTATCCAGTATTTGTTGTTTGTCGCTAGCTGGTGACAGCTGGATGCGCATTGCTGAAGATAGGTGTAAGCATTTGGGACGGTTTATGTCCAGCTGTGGACTAATATGAGCAGATGACACTAACACTTCCCGAAACGTGGAGTGTACAAGTCTCGCGTGGTAGGGACTTAGTACTAGGTAAAAAAAAATACAATTTAAAAGCATGTGTACAGCAAACTTAAATAAAAAAAACATTTTGAGTTTTTTTGAGTTTCGATGATGCTAATTATTTAAGTAACACTCTAAGTTGTTTTTTCCTTATGGTTAAATAAATAAATTATTATTTAACAATACTTAGAGTCTCCTATTGGGGCACGGGTTTCTTCTTATTCCGTCTTACAACTCGTAGATTTCCAAAACCCTTATAAGTGCGTTCAGTCATAGATAGACACAGCAAACCGTGGGAGAGCCATGCTTCGGCACGAATGGGCCGGCTCGACCGGAGTGATATACCACGGCCTCACAGAAAACTGGCGTGAAGCAACGCTTGCGTTGTGTTTCGCCAAGTGAGTGAGGGTATCGAAAGCCCAACCCCCCCCCCCCCCCAATTCCTCCATCCCCCCGTCCCATTTCAAAGGTCGGTAACGCACTTGTGACTCCTCTGGTGTTGCGGGTGTCTATGGGCGGCGGTAATCACTTACCACCAGGTGATCTGTCTGCTCGTTTGCCACATTAAACAAAAAAAAGCTTCATAATAGCTTTTACATTTTCGACTTTGACGTTAACTGACTGCAGACACGGGCATAACTAGATGGGTATGGCTGTTAATAACATTTACCTGTTTCCATGCTTTGCGAGGCTCGTTAAGCCGTTGGTGTCAGTCGTTAAGCCATGCTGGCAGCGGCTTGAAAACTTTTGACCCTGGGGTTGGCCACTTAGCTCCACAACTTCCACCAATACAGTGCGATGTGGAATATGGCCTATACTCTCGAGGTACGGGAAGAGAACCAGCTCCCTGATTCACGAAGATGTGAATTTCATCATTCAGAATATTTGCCCGTATTGAATGTATGGTTCGTCTCTACCTTATCATTTCAATGAAATATTTTCATTGTGAATAATAGGTTGGTGTTCTACATTGTCCTCTTCTTATAACTGGTGATAATATAATTGATTTGCTTACCATTACTGACTCCTACAGGCTTGAAAATAAAATTGGCGTTGGTAGCCGCAGCGAGCGCAAACACTACAAGTGCTACTAAGAGTTTCATTGTGACCAGCAGGCAAAATTGAATACCAAACAATGTTGCAAGCGACACCAGCATTAGCAATTTATACCAGTTAATAACCGATTAGAAATTATTATGCATAGCTAATGTTGTGATTTTTTCAGCTTCTGCTATTATTATTCATTATTTGATTGTACTTTTTAAGGACTCTATAAAGGTTGTAACAAAATCTTCTTGGTTTGACTATATAAAAATGAATAATTTTTGCTACATAACTTTGCTAAAAATGCAAAAACTAAAATAGTTTCTTCATACACTTTTTTAAACACCAACTCCTATAATCTCGATCTAAGCCCTCCTACACTTACACATACAACAGCTGCGGGCAACTTCACTGTGCTATTAACAGGATATTTAAAACCAAGTGTACATATTTAAAATCAAATATGGTTGAGGGGAGCGATGGCTGACTCTCGCGTTATACTCGTGATGGGGTGCTGCCCGTGTGAACTGGCCTGCTCTTGTCATTGGTTTTTGGAATTGCTAGTCATTAGCTACAAATAATTTTTACTTTTATCTCTTTTGAATCCTTTCTTTCTTTATTCTTATTTTTTTTAATTTTATTTACAGACATGACATTGTAATTCATTTATTGATCTAGCATTAAGGTGTAATAGAATATAAGACTTTTTTTTTAATGTGTTGGAGGGAGTTTCTTTAGGGCCCGCCGTTTCTTCTCACTCCGCAAACACTTCCCGAAACGGTGGGTATACGAGTTTCCGAGTGGTAGGAACCTCGTATTAGGTAGATAAAATAATGACGTTCGAAAAGTGTACACTGCTACCTACTTCGAATAAAATATTTTCATTTTCAAGTTCAGCTTTGCAAGTCATATCCGAGCACATTTCCGAAGAACTGATCCAAACAGAATGTCGCCGTCGACGGATACGTCTGGGAGGACATCGATTCGAGTTTGAAATATGTTTATCTCACACCATACTCACAATTTTTGGTTCACCGCAACCTTCTAAGTGCATACGAAATAATCTTAAAAGTGTAACTATATAGGTGAATGATTCCTTATTTGGGGATTTCATTCGTTTTTAATAGGTTTTATTTATTCTATGACTTAGATGAAATCAATTATTGGACATTTCGTACAAAATGGTAAAAAAAACTGTATAAAGTGTATGAAGTAACTATTTTTGGTTTTGCATTTTCAGAAAAGTTATGTAACAATAATTATTTATTTTTATGTAGTCAAACCAAGAAGATTTTGTTACAACCTTTATAGAGTCCTTACAAAGTAGAATGAAATAATAAATAATAATAGCAGAAACTAAAAAAATCACATAATTACCTATGCATAATAACTTATAATCGGTTATTAACTGGTAGATATAAATTGCTAATGTTGGTGTCGCTTGCAACATTGTTCGGTATTCAATTTTGATTGCTGGTCACAATGAAAATCTTAGTAATACTTCTAGTCCTTGCGCTCGCTGCGGCTACCAACGCCAATTTTATTTTCAAGCCTGTAGGAGTCAGTAATGGTAAGCAAATCAATTATATTATTACCAGTTATGAGAAGAGGACAATGTAGAACACCAACCTATTCATTCACGAAGAAAATATTTCATTGAAATGATAAGGTTAGGACAAACCAATCAAACTAATGCAATACGGGCAAATATATTTTAATGAAATCACATCTCCGTGAATTAGAGTGCAGGTTTGAAACAACAGCTTCCTGAAAACCATCATAGGAAAGATAAAGAAAAGAAAATAAATGAATCCCACTTCAGGGGGACGGGTCTCTTCCTCGGGAGGATAGGCCACACAGTGGGGCCAAATTCATGTTGGTGGATGTTGTGGGGCTAGTGACCAACCCCAGAGTAAGAAGTTTTCAAGCCGCCTCTGACATGTCTTAGCGACTGCCATCTAATGATAGTAGCCGACACCAATGGCTTAAAGTACCTTGCAAAGCACGGAAACGGTCAAGATAAATAATCAAGTAAGATTAATAGAAATTTGGCAAAGAGCAATGCTTACAGCACAAGTAAAGGGAAAAGTCCGAAAACCATAAATTTGTAGTTATATCACGGGAATGTTGGCGAGTAGAAGAAAAATAAACTGACATGTCATGTACGAAATTCAAACTTTGGAAAAAATATCAAAGAACTAATCTTCATCCATCACTTCTTAATCTAGTGTTGGTTTTTTCAGCCGATCAACGATCTCTTCCAAAAGTTGCATCCCGAAGTAACCTGAAGACGTTTTATTGCACATTTGGATGGGACTGGATGTGTGACGTGCCTTGTAGTCTTACCTTTTCAAAATCTACGCCGAAATGCGTCACTAACGTCTTCATCTTGGGGAAATGCGTGTGCTTCCCTTATCTAGAGCCTCGCCGTTTAGAATAGCAGCAAAAATACTAATCACAACAATAAAAATAATTTAACTCAAAAACCATTTCTTATCATAAAGATCTCAAATATGTTTTATTATTATTTTAAAATAAATAGTTTAAAAAAAATATTTGAGAAAATAGATGAAAATTGACCACCCTTATCTGTACTCAGTACTCAGCCTAAAATGGCCGGCAACACACTTGTGACTCCTCTGGTGTTGCGGGTGTCTATGGGCGGCGGTAATCGCTTACCATCAGGTGTTCCGTCTGTTCGTTTGCCAGCCATCACATTAAAAAAATCTTATTACTCATTATTGTTTATTCCCTTGTGCGGTTTGTATTATTTGAAGCTAATTAAATTATTAAAAAATAAGTCTAAATGAACGAACATGAGTTGTTCTGGATGCACTTGGTGTTGCGGGTGTCTATGGGCGGCGGTAATCACTTACCATCAGGTGATCCGTCTGCTCGCTTGCCAGCTATACCATAAAAAAAACTTAGAAAGGGGTGCGTAGATTGCCATAGAGTTGGTGCCGCTAGATCGAAGTATAATTATAATATAATATAATACCAATCGGCTGACTCGGTGGCTGATGGCAAACATTTATGTGATGAGCAGATATTTGCAGCAAGCAAGCAGCAAGGATTTGTATGGAGAACTGAAAATATTGTAGCTCGGATATTTTTCAATTTTTTTCCTATATTCTTGATTCTGAGTAACTCCTTAACATCTCAAACACACCTTTTTAATACTCTG
The DNA here is from genome assembly GCA_958295455.1 of Coleophora deauratella. Classification (NCBI taxonomy): domain Eukaryota; kingdom Metazoa; phylum Arthropoda; class Insecta; order Lepidoptera; family Coleophoridae; genus Coleophora; species Coleophora deauratella. The sequence goes on along the minus strand of OY282398.1, from coordinate 758,783 downwards.
TGTAAGCCATAAAAAAATACAATTATTTCTTAATGTTTAATTGCCAAACACATTTACATTACAACGTACTAAGTGTATGTTGACGAATAAGTTAAAAAAATCATTAGGTATGCATAATAATATCGTAATGCTTTCTCCACTGGTATATATATTGACCATATATTGTGCATAAATCGTGCAATTGTTTGGTGTTCAGTTTCAACTGCAGGTCAAAATGAACCTCTCGATAATACTTTTAGTCTTTGCGTTTGCTGTGGCGGCCCACGCCGAGACGAGTCTTATGCCTGTGGCAGTCAAATATGGTAAACATACCAATTATTATCAACAATTATGAGTAGAGGAAAAACTTTAGGATACAGGTTGAAAAATACTGATTTATACAATTATCGTCATTTCATGTTTGACTGACTCGGTGGCTAAGTGTTTAGCGATCCTGACCTCTGATCCGAGAGTCGTGGGTTCGATCCCCACACAGGGCAAACTTTTCTGTGATGAGCAGAACTGTTTTCTTTGAGTCTGGGTGTATTATATCTATATATGTATGTATTTAAAAGTATATGTGTATGTATATCAGTCTCTGGTTCCCAAGATACAGGGAATCCTAGTTTGGGGCCAGATGACCGTGTGTGATTTGTCCCAGATATTATTATTATTATTATGTTTATGAAAAAATATCTTATAATATTTTTGAGGAATGAATTCCTGCGATTTACATTTACTGACATATAGTTTTAAGGGTCAACGCTACGGCTATTTTTTGGATTTCCTGTTATGTCTTTTGGTCTCTCTATCCTACCTTTCATAAGTTTAATCTTTTGAACGTATTTAGATTCAATGTACGTACGCAGATCGGTGTAATTTATAAAATTATACTTTTAAGTAAAATAAGAGCGTGTTTTGTTTTTTCAGATTTGGGAGCTAATCAACAAGTAAGTTTTTTGTTTCGATTCCGTAATCAAAGGGTTCCGATAAGTAAACATTTCTTTTGTCTGTTCGGCTATCCTACTTTTAAATGTTATATCAAAAAAAAAAAACATAGAGTTGGGGTACTATGTAAAATACTTGGTCTGTGACTACGAGGATAAACTGTCATGTGCTCGTAAGATACTATCATATTTGCACCTCCTCTAGAAACAATAAAATATAACCAATCTATTATGCGTTTCTAAATAGTATCCCTGATATTCATTTTCGTTTTCATTCTAAAATTCTAAAGTATTAAGCACTTCTTCGTTAAATACTATTTCAGTCCATCTTAAAATATAGGTTAACTCTCTCTCTCTCTTATCGTGTGGCACAATTTAACCGTCCTATCCACTAGGTATAGGCGGCGGTTGCCTGGTGTTGCACTTATCATCATCCTCGGTCACGTGCAGGGCATTTTAGATTTACACCTACGAACGTGTACAACGCGACCATCATACACAACTGGCTAGTATAGTACATTCACGAGGAAAATAAAATATTTCATTGAAATGATAAGATTAGGACAAATCAATCAAATGAATTCAAAACGAGCAAATATATTTTAATGAAACCACATCTTCGTGAATTAGAGAGCAGGTTAGAAATAACAGCTTCCTGAAAACCATCATAAAAAATATATAGAAAAGAAAATAAATGAAATCCCACTTCAGGGCACGGGTCTCTTCCTCGGGAGGATAGGCCATATTCTACACAGTGGAATATAGTCCCTTGGAGAATGATTTTCAGAATGAAAAGGAGAAGCCTTAGGCTGCGGCCTGGACGCAAGCGACTGCGACAGCGACAGCGACAGCGACAGCGACAGCGACAGCGACAGCGACAGCGACAGCGACAGCGACAGCGACAGCGACAGCGACAGCGACAGCGACGGCGACAGCGACAGCGACAACTATTCACGACGCAAGCGACAACGTCGCTCGGTTTGCGGCGACGTAGTGACGTGACTCTGTCGATGTCTGTCTGTCGCGATGTCGATATTTCGATATTTTCATAATTATTCTTACTAATATAATAACACTTAACACTGACTCAGAGGTTTGCGCTCCTGACTATTGATCCGAGAGTCGTCGGTTCGATCCCCACCCAGGGCAAATATTTCTGTTTCTTTAATATTACTACTAATTTGCTAAAAAGGACATAGATTTATACAACAAACAAAAAGGCGATGAGCGGGATGCGGGGAGTGAGGTGCGGGTGGAGGGAAGCGCGGGGTGCGGGTGGGGGAGGAGCGGGGTGCGGGGGAGGGTGAGTCACGGGGTGCGTGAGGAGGAGCGGGGTGCGGGGGGTGAGGCGTGGGTTGCGGAGGGTGAAGCGCGGGTTGCGGGGTTGAGGCGCGGTTTGCGGGGGAGTCGCGCGTTGCGGGGGGAGGGGCGTGGTGAGGGGGGAAGGGGGGAGGGGGGAGGGGGCGGGGGGGCGGGGGGGTGCGGAGGGTGGGATCCGGGGGAAGCAGTGTGCGGGGGAGAGGAGCGGGGTGCGGGGTTGAGGCGCAGGTTGCGGGGGGAGCGGGGGGAGGAGCAGGGGCGGGGTTGAGGCGCGGGTTGCGGGGGAGAGGAGTGGGGTGCGGGGGACGGTGGAGAGTGGGGTGTGGAGGGTTGCGGGGTGCGGGGGGAGGCGCGGGGTGCGGGGGGAGGAGTGTGGTGCGGAGGTGAGTCGCGGGGTGCGGGAGGGGGAGGTGCGGGGTGCGGGGAAGAGTGAGTCGGGGGTGAGGTGAGGGGTGAGGGGGTGAGACGCAGGGTGCGGGGGGATATCAACTCCCTGAGCGAAGCCGGGCACTCCAGCTAGTATCAAACTTTATCATTTTATTATCTGAAACTATTTTTTCTACTCAAACTATCGATAGTTTAAACTGGTTTATCGATTAAAGAAGAACGTCCCTAAACGCGCGACGTCCTTGAAATGTCGCTCGTCGCTCGTGTGTCGCCGCGCGTGTCGCTGTCGTCCAAAACAGCTCCATACAAATGTATGGAAATGATCAAGTCGCTCGTGTCGCTGTCGCCGTCGCTTTCGCTGTCGCTGTCGCAGTCGCTTGCATCCAGGCCGCAGCCTTAGTCAAAGGGTCAACCACCAATTTACCTAGTTTGAGATCCAACGCCATGTACGAAATGGAAACTTTGGAAAAAATATCAAAGACCTTAATAATCTTCATCCATAACTTCTTAACCTAGTGTTGTTTTTTTTCAGCCGATCAACGGTCTCTTCCAAAAGTTGCATCCCGAAGTAACCTGAAGACGGTTTATTGCACATTTGGATGGGACTGGATGTGTGACGTGCCGTGTAGCCTTACCTTTTCAAAATCTACGCCGAAATGCGTCACTAACGTTTTCATCTTGGGGAAATGCGTGTGCTTCCCTTATCTAGAGCCTCGCCGTTTAGAATAGCAGCAAAAATACTAATCACAACAATAAAAATAATTTAACTCAAAAACCATTTCTTATCATAAAGATCTCAAATATGTTTTATTATTACTTTAAAATAAATAGTTTAAAAAAAATATTTGAGAAAGTAGATGAAAATTGACCACCCTTATCTGTACTCAGTACTCAGCCTAAAATGGCCGGCAACACACTTGTGACTCCTCTGGTGTTGCGGGTGTCTATGGGCGGCGGTAATCGCTTACCATCAGGTGTTCCGTCTGTTCGTTTGCCACCCATCACATTAAAAAAATCTTACTACTCATTATTGTTTATTCGCTTGTGCGGTTTGTATTATTTGAAGCTAATTAAATTATTAAAAAATAAGTCTAAATGAACGAACATGAGTTGTTCTAGATGCACTTGGTGTTGCGGGTGTCTATGGGCGGCGGTAATCACTTACCATCAGGTGATCCCTCGGCTCGCTTGCCAGCTATACCATAAAAAAAAACTTAGGGGTGCGTAGATTACCATAGAGTTGGTGCCGCTAGATCGAAGTATAATTATAACATAATAATATAATATAATACCAATCGGCTGACTCGGTGGCTGATGGCAAACATTTATGTGATGAGCAGATATTTGCAGCAAGCAAGCAGCAAGGATTTGTATGGAGAACTGAAAAAAATTGTAGCTCGGATATTTTTCAATTTTTTTCCTATATTCTTGATTCTGAGTAACTCCTTAACATCTCAAACACACCTTTTTAATACTCTGTGTAAGCCATAAAAAAAATACAATTATTTCTTAATGTTTAATTGCCAAACACATTTACATTACAACGTACTAAGTGTATGTTGACGAATAAGTTAAAAAAATCATTAGGTATGCATAATAATATCGTAATGCTTTCTCCACTGGTATATATATTGACCATATATTGTGCATAAATCGTGCAATTGTTTGGTGTTCAGTTTCAACTGCAGGTCAAAATGAACCTCTCGATAATACTTTTAGTCTTTGCGTTTGCTGTGGCGGCCAACGCCGAGACGAGTCTTATGCCTGTGGCAGTCAAATATGGTAAACATACCAATTATTATCAACAATTAGGAGTAGAGGAAAAACTTTAGGATACAGGTTGAAAAACACTGATTTAAACAATTATCGTCATTTCATGTTTGACTGACTCGGTGGCTAAGTGGTTAGCGATCCTGACCTCTGATCCGAGAGTCGTGGGTTCGATCCCCACACAGGGCAAACTTTCTGTGATGAGCAGAATTGTTTGCTTTGAGTCTGGGTGTATTATATCTATATATGTATGTATTTAAAAGTATATGTGTATGTATATCAGTCTCTGGTTCCCAAGATACAGGGAATCCTAGTTTGGGGCCAGATGACCGTGTGTGATTTGTCCCAGATATTATTATTATTATTATGTTTATGAAAAAATATCTTATAATATTTTTGAATAATGAATTCCTGCGATTTACATTTACTGACATATAGTTTTAAGGGTCAACGCTACGGCTATTTTTTGGATTTCCTGTTATGTCTTTTGGTCTCTCTATCCTACCTTTCATAAGTTTAATCTTTTGAACGTATTTAGATTCAATGTACGTACGCAGATCGGTGTTATTTATAAAATTGTACTTTTAAGTAAAATTAATTGAGTACACGCGACACTAAGAGCGTTTTTTTTTCAGAATTGGGAGCTAATCAACAATATGGTAAGTTTTTTGTTTCGATTCCGTAATCAAAGGATTCCGATAAGTAAAAATTTATTTTTGTCTGTTCGGCTATCCTACTTTTAAATGGTATATCAAAAAAAAGCATGGAGTTGGGGTTCCTCCTACGCTTGCGGTGTAGTATTTCTCATCGTGTTCAGTTTAAAAAGAAGTCAAATGTTCTATGTCGCGATTCAGGAAACTGGTCCCCTTTTGTTCAACGACTATGCCGTTTTCCTAAAATAGGAATTGAACACTCACACAAATCAATCAGCTATATGACCAAATTTTTTTTTTTGAAGTATCCAATGTTTTGTGTGTGTGTCTCTTGGAAAAAATGTTCAGTATGAAAAGAAGATGCATTCGTTAATGACCTACGTAAAATGTGTTGGAGGGAGTTTCTTTTGGACCCCACGTTTGTTCTCTCTCCGCAAACACTCCACGAAAGGTTGGGTATACGAGTTCCAAATGGTAGGAATTTCGTATTACCTAACCAGATTAAAAGACGACCTTCGAAAAGTGTAAAGTGCTAACTACTTCGAAAAAACATATTTGAATTTTGAATGGGTCATCTACCAATTTACTTAGTTTGCGATCCAACTATCCAAAGTCATATCATCATCGGTCCACCGGGTGGGACGCCTGCCTACGTTGCGTTTCCGGTGCGCGGTCGCCACTCGAGAACTTTACTGCCCCAACGTCATGTAAAAAATGGAAACTTTAGCAAAAATATCAAAGAAATTACTTATCCTTCATAAGTCCTTAGATTAGATTAGATTTATTTATTTCATATTATCGATGTCAAGTTTACAATAATACAATATTACAAAAATGTCAGAGGATAATATGATCGTCAAAGCAATAATTAAATATATAATAAGATAATTTAATTTAACTTAACCTAGTGTTGTTTTTTTCAGACGATCAATGGTCTTATTCAAACGTTGCATCCCGAAGAAATCTGAAGTCGTCTTTTTGCACATTTGGATGGCACTGGATGTGTGAAGGGCCCTGTAGCCGCGCCATTCCGCAGTCTACGCCGAGATGCGTCACTAACGTTATCATCTTCGGGAAGTGCGTGTGCTTCCCTTATATAAAAAATAAGTAAAAAAATCTCATCGTTTATAATAATTAGCAAAAATACCAATCACGACAATAAAAATTATAATAACTCGAAAACCAATTAACTGATTTTCATTAAGCATAGCTGAGAACTAACTCAATGAAACCTACTTGGAAGTGAAAAGAAAACTGAAATGAAATCGGCACAATCCTTCTGAGAGCTATACGATGCCAAATAGAGACACAGAAACATGTAGGCTTAGAACGTATGTCTATTTTGCATCGGAAGTAACAAAAAAATAGAGACACAGAAACATGTAGGCTTCGAACGTAAGTCTGTTTTGAATCGGAAGTAACAAAAAATATTTCAGGTGACCATCAGGTAATGTCATCAGACATTCAAGATAATTTATTGTGCATAGAATTTAAGTATTACAATGCAAAGATGTAATTATAATTATTGATGAAGCCGCAAAACAATTTTTTGGGTTCCATACCTAAAAAAGGAACCCCCATATAGGATCACTCGTGGTCTATCTGTCCGACTATCACTAGCAATTTTCTCATAATATTCTGGACCGATTAAGTTGAAAGTACACAATATATAGATTTGTGTGACCCAAACACAGACCTGTAGCCTAAATAAATGAATTTTGATTGTAAAGGCCAAATCAGAAAATTTTAAAAAAAGGTTAGCAAACCATACTGTAGATTAAAATGGTGGGTATGAGACAGAAAGTTTTAAGAATCTATCGAAGGAGGCGACTCAGGATAGAAATTGAAGTTGAGAGAGAAATTTTGAAAAAGTAAGAAAATATAGGCTATAAATAAATATATTCTTTAATGATCAAGTATTTAATAATATTGAAGTAAATAAGAATTTTAAGGTATTTGATCGGCAATTAAAGCATTTATAAACTAAGCGTACCAAGACGAAAAAGCTGAAAAATTCATTAGGCATGCATATTATTTTAGCATAAGATTGGTGTATATTGCTCATGTTTCTTCTACAGGGTGTAACAGAAGTTTGTGACAATACTTCAAGGTTGGCTTTTACCCATAAAACTGAACAACTTTTGTTCTACAACTTTGTTGAAATCGCAAATTTTTTTTTTGACTTTTCATACAAATCGATCAGCTGGCGAACCAAGTTTGTATGAAAAGTCCAAAAATTTTTTTGCGATTTCTACAAAGTTGTAGAACAAAAGTTGTTCAGTTTGATGGGTAAAAGCCAACTTTGAAGTATTGTGACACACTTCTGTTACACCCTGTATATTCCAAAACCTGTTGATAATTAGATGATGATGTTTTTTCTTAAATCCACAGTTGAAAGTATTTTAAATGTTTTACGTATGAAATGCAAATATTTAATGCCCATCTTTTTTAATATTTCTCAAGATAACGATTTGTTTCTCCGTTACACTGTAGAGATCATGTAACCTTTCAATCAGGTCGATTTCACAAGCTTTTTGATTTTGTAGCCACCCTTTTTGTATTGGTACACTGATGCTAACTGCAATACCAGGTAACCGCCGTCTATTCTTTGTGGGTAGTACGGTTAAATTGTGGCACACGATATGAATAAGATTTGCATCGTATCCACACAGTCTATAAAACTCCAATGGAGAAAATTCAAGTTCGAAAAACATGTAATCATTTTAAATTAAGGGTGTTTATTGTAGCATTTTTGCCATAAAACACTCTTAAAACTCATACACAAAGCTGGGAATTGATTTAGGCGTCGGTGGCTCTGCGGTTAATGACTCCTTCCTCCTAACCACAGGTCTCGGGTTCAAATCCTGGCCAGTGCACCAATGAATTTTTCGAAACTTACGTGTATTTTCATACCGACTGCTTTAACGGTGAAGGAAAACATCGTGAGGAAACCTGCACAGCTGATTTCCAGTTGTGTATGATGGTCGCGTTGTACACGTTCGTAGGTGTAAATCTAAAATGCCCTGCACGTGACCGAGGATGATGATAAGTGCAACACCAGGCAACGGCCGCCTATACCTAGTGGATAGGACGGTTAAATTGTGCCACACGATAAGAGAGAGAGAGAGTTAACCTATATTTTAAGATGGACTGAAATAGTTATTAACGAAGAAGTGCTTAATACTTTAGAATTTTAGAATGAAAACGAAAATGAATATCAGGGATACTATTTAGAAACGCATAATAGATTGGTTATATTTTATTGTTTCTAGAGGAGGTGCAAATATGATAGTATCTTACGAGCACATGACAGTTTATCCTCGTAGTCACAGACCAAGTATTATCGCTACGCTAGTACTCATACTGGTATGACAAACAAGATGACCACGAGGAAACCGAGGAAGTCAAGGTAAAAATCACTTTTTTGGTAACTCGAATCATATATCAAACTGAAGAACTTTTCTGATATCGTAAAATATGTTCAAATTTTGGCTAATAAGGTGATCGATTTGTGTAAAAAGCCAATTTTTTTGTGATTCCAGCAAAGTTGTTCTAAATTGTTTACCAATCGTACCAAACACAAGGTTATCTTTTGCAAAAAAAAGTCAAAATATGTTTATTCGAAGTAGGTAGCATTGCACACTTTTTGCAGCTATTTTTTTAATCTACCTAATTAAATACGAACTTCCTACCACTTGGAACTCGTAGACCCAACATTTCAGGAGTTGTTTGCGGAGAGTGAACAAATGTCGGGTCCAAAAGTCACTCCCTCCAATACATTATTTGTAATTCAACTCATTAAAACTGATAAATTTTTACTCTATTTTTGATGAACACTCATAAAAAATGCATTTAAATAGACCAGCTGTTTGCCCAATTTCGTATGGGCAAACCTGGCGGTCGTGACTTAGTGCGGCTTGCGTTGTTGCGTCGATCACGCAGGTTAACTGACTACTAACACGGTCATAACCTGGATGGGTTAGACTATTAGTGGCATTTATCGCGACCGTTTCCGTGCTTCGCAAGGCACGTTAAGCCGTTGGTGCCGGCTGCTATCGCTAAATGGCAGTCGTTAAGCCATCTCGGAGGCCTTATAGGCGGCTTGAAAACCTTTGACACTGGGGTTGGCCACTAGCCCCACAACCTTCACCAATCCGGTCTTGGCCCCCGTGTGTGGAGTATGGCCTACCCTTCCCGATGAATGGGAAGAGACCCCTGCCCCTGCACTGGGGACGTAATGGGTTGTTAATAAACTTGTCAAAATTGGACAAGTGATAACCCCAGCCGGGATATATATTTTCGAGATATAATGCTCATAAGATATGATAAACTTTAGATATAATTCTCCGAGTGAGCAGAGAAATTACCAGGGTTTTATTTTATACTGGCGTTTTTGCCTAGGAAAATTCTACTATTCAGAATACGTACAAAATTCTCACGGATTCTAAATAGGATGCGGGAGCGAGCGAAGCGAGCTCGGGAATTTGGAGCACCCCGACTCGGATGATTTAGGTTCGGAGACTGTGATGTGGAGGCGAGGATGATGTGATGTGTGTTTAGTTTCGTCATCTCCATTGTTATATTTTTTAAATATATATGTAATATATGTTATACGTTTTCAATAGTAGGTTAAATGAGTTTTATATCATATGATTGTTATATTGTATGTTTATTATATCTTATGAAATTATTCTTTTTAAAATTATATCTAGAGTTTATTATATCTGACAGAAAATTATGGGTTTGGTTTGTATATCTTCTAAATGATATATCTTTTGTATTTATAGATTCTATTACTTACCCCAGGTATTTCAGAAGGATTCTATCTATAAAATTTGAATTTTGAATTTTTGAATTTAGTCATGGACAGCACCTGATCACAAGTATAATGCAAGTGACTGTCATTGCTTCTCACAACCATATTTAAAGGGAATATAGGTAGACTTAAGTAGAAAGAATAATTAAGGGGCTCTATGCCAAGAATTGAGCTATAAAACGTATTTAAACGGAATGCCACGGCAGAAAAAAAAATGTGATTCATGACTTATTCTTCTGTATTTTTGTTTTTTGTAGCCGTACTGTTACCTTTAAAAATGGGACTTTCTTGACTAGGAGCTCTTTAAAAAAATAAAGAAAAATTATATGTTATCTTTTGTTTTATTAATTGTCTATTTTCTGTACACAATTAACATAACATCACTAATATATTTAAGGCAAAGGCACTGCTGCGTTCCCGCCGCGGCGTGATGATATGCGGCCGAACTGTATTGGAACACACGAGCACACATCCTGGAAGGCTGGAGGGTAGTAGACACACAAAGCATCCACCGTGGGCACAGCTTTTAGGCAAGGTGAAATACATTCTTGAGACGTACTGCATGGAATGTAGTACTCCCCTTTAACTATATAAAAAAAAACAGAATCGCCAAGTTAGTATAAACGGAAGGCTAGTTGTTTTACTGGGACTAGAATACTTGAGAATAAATAAAATAAAAAACTTAGTAACTATTTATTAGTACCTGATTTTAAAAGCTTTATGTCAAACATCGAAATTGGTTCAGTAATTTTAATGAAAAAACATTGCGTTGTTAAAAAAATATTACGTACGAATATTATTAATTGATCCGTCATCATCTTTATCAGCCGAAATACGTCCACTGCTGGACAAAGGTCTCCCCTAAGGATTTCCTCACCTACAGGTCCTGCGCTGCCCGCCTCTTGTGCCTTCCCGCAACCTTCACCAGGTTATCAGTCCACCGAGTCTGCGTCTTCCGGTGTGCATCATTATTTGGTTGCTGATGACTATATCAGTCTCTGTGTTCCATATTACAGTGAATCCTAGTTTGGGACCAAATGAGCATGTGTGATTGGTCCCGGATTTCCACGCGAGCTGGTTTATAATATGAAATTACGTTTTATTGATTCTAAATGTGCTTACCATTGCTGGACACAGTGTGGCGGTCGTCGTTGATCGCGTTCGCTACCGCAAAGAACGCGAACACTAGTAGAGCTACCGAAACTTTCATTTTGACCGAATTTATCACCGATTAATGCTGGAAGAACACACAATGAACGGCATTTATATACCGCTTTGTTAACTAATACTAATTATCATGCATATCAAATTTAGATTACAGCTTGTTAGTCAAAGTAATCTAACGACTTCAGTACTTAATTTGGTAATTAACCAAATTTTGATTATGTGAAAAGACCTATTCACTCGCATAGCTATTTACTTCCATGATTATTTTTAGGGTTCCGTACCTCAAAAGGAAAAAAGAACACTTACAGGATCACTTCGTTGTTCGTGTCTCTGTCTGTCAAGGCCCTTTTTCTCAGAAAAGCGTGAAGGTATCAAGTTTAAATTAATATCAAAACCCATAAAGTACTCCCCGTTGACAATCAAGGGAACAATTAAAGGAAAAATCCGAAATCCGTGTAGTTCCATGACGACAGAATTTTCCAACGGCAAAATTAAGTTTGTCCCTAAAACTTAAGTAAGAAACCCTCGGTGCGCGAGTCCGACTCGCACTTAGCCGGTTTTTTGTCTAACAAAGGGCTTTTAAAAACCATAAATGATTCGTTTAATTGAGCGCCATGTCGAATGGTTTGTTAAATTGATGTATAAATTATAGTTGGCTCCCAGCGATCGGTACCAGTTTTCGAGTGTACACACGCAGGCGCAACAATGAGGTTCACCATTATTTTCACCATCTTCGCATTATTCTTCGCAGCGGCGCTGGGCAACCAAGAGTATCGCCTGAAGCAGCGTGACGGTAAAGTTTTCTAAAAGTTACATGTTGTTATGTTAACAACCCATAACGTCCCCACTGCAGGGGTAAGGGTCTCTTGCCATAACTCGGGAAGGTTAGGCCATACCCCACACATGGGGGCCAAGCTTAGATTGGTGGAGATTGTGGGGCTAGTGGCCAACCCCAGTGTCAGAAGTTTTCAAGGCGCCTGTAAGGCCTCCGACATGGGTTAACGACTGCAATCTAATGATAGCAGCCGGCAACAATGGCCTAACATGCATTGCGAAGCACGGAAACGGTCGAGATAAATGCCACTAACAGTCAAGCCCATCCAGGTTATGACCATGTCTGTACTCAGTTAACCTGCGTGATCGAGGCGACCACGCAAGTCGCACTGAGCTACGACCGCTTTTATTACATAATATATACAGGATGTAACAAAACTAGTGTATGACCCGTTAACTGGGGATTCTACTCATCGTACTGAACAACTTTTGTTCTATGACTTTGGTCAAATCGCAAAAACTTTTTGGACTCCATGCCAAAATGGCAAAACAGATGATCAGTTGGTATGAAACGTCCAAAAACTTTTTGTGATTTGAGCAAAGTCGTAGAACAAAAGTTGTTCAGTACGATGAGTAGAATCCTCAATTAACGGGTCCTACACAAATTTTGTTATGTATTAGGTGAAAACCTATGAAAGCGCCGTTTCAAGTGCCAAAATATCCACTCCATTGGCCTCCATGAGTGGAGTAATGGCCTAACCTTCCCGAGCATTGAGAAGAGAACCGTGTCCATCTAGTGGGGACGACATGAGTATTTTTTTTTATTGTAGAGGTGGCAAACGAGCAGACGGATCACCTGATGGTAAGCGATTTTTGCCACCCATAGACAGCTGCAACACCAGAGGAGTCACAAGTGTATTGCCGGCCTTTAATATAAGAGTACGCTCTTTGCTTGAAGGTTTGAATGTCGTATTGGTCCGAAAATACCGCAGGCGACAATTCATTCCACAGTTTGACATAAAAATGAGTTGTTAAAAACAACAACAGATTTTTGATTTTATTTAGAAACTGCCCTGCTACTCTAGTAAAAAATTGCAAAAAAATTTCAGGTTCATATTATCCGTGCGTTGTTGACGAAACCTGTAAACCGCTCTGTAGACTGGTATTGGGTAATAGCATCGGGTACTGCGTTCCGGAGAATTACTGCACGTGTATCGTACTAGTTCTGACATAGAGCTCCTTCTAGCGGTAACTATTTTTACATGCCTTACCTATTTATATTAAGCCAGATTTTTTTTTTACTCATTCCAAGGACCATGCTTGTAATGTTTTTCACTACAGGCGGAACTGAAATGGATATACGTTAATGTGTGTATCGATTGTTTTTTGTTAGAAAAAAATCATATCGCTTTTTCCACGAGGAGTATTTCAATGCTCGATTTCATTTAAATACTCACGTAAAAAAGGTGATACGAATTTTTCGTGTCAAAAAATCTCTCTCTGTATTTAAAAAATATGTTTATGTATATGCATATGCCTACCTGTAGTAAAAAGCAGCTTGATAGGTTCTAAAGTCCTGTAAATCTCGGATCAATTCAAAACTAAAAATAGAAATAATATTAAAACGATATGTTAAATTAGTATTCATCCAGGATTGACAAGACCAAATTTCATGGTTTTTAGGGTTTCGTACCTCAAAAGGAAAAGACGAACCCTTATAGGATCACTTCGTTGTCCGACCGTCTGTCTGTCTGTCTGTCAAGACCCTTTACCTCAGGAACGCGTGCAGACAGAATTTTCAAATTTATATCAAATACTCAGGACTGCAATCCCTTAAAGCTGTGAAAAAATAAAACTTCTAAGTCAATGGAATCAAGAGATACGGCCGTTTATGCCGCATATTTGGACACTCGCATGGGAATCAAAACCTATAGGGTACTTCCCGTTCAGATCGCAGCGCATATTGATAA